>BPTQ01000008.1:168586118-169209822 GCA_019973895.1 Chrysanthemum seticuspe
TCGCCTTTTATTGAGGTTTTCTTTACAGATTTCGTATTCAGATTTACCATAGTATTATAGTTTCGATTTAGAGATTCCATTCAGGTGAGTCGTGAGTAGGGTTTCGTTATGGGTCGAGGTTAAGAATCTATGGACGGCGCCTTCTTTTCTTTTCACGCCGACTCGAATGTTTCGGGTCACTTGTCTATATGTTTCGTTTTTCTTATGCTTTGCTTTTAGCTTATGCTTTGTTTCATTTTCTTTCTATCACTTTAGTATCAGAAAAGTTTTCTATTAAGTCTTATAGTCTTATTCAAAATATCGAATTGATGGAGTTTCGGGTCTTGTATACGGTATAGTCTTTGTATAGTATTAGTGTATTCCGTTGTATAAACATCCCCTCTGGATGGTCTCAATACTTCCTGCACGTACGTGCGTCGTAGTTAGTAGTCTATTGTTTATTGTATTGTTCTGGGCTTTGAGGTAGTTAAGCTATAAAACTTATTCTGATATTCTGAATTATCTTTTGAAAAGACTATGATTTCACTATCTTTCTTTTACTTTGTTTCGTATTCGATTTTCGTTTCGTATTCTTTTTGCTTTGTATATCTGTTCACTGGGCTTTGTAAGCTCAGCCGCACTTTTCTTTTCTTCCGCGGCAGGTATCTAAGAATTGGAGCTGGGTATTGCTTTGGGATGAGTGCTGAGTGGACTTACCTTAGAGATTTAGCTTTGATATTATGATACCATTTAGACTTATGCTTTAGACATTTCTTTTGGAGTTATTTTCCGCTGGGACCTATGTATTGAAGTCTTTTGACTTGGATTATTTCCATATTTATGTTAAAGATTTCTTTTGGTTTATATGTTTGCTTTGATATGACACCATTACTTGTGATTCCTTTACCCTTGTGGGGTTGGGGCGTTACAATGTTTGTAAACAACAGTTTTAAACTCTTTAAGTTTGTTTTGCAAGCCGATAATTTCTTCAAGAAGGTCATCTACCCGATTCGTTGAATGCTTTTTGTATGCGGAGAACTGTTTTTGACAAGTTAACAACTCAGCCTTAGCTTTTTGATTTTCCAAGGTGAGAGCTTTAATTTGATTTTTATGTTCATGTTTCAGTTGTTCTAATTCAGACAACAAAGCATTCTTCGAGGCGGCTAGATCACGCATCTGTTTCTCTAAATATTTTTCGTTTTGATGAGATTTTGCAAAAGCGGCTTCAAAACCTTTTTCACGGTTTTCTTGAGTTTTGAAAAAGTTGAGTTGCATTTGTAAGCATTCAAAATCCTTGGTTAGCAGTGCATTTTTACTTTTTAAGAGCTGATTTAATGCAACACATTCAGCAATTTGGGATTGTTGGTCTTTAAGTAACAGAACAAGATCTGGATGAGGCAAAGGTTCAGCGTGTTCAACGTGAGTCACAACATGATCATTATTTAGATCCTCAAGTATAACCACGGAGTCAATTTGATTATCAAGGGAAACCATAAGGTCATCTGGATCGTCAAATGTAACTACGGGGTTTATTTGAAAATCGTCAGAATGAGATGTAGATGACTCATTTTGAACAATCTGAGCCGTGCCGAATTCAGATATTGGCGGAGATATTAGTTCAGATATGATGATGGTTTGTTCGGGTACCTGAGACAAGCCATCAGTGTCATACACTGGGCCTTTTTCACTCATGTGTAACTCTTGCATATTAGCCATCAACATAACAGCTGCATTGGCCTGCAAGTCCTCCATATCATCATCTGAGTCTGCATCTGCCATAAAGCTCTGTTCTTTGTCTGTGAGAGACCCACCAGCTTCATCCTTAAGAGCCAAAAGTAAAGCCTCTTTGAAATAAGCACTGCCCCTAGTCCTTGGCTTTGGGCATGCATTAGCCAGGTGTCCCTTCTCATTGCAGTTGTAGCATCTAAGACCATTTAACCGATTCTGAGCATTTCCCTGTTCCACCACTTGAGCTCTGTTGTTATTCCTCCCTACAGCATTAAACCCTTGACCACCGCCCATCTGACGACCATAATCATGATTATGAACTTCAACACGTCCATTGTTCACAACAGCTTGAGTCCATGTGTTTGATGAGGAACGAATACGATTGTTGGATTTGTTGGTGTAACGGCCAAAAGCATTAGCAATCATAACAAATCCTTGTTGCAATGCTTCGAACGGATCGATTTCCTCAGTCGCTTCACTGACATATGCTTGAGTATTGTTGTTGTTTTATGGAACCAATTGATTTTGTTGAGGTTGTTGCTGTGAAGGTGTGGTTGAAGCAGTTGGTTGAGTTGCTGGTTGAGAGGGATAATTCTGTTGAGCATACAAGGCAAGTTGTTGTTTTTCCGGATGTGACTGTGTAGCAATTTGAGCACGGAGAATCCTTTCCCGATCAACTTCCTTTTCATGAGGCTTCAAGTAATCGTACAACAATCCATAAGTAGAATGATGCATATTCTTCGCTTGACGGAGAAAAATGACATACTTATCCCATTCAGGACCAAGACTACTTAGGAACTTAGTATTTACTGCAATTCTTGGCATGATGATGTTGTGTTTATCCAAATCATTGATGATGTCTGAAAATCGATGATGATAGGACTCTAGTGTCTCTCCAGGTTCAATCATGAAGTGTTCATAAGCCAAGTAGATTTTGGATTCCAAATCCTCCTGATTGAGTACAGATCCTTCCATAAGAAGACGAATATGATCCCATATTTTCTGTGCAGTCTTTTGAGCATCAACACTACGAAGAATTGGGTTTGGTAATCCTAAGAGGATGTATTCCATTGCAAGTTCATCTGCTTCATAGTGTAGAAGTTCTTGAGGATTCAAGTCTGCGACAATAGCAATGTTTGTTTGTTCATCTCTTGGTGGAACAGCAGTTGGATCTCCGGGTACAATGATAGTAGGCATCTCAAATGGACCTTCCAAGATAACCTTCTTTAAGAACTTTCCATATGGCTTCTTCAGATCACAAAACCTAAAGAACCTTATCACCCATTGATCATAGTTGCCTGGAGTTAGCATTGGAGGTCTATCAAGTGATCCAGCCTCATGAATTGATTGTTGGCTGCTTAAAGCTTCACACATCTTTGCAAACCAAGTGGGTTCCTTCATAGTGTTCCTTGATGGATGTTGATTGAAATCATTTGTGTAGGGTTGAACTTGAAGGCTTGGTGGTGTTTGAACCATTTGTGGTGGTGGAATTGCACCAATTTGTGGATTATGTTGTTGATTAAATTGTTGTTGATAAATAGCTTGTTGTTGATTCCATTGTTGATGTTGTGGAGTTAATTGTTGTTGTTGTTGATGATTATAAGTGTGAGGGAAATAGTTAGAGTATGGTGGTTGAGACATGTTGATAAACTTGTGTAGTAAAAAATGGATCTTTGTAGTCGAATGAACCTTTGTTGATGAAGTGTCCTTAGGCGTAGAAAAGACAAGAACCAAGTAGCACTTATGCGTAAAAAACACTAAAGTTACGCGTAACAATGAGAAGTTACGCGTAGGATTTAGCTTACGCGTAAGTGGGAAAAACACTAAGGTTAGGCGTAGACAAAAGTTAGGCGTAGAAAGTTATGCGTAGGATTTTCTTATGCGTAAGACTAGGCTTAGGCGTAGGAAAAATCTTAGGCGTAGGATTTCTACGCGTAAGCTTATGCTTATGCGTAATTTTAGGGTTTTTGCCCAAATGATCTTTTACACTATCACAGTGCAAAAGATATCCAAAGTCGACGTATTTTCAGACTTATCCAAGTAAGAAAACACGGAATAAACCAGGAAAATGAAGATCAAACCAAGGAAGCACTTACGCGTAGTTTTAGGGTTTTACTACGCGTAGGAATGCTCAAAAATTTGATTATGTCCAAAAGTGTTTCTAAACCAGTTTTTGTGTGATAAAATAGCTTCAATAACACCAAAATACACAAAAGTGTGAAACTTGATGAACCAAAGCCTCTAAAACAGTTACGAGTAGGATGAAACCCTCGTTCAAAAACACGATCAAAAACAACTATCCACGCATAAAGTTTGAAACTTTTTGCCAAAAACAAGTATTTTAACACCTTAAAACGTTGAAAGTACAAGAATCTTGGATTAAAAAGTGTAAAAAACAAGTTTATAAGCGAACCAAAGTATCAAGGTGCGTTTTAGGCGTAGGACCGAAACCCACTTCAAAAACAAACACGATTCACCCAACTAGTAGGCGATTGATACCACTGTTAGGTCACTAGTTTTACAAACACAAGTAATATAGAAAGGAGATGAGGCGATTGAACAAGATCTAACACACACAAACAATAATAATACGGTTAGGCGTAAGGAGTATGTGAAAGAAAGAAAACTTGAACAACCAACCCTCAAATGAGGGTTTACAAGAGTATTTATAGGAGGGAAGCTAGGGCAACACTCCTAGTTCCCATCCTTTCCTTTATGGGCTTGGGCCTAAGCTCATGGGCCTTCTACATAAGCTTAAGGCTAATAACAAACATAAAGGCCATAATAAAGCTAACTATTACATATTAATTACTAACACTTGATTATGGTTTAGGAGTGATTCCAACAAACACCATATCAAGTTTATGTTGATACTCAAAAGTGGTGTCTGTTCATCCATCTCAGATCATTCATCCATCTTTGATACTTGGATCTGGGTTTTGAGTTGGATACGGTTATTCTATCATCACAAACAGGAATGAAGGATGAAAGATGGATGAACAACACCATATCAAGTTTATGTTGATACTCGAAATTGGTGTCTGTTCATCCATCCCTCATCATTCATCCATCTTTAAAACTCGTATCTCTTTTATGAGTTTCACCATTTGTGTGGCAAGTGATATATAAATTCTTGGGGCAAAGGACCTTCTAGTAAAGGCAGCACAGTATAACGACCAAAGCATAAAAGAAATATATTAACACTGTACAAGGACCAAACAGTATACACCAAAAGACTATTCTTAGTCAACCTACACTAAAACTTCTTAAATACAACTAGACCATTTACCACCGATTCAAAACACTAAAACCAGTACCTATCTAAACCTTATGGAAGAACCATAGAAAAAACAACAAGATGACCATCCAAGACAACACACAAAAGTTCCTGAGACGGCAAACTTTCTCCTTCTCAACAAGGAGATCGGCCAAGGCTGCTTGGTGAGCAGCCTCTAGCTCGTTTGCGCGGTCACCAGCGTTGACCGCCTCCATAGTCTCATAAACCATGGCGGCTTCGTATTCTTGTAATGCCGCCTCATTCCTGTAGATTGTTCTCTGCAAGTAGATGATCACATCTCTTGCTCTCCTTTGGATGGGTGGATCGTACCACCCTATGAATGGACATGTTGTAGCCTATAATTGATAATCAATATGTTAGCATCTGCTTGCCTCATAAACACAAACTAAACCCACTTGTATAAAATCACAATTATAATAAACCAGATAGACTATCATAATCAACACATTTTAAGGTAAACTACTACATGCAAACTTTAATACAGTATGAAATAAAATTAAGTGTCCCAACCTGTCTTGGATAGGCATAGAATCTCCTGCCAGGGTTCGTGGGGTTCCAGCATGTTCTAATGACGGCCCTTCTGTTGCATGAACACACCACCATTTTTCAGATTTTACCGTCGGTGAAGAAGATAAGATTTTAGTTGTTAGGAAAGATAAAGGATGAGTGATGATAAAATGTTCCTTTTATTAGCCAGGTTTTACTATAGCGCCGCTGGTTAAACAAGTGGGCTGGCACGGTAATTAATGGACAGTGGTAAAATGACAAAAGTGCCCTTGGACTAAAAACAAATCTAACGCCATGAGATGTCCTTGACTAACGGCAAAATGGTCAAAGGACTTGTAGCGAGTGAAAACCTTGAAATAGGGACCCCCGACGATGAAAAGGGCGAGTTTTGTCCCATCGCGATGCGTCGTGCCAACTATAGGGACCAACGGTGTATTTTAGTCAAACGTTTATTTATATTTTACGATCTTTTTATATTTTGTCGATAACAATCGCAAAATCATTTTAACGAAATAAATAAAATACGTAAAAATAGTTTACTAACACACTTTTACTAAACATATAAAATCATCAAAACATGTTTAGTTGAATAAGTTATATAAAATCAAAACCATTTTTATAAAACACTTACAAGTAACTTTGTTTACTTATATTTTATAAAAATGTATATGTGCTTAATATAACTTGTAATGAGAATATGTTGGGTAAAAACCAAAGTCCATGACTCATACCCATGGAGCATGATCCATAACCCATGATCCATTGCATGACATCATGCATGAAATCATGTTAGATATTATCCATGATCTATGACCCAAAGTCCATGACCCATGACCCATTGACTAGGTACAATGTATCTAGTCGGGTATCCATGATCCAAACCCATAACCCATGGTCCATAACCCATAACCCGGTTTGCAACCCAAAATCCGGACTAGCCTGACCCAGCTGCCGGATCCCTTGGATTGCCCTGGCCAGATCCCTTGGGTAAGGGATTCGCTAGATCCGGGTTAACTGTAGACAGTTTGCCTATAAATAGTGAGTCATTTCTCTCTTGCTCACAACCTCTTTTAGACATTTCTTCTCTCTATGTTCTAACCTCTCTAACCTCATATCCAAAGGATCATTCTATGTAGTTTTCTCTTTTGTGTGATTCTCTAGATTCCTCTTAAAGTCGAGATCACAACCTCTTAAAGACGTGCAAGCTCAAGGTCATGAGTTGCCAAGCTCCGTCATCATCAAGACCACTGAAGTGCATCTTGTTGATAGTTCTTCTCTCCCTCCATTAGTGTGTCAAGTTGAATGCATTGGTGTATAGTTCCGAAGGTGTACATTCGATATGGGGTGTCGATGTATATTTGTGTAGTTTGGGTAAAAGGGTATTGATATTCTTTGAAGTGTTGTAAAAAGGAGTTTGTCTCCTTTGGGTTGTAGTGTTGGGTAGTAGTTCCTCCTTTGTAATGCAACTCGGTGTCTAGCCTAGTACAAGATAAAGTGTGAGCGACGTTGTGATAGTTTTGGTTCTACCTCGTGGAAGAACTCGGTGTCTAGCCTTGTACCGGATAAAGTGTAGGCGAAGTTGTGAAGGCTTCACCGCCATATTAAGAAGCTTGTGTTGTGTATTGCTTAGAAATTCTCAAGTTAAGTACTTGGGGAGTGGAGTAGGCAAAGAAGGAGTCCTTGTAGCTGAACCACTATAAATACTTGTGTCATGGTTTTGTGTTCCTTTACTCTTTATCTATTTGTATTATTTATTTGTATTTCTATCTATCAATATCCAACACACGATCTAAATGGATTGACATAAGTTGATCTAAATACTTTAAAACAAAGTTTTAATTAGCAAAACTATTCAACCTCCCATCTTCTAGTTTTCTACAATTGGCATCAGAGCTTCGTTACCAAGTTTCTTAGAGTATATTGTACTTTAAAAACTTGATACGATCCGTGTATGTTTGAAAACTACAAAGAATGAAATTTCTTAAAACAAAAACTATGTTTCAAGAATTTTTATATCGTTTGATGTTGTTAGATGTTATCATCTACTTTATCTTACATTTTATTTTGTTTCTATATTACAAAATGTACTAATCTTACTTGTCATTTTTTTAGTAGATATCAAAATAAGCAGGCCATCAAGATTATTCAGTAATAAGATAATGTTAGCCTCGCCCTTTTATAAAGATAACGTCACATACGTGAATTGGACTAGATTCGTAGTAAGTTGCACCCGTAGGGACTAATTATGTAAACGGGGCAAAGTAATAGTAAGTTGAGCCTATAAATACCCCTCATGACTTTCAATGAGGGGTGTGGTTAAGCTTTAGGTTCTCATTGTATCTTTCATTAATCAAGTTATCCTTTTCTTGTCCATCCTCTTTCTACTTTCTCTCACTAGAAAGATGGAGCCTTTCTTTGATCAACCTAGACCTCCCGAAACCACATAAATCCCAATATTTTTCGGTCCTACAATTGGCATGAGAGCCTCGTTGTGTTGTTTTGATGATTTGTGTAGTTTCGTACCGAGTTTTTAAGCTGCTTTACCATATTTTATGAATCTGAATTTTTTTTTCTATTCTTCTTTGGTAACTGTCTTTTCAAACTAGTTATTGTATCTTTTTGGTCTAAAAAGTCTTGAGCCATATCATGATGTCAACATAATCTGTTCTTGTCTTTTGTTAGAGCACAAGGTATCGTAGATACCAATAACACGTTATTGGTATGTCACCTCATTGCCACATCATACACTTCCCAATAACTCACCAATAACTCAAACACCCTCCCTCATAACACACCAATAACATGTTATTGGGTCCACAAAATATCCCACTAAAAATATCCCTCACTCACAATCCACTAAAAAAAATAAAAGGAATTTGCTAAATTTTGTCCTCTTTCTCCTTTGGCTTGAGCCACTCTACCAACTCAATTCCCTTTTGGCTTGTGGTTGGCTTGTTGCATGGTATGGTTTAACATGCCAACCATCCATATCTTTTACAATTGGCATGTTAATCATGTTCCATACCCACTACTCTTAGTCCAATTGCAGTTTTTTTTATGTATAGTCATCTTTTCAGACTTTTATACCATCCGTGAATCTTTGGTCATTAAGGCCAAACGGATAAATGGTCGGTAAAGTCGCCGGAAAAGTTGGTCAACACAAGTCAAAACCCTCTTCTTACGAATAAGGGCATATCTTACGAATTTCTTGGAAAGAAATTCGTAAAACCCTTATGTTACGAATTAGAAAGTCTTTACGACTAAGTTTTTACGAGTAAGAACTTGCGACCAAGGTCTTACGAGTAAGAACCTATGTTTACAACTAAGGAGGCTTACAAATTAGAAAGTTTACGAGTAAGATGATTTACGAACAAGACTTAACCTTATTCGTAAACAGACCATAAGAAGATTATGAGTAAATAAAGACTTCCAAAGACCATGACCACTAATCAAAATACCAAAGCTTGTTGAACCTCAGCCTTACAACATTATCAATCCAACTTCAATGAGCCAAACTAGTCTAAAGATAAACTCAATGATGAATGCAACAAAAAGGAAAATAAGAAGCAACAACAGCCGAACCTTCATCAAAACAAATCCTACATCTAGACAAAACCATAACCCTACCCATCTCTCATCTACAATCACTCGACTTGAAACAAAATGTTGAATCATAAATCTCAGAATGTTCCATTTTTTTTTTATCTCTTATAAGATTTTTAGTGGAACATAAATCATCATCGATCAACTCTATTTGAAGCTCATCTCCAATTAATATCCAAAACAGCAAGAAATAAAATATAACAGGTATGTTATTTTTATTTCTTTTGTTCGTTCATTGACCAAACTCTAAAACGAAATCAACAAATCGTTAACACCTACCCAAGACCTTTAATTAAAGATCTTGAAGCAACAATCGCTTTTGTTCTTCATTCGTGCTAAATAAAATAAATAAAGGGTGTTCATATGTTTTGTTCGTCTATAGTGATGGTGTTGGATTGAGAAGAGATCGACTTGGTATGATGATGTGTTAGTGACTGCAAAGTGAGAGGAAGGGGCGGATAATTTCTGTGTGTTATTAAGGTTTGCACACATGAAATGTGTTTTTAGGGTTTGAAGTGAAATGAATTATGTTTTGGGCAAAACTAATATAACCGGTTATTTTTTTTGGATTGGACGTGGGCTGTATGTTGAATTCATTTATGGGCTGACATTGGACTGGGTATCACCTTAGCTTGAGCTCGTGTGAATGGTATAATGTGGACTGATGTAATTTGATGATTGGATTTGGGTCATTTAAGTTTCACGGGGATATTTATTAAAAATGTGTTATCTGAATTTTTTAACACAAATTTTGCTTACAAATTTTAATTAATTGAGTGGTATTTTGGTCATAAAATTTTAAGGGGGATACTTATTCACGGCTTGAATTGACATTTGATAAAAAATGACTACGGGATTTTTGTACGGTATTGTTGATTCGGAATTGAAGTGACATTCCACGGGTGTACTTATTTATCTTTGAGACGTTGGTTGGTTGGTTGCATGTCTCAAGATAACTTGTCTGGGCCTTTTTCATAAGTAATTATGAATTGACAATCTAGTTATAACTTATGTAAGGAGTTACACTGTAGTGCTCATAGTGTATAACTATCACTTTAAGGAGTTACGTTGTAGTACTCAGTGTCACACGGAATTGTGGATTGTTCAAGAAGATAGTACAAGCATTAAGTCACAAAGTTGGAATGTTTACTTCTATTTCAATTTGGTCGTATCGGGTTGTCTCCATATGTGGTCATTACTATTAGCTGGTGAATCAAAGGAGGTTCGATTATAGGTTGGTTTGAGAGAAGTATTGAGAGTATATTTTTGCGACATATTCTCACGGATGTATGCTTAAACAAACAATGGATTTAATATTGCATCAAGAAAAAGGTAATTCTAAGGCATGTACGCAACATTATGATGATTCCAATAGCTCGCAACCATCAGGAGGGAGAAGTTGGTGTTTCATCTTCCGTGATTGGATTGATTGAGGTAATTGTGCTTAATATTGAAGAAGGAGAAGTAGTGTGTGTACATCGGGGCTTTTTAGCAACTTGGATGCAATACTAAGTGAGTTATGTTGTTACGATGTTCCCCCGAATGACAACCATTGTGCTACAATCATGAGTCTACTTTCTCCAATGCGTGTTTGAAGACTAAAGTGATTTTATGAAAGAGAGTTGTCGATTCAGGAGGGAGCAGATAAAAAGAAAAAAGACTCACTAGTTAGGAGAGAGTAATAACCTAACTAGACCATTATAGTTGAAGTTCAGAGTTACAAGGATCAGTACCGTCAGCGGAAAGATCAAATGCCGAGATCGTCGGAAGAGAGAACTTCAAGTCTGCCTCAGTATCTAGACTACAGAGACTCTACGCTTCAACAACGTCAACATAGTTTATTATTATTGTATTTTACTTTGTTTATGTATTTATAGGTCTCATTGTTACCATTTACGTGTGACGATATCTTGGAGGGAGATTGTTAGCCTTGCTCTTTTATAAAGATAATGTCACATACGTGAATTGGACTAGATTTGTAGTAAGTTGCACCCGTAGGGACTAATTATATAAACGGGGCAAAGTAATAGTAAGTTGAGCCTATAAATACCTCTCATGACTCTCTATGAGGGGTGTGGTTAAGCATTAGGTTTTCATTGTATCTTTCATTAATTAAGTTATCCTTTTCTTGTCCATCCTCTTTCTACTTTCTCTCACTAGAAAGATGAAGCCTTTCATCTTCTTTCACCAACCAAGACCTCCCGAAACCACATAAATTACATGTTTTTACGGTCATACATATAACTTTCCCCAAAAAGTTGTCCAAACCTATTACCTAGTAGATCTCGAGGAACCTGTAGTTGTTCATTGATGATTCTCTTCAAAAGGACACTCAAATTGCAATAGAGGTATGACTTTCATAAGACTTAATTCTAAGTGATATTAGTAATCATGTGTATGCTTGATCTATACATGTCACTAATTGCAAATTATTTTTTTATTCTTGTTTCTCATATAAATGTCTAAATATATTTATATGATATACGTGGTGTTCCTAGAGAACTTCGTGCTTACGTGTTGTCGTCCGTCTAAACTTAGGTGTGTCAATATGTGTTGTCTAAACCTAATATCTCAAAATCTAATCTTTCTAAACATAAATAAAATAAAACACAAATTTCAAAAACTCCTCCTTCCTCATTAAATTTCGAACGTCAAACCCTCTCTCCAACAAATCCCATTTTTCAAATCTTCCACTTTCAAATTTCTCACACACTCACATCTTCATCCCCGTCATCATCTCATTTCAAGAAATCCAACTCAAGGAAGAACTTCGTCATCATGGTCATGGTCTACATCGCTTTCGTGATCATTGTCATGTCGCTCATCGCCCTCGTTTACCCCATGATCACATTCTCGCATGAAGATATGTTTGTTGTTTTATTAATCTAAATTTTTATCATCTATCTGATCCTTTGTATTGCTTTAAGCATTGGAATAAAATATAAATGATGTCTTAGTTATCTCATTTCATTTCCACGTAATATGCTTTTTTTCCCTCTCATACGAGAACTTAAAATTTTGACGTGTTTAAAACCATTAGTGTTAGTTCAAGAAATCACACTGGCTAAAACATATTAATTTTGTAACACATGAAACTATGAGTTGTATGAATAGAACGTACATAAAAAACCAAAAAAAAAATCTGTCACCTCTGCAGGTCTCCCGGATCCTTGTATCTTAACTGGTCGGATCTTTTTTCAAAAGGAACCAGCGGAACTAGAAGAACAGATGACAGAATACTTGTGAAACTAATGCACTCTTCTCCTTTGCCTACACAACACCTTAATATCACCCTAAAAATCATTTTATGAAAACTTGCTATAATAAGTAGTTCCAATAAGTGTTAAAAAGAGTGAATTAAAAATGTAGGGTTATCATTGTTAATAAAATAAAACAAGATAATAAAAACGTTAGAAGATCCTATCTTGTCACTTTGGTATAATCCAAAACTGTGATTAAGAATGATTAAAAGTGTCACCAATCAAAAACATCCATATTGTCAAAGCTTTACTATGTATTAACATACTTATTTAAACATTTGTCCGTGTTTATAGGTCTCAACATGTCCCATGAGTATGACTTCGATCATCGACTCACTTATGTCTACATTCCAAACATCTCTCTTGAACCAAACACCCCTGGCAATCATGTTCTTGAGTTCAATAATCTTGAAACTCGTTTCTTTCATGAAGGACGTATTGTTGACTCACCTTAATCTTCCAAGAAGATATCACTACTTCATTCCGCACCATAGGATTTGAGTGTCTTCTCACCATCAACGAGAAATTTTGTCCGTGGTTCGTTTTGGAATTCTTTTGTCAAGTTGAGCCCGTTCGTAATGAGGATCGCTCTCTATCACTATGGTTTTGGATCAAAAACCAAAAGTTTGTTCTAACTCTTGAGCAATTTGCTCACATTCTCCGAATTCCAAATTATAGACAATGTGCTTTCACTGAAGATTGGTCTCTTGATTCACTCCTTAACTATCGTGAAGAAAATAGTCCATACTGTTCATACATACCTTCTCCACAGGAAATCACTCATCTCCTGCGTATTCCTCAACGTTTCAACTATCTAAATCCAAACATAATTCACGCACGTGAACTCGGGGATGAACTGAAACCTCTTGCAGTTATTCTACGTGAGAAGGTTTGGAGTCTTACAGGAAATCGTGAGATACTTCTCGCATGTTGTGCTCATATGATCTACTATCTCCTAACCCAACAACCATACAATCTTGCCTATTTCTTCGCTAGGCGAATTGTACACCTCCAAGGAAACAGGAACAAACTAATTCCTTATGGAATGTTCCTGACCCGCCTCTATCATCATTTCATGTACTATCATCCACAATTTCAAAGCCCTCATTATTCACTTGTGAATAAAGTGATTGAACTTTCGAATGTATCCTTCATTGCCTCCTTCTTCATTCCTGAATCATCGACTGCCCACGAGCCACTTGGTGATCCATCAAACGAAAACAACGAATGAAAGATGTTAGTTTATGAATAAAAGACTTCCTACCATTTCTAAAATCATATTTTAGTTTTCCTTTGGTTCACCATTGTAACTTGATCATTTCTATGAAATATTCGTTGGTTGATCGATTTGTCAACAATTGCTCAAAATTCTATTTGATGCTCATATGCTAACTTTACATGCTATCTTTGCTATGTTTTACTTGTATACATATATGCTTGCTGTAGATATCATTGGTTTCAAAATTTTATATGTGAAACTATGTTTTGCGAACATTCTGTGATGAAAACTGTCTCAGAAGCCGGATCCTTTGGCTATAACTAGCCGGATCCCTCGAGGGAAGGATCCGGGAAGACATAAGCCAATTTTATTCCCTTTAGCATCACTCCAACCTTCCAGACCTTATTGGACAAGTTAAACATGTTATATTAGGATCACTTAGGTTTTCCTTAGGCTCAGTTGATCCCACATTCACTCATGTATGAATTAGGATCACATTTAAGGTTTTTTTTTTTGATTTTTCATTACTTTAAACTCGCCATCTTTCCGCTCAAATGTTTACACATTATCTCTCTCATTTCAAAAACACATATTTTGATATTTCTCTCATTTTTAACAAATTGATTTTACTCATTTTAACCTCAAAATGCTCTAAAATCTTGTTTTTCATTTCTTATGATTTTTAAGGAATTTTATAAATTTTTCCTTAATCACCATCTGGTTTCTACAACCATTTACCATCCTCAAAACTCTTAGTGTCATCCATGATCACGTATTGGTGTTTCTAAAACTTTATTTTCCCCATAAAAGTCATCATTGACTATCCTCACTCATTAAACTTAACTATCTAAGTCTTCTACCATTTAAGACACCTTAGTGGACCAAATCACTTAGGATATGTAGGTACTAGACCTTGCTAGAATCCAATCATTCTTTTTCCTACCTTATGATAGCCGGATCCCTCAAGTGAGGGAACCGTTGGAACGGGGTGCACGAAATGATTAGTATCACTTGAGATAATTATTTCAAACCCTCTTAGTTAACCTAAACACTCCACATTGTCTTAAATGACTCCCTAGAACAGAGCAACACTGTAGTTGACTCTTACGCATGCAAATCATTTCAATTTGAAGAATTTTAGTGGTTTAGGCTTTCATTGACTTGCCTAATTTCTCTCTTTATAAACCACTTGTGTTTGTGCTTCCAAACCACCATCCAAACCCTCATTCTCCGTAGCAAAACTTCTCCTTTAAACTTTTACCTTTTATCATTTCACCATGAGAAAAGCACCTAGCGAAAACTCATCAACCAAAAGACCTCCAAGGAAAATTGCTCGTGTTTTCCATAAAATTTCATCAACCGAGTCATCATCCAACAAAACTCCAAACACTAGAGTTCCTCTCCAAACAAGTCTACCAATCAAAATACACATGGAGACTTTGACGCAAATATTGACACAAATATTTGTTTTCTAACCTTTGTTTTGTAGATTTTCAAAATACACATGGAGACTTTGACGCCCTCAACAAGGGGGAGCTTTTTTGTCAAAGCAAAACATTGCAAAATACTTGCAATACACTCATTTAGACTTCCTAATTACTTGACATTCTCATCAAGGGGGAGCATCCATCAAAGGGGAGCTAAGACGAGATTCTTTTCTTACCTTACCACTTC
The DNA here is from genome assembly GCA_019973895.1 of Chrysanthemum seticuspe. Lineage (NCBI taxonomy): Eukaryota > Viridiplantae > Streptophyta > Magnoliopsida > Asterales > Asteraceae > Chrysanthemum > Chrysanthemum seticuspe. Next base: position 168,601,387 of record BPTQ01000008.1, read on the forward strand.
TTATCTCTACACTTCCTACTCTAAATCTTTCTCTTCTAAATTTCTTAGTTTCTAAAATCTTTCTTAAAACACTTTCTAAATGTGTTATTTTATTTTTACTACTATTCTTTTTACTATATGTTAGTTTTTTTCGACGCTCTTTTTGTTTCGAAATAAAGGGGGAGAAGAGAGTAAAAACTCTTATTCAAAATTTTACGAATTTTATTTTTTACTTAAAATAATTTTATGTTTTGTCATCAACAAAAAGAGGGAGATTGTTAATACAAATAAACCATAAAAACATTTATTTATATTTTACGATCTTCTAATGTTTTGGCGATAACAATCGTAAAATCATTTGAACGAAATAAATAAAATACGTAAAAGCTTTGAGCCAATAGTTTACTAACACACTTTTACTAAACATATAAAATCATCAAGACATGTTTAGTTGAATAAGTTACATAAAACCAAAACCATTTTTATAAAACACTTACAAGTAACTTTGTTTACTTATATCTTATAAAAATGTATGTGTGCTTAATATAATTTGTAATGGGAATATGTTGGGTAAAAACCAAAGTCCGTGACCCATACCCATGGAGCATGACCCATGATCCATTGCATGACATCATGCATGAAATCATGTTGGATATTATCCATGATCCATGACCCAAAGTCCATGACCCATGACCCATTGAGTAGGTACAATGTATCTAGTTGGGTAGACTGTGAGCGACGACACCAGATCAGAGCTAAGTGAGAGACGAGAAATGAGATTGCTTCATAACTGCTCAATTTATAAGTCCACGATCCAAAGTCCATGACCCATGGTCCATAACCCATAACCCATAACCCGGTTTGCAACCCAAAATTCAGACTAGCCTGACCAGCTTTCGGATCCCTTGGATTGGGTAAGGGATCCGCCGGATCTGGGTTAACTTTTAGCAGTTTGCCTATAAATAGTAAGTCATTTCTCTCTTTCTCACAACCCCTTTTAGACATATCTTCTCTCTATGTTCTAACTTCTCTAACCTCATATCCAAATGATCATTCTATGTAGTTTTCTCTTTTGTGTGATTCTCCGGGTTCCTCTTAAAGGCGAGATCACAACCTCTTGAAGACGTGCAAGCTCAATTTCATGAGTTGCCAAGCTTCGTCATCATCAAGACCACTGAAGTGCATCTTGTTGATGGTTCTTCTCTCCCTCCATTAGTGTGTCAAGTTGAAGGCATTGGTATATAGTGCCGAAGGTGTACATTCGATATGGGGTGTCGATGTATATTTGTGTAGTTTGGCAAAAGGGTATTGATATCCTTTGAAGTGTTGTAAAAAGGAGTTTGCCTTTTTTGGGTTGTAGTGTTGGGTATTAGTTCCTCCTTTGTAATGGAACTCGGTGTCTAGCCTAGTACCGGATAAAGTGTAGACGACGTTGTGATAGGTTTGGTTCTACCTCGTGGAAGAACTCAGTGTCTAGCCTTATACCGGATAAAGTGTAGGCGACTTTGTGAAGGCTTCTCCGCCATATTAAGGAGCTTATGTTGTGTAGTGCTTAGAAACTCTCGAGTTGGGTACTCGGTGATTGGAGTAGGGCAAGGAAGGAGTCCTTGTAGCCGAACCACTATAAATACTTGTGTCGTGGTTTTGTGTTCCTTTACTCTTTATCTCTTTGCATTATTTATTTATATGTCTATCTATCAATATCCAACACACGATCTAAATGGATTGACATAAGTTGATTTATATAATTTAAAGCAAAGTTTTAATCGGCAAAACTATTCAACCCCGCCTTCTAGTCACAGAGAACATGAGTTGGGTGGGTTAGGGTATAACATCCGTTAATATAAAGTAACAAAAAACACGAGTAACAGAAAACACCAAAACCCGAGTCGGGTGGGTTAGGGTATTAGAGCACACGATACAATAACTTGGAGGGAGGCGTTATGCACACGTGGCCGGCGTTATCATCACGTTACTACACCGTGTTTCGGTGTTAAGGCTGAGCGTTGAGGTTGGCGTTGCCATGGCAACGCAGCGTTAAGCATGTTTGAATAAAAATATTACATTACCGCCCCTGGATGTTTGAATGGTCGTTTTTGTGTTTTTGTATTGTTTGTGTTATAGTGTTTGTGTTTTTTTCTAGGGGCTTTTGCATATATATCCTCCCGAAAATGCAAAATTGCATATATATCCAAAGCATGCATAAAAACCATTGTACTATGTGCATAAAAAACTTGTAAAAATGATATATATGCAATTATTCACTTTGGAAGGGATATATATATGCATTTTTTCCTTTTTTCTATGTGTGTATTTTTTGTGTGTGTGTACATCGAGTGTGTGTTGGGGGAATGGAGAAGATGATATTAAATTGGTTTTGCAGTTTAGTCTATGCGCTTTTGCAGTTTAGTCTATGTGGTTTTTGCAATTGCTTTTCTTTTTGATTTTTTTTAAGTTAATAACATTTTTATTTAGTTTTATTTATGTGGTACTTTTTCTAATTCATAACGTTTTTTTTTTAAATTTATTTGTAATTTTTTAGTTTATTAATGTAATATTAGGTTTTTGAATGAATGAAATATGTTAATACAAATAAGCCGTAAAAACGTTTATTTATATTTTACGATCTTCTAATGTTTTGTCGATAACAAACGTAAAATCATTTTAAAGAAACAAATAAAATACGTAAATGGTTTGAGTTAATAGTTTCATAACATACTTACGTTTTCACATAAAACACTAAAACATGTATAAGTGATTTTATGATTTAGATACATATGTACAACAACTAGTGTTTACATATTGGGTTAGCATATACTTAAACTAAGCATACCAAAATGGGTAAAAACAAGTATATACTAAAATGGGTAAAAACAAGTATATACTAAATGGGTAAAAACTAGCAAATGGTATTGACCCATAACCCATGATTTTATATATACCACTTAACCAAGTTCATTGTATCTAGAAAGAAAACCATGGATCAACCCATAATCCATGACCCATGACCCATAACCAAAAATACCCATGGGCAAAGAGGAGCGTTCCACGGATCCCTGGCTTTGTGCTAGCCGGATCCCTTGTGGTAGGGATCCGTGGGATCCGGGGAACAGTAGAGAATTTTCTCTACAAATAGAGAGCCCTTTCTTCCTTTCTACTCACCACTTTACATACATACTTCCCCAAGTATTATAACCCTCTAACCTCAGATCCAAGTGATCTATGTAGTTTGTCTTTTGTTTTTGTGTGATCTTCTAGGTTCCTCTTAGAGGCAAGATCACCACTTCTTGAAGACGAGCAAGCTCAAGTCCATGAGTTGCCGTGCTTCGTCATTATCAAGATAACTAAGGTTCTCTTGTTGATAGTTCTTACTTTCTCCATAGATGTTGGGTTGAAGGTATTAGTGAAGAATGCCGAAAGTGTCAAGATGAAAGCATTAGTGAAAGATGCTTATCATCCGTGTCAAAGCATTAGTGAAGAATGCTAAAGGTGTCAAGACGAAGGCATTAGTGAAGGGTGCCAAGCGTTGTGTCTAAGGCATTAGTGAAGGATTCCGAAGAATCAAATCAAGTCGCATTTGGGAAGAATGCCTAGGTCGTATAATCGATGAGGTGCATCGTTATACATATAAGTATTTGTTTATTTCCAAGGATGGTGATATCCTTGATGGTATTGTAACAAGGAGTGGATCTCCTTGATATTAGGTGTTGTGTTGTGAAGGGTAATAGTTCCTCCATAGTAATGGAACTAGGTGCTTAGCCTAGTACCTAATAAAGGGTGGGCGACGTTGTGATAGGATTAGTTCTCCTTGGTGTGAAAGAACTCGGCGGTTAGCCTAGCACCGTATAAAGGGTAGGCGACGTTGTGTTAGATGTGGTTCGCCTTGGTGTGAAGGAACTCGGTATTTAGCTTTGTACCGGAAAAAGGTTAAGCGACGTTGTGAAGGCTTCTCCGCCATAAGGAGTTGGTGTAGTGTTTTGAACTCTCGAGTAGGAGTCCAAATGTTAGGAATTAGAAAATTCAGTCGTTAAAGAGTCGGTCACCTCAAGTATAAGCATTCAATAGAAAGCTCGTAGTCGTAGTTATGATATGTTAGGTAGTAGTTTGTTAAGTAACACCGCGGAGGACGGACGGGTCTTTACCCACTGTATGCCTGATCCACAGCCCATAGGTGGCGTTTATTTGTAAGACACTATAAATACCCTCTACCTCCCAAGGTAGAGGGTTGGAGCTTGAATACCATTTTTCTTTGTTTCACATAAGTTCCCAACTCTCTTCCATTTCTCTCTCCAGAACTTTCTCTCTCTAAACTATTATGTACGCCCCATATGTTATTGATATGATGTGTTAGTGAAATCCTATATCTTTCAATTGGTATCAGAGCCATGGTTTGATCACTCATCTTTTATGCTTTTTGTTTTGGTGGATTTCATAAGGTTTTTGGGGTATTAAGTGTTTAGGAGAGTTGGATTCATTTGGACAAATTCTAGTGTTAAAGTTTGAATTTTGCTTGTACTTTTGTGTTTAGGATCATCATATCTGTTCATGTTTTGAATTGGAAGGCTTAAATCATTGTGGTTTGGTTGTTTTTGATTGATAAAGTGGTTATTTGTGAAGATAGGACGAAGCGAGTTGAGTATCGGACTTGCTTTTCTTCAAAGCGAGTTGCTTTGTTTCTGTATGCGAGTTAGTATATGCGACTTGGCTATTTAGCGAGTTGATTTTCATGCGACTTGGGTTCTAAGCGAGTTGTGTGTCTTGCGAGTTGATACTAAAGCGAGTTGGCTATTTAGCGACTTGTTCCATTAAGCGTGTTGACAGTGTTGCGAGTTGATGCTAATGCGACTTAGCTATTTAGCGAGTTGATTCCTTAAGCGAGTTGTCTCCTTGAGCGAGTTGGTTGTTTAGCGAGTTGATAACTAAGCGAGTTGTGTGTTTTGCTACTTGTCACTTCTTCGTGATACATTCTTACGGTTGTTCTTTTGGTTTAGTAAAATCCCGTGAAAGAATCAATTTCCCGGTTTAATCAAAGAATTGTAAAATCCCGTAGAACTGGTAATCATGGCAAACATCGTTCCTACTATTGTTTCTTCCGTAGCTGAGGACGTTCAAGCAGCAGGGTCAGATACTCGTCCACCTATGCTTGACAGAACTGATTATGATTCATGGAAAGGAAAATGGGGTCAACATTCTCAAGTCAATCGATGAAGGACCTTATCGGGTTGAGACTACTAGAGACTTAATTGATACAGCTGCAGATGGAACAATGATATATGGAATAGACAGACCAAAGACATATGATGAACTCGATGATAAGGAGAAAAAGATATTCGATGCTGATATCAGGGCTTCTAACATCATACTTCAAGGTCTTCCAAAGGATATCTACAAGCTGATCAATCACAACACCGAAGCCAAGGCAGTGTGGGATAATGTCAAGATGCTTCTCTCAGGTTCTGAATTAACTGTTGAAGACAGAGAATCAAAACTCTATGATGAATTTGAACACTTCAAGATGAAACCAGATGAGAGTGTCTATGAGTATTACGTGAGATTCCACAAGCTTGTTAATGATATGAGGAACATCAGAATGACTATGCCAAACATTCAGCTGAACTCAAAGTTTGTGGACAACATGAATCCCGAATGGCACAAGTTTGTCACCTCTGTGAAGCTCACTAAAGGATTGAAGAATACAAACTATGAGCAACTATATGCCTTCCTTCTCCAGAATGAGAGACATGCTATGTTTGAAAAAAGGATTCTGGAGCAGTTCAAAACCAATCAGGGAGAAACAAGTTCATCAAATGATTCAACTGCATTTTTCACCAATGATGGAACCACTACCAAAGCATCTCAAGTCATTCAAGATCCATACTTCAAACAGCCTGATGCCAATGCTGTCATGGAACACTTTATCAATAAGCTGGCTTATATGGTTAAACAAAACTTAACCTTCTCTCCACATACCAACAAACTTCACACTAACAATGAAATCAGGACTACATCCAATCTACACAACCATGCTTTGGTCAGAGATGGAAAGGTTACAGTACAACCAGCTCAAGGAAGACAATATGAACAAAGAAGAGGTGGAGTAGGAGGAGGGTATGTGGAAAATCAGAATAAAGGAAGGAATGGAAATCAAGGACAAGTTAAGCCGATCAAGTGTTACAACTGTGGAGGTGAGGGACACATTGCAAGGAACTGCACATCGCCAAAACGCCCTCAGAATGCCGAGTACTTCAGGGATAAGATGTTGCTTGTGCAAGCTCAGGATAATGGTGCAGCTTTGGATGAAGAGGAGTTGTTGTTCTTGGCTGAGGGAAATGCTAAGACATATGATGCATATGTGGATGAGCAACTAATTCCAGAGATAGGCCATAATCATCAGAATGCCTTTCAAGTAGCTGATTGTGATGCATACGACTCTGATGTTGATGATGAACCTACTGCACAAACCATTTTCATGGCTAGCATCTCTCCAATGGTCTCTCCTAAAGTCTCTTCATCACCACAAGCTGGTCCATCCAAAGACAAACTCATTTCTGAGGTATTAAAACTATACGATGATGCTGATGTGCAAAAGATGCATGACAAAGTACAATCAACTGAAACTATTGAATCAAATATTGAAAATATGGGTAATATCAATGTTGTCCCATATGATCAATATGTGAAACAAAGTGAAAGTGAAGTTGTACCAAGTGATGCATATTCTGCAGTCAACAATGACTATGTTTTTTATGAATACATTGCATGTGCCCCTGATGATTCTGTTATCTCTGAACTTAATGCCTATAAAGAACGAGTTGCCATTTATGAACAACATGCTAAGTTTGAGCTAACTACTCGTGAGCAGGAGTTGGATAACCAAATGCGTACAATTATTAGAAAAAGTAATTTTAGAGAAGAAGTGTTAAAACAAGAGTTAAACTCCTTACAAGAAAAGCTTTCAAAAACTGCTAAGCAAAAACAAGAACTTCAAGAAAATGTTAAAGTGCTTAAGCAGGAATTTCATGCCAAGGAATCAAAACTTTTGAATGATTTTTCTAATCTAAAAACTTTGAAAAACAAACTGGAAAACAAGTTATACGTACAAGGAAATACCATTCAAACTGCTCACTTGATTACTAAGCATAGAGTTTTAAGCGATAAGCATAGTGTTCCCATTATTGATCAACCCAACCCTGAGTATAGTAAGATAGCAAAGGCTGCTCAAAATGTAATCTACGATGGCAATGAGATTCTTAAACCTAGACAAACACCATCATGTATTGGAAGCACTGAAGAAGATGGAAAGTTAAATGATGCATCTAGGGAGAAAATGAATAAGAAGCTTAACGATCCCAAGTGCAAAGAGAATAATATTATTATCAAACCACATGATTACAAAAAGGAAAATTGGATCTCTTTGAACAAGTTTAAGCCTCAAATGTTGTTAACTCCCGAACAAGTTTTCTGGAAAAAAGACTTAGATAAGCAAAAAGCTGAAAATCTTGTTGAAACAAACCCTCCCCTTAGGAAAATGCCTGCACCGACTGTGTATCCTCCAAATACACCAATGCATTTAGTTCCTAGAACTATTGCCACTAAAAGCAAGACCTTAATCAGCCAATATGTTATTCTTCAACTATTTGTCGATTTTGAGAAAACTTGTAAGAAAAGGATCACACCCACTGGGATAACTGAAGGGGAAAGGGGTTTTGAGCAAACAAAAGAACGCTATCTAACTGAGGTCATGCCTTTCTTTAAACTAATAAAAGATCATTTTAAGAGTCTTAAAAAGGGGATAGATTCAGATATTAAAGGAATGGAAAAGGAATTTGATGCAATGATAGTTGAGGTTAGTGACTATGAGCGAACATTAAAATATAATGAGATTGAGAGGAAGAACTTGCATACCTTGAATGAGAATCTAATTTCTGAATGTATTGCTCAAGATGTGTTTTACACTGCTACTAATTGCTCCATTAATGCTTCTCAATTTCATGAATTATCTGTTGCTCTGAAAGTCTCCCATGATCGTGTCATTGAGCTTGAAATCAAAAACTCTAAATTAAGTGAGAAAATTGAACAGGATGATCATGATAATTTGGTAAAACAGTTTTCTAAACTAGAAGTTGAACATTTTGATTTACAACTAAAATATCAACATCTCAAAGAAAATGTTAATACCTCAAACATCAAGATATCCTCGGATGTTCCAGAGTTTGATGCTGTTTTTGAATTAAACAAACGTGATGAACAGATTCAAGCTCACTGTAACATGATCAAAAAGTTGAAAGCCCAAATTTCTCAATTAAAGGGTGAAAAGAACAATGTGACTAGCTCCCAAATGCCTCCTCCTTTAGATTCTCGAAATTCTAAAAACTTTCATCTTCAAAACTTGATTAATGCTTTACAAAAGGAAAATGAGAGTTTTCTAGAAGAAAATGAGAAAGTTAAACGTCATTTCAATGAGCTATTTGAGTCAATAAAAGTCACTCGTAACAAAAATAACGAAAAAATAGCTTCATTGCAAAAGGAAATTGAGAATCTGAAGAGTCAGGTAAAAGGGAAAATGCCAATGACCAATGGGGAGAATGGTGCTTCAAAGGTGCATGTCTGTAATAAATATGCTTTGACTGTGAAATATGTTCCTCCTCATCTTAGGAATAACAAACTTGCTATTCAAACATATTTCTCATACCTTAAGGACAGCCTAGAATGTGTCCGTGAGATTGTAGAAGAGGATAAGTTAGAGAAACCAGATGATAATGAAATTGGCCATGCATGCTTTTATGCCAAACGATCTCAAGAACTTCTAGAATGCTTAATTACAATATGCCCTAAAACCTTAGGTGAGCAAGTCAATCCCTTGATACCTTGTTCAATGCCTAGTGCCAAGCATGCAAGTCATTCAATGCCAAATGTTATGAACGTGAACCTTAGTGTGCCTTCAAGTAGTTCAGATTCCAAATCTGTTAGTGCTAAGAATGTGAACTCGAGTGTGCCCTCTAGGAGTTCAAATCCCAGCACTTCTAATGTTAAGAGAGTGAACTTTAATGTGCCTTCAAATAGTTCAGATCCCAGCACATCTAAACAGGAAATGCATAAATTAGCAAAACCAACTAATGTTCCCATTCCCTCTACAGGAGTAAACAATGACATTAAAGCGAGCAGGTCAAAGTCTCAATACAATACAAGGAATGATAGAACCTCGCAAGCTAAGAATGTGCATTGGAAGAAAGTAGAAGATCACCCTAGGAACACTAAGTTTGAGTTAAATAAAACGAATCGTGTTGATTCTAGTATTTGCTATAAGCGTACTGTAATTAATTCAAATTCTGCTGCTACTTTTGAAAAAACTTGTAATGATGATTGTGTGGTTTCTGTTACTAATCATGAATGTGGTATGAATGTCTTGTCTAATGCTGTCGATTGCCCAGTTAAAATTGTTAATGCTAAAACTCGAGCTAAGAAGGCTAAAAGGCAAAAGAGAAAGAAAGTTAGAAAACAGTGGAAACCCACAGGAAGAACATTTAGTAAGATAGGCTATCAATGGATACCTATCGGCCATAAGGCTAATCGGACAATGCCCACTAGAAAATGGATGCCTACTGGTAGAATTATTACCTTAAGAAGTGAACATACTTTGAATAGGGAAAATACGGACACTAGTACTGCATCTATTCATAATGATTCCATTGCTTAAATTTCTGATATGAATGTTTCTATCTCTGATGTGGGTGTTCCAATCACTGTTACTAACCAAATGGAACCCATTCTTGCATAGGGATCCCAATTATCCAGTTATACATTCTTGTCTGTGTTCAACTGCAGATCGTTCAAATCGTTCTGTGGTACCTGGACTCAGGCTGTTCCAAGCATATGACTGGAAACCGGTCGCGGCTCATGAACTTCGTGAGCAAATTCATCGGGACTGTTAGATTCGGAAACGATCATTTCGGTGCAATTATGGGCTATGGAGATTATGTTGTTGGTGAAAGTGTTATCTCCAGAGTGTATTATGTGGAAGGTCTTGGTTATAACCTGTTCTCTGTTGGTCAATTCTGCGATTCTGATCTAGAAGTAGCCTTCAGAAAACATACCTGTTTCGTTAGAGAACTTGATGGTAAGGAACTTTTAAGAGGAACACGTGGTTCAAATCTATACACCATCTCTATCGATGATATGATGAAGTCTTCTCCAATTTGCTTGTTGTCAAAGGCTTCAAAAACAAAGTCATGGTTATGGCATCGTCGTCTCAATCACTTGAACTTCAGCACCATCAATGATCTCTCCGGAAAGGACTTGGTTGTAGGTTTACCTAGACTTAAGTATGAAAAGGATCATCTTTGTTCAGCATGCCAATTGGGAAAAAGCAAAAAGTATGCCCATAAACACAAACCTACAAACTCTGTTACAGAAGTTCTTCATACAATTCACATGGACTTATGTGGACCCATGAGAGTGCAGAATATCTTTGGGAAGAAATATGTGTTAGTTGTGGTTGATGATTACTCTAGATTCACCTGGGTCAATTTCTTAAGGACAAAGGATGAAACTCCAGATATCATCATCAAACTCATCAAACAGCTGCAGGTTCATCTTAACAAAACTGTCAGAATCATCCGAACAGACAATGGAACTGAGTTTGTTAACAAACAACTTAGTGAATTTTATGAAAGTGTGGGAATCAGTCATCAAAGAAGTGTTCCACGATCTCCTCAACAGAACGGTGTAGTTGAAAGACGAAATCGAACTCTTGTGGAAGCCACAAGAACAATGCTGATTTACTCAAAGGTTCCAATGTTTCTCTGGGGTGAAGCCAATGCCACTGCATGCTACACACAAAATCGATCCCTGATTCACACTGTTCATGGAAAAACTCCATATGAACTTGTTCACAACAGAAAACCTAATCTCTCATTCCTTCGTGTATTTGGTACTTTGTGCTATCCTACGAATGATGGTCAAGATTTAGGTAAACTAAGAGCTAAGGCAGACATTGGAGTTTTTGTAGGATATGCACCAAATAGAAAAGGATACCGAATCTACAACAAGAGGACCCGAAATATCATGGAAACTATTCACGTTACGTTTGATGAGCTGACCGGTCAAATGGCTCCTGCACAATCCAATTCAGGACCCGCACTTCAAAACAGTCCCATTGGTTCATCTCTTGTACCAAACTCTTCTCCAGCAACTCCATATGTACCTCCATCTGAAGATGATTTGAAGAAATTGTTTGATCCTATGTTTGATGAAGACTGTGAGCCAAGTGCTATTGAATTGTCAACTCCTTCAACAGAGGCTGCTTCTATCTCTGTCAATGAAGTCAATCCTTCAGTTTCTATGTCATTAAGTCAGGAAGCGCCTGCTGCTGATCAATCTGTCTCATCAACAAACCTTCAATCACCAAGTGTACTTCATGGAATTGCGTCTGACTCACAGGATGAAGTTAATCCCTTTGCTACTTCCGAAGATGCTCCATTTGAAAATATATTTGCTCCTGAATCATCAGCTGAACCATCTTCATCAGGAGAAATCGACTCTGCTACTTCAGTTCCACAACAACAACCACATGAACACCTTAGAAAATGGACACATGATCACCCATTGGACAACATCATTGGAAACCTTTCTCGTCCAGTATCCACTAGGAAACAACTTGCAACCGATGCCTTATGGTGCTTCTTCAACTCCGTACTCTCTAAGATCGAATCAAAAGATGTTAAAATTGCCATGAATGAAGATAGTTGGTACAATGTCATGCAAGAAGAAATTCATGAGTTTGATCGACTTGATGTATGGGAATTAGTACCTGCTCCAGATTGTGCTATGATCATTGCTCTAAAGTGGATCTTCAAAGTGAAGCTTGATGAGCATGGCGATGTATTAAAGAATAAGGCTAGATTGTTTGCAAAAGGATACCGTCAGGAGGAAGGTATTGATTTTGAAGAATCATTTGCTCCTGTTGCTCGTATCGAGGCAATTAGAATCTTCTTGGCTAATGCTGCCAGTAAGAACATGGTAGTCTATCAGATGGATGTAAAAACGGCGTTTCTTAACGGAGATCTTAAAGAAGTCGTCTACGTCAGCCAACCTGAAGGCTTTGTGAATCCAGAGCATCCTACTCACGTTTATCGTTTGAAGAAGGCTCTTTATGGTTTAAAGCAAACTCCAAGGGCATGGTATGATATGCTATCAAAGTTTCTTCTGTCTACCGGCTTCAGCAAAGGAGCAGTTGATCCAACATTGTTCACCAGGAAGTCAGGCAAACACTTAATTCACGTTCAAATTTATGTTGATGATATCATCTTTGCCTCGACTGACCCCAATGAATGTGACCGTTTTTCAAATGAAATGGGTTCTAAATTTCAAATGTCAATGATGGGACAAATGTCATTTTTCTTGGGATTACAAATTTCACAAAGTCCCGGAGGCATTTTTATAAATCAATCTAAATATGCAAATTAGATGTTAAAGAAATTTGGATTTGCTTCTAGTGACCCTGTTGACACTCCCATGATTGAGCGTACTAAACTGGATGAGGACCACTCAGGGATCATGGTAGACCAAACGAAATATCGTAGCATGATCGGATCCCTGATGTACCTCACAGCCAGTAGACCTGATATTCTGTTCGTTGTATGCATGTGTGCTAGATACCAGGCTAAGCCTACCAAAAAGCACCTTGAAGCGGTTAAACGGGTCTTTCGGTACCTCCAAAGAACCATCAACATGGGACTTTGGTACCCGAAGGACACCGGTATGTCACTAACAGCATATGCAGATGCAGATCATGCAGGGTGTCAAGATACTCGTCGAAGTCCATCTGGAGGTGCTCAGTTTTTGGGTGATAAGCTTGTGAGCTGGTCGTCAAAGAAGCAAATGCGTACTTCTATTTCCTCTACAGAGGCTGAATACATAGCCATGTCGTCATGTTGTGCTCAAATCCTTTGGATGAGATCTCAATTAACTGACTATGGCCTTGAATTCAACAAAATCCCTCTGTACTGTGATAATAAAAGTGCTATTGCTCTCTCCTTGTATATATTTATTCCAAAAAGCAAAATACAAAATTTGAAAAACCCACAAATTCCAAAAAAAAAAAAAAAAAAAAAAAAAAAAAAAAAAAATTGTTATAATGTCTTGTTTTACCTTATTCGATATCATCTATGAACTTTGTGTTGACATTCAAAGAATGTCACGGGTTTTTAGATGATCTTCGAATGCACATAGTTTTGGTTCATTAAAAAAAATGAGGCGGAGAAAAATCGTGGTTTATTGTCATTTCAAGCAGTAACCCGTTTTATAAAGAAAGAACAGAGCCATGCTTTATCTTGTTTTTCAAATCTCAGGCTCTGATTCTATAAAAAAAACAATTTCTCACTATCTAATGAAAACTAAATGCTTTGAAAAATTACTCGGAATCAATTTTTGAAAATCATCTGTACTTAACGGTTGTCAAAAATATCTATCTCTCAATCAACAACTTATGTCACTGATTGAGGGGGAGAATGATTTTTTTCAATTAAATCAAAAAATGTATTTTTCAAACAATGGTACCAGACCGTGGTTATTATTAAGTTTTCAAAAGATATTCAAGCATGTTTAATGTTAATCGTTGGAGTATAAAGTCTCAAAATTCGATCCTTATCAGTTAAAACGTTTTCATAATCAAGTCACATTTCTCCTTAAAAGCTTTCAGAATCAATTTAAATCTACAAGAGATCACAAATCTCAAATGATTTGAAAATTGTGATCGGGGGAGAATTTGTGATATAAATTAGATTTAAACTGATAATTCGATAAATGGTTTTATAAGGGTGTACAAGCTCTCCTCCCCACATGTGACAAACGATTTCAAATTTTTCCATGCACATGTTGAGGGGGAGCAACTATTTTAAACCTCAAATTATTGAAACGTGACTGAATTGTCTCTAAGTGCAGGTTCCCTCTAATATGTGCAAAATTCTTTCAAAATTCGAGGCACATATTGAGGGCGAGCAAACTCTTGAAAAACTCATCCTTCCTCAAAATGTTTTATCTACTCAAATTGGTCGGGAAGTGATGATGATGATTTTAGAAAATGTTAATCAAAAGATTGGACCTTTCACTCTTAATCTAAACAATTTCTAAATCTTTATGCATATGTTGAGGGGGAGCATTTCTAAAATATCAAAACAATTAAGATACAAAATTCTTTGATTCTATATCACAAGTATCTTGATTGATTTTTCAAATGGTTTTCAATTGGTTCCAATGGCAGATGAACAATACCAAAAAGACCGACCAACTTTACTTTATGTATGGTGATATAAGGATGATAAGGTTAGGTTGAGGTCCCATGATCCGCCAGAACCGGAGGGATCTACCCAGGGACAATCCACTAGTTAGTGTAGAAGTCCTTAGGTATGATGATAAAAGGAGAAATATGAGATATGGGAAGAGTGCGGACTGAGACTGAGCTAGTACTGGAATAAACCCAACAAGGTTCTAGTTATGAAGTTTCGGTAAGCACTGAAGGGGTTGAAGAATGAAAAAGAATTGAATGAGAAAAGGGTGAAAATAAATAGCCCTCCAACAATTCAACCTTAGGGCAGAAACCGGGTTCAATTCATATGCTACTGATGGTAACATCGGTATTGAAGACAAGACGTCATGGACCCAGTGACGCACTGCACTAAAACTTCCCAAACTACTTAAGTTCCTCTTAAAAGGGCTTGTTTCATTCTCACGGGGAACCAACATTATCTATCGACCTTCTCTTAGAGTTTGTTGATATTGAAGAAGGAGACCCTCTCCCTAGTCTCCGGCATAGGAACCAAATATGCACAATTGAGTCTAGAGCTACGAGATCATCAATAAATCTCTTTAGGACACTGTCAATGAAGACTCTCTGTTTCACACAATGTGGAAAGAGAGATTATATATTATGAGTCCTACGCATTATCCTTGTGGTATTGCCAGAACATCTGAGTGGTATGCTAACATATTCACAATGAAGATGGAAAGCCTTCTGGAGCCAACATCAAACAAGCTCCTGGTGGGTGGCATGTGAGATCTATCCAATAGATCAACCATGTGACAACTAAACAGAAACAATGGGGCGATTCAATCTTTTGAATCAATCCTGGTTCAGGTTATGGATTGACGGATACCTTTGAAAAACCGGTCGTTGAGCTTAAAAACTCTTTTCTTTAGCACATTGACTGTGTACAATTTTTTTTCAAAATAAAAGGTGTTTATGATTGATAATTGAATTTCTTCAAAACCTTCGTTGTATTGCAAAAACAATTTATAATTGCGTGATACACGATTGTTTTTCAAATCTCTTTTCATCAATCAGTGAATCTCAAATTCGCTGGTTCACTCACTCCGTGTTGTCTTCTTTGAGACGTTCCGGATTGAGAACAGCTAGAGCAGCTGCAAAACCCTGTCAAGGAAATTCTTCAAAATTCTACCTGTTCACAGGCAGTACTTGTACTGATCAACGAGGAACCATGGGCCGTGTACCTCAATTCAACGAAAGTGATCAAAGACACTTTCGTGTGCTTTATTGCTAACTGTTGTATGCAGGTACGCCCGACGTTTGCAGCTGATCAGAATGAAGCGGTCAATCCATAGCCGCATGCTCACACAACACATTCATTTCCAAATAAATCATGATTATTGCATCAATGACTCTGATATTTTCACTCCATGCTTCTGCTACGCCGCTGCCAATATCATGAATCATCGAAAGCTTCCGCTACTCTGATAAGAAGAAATCATGATCTAGAATGTGAGCATGTCGGTCCAAAAGTCACAACATCACATAATACCAACATCACAAAGGAAGAGTCAGAGATTTAATATGACTGATGATCTCAAAGCAGGCTCAACAATCATTCTCACGTGGATCAGTTAAAGACCTCCACTTGGAATTCCCAAACATGCAATAATGAAGAATCAAAGTCTACGAGCTACTGAGCAAAGGACTTAATCAAGAATCCTAGAACAATCTAATGTAATATCTGTTTGTATTCATTGTAAATTGAGGTGACCTCCCTTAGGGGGAGATTGTTAGGAATTAGAAAATTCAGTCGTTAAAGAGTCGGTCACCTCAAGTATAAGCATTCAATAGAAAGCTCGTAGTCGTAGTTATGATATGTTAGTTAGTAGTTTGTTAAGTAACACCGTGGAGGACGGACGGGTCTTTACCCACTGTATGCCTGATCCACAGCCCGTAGGTGGCGTTTATTTGTAAGACACTATAAATACCCTCTACCTCCCAAGGTAGAGGGTTGGAGCTTGAATACCATTTTTCTTTGTTTCACATAAGTTCCCAACTCTTTTCCATTTCTCTCTCTAGAACTTTCTCTCTCTAAACTATTGTGAACGCCCCATATGTTATTGATATGATGTGTTAGTGAAATCCTATATCTTACAGACTCGGGGAGTGGAGTAGGGCAAGGAAGGTGTCCTTGTAGCCGAACCACTATAAATAACTTGTGTCGTGGTGATGTGCTTCTTACTCTTTATCTTTCATTACACGTTTATATATCTATGTATCAACGTCCAACATAAACAACCAAATAGATTGACATAAGTAGATCTAAATATTTAAAAGGAAGTTTTAAATTGGTAAAACTATTCAACCCCCCCCCCCCTTCTAGTTTTCCACAATTGGTATCAGAGCTTCGTTACCAAGTTTCTTAGAGTATGTTGTACTTTAAAAACTTGATACGATCCATGTATGTTTGAAAACTACAAAGAAGGATTATTTTTGTCATATTTTAAAAATCATTATATTGTTTATTGTTGGACAATGATAGAATGCTCTAACATTTTTTTTTCTCTTAAGCATTATCCATACTTGGATTTGTAGTTACCAAGAAGATCATAAAGAATTTATCTAAATATTTCTTTTCGCAAAAAGAATGTTTAGTATTCTTACAACACAAATCTGGAGATTCCAAGAAGATCACAAAACATCTAAATATTTCTTTTCTTAAAATGAATATTTGGCAAAGGTATGATCTTTAATTACTTACCTTTATTTTTATTATTAAAATCTTAGTTGCATGATTTATTAGTAATTGTTCTAGTAGTTATTCATATTATAGTCATCATCTAAATAGTATTTTTTTTTCCGACTTATTTGTATAGACTACATTACCAACTCGTAATAATGATATCTTGGTTATTCGATAACCCCAATCATTATTCATTACAAAGGATTTATTGACACTTAATCTATGTCAATAAATATCCATGTGAAACTTCTTATATTATGATAAAATGAGATTTTATTATAATGTTTGAAAAGCTTCTCAAGAATTAAGACCAATTCTTAAAAAGGGAACCTCGTTCAATAGGAATAGTATTAAATCGTCAAAACCTCAAACCACAAGTTTTAGAACGTTAACACCAAAACACTAGGCGTTTTAGAACTCCCAAACCAAAGTTATAAAGGAATTTTTTAGCTGACTTTTGCTGTCATGCCGGATCCCATATGAGAGGGATCCGCGGGATCCGTACAACAGAAGACAGTATATGCTCAAGAATGATCACTGTGGATGTTCCACAATAATACTCACCTCAAAGACTCATGAACAAAAACCCAGGTACTGTTCATAGGAGTAATTTGATCATTCCTCTCAAGTTTAACAATCACTTGTGTAAGTACTATCTTCACTACATTGTTAATTTAATTCCTTAATTTCTAAAGATTACAATTTCTTCATCTTTAAGAGTTGGGTTCAAATGGGTTTATCATAATTTGTCACCACATTGTTTTCTAACATAGTCTAAATCAAAGAATTAACATTGTTAATACAAATTAAACACATTTCTTGAACTTAACAAAGATGATGAGAGCAAAATTATGATCAAACCCTCTAGGCTACTATTCACAATTAACACCACATCGTGGTTGTATTATTTAGGAACATCATGCCAAGCAACAAGCAACAAGATTACCAAGACACCGCTCACTACATACCCATGTACCATAGGAAAAATGGATTAAGTCCGGACAATAGGAAAGCCTTTAAGTTGCTTGAAAGGAGACTCTTTCATGAAGGTAGAGTTGTTGATCCATCATTTCTTTCAAATACCGACATAAGGGAAGTATTTGGAACTATTGGGTTTGATTGTTTATTGGATAAACGAGCAAATTTTCCCGGTTTTTGTGCTTGAGTTCTACAAGACAATGGGTATAATTAGAAATGATGATGGGTCCATCTCAATTGAATTCACCATCAATGAGCGAGAGTTTAGTCTTTCACTTATAGAGTTTGGAAGAATTATAGGGGTTCCATATCAAGGCGTTTGTATGTACTCCAATGAATGATCTTTGGAACAACTACACACAATGGTTGATAATCATGATATCTACAACACCTTGATCCCAGAAGCAACCACGGTGAGGGACACCGTGTTCATGCCAAGAGCATCACCATCAAGAGTCACAAGGAAGTAAAAAGTGATCTATAGGTATCCTTTTCAAATGGAGCTTTCGGAAATGTATGGATTGTATAGGAAATGGGAAGATGTGATAAGAGAAAATGTGGTGTGCCTAGTAGGAAACAAGGACCACCCCAACGCATGTCTAAGCTTCATGATCTATTTCCTAGTGACCAATACTCGGTTTAACCTTGCCTACTACATGGTCAAGAGAATGGCAAGTGTAAGAAGCATGGACAAGATGGTGCTTCCGTATGCAATGCTTCTAACCCGTCTTGCCAAATTCATCTTTGCATTAGACCCTTCTCCACAATCCTTTGATCATAGCTTTTGCAATAAGGTTATGGTACCATTAACCGAGGGTAGAAGAACAAGGTTTATGGTGGAAGGCAAGAGGCCACACCCACCCACGGATTCCTCGGACGAAAGGGAGAGGCAAGGAGAAGGTGAAGGGAGTAGTTGCAACCCACTCGAAAATATCGATCTTGACCCCTTGGACTACATTAACCAATTGCCAAACATCCCTAATGAATCACCCGAATGGCAACAAACCAAGAGAATCTTCAAATGCTTCGCCAATTTCTTGAGGAAGAAGAAGTGAAGATAGTTTGATAAAGAGTGGAAGACGTGTGAAGAAGTGAAGGAGGAGAAGAAAGGTAAGCTTTTAGGACTCAAATGTATGATGAACAATTTCAAACAATGGTTTGTAAACACTTTAAACTATGCTCGTAGTATATAGTATTGCCATATCTTGGCACTAAACAATCCTAACTTAGGTATTTGGAAAATGAGATTTTACGACCTCTTAAGTGGTCGTCGCCACTCATTCTAGGAATTTTAGCTCTTCCTACTTTGATATTAGTTGTGTTCTTGCATTTAGTCCCCATAGAAACAACTAGGAAAAGCATTTACTATAAAAGTGCAATGTTGCACATTTTCTGAAAGCTCTCTGATTTGCAGTTGGCGGATCCCAGCATTTGAACTAGCCGGATCCCTCCCATAAGGGAACCGCAGGATCCGTGGCATCTGATAAGTAATACAGATTTGCCTACATCAAAATAGTCTACTAGATCACCTCACACAAGTCAAACATAAGATACTAGAGCCAACTAAGTCTTCCTCAAATAGTTGAAAACCTCACTCTCATCCATAGCTTATCTAGGATATATTTTCGAAGTATTTTTGATTTATCAACTAGTCAAAACTCACCATAATTCCGCTCCAACACTCACACATTATCTATCACGTCTGATAGCACTTAGTTTGGTCTATCCTTCAATTTTAGAAAATTGATTTCAAATCATCTTTGACTCAAAATTAGGCTCAAAAATTAGTTTTTCACTTCTTTTTATTTTTAAAGATTTTAGTAAATTCCTCTTAGGACATCATCTGACTTCTAGGACTTGTTATCACCATTTCTCCACATCAAATTAAATGGAATCCTTGTCAAAAATATAGTTAGACTACCCAAGGTCAATTTTCTTGGCCAAAACCATCATTAAGCACCATTGCTTGTTATGGTTGAGGTTTTGAGATATCCAACAACTAAAGACTTCAAAATTAAGTCAAAACCTCGAAATCCATTAATAATAAACCTTACAAAAGCATAATGATTTCACCCAAACCCTGTCTGATAGCCGGATCCCTGGTCCTTAACAAGGCGGATCCCTGCTGAGAGGGATCCGCAGGATCCGTAGATACAGAAAGCATAAATCAGCTTCCATATTCAAATTCAAGTCACCTTTTGGTTCTCTAACCACTTTTAGCATTCATTAATTATCCCCCTAGAGCTGATCAAAACTTCAAGAGCATGCTTAGTCCTCTAAGTGGCCAAGAATTTAATTTCCTAATTCAAATTATCCTTTATAAACCAAACAACCTTAGGTTTAAGGCACCATCCTCACTCACCTTTCAAAACTCAGCAATTAGAAGCTCACATTAGCATCATCATCACCATGACTAAGACTCTTAGCAACAACTCCACAACCTTAGGATCAACCAAAAGAAAGGGACAAATGATCCATGAAATATCTTCCACCGAAACATCCCCCACTAGAGATAATGATACTAGAACCCCATCCCATCAAACTCATCCAACAAAGGCCAAGAGAACCGCAAGGATTAGTATCAAACCTTTCGGACTAGAGAAAAGATCCTCTAGCTCAAAACCAAACTTGACTAGTTCTAGCAAGCCATCAAAACCATCATTCATTGAGCATGGTCTACAATCCTTGAATGAGCCTCTCTCTCACCCAAAAATCTATTCATTATTTCATTCACCACAAAGAAACTCCCATTCACCAACCTTTTTGTTAAATAGGGAACCACCTACAACACCAACTAGCCCATCATGGGAGACAAGGAACAACCTTGATCATATGGAAGAAGTTCCATTACCACCCTCATTTTTAGAACCTCTTCCTACTTCTCAAAATGAAGACCCGGAAACACACATTGAACCTCCTCAAAATATCCATTTCCCTCCGGGTTCAAACCAAGATAATAATTGTCCAAATTGTCTAAACATTCAAGGACTTGTTCAAGAAGCACAAAATGAGATACATTTCATGTTTAATCATCTTCTTGCAAAGTTGGATCAAATCAATAAGTCCACTCATCCCTAGACTCATGCACATTGTAGCATTTTAAGTCTAGTAACTAGTTAGTATTTAGTGGTACTTGTATGTCCTAGTTCATTCTCTTAGTTTTAGAGATTTGTTTGGTTATCTCTTGTTTTATTGAATGAACATTTATATGCTTTGATTATTTTGTGCGTTGTGCTCTTTATTGCACACATATATTATTTGCACACTAGCATTGTTTGACACATCTTCATTGTTGAAGAAACTGTCACCAGATAGCCGGATCCCTACAAAATGCCTAGACGGATCCCTCCAAGAAGGGAACCGTGGGATCCGTGGATCAGATGCACAAATTTCTACTAACTTGAGTTTTATTTGCAGGAAATTATGCACTATACTCTTGTTTTCTAACCTTTACTTTGTAGATTTTCAAAATAACACATGAAGATTTTGACACCATAAAGCTAGGGGAGCTTTGTGTCAAACGATATTGCAAAAACATTTGCAACTTAATCCGATTTTGGACTATACTTCATGACACCCCATTGCAACTTTGCAATCTTCAAGGGGGAGCACGTTCTCGTCACTTAGACGAACCATTTGCAAACATAATTGCAAACACAATTAGTTTATTTTACGTCATGTCCTTGACGCCATTTCAAAGGGATGGAATCCTCAAGGGGGAGTTAAGACGAGTACCATTTCCGTCACTTACTCTCTTTACATTTTTTTTATATATAAAAATTGTGTTAGTTTCTTTTAACACTTTTTGTTTCGACAAAAAAGGGGAAAAGAAAGTGAAAACTACTAATTCAAACTTACTACGAATTTTAGTTTTTCTTAAAATAATTTTATGTTTTGTCATCAACAAATAGGGGGAGATTGTTAATACAAATAAGCCGTAAAAACGTTTATTTATATTTTACGATCTTCTAATGTTTTGTCGATAACAAACGTAAAATCATTTTAACGAAACAAATAAAATACGTAAATGGTTTGAGTTAATAGTTTCATAACACACACGTTTTCACATAAAACACTAAAACATGTATAAATGATTTTATGATTTAGATACATATGTACAACAACTAGTGTTTACATATTGGGTTAGCATATACTTAAACTAAGCATACCAAAATGGGTAAAAACAAGTATATACTAAAATGGGTAAAAACAAGTATATACTAAATGGGTAAAAACTAGCAAATGGTATTGACCCATAACCCATGGTTTTATATATACCACTTAACCAAGTTCATTGTATCTAGAAAGAAAACCATGGATCAACCCATAACCCATGACCCATAACCAAAAATACCCATGGGCAAAGAGGAGCGTTCCACGGATCCCTGGCTTTGTGCTAGCCGGATCCCTTGTGGTAGGGATCCGTGGGATCCAGGGAACATTAGAGAATTTTCTCTATAAATAGAGAGCCATTTCTTCCTTTCTACTCACCACTTTACATACATACTTCCCCAAGTATTATAACCCTCTAACCTCAGATCCAAGTGATCTATGTAGTTTGTGTTTTGTTTTTGTGTGATCTTCTAGGTTCCTCTTAAAGGCAAGATCACCACTTCTTGAAGACGAGCAAGCTCAAGTCCATGAGTTGCCATGCTTCGTCATCATCAAGATAACTAAGGTTCTCTTGTTGATAGTTCTTTCTTTCTCCATAGATGTTGGGTTGAAGGCATTAGTGAAGAATGCCGAAAGTGTCAAGATGAAAGCATTAGTGAAAGATGCTCATCATCCGTGTCAAAGCATTAGTGAAGAATGCTAAAGGTGTCAAGACGAAGGCATTAGTGAAGGGTGCCAAGCGTTGTGTCTAAGGCATTAGTGAAGGATGCCGAAGAATCAAATCAAGTCGCATTTGGGAAGAATGCCTAGGTCGTATAATCGATGAGGTGAATCGTTATACATATAAGTATTTGTTTATTTCCAAGGGTGGTGATATCCTTGATGGTATTGTAACAAGGAGTGGATCTCCTTGATATTAGGTGTTGTGTTGTTAAGGGTAGTAGTTCCTCCATAGTAATGGAACTAGGTGCTTAGCCTAGTACCTAATAAAGGGTAGGCGACGTTGTGATAGGATTAGTTCTCCTTGGTGTGAAAGAACTCGGTGGTTAGCCTAGCACCGTATAAAGGGTAGGCGACGTTGTGTTAGGTGTGGTTCGCTTTGGTGTGAAGGAACTCGGTATTTAGCTTTGTACCGGAAAAAGGTTAAGCGACGTTGTGAAGGCTTCTCCGCCATAAGGAGTTGGTGTAGTGTTTACGAACTCTCGAGTAGGTGACTCGGGAGTGGAGTAGGGCAAGGAAGGTGTCCTTGTAGCCGAACCACTATAAATAATTTGTGTCGTGGTGATGTGCTTCTTACTCTTTATCTTTCATTACACGTTTGTATATCTATCTATCAACGTCCAACATAAACAGCCAAATAGATTGACATAAGTCGTTCTAAATATTTAAAAGGAAGTTTTAAATTGGTAAAACTATTCAACCCCTCATTCTAGTTTTCCACAAAATAGTTAAGGGGGTAATTTGTAAATTGTGGGTCTTAAAAGGTGGTGTTATGATAATGTGTGTTTTTTTTGTGTTAAAGTTGAAATGTTAAAGCTGATGTGGTGCTGACGTGTCGCTGGCATACTTTTTGTGTAAAAGTTGAAATGTTAAAGCTTATGATAAGGGTTTTTTTTTTTTTTTTTTTTTTTTTTTTTTTTTGATTTAAAGTAGAAGAGAGAAAATAATATTTAAAAATATATTATATTTTAAAATATAAAATAAAAATTATTATATTAATATTGATGGGACAATTAAAAAAAAAAGAGTGAGAAACTAGGTGGTCCCACACTTTTATCATAATACCCATCAAACTCTCATCTTTAAGAGTAGTGATACACCCACTCAAATTTATCCACAAAAGAATCCCACACGCTGAGGTGGCGCGAGATGATTGATTTTTTGTGGGAGTGAGTGGCTCCCACAAAAAACCAATCATCCGGCGCCACCTTAGCGTGTGAGATTCTTTTGTGGATGAATTTGAGTGGATGTAGCATTAGTGCATCTTTAATACATCCTTTAGTATTTGGTGTACCAATCTAAACCTACTTTGGGAGGGTTTAAATGGGGCTTATAGGGGCTTGGACTTTCATAAGCCGACTAATAAAATAAGGGTCCGTTTGGTATATGGGTGTGGAAATGAGGGTATGAGTTTGAAACCATTTGTGTTTATTTGGTTGAGTAGTTTTGTTAAACCATACCCTACAGATGATACCTATAGATCCATACCACTTGAACTTGGTGGATTTTACCAAACCATTCCCTTGGGCCTTATTAATTTTTACTCACCTCACTCTTTTAATTCATATTTATAAAAAAATATTCAAACCCAGTTATATAAACCAAACAACATTTTTTCAACTATCAAACTCATTTCCATACCACCATATTATCATACCAATATCCATTGTGATTCCTATAAGCAAACTAAACGGACCCTAAGTCTTGTTTGTCATAGGGCTTATGGAAGAGCTTATAAAATAAGTCGGCTAAAAACTTTAGCCCCATAAAAGGGGCTAAAAACTTTAGCTCAGGGCTTTTGAAGAATAAATTACTTATTTACCAACAAAAATATCTAACATATACAAAAACTCATTTAATTTTGTCATTTTTAGTAATTTTGCAATAATAAGCCCAGCCCAGCCCATTTGCCAAACAAGTTTATAAAATACAAATTTTAATTTCGGCTTATAATATAAGTCCCAGCCCTAGCCCTAGTCCCAACTCCCAACCTTAACCCATTTCGCCAAACATAGCTTAAAACCTAAAATTACAAACAAACAAATGTTTTCAACTTTTAAACCCAAAACCTACCGCAAACCCCCAAACCAAACGGGCCCTTAATATTTTGGGGCATCAATTGATCCACTTAACTAAGTTTGAAGTATCAATACACAGCTTTGACATACAGAGTATTTTATTAGCATTTCATACAATATCAATTTAGAAAATAAATTTCGAAAATCAGACGTATCCTAAACATTGAAATTATTGCGCTAAACGCTCAAAGATAATCGTTGTCAAACACAAGCACATTTTAGTCACAAACAATTACTCCTTTTGTCACAAATCATATGTTTCTTTCGTTTTTTATGTTTATTTTTTGGTTTAGAGTAAATATTTATTCAAGATAATTTTCAAACGACAATATAAAATTATGTTAGTGCACAATGTCATATCATATGGCTACGCTACCATAAGGTCAGTTTTCAAATAGTCTGTAAACCAATTTTTTCTCGACACTTGAAAAATGAAGCATCATAAATATCTCTACCATATTTGAATATTTCTTGAAATGGATTGTTAAATTGGCCAGGACTAATTTCAAAAGTACAGTAAGATTTTACACAAAGTCACACTAAAAAAAAAAAAAACAAACTTATATACTGTGGGTCCTACACCAACACACGCACACAATCCATTGCACCACCAAATCACAATCCTACCCTTCCCAAATCTCCCCAATCCCCCACACTTTCCCGCCCAAAACAAACCCAATCTCGTCATTTTCCCAAAATAAAACCCCCCACTCCCCACCCCACCCCACCCCAACCCCACACTTTCCATCCTTCCATCATTTTCATCATTCCATCAATGGCAACAGCAACACTCGAACCTTGCAAAAAACGAAAACTTAAAATATACGAATTCAAAAGCTTCGGCAAATCAATACCTGATTACTCAGGCGCCTTTAGAGATAATGTTAGATTGTTTCTAGATGAATACGGTGAGAACCAGAATAATAATAATAATAATGTCTGGTCTACGCTTTTGCTTTGTGAATCAAACGGTGCCGTTTTCCCGATTTACGTCGTTGAGGAGTGTTTGGATGAGTTTTCCAAGGACAAGTTTTGCGGTTACTGTAAAATCGTCGGTTAGTTTCTTATATTTCAGTTTAATTTACGGTTAATTTGTGACGTAACTGTGTGTAAATTAGTGTGTGTGATTGTAAGTCGGTTATTTTGTTCATCAGTTAATTCGTTATTTAACTGTATTCGTTTAATGCACGGTGAATTGTGATTTGTTATAAAATCGATGATTGATTAGTTTATAAATTACAAATAGTTTGCTGACGTCACTCAATATCTCTTACTTTGTTCATGTGTGTGTAAATGTAGATCTGTGTTTATTTAACGGTGAATTATGATGTTAATAATATAAATGAACTGTGTGTTTAAATTAGGTTGAATTTGATGACGTCACTAAAATCCTACAAATCCGTCAATTTAACTGTTACTAGTAATATTTATGTGTGTTATAAATTCAACAAATTCTGATGTCACTTAAAATCTGTCGGTTAATTGTAAAGATGTGTGTGTGTGTGATTTGGTTTCAACGGGTCGTGACGTCACTCAAATATGTGTGTTTAAATTAGGATATATTGTGCCGCAAGTTAATGAAATATGCAAATCTGTCAAGTTAACTGTTCATGTCTGCGCGTGTGTATGCGAATAAGTGTTTGTTGTAAAGTATGTATGTGTGTTTAACTTACGACGAGTTGTGCAGCTGTGCTGCAAGTTACTGTAATTTCTGTAAATCTGACTGTTGTATCATTCTCCATACGTGCGTGTAACTGTTTATTTGTGTGTGCGCGCTTAATTTACAATTCAATTATGCTTTCACTGCTAATATCTGTCAGTTAACTCTGAATGAGTGCGTGAAATTAACTTGGAATGAGTTTTGCTTTTACTGCATATAGTTGATCTGTTAACTGTTCATATCTGCGTGTGCATTTAAGCGTTTTAGTGTGTGTTGGATTCACACATTTTTATTTATTGAATTGTGATTTGAAGGTTGGGGGCATCATTTTGTGTGTAAGAGAAGGTACCGGTTTTTTATTCCGACATACGGCAATAAACAAGCATTGAAAGATTATGATCAGAAGAATAGTGTGGTGGCCGATGACACTCATATCTTACATGGATTGATTCACTGCAATGGTTTTGGTCATCTAATTTCAGTCAATAAATTACAATTGGATTCTACAATTTTGCTCACTGAAACTGATGTCATGAATTTATGGGACAGCATTTGTTACTCGCTCAAAACTAGGTATATTCTGTCTCAGTTTTCGTTAAACGGGTTAATTTTTTGCTCTTTGAGTTTTATATTAATTTGGTAAGAAATTGTGTTTTGTAGGAAAGTATCAGTTGCTGATGTCAAGTTAGATAGATCAATGGAAATAAGGTTAATTTATGGAGTGGCTTTCAAAAGTTCATGGTTTGGGAATTGGGGATATAAATTTGGGGCTGGAAGTTTTGGTGTAACAGAGGATAAATACAGGGGAGCTGTGCGGTTTCTAGCCGGATTAGACCTTGATATGATCATTGATGACTTCAAAAGTGCTTCCCATGGAAGGAAAATTGAACGGATAATCTGTAAATATCGCCATTTAAGTGAATCAAGATTGAGTTCCATGAGTGATCTTATAAGGAGTTTGATTGAGCTTACGCAGACAGGAGAGACCAAGAGGCAGAATTTATTACCAGCAAGAAAGTTATTGAAGTATGAGCATCCTACATTTGTTGAAGGTCGAAATCCGATACGTCTGGAAGAATTTTTATGTTATCTTATGGATGAAGATTGTAGGTGGCCTCAAAGGAGAGTCGAATACTCGCTTGAAATGATTGTGCAGATATTAAAGCAGAAGAATGGTACAATGTCAATAAATGCATTAAGGGAGAGTGCTAAACAGTTTGTTGGGGATGCGGGGTTGCTTGATTTTGTGTTGAAATATATCAATGTTTTGAGGTTTGAAAATTACATTATTCAACGAGTAGTCAACTTGTGTACTCAGTTGGTCGAGTTTGAGATTTGTAAGGTAGCAGATGATTCTAAGAATATACAATCTGTGTCATCATTATTGAAATTGGAGGCGAGATGGCCTAAGGAGAGGCTCGAGAAGACTGCTCAAGTGATTGCAAATATTTTGAAAGAGCACAAGATTGGGAATAATGGAAAAAATGAAGCAATGTCACGCAAAGATTTGAGGGATATGGCTAACAAGTATATCGGGGACACGGGTTTAATAGATTTCGTGTTGAAATCGATCAATAATTTGAAGATTGGGAACCATATCGTTACACGCACAAAAAACCCACTAACCCGTTTGATAGAATTCAACATTCGAGACCATAAAGTTGAAGACTTTAGTCTTGAAAAAGAGGGAGATCCTAATAAAGATATGTTATTTATTTATAGATATGTTCTACTGGGTTACCCGTGGTGGAGCTCAGTGACTCGAGCATGTCAAGTCTTATTAAACAGTAAATATTTTGTGAAAGAATGGGATTTTAGTGTAGGAAACAAGGAGCTAATGTTGCTAACATGTCGGGTTTTACCGAGTTTCGATGAGCTGGAAACCAAGTTGACTCGTCCACTGCCACCTGGCGAGGTGGTCATGGTGACACCGTGGATGACAATTGGCCAACTGAGAGAGAAGGCGCAGAGCGCACTAAGGGATACATATTGTCTAATGGATCGTTTTGTAGTGAGTCAAATTGGGGGATTAAAAGGGATGCAGGACGATGTGTTGCTATCATATGCAGTGTTGGCAGGTGAGCAAGTTTGGGTTAGAGGGTTTGGGTTGGACTTGGATACAGTGCTGAGGTATGAGGGTGGTGATGGGTATGCAATGGAGTCAAAGGTCGAGTGTTTGTGTGGGGCTCGTGATGATGATGGAGAGAGGATGGTGGCCTGCGATGAGTGCAACGTGTGGAGACATACAAAATGCAGTGGCATAGAGGATGATGAACTCGCACCTGCATACTTCGTCTGCAGTGATTGCGATGCTAAGAGCAAGAGTGAACTCTTAAGCCAATAAGTTTGCTTTGGAGGTAAGAAGGCACATTGAATTAATTAATTAATTCATTATTGCTTTAGTATATTAAGAAAATATATATTTGCAATTAAGAGGCATGATTTTGTTTATAATGGTTATTATCTCTCAGTGACTTACTTCTTTAGTAGAGGCTGGTGGACGAAACCGCCGCTAATGACATAAGTATTAAACATACAAATTATAGATTGTAACGGAACTTAGTTGTTATGGCTAGTGCCGCAAACATACTATTAATGTACAAGTAGGAGATCTACACGTGACAGATATGATACAAAGTAAACGTTTATTGCAATGTTATCTAATTGAAATCAAATTTAAGACAGCATTTTCATATCTGTCACGTCTCTGTTATAGATCTGAATCAAATCTAGTCGCTTGCCAGTATGAGCGCAATTT
Source organism: Chrysanthemum seticuspe (assembly GCA_019973895.1). Taxonomy (NCBI): domain Eukaryota; kingdom Viridiplantae; phylum Streptophyta; class Magnoliopsida; order Asterales; family Asteraceae; genus Chrysanthemum; species Chrysanthemum seticuspe. The sequence continues at coordinate 168,630,682 of BPTQ01000008.1, forward strand.
TGTCATTTGGCACCGTGTTATACACCAAGCAGAATGTTTGCAAAGATTCAGCAATACCTATCACAACCCTGAAGCTTGTAACTTTGTAAGCATCACATTAGTCATGACCTCTAAGATAGATGAGTACCCAAACAAGCCTTGAAGCATACTAGCATAGGGCCAGTGGGAAGATTAGCATCAACTATTGGACCGAACAAAACCGGATATGGACATATTGGTTATATAAAACTTTAAACCATATTAGTCTGAGCAATAATACAGGACAGAGAATAGCCTAGGCTAATAAGATTACTGAATTAACTGGAATGATTTATCAAGGGACTAAAGACATTTTGATGTCAAAACATAACGCTGTTCTACAGCTGCCAGCTACTTGATAAATTATATGCACATATAGAAAAAATATACAACAGGAACTTTCCATCTGTTTTGTCTTGCATAAAAAGTCGTTAAACTAGTACTCTTTCTCATTCGCAACTTGTAATATACAAGTCTAAAACATGGGCTGCCTAACGTGGAACTGAGGTCCAAATACTAAAACTGCAAGTAAAAATGCTTTTCATCTTGACATCAAACTATATGTTTTATTTATTTCTTACGACTAAACAAATTTGACCAAGTACTAGATTTGTATACACAGTTACTCATTCGTCACCCAAGAAAAATATTGTTGGTTTTTTGGGTTCTATGATCTCAACCGTTCCTTCGAGCATCTTGGCAACCTTCCCCATTGACGGTCTCATCTCGGGCCGATCTTGAAGACACCAAATGGCCGTCTTTACCATCCGTGTGATCATTTCCTCATGGAGTCGACTGTCGTACGATCGCTTTATATGTTTGTCCAAAATATCCTCGATGTTCATTTCCTTGTACACCTTATCAAACGCCCATCTAGGAAAGTACCAATCTTCACTGTCCATTTTCGAGCCTTGGATGTCAAAATTACGAACCCCGGTTACAATCTCTAACAAGACCATTCCAAAGCTGTAAACATCTGCTTTTGGTGTAATTTGATCGCTTTTTACCCATTCAGGTGCCATGTATCCACGAGTCCCACGCATTCTTGAGTAGCTAACCATGTCCTCTTTTTTCCTTAGTTTTGACAACCCGAAGTCTGATATCTTTGGGCAAAAATCAGCCCCGAGAAGTATGTTTTCGGGTTTGATGTCACAATGTAGGACCCATTCTAAGCACTCCTCGTGTAAATACGCAATTGCCCTTGCTACTCCAAGCGCTATACGGTACCTAATCCCCCAGTCAAGTATGGGCTTTCGGTCCAATAACTTGCTTCCTTCAACATCATCATCTTCATTTCCATTTGTGTAGTCAAATTTCTGGAACAAGAACTTGTCTAGCGACCCGTTAGGCACATACTCATAAACCAATATTCTTTGACCTTTTTCGGCACAAAATCCCCACAACCTGACCAAATTGAGATGGTGCATCCGTGCAATAATCGTGACCTCAGCCCAAAACTCGTTATCCCCACCCGTAACGTTTTTCAAACACTTGACCGCAACAATCCGATGATCAGTCAACACCCCTTTATAAACATCACCAAACCCACCTTTCCCAACAACATTTGTACTTGAAAAATCATTTGTAGCTGTTTTAAGCTCTGCGTAACTGAACCGCTTTGGCCCGCCAGCTGGCAAAAACTCAAGCCCGAATGTTCGGGCCATATCTCGATACTTAACATACTTCTTAAGAAAAGCCCAAAAGAACGCCACACCACTAATCAACTCAGCAGCGAATAAAGTCGATATAATCGCGATATTTCGTGTCGTTGACTTTGACTCTTCGGGCGGAAAAGGAAGACTAATTTGAACCGGACACGTCGTCTCAAGTATACTCGTCAAACCCGTAAAATTCGTCTGGTCAGTTTCAGACTTAGCAACCCGAAGAAAAAAAGCAGCTTCAGTTGCAGGTGACCAAATCCCGTAATAAAGCTGCTTTACAAGAACACAATATCGTTGCCCGTCGTACTTATACCCAAACCCGAGACACTCTCTGTCACCCGCACACGCACTTTCACACATAGTAAAGTTCCACGCCTCAATAGACCACTGATCCCTCTGACCCGACCCGCCCGTAAAATTCACATAATCCAATTGCAAAAACTTTGAGTCACTCCCAAACTCAACTTTCCTCTCGCACTCCTTTTCACCATTGGATCCGTTTCTCTGGGTAAACCCGGGTGGGCAATCACAAACCGTTGTATCATAAGTATCTCCATACATACACACGAAATTCGGGCCACACGTCCCTTTAATCCTACACAATTCGGGTACGGCTTGCCAAACAACATTCCACTCACCCGAACCCGAATCCCAACTATAAATCCTTAAATTACCATTATTATCTAACTTAATTCTTCTCAGCGTCACATCACCATAATCCGAAGTAATAAACGTTGCACCATTTTCTAGTTGTACTTTTCCTTGTTCATCAAGACCTTGAAACGTGTTACTAATAGTATAATAATCCGTTTCATTGTCATAACCCCCTTTAAATAATAGTTGCTTCCCATCAAACCTAAACGTGGACCCCGGTCCACTTTTCACAGTTAAAACATGTCCAGAAATATTTTGAGTTGGAACATACGTGTCCGTTGGATGCTGGAAACTACTCCAGTTTCCAAAGGACAAGCTTCCGTCGTTATTTAAACGGAAGCTAGTATCATTAGTATTGTTTGGCGGTCCGGGGAGTTCTATTCCAGCTAAACGAAGCTCCCCGGATGGTGTAATGGTCAACCCTGACGACGCGTTGACCAATGTGTCAAGTGACCATATAGTTGTTGGTGGTGAAATGTTTTTATAGTATACAGAGAATATGAATTCGTTAGCTGAGTTTGGTGCAGGTATGAAACCTGAAGAGAAAATTGAGTTGTTGGATGTAAGTGTTATGTTTTGTGAAGGTGTCCATGGAAAAATGGCTACAGATGATGATATTGTTTGGTTTCGAGTTTGTGCATACGAGGTTTTGGAAGTTAAGACTAGGAAGATGATTATGGTGGTGACGTGTAGTAAGGGATGGGTTGTTGACATGGTGGTTTAAGGTGGTTGTTATGGAATTAGTTAGGTGTGTATGATATTTAAGGGGTGGCTGGTTGTTTTGGAAAGTTGACGAAAGACCATTGACTTGGTGGTATTTTTTTTCCACACGTTAATAGTCGTGTTTCATTGGTCATATTGGATATTATGTGGGCCCATGAAACATGGAAATGAATTCATATTCAATAATTCGTTACCATGGGTCCATCGTGCCCCATTCTACACGGCCGCCAGTGATATGACTTTGAAATTTAGTTATTGCGTTATTGAGCCCTTGAGTTTGGGACAACTTGTAATTGGTGCTCAATTGCACAAAAAGTAGCATCTGTGTAATTCTCGGACAAAAAATACCACGTTCAAATCTCTTACCCGCAGGAGTCCCACTGCCGTTAGCACCCTTTTTAGTACTCCTTGAGCTAATTTCTTATTGTTTTCGCGCATTAAGCTTAGGAATACATTTATTTGCTAATATGATGGCCGGTCATAGTTTAGTAAAGATTTTAAGTGGGTTCGCTTGGACTATGCTATGTATGAATGATATTTTGTTTTTTATTTAGATACTCATTTTGGCCGACCAAAACCCATCCCCCATAATGTCATATATAACCAATTTAAACATCTTAATGTCATATATGCCCAACCAATTTAAGCATCTAGGCATAGACGGAACTTGAACATTTTTTTGAGGGGGCCGAATTTATTTTGGGAGGGCCGAATCGGAGATTTGTTTGTAACCTCAACTAAATTACCCCTAAAACCTATAATATTTACACTAAGTGTCGCAAATTTTGGGGGGGCCGGGGCCCTCCCCGGTCTCCATTAAGGTCCGTCCTTGCATCTAGGTAAATATGACAATTTTGTGTTTGAATTGGGTAAACATGACATTATAAATTTTGGTTGGGTAAATATGACATTTAGGAGTTTAAATTGATGATATATGAAATTATCCCTTATAAAAATACTTCAATTAAGTTGTGTACATCTGAATCAAATTAAAACCTTCACAAATAACCTAAACAAGAAAAATTAATTCAATTCGTTTACCGACATTTGTATGCAAACATATATGAGGTGACCAATTAGGGATAACACATCAAGAAAACAAAGTAGATACCACATTGTTTGTTGTAGTCTTCTTTTACATTGTCTGTCCCATATCCCGCTTCATCGGGATTAGGTATTACCGTTGTTGTTGTAGTATTCCTTTAAGTTGGAGTGGTGTTTTTTTTGTTGTCGAGGTTTGTGAGGTTTTATAGTTTTATCTCTAGGTTAAGCCGTTATGGTTGAATTGGATTTCGATTTTAACATTTTAGTACTCTTTATTTTAAGTGCTTCTAGTAGGTCCTTTGGAGGTTATTTTTCTTTTGGGTAAATGCTAAAGATGCACTATTTACTTACTCATATGATCCATTATGAATAACTAACACAAAAAAACTCATTACGCATAATGGAACCGGTTGATAGCCAGTTGTATCCACGTGGTTACTTGCTCTTTCGGTTTCCATTTTTTTTTACATACATCTCCACGTCAGATAAACAGTTTTACATATATAGTTTTACATATCCGGTGCACCATTCACTCATTATCCCTCTCTTTTTTTCCCTCCAAAACAAAAAACCCTAATTCCCCTAAAGAGATAATATGAATTAAAGTATACTAATTTTGTACAATGTAAGTATTAATTAGTGGTTTAATAATAGTTTCTTTAACATTATCTTTCCAGTTTTATGTTAATTACAAAACCACTAATTACTAACTAACCTTATTTTTTTTTGTCTACTTTAAAGCCTTCTTTTACTGTTAACCATTATCATGATTGTTGGTTTGTTGAAAACCCCATTTGTTACGTACGAGGTGATTTTAAGGTATTAGATGATGTGGATTTTGATGATATGCCTTTATGTTCAGCTTTATGATATCATTAGAAGATTTGTTCCTGTTACATCATCTGCTTGTGGTTTAACAAAATTGGTGTACCATTGCATATATGTCATAAACCTATAAAAACCAATGATGATGTGCCCATGTTTGTTAAATCCTGTTATGAAAATGGTAATATAATTGACTAATATATTGAAAATTCTTGTTATGATGTTCGTGAGTTGTTAGAAGCTGCTTGAGCACCAAATCCAAAATCTGATAATGAGTGTAATATTTATGAGAACTTCAATGATTTGAAAGAGTTATTTGATTTTGAAACAGAGGGTGAGGAAAATGTAGTTATTCCTAAGATCAAATGATGATCCTTGGCTTAATAAGCTTGCCGGGAAAGGAAATTTTGTTGGTCATACTGATGATCCAACACGAAACATAGCTGGTAGGTTTAACATTAAAGTAGAGGACCTTGAAGATGATATAGTTGATCCTAAGTTCAAAGCTAAGAAAAATAAATCATATCCAGCTTTTGATCCTAATACATCAGGGGATCAATGCAAGCCATTTTTAGGTATGAGGTTTGAAAGCCCTTTAAAGTTGAAACAAATGTTGTCAAACTATGGGGTTGCAAATGGATACCAATTATGGTGTATGCAGAATGATTACAATAAGTTGCTAGTCTATTGTGGAAGAAATGTGGATCCGGGCAAGTGTGCTGGTTTTAAGGGTAAGAAACCTAAAGATAAGCCTGAGTGTAGTTACAAAGCTGATGAGCCTGAGTGTAGTTCCAAAGCTAATAAGCCCGAGTGTAGTTCCAAAGTTGCTAAAGCTAGTAGTTCTAAAGCAGAGTCTAGTAGTAAGAAAACTGGTAAAACTTGTGAAGCAATTAAGGAAAGTTGGAAAAAGAAAAAAGATTATTAAAACAATAAGGTAAGGAAATGTGTTGACTGTCCCTTTAGATTGTGGGCATCATGGATGAGCACTGAAAAATCCTTCCAAATTAAGAGCTTATACCCAAACCATAAGTGTTGCAGAAACTATACAATAGGTAGTTTGGTTACTTTTAGATGGATTGCTCACTGCAAGATACATAATTGATAATCCACGGTTGACACATAGAACCATGCAAAACTCTATCAAAGAGAAATTCTTGATAAATATTAGCTTGGGACAGTGCAAAAGAGCAGAACAATGTGCATTATTTGACAATGAAAGGGGTTTAATAGATCACTACAGTAAATTATGGGAATACAGGAAAGCTATTTTGGAATCTAACCCACGTAGCACATGTCATTTAAGACAGAAGAGAAGGATAAGGACATGTTTGCGCTAAGAGGATGTAAATTTGCTTTAAGGGTGTTAATCAAGGTTAGATAGATACCTGTAGAAGAGTTACATGGTTAGGTTGGTGTTTCTTAATTCAAACTTGTAAAGGACAACTTCTAGCTGCCATGGGTATGGATGGAAACAATCAGATGTATCCATTGCATGGGCTACGGTAGGAGTTGAAAACAAAAAACAATTGGTGTTGGTTCCTTTCATTGTTGCAAGAAGATCTAAGCCCTGAATATGGTGGTTATTCTTTCAGATGGACATAAGGCATACATCTGTTTCACTGTTATTACATCAAAATTATCATTTACTTGTAATTACTTATATTATACACTTAATTAACATTTCAGAGGTTAATTGAAGCTGTTGCAAGTTGGCTGCCTGATGCTGAGCACGGTTGGGTAATTATTTTCAAAACAAACATAAGTCAATTTGGGTGGAGTCTTAGGAAGAAAATAAAGAGTTTTGTTGTGTTTTGGTAGTTACCCACGATATGGCAATTAGCGACATGTTTCTGTTACAAATCCGTCGCTAATAAACCTTCATATTATTAAGGCGTGCCTATTCGTCAAAGGTAGCGGTTATTTATGTTAAAAGGGTATCCCTGAATGAACCATCATGACTGTTTCAATTTTTATTTGTTATCGACAGTTTTTTCTATTGCTAAGTCGTCACTAATTGAAAACTTGTGACTGTTTGGTGTAACATAAGCGTCGCCAAGACCATCAAAATTCACACCAAAACTTCTCTTCCTTACACCTGATTACTACAATTTATAATGCTATAGAAGTATAACTTGTAGTGTCTTGAAATCCTAGAAAACTCGTTAGTTCATCTGGATTATCACCACTTTCGTGTAGTGTAGATAATTGCTACATACGTTGCTTTATTGTATCTTAGGAGGCAATTTGTCGGTAACCCAAAACACGGTTGTTCAAAAGAATGGTGGAGGCAAAATTGCTTTAAGGATAGAGATCACTCGCCTTGAAGTAACAAGTAGTTGTGAAAAACTTCGTTTTACAAAACCATCATTGTAAACCCCCGAAATTAACAAGCAGAAGCAATCCATAAGGCATATATATGTCAATTTCAAAAGAAAGTGGGCCGGTCTTTAATATAAGAAACTCTTTTGGTTGGCAGCAGCTACCACAGTTGAACAACAGTTCTCTACAAAATATGGAGGAAGTTAAACAATTAGATGGAGGTGCTTACAATTGGTTAGTGGAGAGAAACCCAAATACTTGGTGCAAAGCATACTGTGAAATGGACAGATGTTCGGCTGCTTTTGAGAATAGAATATCCGAGAGTTTTAATTCAGGATCATAACGACAAGAGGCAAAGTTATATTAGCTATGCTTGAGGATATAATGATTTACATAATGCAAAGAATGTGGTCTATGAACAAGCTATCATTTGAGCTACATGATAAAATTACTCCATCTGTTAGAAGGCAACTTGAATTCTTGAACAAAATTCAAAGGTAATTAGTAATTACAGATTTAAGTTATAAAAGATTTAAAGTATTATATAATCTTACTAATCAATTACATGTTTATAATTATTAGGCATTGAATTATGTACCCAAGTGGATTATTATTATCTTTCACTTGCTTATTTGTAGTTTTAAAAGTGTTGGGTTCAGTAAATACCCAAACCCCTTAATCTAGGATTTGAATAGAAAATAGCCCAAGTATTTATTCCGTTAACACAAACAGGTCACTGAGTGCATAGTCTCTCAGTGAGTCGTCTTCAGGATACTCAGTAAGAGGCAAAGAAGAAGTCTCTCCACTCAGTAAGGCGGAACTTAAAGGGTGAAGACTGAGTCAAGAAGAAGATGATGGATTCAGTGAGTGATGACAATAACTCACTGAATCCCTAAGATTCCTCTCCAACTTCTTACACTGAAGACAAACTGAAGTAGAAGACGGAAGGGTGTAAAGACTGAAGAAAGAGCGGGACAAGGCGGGAAAGGTTGAATCAGATAAGACGAAGTCCTTATCAACCAAAGTCAACTTTCCCTGAATGGCAAAAGATCAGGCTCAGTGTCATCACTGAACTTAGGAAAGTAGTCTTGTCTCTTACCTAGAATAGTCTTTGTAAACAGAGACAAAATACATCAGTGTTTTGTCTTCTGTATGATGTCAGTTTGTCACTTAGGAAAGAGTCAAATATCATACATGTATAAATAGCATAAGAGATGGAGTGAAAAGGCTAAGCTTGTGAATTGTAAAAACAAATACACGCAAGCCATCTTTTCACTCCTCCAAATACAACTTAGTTCCTGAGATAGCTCAGTGAGCTCTAAGAGTTGTGCTCAGACTTAGCCTGAGCTTAGAGAGGAATCACCCAACTTTGTCATTTCAATCCCAAGTACTATTCCGCAAGTACTTGGGTAACGTATTCTTTGTTGATTTATTTCTAATAAGAATATGATGTTGAAAATTACTTAGTGTGTTTTTTTTATGTTAATTTCAGTCATAGTTCACTTTTAACTTGTTTTATAAACTTAAACTGTTTTAAACGATAGTGAACGGGGAACAACAAGTGGTATCAGAGCAAGGCTAATTATAAAACTCGTTTTTTAGGCCGCTCTAAAAGTTTTTAAATTAGGATCCTAAATGGCTGAAATTGATGTACCCCAACTAGTCGATAAAAAAGGTGGAGCTTATTCAGCTGTTGCCCCTAGACTTGAAGTTGGCAAATTCAACAAATGGAAAAAGCGAATGCTTTGCTATTTGATTGGGATGGAACCTTATTATGTCAAGTGCATAAATGAAGGTCCATTTGTCCCAAAGACTGCTGAAGGGTTGCCCAAACCTGAAGCTCAGTGGACCCAGGATGAAAGGAGAGTGGTCAACCAGGACCAAAGACTCAAAAGTATCATAATATCTTGTCTTCCTGACGATATTATGGAGTCTGTTATAAGCTGTAGTACTGCTAAGCAAACCTGGGATGACCTAGTTCATAGTCATGAAGGACCATCTGATACCAAGGAAAACAGGATAATGGACCTGAAACTTGAGTATAACACCTTCAGGGCTAAGGACTCAGAAACTCTCTCTCAAACTTACACCAGATACAAAACTCTTTTAAATGAACTTTCAAATGATGGTGTTAAGTTGTCTAAGCATGAAATCAATGTTGGTTTTGTAAACAGTCTCCCTGAGAAGTGGTTGAATTTCTCTCAGGGACTCAGGAATGCTGTTAGGAATTAGAAAATTCCATGTTAAAGTGTCGGTCACCCCAATTATGATCTAGCATAAGTTAGCTCGTAGACGTGTCGTTATTTGTCGTTGTTTACGTTATTTACTAGTTATTTAGTTAGCTATTTAGTTTAGAGCAACACCGTGGAGGAAGGACGGGTCTTTACCCACTGTATACCTGATCCACAGGCCGATAGGAGGTCGTTATGTTTGTAACTATAAATACCCTCTACCTCCCAAGGTAGAGGGTTGGACCTTTCATTCATCTTAATCTAACCTTCTATGTTTTCTTTCACTTTCTCTCTCTAGAAAGGCTCCCACTTTCTCTCTCTAAAACCTCTAAATAATTCGACCATATTATTGTTTGTTATGTGTTTATGAAATCCAATATCTAAAAATTGGTATCAAGAGCCAAGGTTAGATCATATCTTGCACATCTTTGGATTTCTAGTGGTTTTTAGGTGGTTTTTGAGTTTGAAAAAGTTTAGTGGTTTTTGCATCATTTGGTTGATCTCTTGTGTTAAAGTTTGAATTTTGTTAGTACTTTCATGTTTAGAATCATCACAAGTGTTTAGGTTTTCATTTGGTAAGCTTGAATCATCTTGGTTGGGTTGTTTTTGGATTGAAAAGTGAAGTTTATATGGTTTTTCATGCTAGCGACTTAGTTCACGGATAACTTTCTTCCTAGCGACTTGCTTCACAAAATTGTAGCGAGTTACAGTTTTAAACCTAGCGAGTTAGATCTAGCGAGTTAAAGTACAAGTAGTGGACTCTCCACTACGAGTAGCGACTTGGTGGTAGCGACTTGGTCTGTAGCGAGTTGCTCTTTAGCGACTTGTATTTCTAGCGACTTGGGTAGCGAATTACTGCCAAATTTTTGCTAGCGACTTGAGGGGTAGCGAGTTACTACTTAGCGACTTGCTTTGTGTCTAGCGACTTGGGACTATAGCGACTTAGTTGGCTAGCGAATTAGTTGTTAGCGACTTGGTTCAAGAATTTCTAGCGACTTGGTTGATTTTTCCCATCAAAACTTCAAACGGCCATAACTTTTGAACCGTAACTCCGTTTTCAGATTTCTACCCATCAAAACGACCGTGAGAACGAGGAGAATGGCACGCCGAATGAACTATTCGGGTCAACCTTCGAGGTCTAAATCCGCTCCGAACAGAAGTTATTGAGGTTTTTAAGTTTTTAGACCTAAATTTCTCAGGAAAAACGGGCTTAAACCAATCCGAATCACAACCAAACAACATCTCTGCTAATCCTACATACAATCATATGTCCTAACACACAATTGTCTATCATTCCATTCGTCATTGCTTAACGGTTTAGTCTTGATTTTAGTAAAATCCCGCGAAAGATTCTATTTCTCGGTTTAAATCATAGACTTGTAAAATCCCGTGCATTCTACCACATCATGTCTTACTCTACCGACCCAGTGATTTCAGAAGTGCTTAAATTGTATGATGTTGTGGATAATAATGATAATGGATGCTACACTGAACGATTAAAGATGATTGAATCAATCAATGAGGATGTGATATCTCCGGGTTCAGACTTTGAAAAGACTGAAATGCACCAGTCAATGCTACAAAATGCCATGCTAAAGAAATGTAACATTGAGCCCTTTCAACTACTTTATCTGCACCTCAAACTACTTTTATCTACAACTATGGATCGAACAAGCAGTGCTCTCCTTCGTCAGGATTTTCCCATCTTGACAAGAACTGTGCTACTAAACTTAGAACAACTGAGGTTTCAAATTACTAAAGAGAAGTTCTCAACTGATGAATCTAATGCAGCTCTTCAAGTAATCTTCGATCAATTTCAGCCATTTATCCGGGGGGAATATTCCTCAGATTTTGATGATGAAATGACTGAAGTCTCTTTCAAGAAACACACTGGAATGGAAATTAGCGTGTTCATTGAGACTTTCATACAACTCATGGATAATGTGGAGAAGTACATTGAGGAAGTTACACAAAAAGATGAAAACGTGAATGAGTGTCAGGTGCAGTTGAGAAATAGTTGTGATAAGTTGGGTAATGTATCTGTTAAAGAATCGGGTGTTGTTGAATGCAGAATGTCAGAGTCAACATATAATGATGAGTCGGGTAAAACACCAGATGATGGATCAGTTGGCACTGAATACAGAGGCTCAGATATTGATAAGCTTGACACATCCAGCGGTCCAGTGACTCTCGTTACACATGTTGTGGATGCAGATAACAGACCAGAAATTGAGCAGGTGTCATGTAATGAGGTACCCTTTACTGTTCAACATAGTGCATCTGCTAAAGCACTTAAACAAACTGATCATAATGTTGAACATGTCTATCATAAATGTTCTGTTACTGAGGCTGAGTCTGAGATTAAGTGTTTCAAAACAAAAGATTTGGTTGATAAGAAGGCTTTTGATGAACTTTCAAACAAATTCTCAAATCTTGAAAAATATTGCATTTCACTTGAAATCGCGATTCAGAGTAAAGAAGAAAGTTTTCAACTTAACAAACCATGTAAAAAACCGGAACTTCCTGAATTCCGTGAACTTTTTGAAATTAACACTTTGAAAGCTCAGCTTCAAGACAAAGAGTCAACCATTTACAATCTGAAGAAACATATTTCTGTCTTGAATGAGAAAAGTAATTTAGTCATGAATACACAAGACATTGATGCTATTATAACAAGAAATAATGAACTGTCAATTTATGTGGCTAAATTACTAAAGGAAAATGAGTCTTTGAGAAAGCATCACGTAGAACTTAGTGAGTCTGTCAAAGAAGCTAGAACTAATTCAATGGAACAAACAAACTCTTTGATAGAAAAAATTGATGAACTCAAAGCTCAACTTCAGGATAAGAGTTTCGCTATTGTAGCCTTAAAGAATGAGCTTAGGAAAACTGTAGGGAAAAGTGTGAACACTAAGTTTACAAAACCATCAACCTTGGGGAAACCAGTTTCTCATCCCATTAGAAACCGGTCTGTTGTTAGGCAGCCTACTGCGTTTATGTCCGAAAGACCAAAATCTTCAAAAACACGGTTTGCCTCCCAAGTTGATGAGGAAAAAGTTTTGTCAAAACCAGTCACTTCACCTGTGTTACCTAAGAGTCATGCCTCTAGTTCCTCTAATCCTCAACATGCAGCTACTTTTACTCCCAGCACCTCTAGGATTAGTTCAAAAACAGTGTCAAAACCAAGCATTAAAACCCAGAATTCATATGATATGAATGACTTGTGGAAGAACTATTTTCTAGAAAAAGCTAGGAAAAAGGCACTGATTCAAAAAGACGGAATTTTAGGTGCAAGACCTAGGGTGAGCAATTCTACGAGATTTCAAGGCACTACTAGTAGTTGTAAACCACTACCTAGGAACACTCAAAAGACTAGGGATTGGCGTGCAGCTAAGAGTAGTTATTTGCATAAGAATGCTAAGCATGTAGAAAACAAAACTAGAAATTCTGAGTCTTTTCCACATAAGAAACAGTTTCCTAATTCACATGCCAAGGTACTATCCACTAAGACCACTAACGCGACTAAGGTTCAACATGTTGTGAAACAATACAAACCAAAAACTTCGCCTAGATGGATACCAACTGCTAAATCTTTGGAAACTAGGAACAAGGATAAGTCTTCCACTATGTATAAGAAGCCTTACAATCCTAGACCTTGCCATAAGTGGATACCATCTGGTAGAATGTTTAAGGATGCTGGACTTAGGTGGATTCCTACCGGAAAGCTGTTTTCTGATGAAAAAATCAAGGTTGACCGTGAAACCCCAAAGAGTTTGGATACTAATGTCACTAACCCATATATATGCAATCAAGCTTGTAATGTTAGTGTAGGTACTCCTTACTCAGTTGCAGATACTTCGATCCTTCAATACATGGACTGGCTTAAAGTATGGATCACAAATGGATTGATATCTCATAACTCACGGGTTCAAGTTTCTCAACATTGATATTCAACCGGCTATGACGTCTGTTCACATCAGTTCAGGCCTCATTCTTCAACACTATGACGTCTGTTCAAATCAGTTCAGGCCTCGTACTTCATCATTATGGCGTCTGCAGATAACACTTCAGACCCCGTTCCTCAAAGAAAAGAAAGGTGTACGCTTCAGTGCGCTTTATCTTCTTAAGAAGAGAAATCTTCATGTTTATGACCATTCTCATCGACATTCTTCATCAACATGCTTCATGCTTTTTCCATGCGCTTCAGTCATCAAGTGAACCGGACTACTGATAATTACTCTTATTCCTCTTGCTCAATATAATGAAGATGGCGACATCATGTGCTAATTTTGCGGGGGAGAAGTGTGAATATAGTACATTTGGATGATAATCACTTGGTTAATCAAGAATGGCATCTGTATGCAATTCTTGAGGGGGAGAAGAAGTGTGAATTTTTTGCATGGTTGACTGATATTTGAGAATATATGGTCAAACGGCTCCTAACCCATGTAAGAACCGAGATTCTTCTTATCGGATCATCTTCACATGTAGTTTCTTCTAAGAGCCGTTGGTTGACATCTTCACACGGGCTGATATGATTAAATGACAAAGTGCTTCTAGTTGCTGGGCTGATTTCCTTGATGAACATCTTTCTGTTCTTGTTTGATTGGGAGGGATTTTAATTAAGGGGATTTGCTATTTACAAGTTAACGGGAATGCCTTTGGTGTGAAGAAGATGTTAACTGTCTATTTCCCCATTCGGATAATCTTGAAGAAGGTCGAGTCTACAGTCTAATCTACATTTGAAAGCTACATGATTAGAAGACTAAAGACGAATTGCATTTGATGATCTAAAGACTTCTTCTTAAAATCCGGGCTGAGAAGAACACTTGAAAATCTTCGTCAGTTTAGGGGAGAGCACTAATTGGGGGAGATTGAAAAGCCAAAATTTTATCCCCAATTAGACTTGCTCAGATTCTTTAGCAATGATTCATTGCTTGATTTTTGATGACACTCCTCCAACGCCTAATGCTTCAATTACTAAGGATAATTGGGATTCATTGTTTGGGATTCATTGTTTTTCAAAGATATGTTTGATGAGTACTTCCAACCTCTAACGAATGTTGATCATCCAGCTTCTGAAGCTCATGCTCTGGTTTCTATTGACTCAACTGGTTCACCATCTAAGAAGTACTTCTTGGAATTCTCAAGAAACCTTATCTCCAGTTACTTCACAAGGCGTTGTTAATGACTATCATTGCAGTTGCACTCATGAATAGTGATCCGCTCTTTGGTACTCCTTTGCCAAATCTTCACGGATCATTGTTTCATTTTTCTTCTCCAAATGTGCACTCTGTAAATCAACCACATGAACATTAAGGAAAATGAATTCCTCATCCGCTTAAAAACATTATTGGTAAATCTTCCAGATCAGTTTCTACATGTATACCGTAAGGAAGAATGCATTGATGTTGAGGAATCATTTGCTCCGGTTCAGTCAGTGGGTCAATGTACATCCGATTGTATGTTTATTCACGTGTTGGACATTTGACACAAGTTGATTACTTTGAAGTTACACATTCATAACTTATTTGAGGTTGAAGTTGACGTTCACAAAGGCGTGTTCTTATTTGATAACTTGCTCGGGCTTAAGTATTTGAGTTGAAGTCTTGGGTTATCTAGTTACCAGCAGTCGAGGTGGATGATTGAAGACCTGGTTAACTATCACTATTAGGAGTTACTTTGTTTTACTCAGTGTCACACGCATATGACGGTGTGGATAATCTCAAGAGGTGTTAATGTCTCATACTTTGTTTGAGTAGTGAGTACTTAGAGATTTGCTTGAAGCATAGATTCTCGACACCGTTCTTCCATCTTTAAGTGCAAGCTTAAGACACAAATGCGGGGAATTCGACTTCAGTTTCAAGTTTGGTATATCGGGTTTTTCTTCAACAGTGGTCACTTCAAATTGTCTACATATGGGTTGATAAAGATAGTCAGAGAGAGTTTATGTAGCAGTTGATTCTCACAGGATTCACTTGGGCTATTTGAGTTCTTCTCACAAGATTTCAAGTTTATGGATATATTATGTTTTGCTGATTCTGAGGTATCAAAACTATTTGGGGGAAGGATATATTATTCCAACTATTTGGGGGAAGTGGTCTCTGGAGACCTTTGGTTTTTGTTACATCAGTATTCAGTTGGAAGAAATGTGAGAAGAATATTTGGAACGTGAGATGATACTGCCTATCGACATCTTATATACAGTTTATGATAAAGTGCTTCCGGTTATATGCACAACATGTTCACTTGATCGAGCTAATTCAGTTATTTCAGAGTTGACATCCACAGAGATGATTAGTGACTCAACATGTTACGTGGATGTCATCATCTCTACTCTTGTTGGGTACATGTGTACATTATGTGCTGATTAGTTATATGTTATATAACTGGAATGCACTTGGTAAAATGAAGATGTTGATATATTGTTCCCCTAACTAGACAACTGGTCAATCTCGAAGAGTAAGGTGTACATCGGGGATGCACAACAGGTTCATGTGATCGGTCGTAATCAGTTAATCCGGATTTGATAACTACTGAGACGATCAATGTTTCAACTTGTTACTTCGGTGTTCTCGTGTTCTTCAGGGTGCTGAGCTTCAATCAATGAGACCGCTTTGTATTCAACTCTAATTCTTAGGAAAATGGTCTTTATTCGATGTTTGTCAGTTTGGGGAGAAGCTACCAAAGATTCAAATTGAGAAGGCTCATGTTCAGATTTTCTTAGAAGCCTCGAATGCTTTGGTGGCGAAAGTTTAAGAGATGTTGATTCCTCTTTTTCTACATCGTGCTGAACGATATCTTTATCTCGGTACTCATTTTATCATTCTCTTAAACTAATTTATCTCTTGTAAATATTTATTCGAAAAACAAAATACAAAAATATAAAACCAACAAAAAGAAAATAGAAAAATATAAAACCAACAAAAGAAAATAGAAAAATATAAAACCTTCAAAAATCCCATAAAAATCAGAAAAATTCAAAAAAAAATACCAAAAATATGTTTTCCAAGACATGTCTTCTGGTATCGATAACATCTACGGTCTTAGAAATGTCATTCAATAATGGCACGGGACTTTAGATGAAGTTCGAGCAGGAGGTGTAAATACTCTTTTTCAAAACATGTCTCTAAATATGGCTTACAGTTTTTTTCAGACTGTAACCCGGGCTTCAAATAATGGCTTACAGTTACTTCAGACTGTAACCCGTGCTTAAATTATGGCTTGCAGTTACTTCAGACTGTAACCCGCGCTTCAAAATATGGTTTGCTATTATTTCTGATAGTAACCCGCTCTCTTAAAGAAAGGAAAGTGCTACGCTAAACAATTTTCAAATATTTCGTGCACTTATCCTAAAACAATTTGAGGAAAGTATGTCGAAGGACTGCTGTTCCTACACAAATGTTTTTCCGTCTAAAATTCTTCAGAAAAATATTTGTTGTTTTTCAAAAAATGGTGGTAAATGAGTTGCTTTAAAAACAATCAGATTCAGAGTTTTTGTGAAAATTGAAAACTCAATCAATGACTTCAGCGCTTTTAATCTTTTCAGAAAATAAGTCATTGATTGAGGGGGAATATGTTTTCAAATTTATATCATCTAACGGACTTTCTTAATTATCCTACGTGCTTATCTGAAAAATATAATTGCCTATGTTGAAGGACTAGGCTTCTAGGATATGATTGTTAGGTTTAGATGATTAGAGTTTGAGAAACACATTATACCCATACCTTACATGATCTGATTGATATGTTGAATTGACTTTTATTAGTCGATTGTTGTTTGGGTGTTGTCGACCACCATATATTTGTATGTGTGTTCACTAACATATGCAGGTATATTGGTATATAAGAATGTTCCCGATCCGGATCCCACTAATGAACATGATTGGATGCCGCAAGGAAAGGGTAACTATATCTTGGGTTGACAAATGAAGAAACGGAGCTTAATTGGACTTCTATGGAGAGTTGGCATAAATGCAACGTAAGAGGTCTCACTGCATCAGCAGATGGTTTTCTTCTAATTAGTTGAAGAAACGGAGCTTAATTTGACCTCAGTTGGCATTCAAAATGCAACGTAAGAAGAAGTCTGACTGCATCAGCAGATGGTTTTTCTTCCAAACCCTACAGCAACAACAACAAAAGCGGCTCAACCACCTAACGAATCTTTGTGCAGGATACCATTTTTGAACAATTTTGAATAATTTGATTAAATTGTTTTGAAAATGGAAAAATATTGTTTTGAAAATAAATTGAACTAAATTTTGAAAATCACCGGACTTCTTTATACCAAAACCTAAGTCACTCAATTATTGACTTCGGTCTTTGATTGAGGGGGAGAGTGATTTAATTTAAAATATTTTCAAACAATATTTCTTCATAAAAGTTCCGGTTTGTACGTCAAAATGTGGTGATCTAAAGATTTAATGTTATGTCATGGTATGATTTTTTCTTCAGAATCAAGATCTGTCAAAATGAAATTTTTTCTGTTCTTGTTTGATTGTGAAATTGTTTTATTTTACTTAAAGATCTCTTAAAAACTATCATACCTGACACTAACAATCTTTAATGTCTAAATCTGGTCCTTCTCTGTCATTTTTTCAAAATTAAATCTTGCCACGTCTTTCCCTAAAACTTTCTAAATGATTTAAATCAATCGGGATCCAAAACCCTAATTGGTTTGAAATTTTTGATCAAGGGAGAGATCGTGATTTAAATCTCAAATCTGTTTTAATGGAATCGGTTTTAGTCCTTTATAGGCACTCCTGCCTCCATGTGCCAAACGATTTCAAATATACAATGCACATGTTGAGGAGGAGGATTTATCCAAAAACCAGATGAGTATTTAAACAAGGCCACATTTTCTCCCATGTTTTCTAAACCAAATTAAATCACTTGGGATCCAAAATCTCAAAGGGTTTGATATTTTTGATCAGGGGAGAATTTGTGATTTAATAATGAAATTTGATAAAAGGTGATCGTTTTGATTTAATTGTGCACGCTGCTCGCTCATATGTGCTAAACGCTTTCGAATCTTGAAGCGCATATTGAGGGGGAGCAAATAAACTATCGAGGTACGAAAGCTTTTTAAAAGAGATTATAAAGTACCTTGATTGTGTTTTCAAATGGTTTTCTTAATGGATTTTGTGATTGTGGATGTGCTTCAAAAGAACTCTTGCCTCTATGTGATAAAATGTTTTAAAATATACTATGCACATATTGAGGGGGAGTATTTTACCAAGAAAATCAAATGGCTTTTTCGTATGAAAATTGTGATCAAAGAAAATATTTCAAAGTCCTCTTGCCTCCTTGTGCTAAACAATTTCTAAATCATATGCACATGTTGAGGGGGAGGTTTTCTAAATGATCAAAACTATTAAGGTACAAAATGCTTTGATCTCGTATCACAAGTACCTTGATTGTTTTTCCAAACGATTTTTCAATTGGTTTTAAGGAAGAATGAACAATACCAAAAGACCGACCAATTTACTTTATGCATGGTGTTATAAGGATGGTTAGGTTAGGTATTTGTTCCCACGATCCGCCAGAACCGGAGGGATCTTCCCAGGGCAATCCACTAGATAGTGTAGAGTCCTTAGGAATATTGAAAAAAGGAGAAATATGAGAATATGGGAAGAGTGCGGACTGAGACAGAGCTAGTACTGGAATAAACCCAACAAGGTTCTAGTTATGAAGTCTCGGTAAGCACTGAAGAGGTTGAAGAATGAAAAAGAACTGAATGTGAAAAAGGGTGAAAAGAAATAGCCCCCCATCAATTCAACCTTAGGGCAGTAACCGGGTTCAATACATATGCAACTGGTTGTTACTAAGGTAACACTGGTATTGAAGACAAGACGTCATGGACCCAGTGACGCACTGCACTAAAACTTCCCAAACTACTCAAGTTCCTCTTAAAAGGGCTTGTTTCATTCTCACGGGGAACCTACATAATCTATCGACTTTCTCTTAGAGATTGTTGATATTGAAGAAGGAGACCCTCTCCCTAGTCTCCGACACAGGAACCAAATGAGCACTATTGAGTCTAGAGCCAAGAGATCATCCACAATATCTCATTAGGACACTAAATTCTTGAAGACTTGCTGTTTCACACAATGTGGAAAGTAAGTATATATTAAGAGTCCTACGCATTATCCTTGTGGTATTGCCAGAACATCTGAGTGGTATGTAAAAGTATTCACGATGAAGATGGAAATCCTTCTAGAGCCAACATCAAACAAGCTCTTGGTGGGTGACATGTGAGATCTTCTCGTAAGATCAAACTTGTGACAACTGGATAGAAACGATGGGGAGATTCATTCTTGAATCAACCTTGGTCCAGGATTGGAATTGACGAATACTTTTGGAAAAACCATTCGATGTGCAAACCTTCTTTTCTCTAGCACGTCGAATGTGTACTTATGTTTTCAAATTCAAAAAGTATTTCTGATTGAAAAATACTTTTAGAAAAACCATTCGATGTGCGAATCTCTTCTTTTCGCTAGCACGTCGAATGTGTACTCATTCTCTAATACCAAAAGTATTTTGATTGAAAATTGATCTTTCTCATAAAACCTTCGTCGTATTGCAAAACTCTTTCTTCAAGCAATACACGATTGTTTTTCGAATCATTTTTCATCAATCAGTGAATCCCAATTCACTGGTTCACTCACTCCGTGTTGTCTTCTTTGAGACGTTCCGGTTTGAGAACAGCTAGAACAGCTGCGAAACCCTGTCAAGGAGATTCTTAGGAATCCTACCTGATCACAGGCAGTACTTGTACTGATCAACGGGGAACCGTGGGCCGTGTACCTCAATTCAACGAAAGTGATCAAAGACACTTTCGTATGTTTGATTGCTAACTGTTGTTTGCAGGTACACTTGGACGGTTGCAGCTGATCAGAATTGAGGAGTCAATCCAAAGCCGCATGTTCACAGCAACCACACTTAATTGAAGAAATCATGACTGGTGCATATCTACATAACCTGGTTCTGATATTTTTATACTATGCTTCTGCTACGCTGCTGCAAATATCATGAACCAGTAAGGCTTCCGCTACTCTGATGGAAAGATGTCATGATTCAAAAGTGTGAGCATGTCGGTCAAAAAGTCACAACTTCACATGATGGCAACACAATAAAGGGTGATCCAGAGATTTAATGTGGCTGATGATCTCAATGAAAGCTCGAAGATCATCAAAGATGTGGATCAGTTCAAAGGCCTCCACTTAAAGTACTAATCTATGCGGACTTGGAAGAATCACTGCTTAAGCACAAAGATTGCAGAATTGAAGAATTGAAGTCTACGAGCTCAAGAACGAAGTCAAAGATAGAATGCTAGGAAGCAAAATGTATTTCATGGGGTGACCTCCCTTAGGGGGAGATTGTTAGGAATTAGAAAATTCCATGTTAAAGTGTCGGTCACCCCAATTATGATCTAGCATAAGTTAGCTCGTAGACGTGTCGTTATTTGTCGTTGTTTACGTTATTTACTAGTTATTTAGTTAGCTATTTAGTTTAGAGCAACACCGTGGAGGAAGGACGGGTCTTTACCCACTGTATACCTGATCCACAGGCCGATAGGAGGTCGTTATGTTTGTAACTATAAATACCCTCTACCTCCCAAGGTAGAGGGTTGGACCTTTCATTCATCTTAATCTAACCTTCTATGTTTTCTTTCACTTTCTCTCTCTAGAAAGGCTCCCACTTTCTCTCTCTAAAACCTCTAAATAATTCGACCATATTATTGTTTGTTATGTGTTTATGAAATCCAATATCTAACAAATGCTAATCATATCCAAAATCTTGAGCTTCCTGAAATTTATGGGAAATTCGTCTATGAGGAAAACCTCATCAACAGACGATACCCTGACTTAAAGAAGTCTCAGGAAGTCAAGAAGTCCCTGACCACTACCTCATCACCAATATCAACTGCTTTCTTTTCTAACAATGTAGTTCAAGATTTCCAAGAAAACTCAGATGATGAGCCTGATGAGAGATCAAGTGAGGAGTACCTAAGTGACCTGAATGCTGAATTTCAGGAAAGGGCACTCCTCGCTAACTCTCGAAGGTTTATAAAAAGAAACAAAGGTTTTTCAACTGCTAAAGCAACTGAAGACACTGAATGCTACAAGTGTCATAAAAGAGGCCATTTTGCAAAAGACTGTTTTTCAAAAACAACTTCTGAACCCTCTTACAAACCATCAGGATCTAATCAGTCTTCAGGCTTTAGCAAATTTCAACCAAAAATCTATCAGTCTCATCAAAATGTTCAAAACAAATCTGATCTTAACAAAACCATTGATTATGAAGCTAAGTATAAGAAAGCAAAAGCTAAGCTTGCATTGCTTGAGGCCAGTCCCTCAGAAACAACAAAAAATG
The DNA here is from genome assembly GCA_019973895.1 of Chrysanthemum seticuspe. Lineage (NCBI taxonomy): Eukaryota > Viridiplantae > Streptophyta > Magnoliopsida > Asterales > Asteraceae > Chrysanthemum > Chrysanthemum seticuspe. The sequence continues at coordinate 168,652,532 of BPTQ01000008.1, forward strand.
TTCAATCTGTGCAAGGTAAGAACAAAGGCCTTGTGGCTGAAACCTTTGACTGGGATGAAGAGCCAATCTCATCGGATGATGAAATGGTACATGTTAGTGCTCTAATGGCTCTCTCTGAAGAAGACAAGCTAGCTGTTGGGAAGAATCATGCTAGGAACGGGGAATGGGTCAACATCACAATGAAGAAGGTAAACACTTTACTTTCTATGGATGATGACTCTGATTGGCAGTCTTATATGAATTATCTAAATGTTGACCTTAAGTTTGTAGAAGAGCAAAGACTGAATCTTTTTTCTAAGTACAACAAGTTAAGTTTTGAATTGAATAAGTGTAGGGATGAATTGCTTATTTTAAAACAAGCTAAGCTTGAGGCTGTCACTTTGCAAATTCAAAACACTGAACTAGTTAAAAGAAATCAGAATCTTCAAGATGAACTTAAAAAGGCAAATGATATTCTTAATAGTTGGACTGCTAAGAATCCCAGGGTCTTTGATGCTGTGGGAGCCCCCAGTAGTAAGAAGAGAGTCATAGGTGAAGATCATCTCCCTGATTCTCTCAACAAAGACCAGTCTCCTAAGCCATTTGTGTCTGGTGGCATGATTACAAGTATGTTGGCTGATTCCAATTCCAGTGAATGGATTGAACGAGTTAATCCTGAGAGTAAGCTTCCAAACTTCGATTCTGGAAGGATTCTAGAGCCTGAAAGTCAAGCTCTAAAGAGCATGCTTGGACTCCCTGATGTGCCCAGTTGTACTGAACACATCTCTGAGTCTGAAGCATAATCTCAAGCACCGCTTCCACCACTGAAACCTCTTCAGGGTGCTGCTCCAAGCTCTGAGCTTACTCCACTACAATTCAATCCCCATTCACCAAAATAAAGGTCTGGACTTGGTAGAACCATCCTACAAAAACAAGCAAAGCTAATCCAACAAGAGTCTACTCCTACTGAGACTTCATCATCCTCTGTCCCCACTGAAGCTGACCAAATCCAGCAACTGACTGAACTTGTGAGGAAGCTTACTGAAAAAATGGAATCCATTGAAAAGGTCCCTGAACCAATCAAGGAGACAAAGTCAGCTTCCTCCAGTTCCTCAAAGTCTAAGTCAACCTCCAAAAACAAACAAAAGTGTGAGCTGTGTCATTACACCACCCATACCACTGACAACTGCTATAGAATCCTTTTTTGCATGATCTGCAAAAAGGATGATCACAGGACTGCAGATCATCTACAGTATGTCAGTCAAGCAAACTATACCAAAGTTGGTCATCAGTATGCTTCATCCTCCAAAACTGCTCCAAAGAATAGAGCAAAACCTTTTCCTCTCTGCCCCTCACTGTGGGTTCAATGATCATCATCAGGATGATTGTCTCATGAATACATGCTGTGATATATGCGGTAATCCAGCTCATGAGACATCCCAACATGACAGTATCATTCATGCAAGGAGAAACTCCAAACAACCCAAAGTCACTGAGTCATCCTCAGCCTCTAAATGCAAAACCTGTGCTAGCACCTTGCACACAACCACTGACCATGAGTCGATTGCAAATTTCAAAGAGACCTTGAGATCCAAGCCCACTAGTAAGTGGGTCACGAAGAGAAACTAATTCAGTTTACTACTTGTGCAGAGACATGCCAGGGAGCCTATTTGGCATCTAGACAGTGGATGCTCAAGAAGCATGACTGGTGTGAAGGAATATCTGCACAAGTATGTAAAGGAACCAGGGCCCAAGGTAGTATTTGGTGATAACTCATCATGTACCACTGAAGGTTATGGTTCAGTAAACTGCAATGGAATAGTTTTCTCTAGAATAGCCTATGTCAACGGTCTCAAATACAATCTCATCAGTGTCAGTCAACTATGTGATGCAAAATTCATTGTACAATTCAATGATAAACAAGGTACCATTTTTAATGCCAACAAGGAAGTTGTGTTGATAGCTCCTAGGAGAGATGATGTTTATGTGCTTGACATGTCAACTCTCTCCCAAGATGGAACGTGTCTCTTTGCTAAAGCCACTGAAACTATCAATTGGCTGTGGCATAAGAGACTTTAACACTTAAACTTCAAAAACCTCAACAATCTGGCAAAACAAAACAAGGTCCTTGGCTTACCATCACTGGTCTTTGCAAAAGACAAACCATGCTCTGCCTGTGAAAAGGGTAAACACCACAGAGCATCATTCAAAACCAAACAAAATTTCTCCATCAAAAGCTGCCTTCACCTCCTGCACATGGATCTCTTTGGACCTGTCAGTCCCAGATCAATCCAGCATGAGAAGTATACACTAGTCATTGTTGATGAATTCTCAAGATACACTTGGGTATACTTTCTTTCCAAAAAGAGTCAGGCAGCTGATACAATAATGTCGTTCATCAGGAAGATTGAAAACCAGAATGACATTACTGTTAAACAAATCCGAACTAACAATGGCACTGAGTTCAGAAATCAAGAACTTGAGAGTTTCTGTGATGAAAAAGGAATTTCTCAAAATTTCTCATCTCCTTATACCCCTGAACAAAATGGGGTTGCTGAAAGGAAAAACAGAACTCTCATTGAGGCTGCTAGAACTATGTTAAATGGCTCAGCCCTCTCTAAACATTTCTGGACTGAAGCTGTCAAAACTGCATGTTACACTCAAAACAGGTCAATCATTGTCAAAAGACATAATAAAACCCCATATGAGATCTTCAAAGGTAGACTTCCCGACATCAGCTATTTTCATGTGTTTGGATGTCCTGTGTTCATTCACAACCACAAGGATCATCTAGGCAAGTTTGATGCAAAAGCTGATGATGGATACTTTTTAGGCTACTCACTGATCTCCAAAGCCTTCAGGGTTTTTAACACAAGGAGACAACAAGTTGAGGAAACCTTTCATGTCACCTTTGATGAAAGTACTGAAAGCATCAAGTTCACTAACACCTCAGTGGAGGAAATAGGAATTGATAACTCATCAAGATATCCTCCTGATGAGTACAACACTGGACTCAATTCCTCATATCAAGCTGATGCTGACATCTCATATTATGTCTTACCCCACAACCTACCCCAACCAACCATCAATGAGTTCATTGATAATCAGTCTGTCCCTACTGGGATAAGTAACAATGATCCAAATGATCAGGAACCTGTAACTCATGATCCTCAACCTGATCAAGACATCTCTACAGATGTTCTAAATAATTCTGTGGCTCTTGCACCTGAACTCACAGTGAACTCCCAGTGACATCTTCAAGCTCAGATCCCAGACCACAAAGTAAGTGGACAAGATCTCAGGACATTGAGCTTGTAAACATCATTGGTGAACCCACTGAGGGCATGCTCACTAGAAGCATGGCTGCTAGTCTAACTGCAGCTTCAGCCAATGAATGTCTATATGCTGATTACCTATCAGACATTGAACCCAAAAGTGTCACTGAAGCTCTAAAACACCCAAGCTGGGTTCAGGCTATGCAAGAAGAATTGCAACAGTTTGATAAAAACAAGGTCATGACCTTGATCAAATGTCCTCAGGATGTAGTAGTCATAGGAATGAAGTGGGTTTTCAGAAACAAAACTGATGAAAACGGCACTGTCATTAAAAACAAAGCCAGACTTGTAGCCAAAGGTTACAGTCAACAAGAAGGCATTGACTATGATGAGACATTTGCTCCTGTTGCAAGAATGGAAGCCATCAGGATCTTCCTTGCATATGCAACATACATGAACTTCAGGGTCTACCAAATGGATGTTAAAAGTGCATTCTTAAATGGTGATCTCAAGGAAGATGTGTATGTTCAGCAACCTCCAGGCTTTGAGAGTAGTGAATTCCCTGACTATGTCTGCAAGCTTGACAAAGCCCTTTATGGACTTAAACAAGCTCCCAGGGCATGCTATGAAACTCTCTCAGCCTTCCTGATACAAAACAAGTTTGTCAGAGGAAAGATAGACAACACACTGTTTGTCTATAGAACCCAACAGGATGTGATACTAGTCCAAGTGTATGTTGATGATATCATCTTTGGCTCAACAAACTACAAACTTTGCAAACAGTTTGAAAAACTAATGACAAAGAAGTTTGAAATGAGCATGATGGGGGAACTTACTTACTTTCTTGGACTACAAATCAGGCAAACTGATAAAGGTATATCCATCAGTCAAGAGAAATACACCAGAAATCTCTTGAAGAAATATGAGATATTTGACTATGCCTCAGTGAAGACACCAATGGTTCCACCTAACAACCTTGGACCTGATCTCACTGGCAAATCAGTCAATCAAACTCATTTCAGAGGGATTGTTGGCTCACTGATGTATCTAACCGCTACTAGACCAGACATACAATTTTCAGTCTGTCTAATCGCAAGATATCAGTCCAATCCCAAAGAATCCCACCTCACTGCAGCCAAAAGAATACTCAGGTACCTGAAAGGAACCCCAAACCTTGGACTATATTATCCAATATGCTCAGGGTTTGATCTCAAGGGTTACTCTGATTCTGATTATGCTGGCTGCAACATGGACAGAAAAAGTACCTCAGGGTCCTGTCAATTTCTTGGAGGAAAACTGGTGTGTTGGAATGCAAAGAAGCAACAATCAGTGGCTATGTCCTCAGCTGAAGCTGAATATGTAGCTGCAGCAGGATGCTGTGCCAATGTATTATGGATGAAAAGTCAACTCAGTGACTATGACATCCATTATAAAATGGTGCCCATCTTCTGTGATAACACTAGTGCAATTGCAATCTCAAACAACCCTATCCTCCACCAGAGAACCAAACATATTGATATCAGATATCACTTCATCAGGGATCACATAATGAAAGGAGACATAGAACTTCATTTCATCCCTACTGAATATCAACTGGCTGATATCTTCACCAAACCCTTGGATGAACCTACCTTCAGGAGACTGAAAGCTGAATTGGGAATGCTTGACATTGAAAGTCAAGTATCTGAAAATCAATCTCAGTAAGTTCTCTGAAATGGTTCGTCCTCCCTGAAAATCCAAAATAAACCTCTCACTGAATGAGTAAGACTCATTCAGGGTCCCTGACACTTGACAAAGAGCATTGAATGAGTAACTAAATGGTCCAAGTATCAGTTACTTTAATGTCCTAGGTTGGTAACTATGCCAATTTAATAAGGGAATATATGTCTCTTTGTCTTACTGTCATCCCACTTGGGATTTAATGCCTCTCACAAAAAATATCAAATTGATATTTTATCTCTGCAAAAGAGCACTTTTACTGTGCACTGCAACTGTTCCCTTGAAAAACGGGATTTTTACTGCGGGTAATGGAGTGGTAGCATTAAATGGGGAAATTCAAAAGTCTTTCAAAAACCTACTCTTAACTTTTCCATTTGTGCACAAAACACCCCTCTTATCACTCTATAAATACCCTCTTCTCCAACACAATCAACACACACAAATCTTTTCTGCAACTAAACTCTGTCAAAATCATTTCAAAAAATTCAAAAACATTTGTGTGTGCTCAAAATCTCTTTTGGAAAACCTTCCTTGTAAACATTTACAAAAGTTTTTTCATCACAAACTAGAGAGATCTAAACATTTTGATTGTTCTTGCCAAACGTTTTTTTTAAACCCTAAAAAAACTTCTTTAATAGATATGGCTAGAACACAATCTCTCCAGTTTGCTTCTCAGTGGGTAGGGGATCTCACAAACGTTGAATTCAAAACAAACAATGTCATAGGTAATTTTGAATACCCTGAAAATGTCCCAACCTATAAAGACATTGTAAAATTTTTATTCAACTGCCCACTCAAAACGGCCTTTGTAAAATGTCCCTCAGTGGTGTACCCAAACTACCTCAGGGAGTTTTGGGAAACTGCTAAAGCCTTTGACCCGACACCTTCAACTGATGAGAATAACCTTAGACCACTCAGGGAGTATCTCATCAGGTTCAGTCTAAATGGGGGGCAACAATACACCCTGGATTACAAAACTTTTTGCACTTCAACAGGGTTAGATTACAACAAAGGTGCTTATGTCGCCCATCCTGAACCTTCCACAGTGAAGGATGGGTTAAAACAAATCGTTTTGGATCCCACATTTTTGGACAAGACCCCAGTCACTAAAAGTTCATTCCCCGTGGCTTGGAGGATCCTTTTCACTTTTGTGATTCAGGTCCTCGGCGGGAACCACTCATCCACTGAACATGTTAACTCTATTCAGTTGATGATGGCATACTGCCTGATGAATGGGGTCACTGTCGACATAGGGGAGATCATTTACAGTGATCTTGTAACGAAGCTACAGAGCAAAACTAGGACGAAGTATATTTCGTATCCTAGATTTGTCTCTTGTGCTCTACAATCGTTACTGGGTGCCAATTATACTCAGGATGAAAAATTTGGAAATTTACCTGGCATCCTGAGTCCTTCAAACTTTCAAAAGGACCCATCCCTTGTCACACCTATTGAATTGACGGCCCATATGGTTGCTGTAAACAACCAGGAGGGATCAGTGTCTCCAAACCCTGCTCTTAAAAAGAGAAAGGGGAAGTCTCAGACTGGGGCTAAGACTAAACCAAAGTCTCAGGGCCCTGAGGCTTCAGGAGCACCGCCTAAGAGGCACAAAAGGCCTGAGACCAAAAAGACACCCACTGACCAGGCAACAACCACCCCTGTGACAACGAAGGACACTGATACATCACAGTCAGTGCCCTTGGTCACACCTACTACTCCCCAAGATCCAGAGGGAAACAAACAACCCGCTGGTAGGGGAGCGCCTTCCACATCGCCCAGTGATGACATTAGCAAATCCAAGCCTTTGTCTGAGGGCACACTGATCGATCCCAAAGACTCAGAGGGAATCAAACAACCCGCTGATAGGGATACAACTATCACTGACTCTGCTAAAGGCACTGGGAAACGCCCACCAGTGTCTCAGGGGTCACTGGGGGACAAAGACTCGGAGGGAAAGAAACAACCCGCCGATACGGAACCCAAAACCAATCCTGACTCCCGAGAAGACGCTGGGAAACTCCCACCAGTGTCCGAGGGGTCCACGGGGGACAAAGACTCAGAGGGATCAATACCACCCGCTGATATGGAACCCATTCCCACTCCCTTGTTAACTGTTGCTGAGGTTACTGAGTTGCTACAATCTGATGATGACCTTGCTGAAAGTGATGAAGAAATCTTATCAGCAGGAGAAGAAGTGGACGCTGAGGTTCAAACTGAACAAGAGCCTCAGCCTGATCCACAGGCGCAGACTGAGTCACATTTTCAAACTGAAGACAATGACTCAGCCTCATCCTCCAGCTCTGACGAATTCAAAAGGTTTGACAATGTTCTTCCACTCACTGAAAGACAACTGGTTAAGTGGATCAGTAGGGCTTCAAGGAGGCTGTTTTCTGGGGTTACTGAACAGTTTTGGGATCAACACACTGAAGCTGCTGCCAGTTACTGTAACACCCCGAAATTTGTTTAGCGGAAGCATACGTGTTATTCGGGAGCGTTACGAAATTGGTAATCACAACACAAGTAATAAAGAACGGAATACATACTCCGTTTGACTTCATAAAATAGTTTTAAAAATAATATCTTACAACCTTGTTTAGATAAATGGGCACATCCCATAATTTCAGTGGTCCCAATTTAAAAACATCAGTTTGTGTAAAAAAAACACTTCTTTAATACTACTACGACCATTAACCCGCTTCTTGCCTTGCCTCCATGACACATAACTTAAGCACTTGAGAAAAATATGCTAAAAAGGTCAGCTAAAAGCTGGTGAGTTCATAGGTTTAAGTTAAAACAATAAGTTTGGACCAAAGCATAGTCATATAATCATTACAACGTATATAATGTTATATGGATGAATGCCTATTACGTTAGCTCTAAGTTCATGCAACCGATGCTACGACAGTTCATGTATGCTAACAGATATCATACAATATGGGGCCCATAGCGAGTGTTTTGTCCCTCAACACTCGATTCCGACATGGTATACATTTCGCCTTGGCCTAAGCATGGCCAACCGAATGGAGGAGTCACCCTCAATAGATCTATTTATAACATTCGCGCATCCCAATGGGGAATTGACGGTTCATGAAAAAGGGGCATTTCTCTAGGGACATAAGGGCTTAGGCTACACCACGTAATAGTAATCATGCAGTAGTTTAGGTCCATAAAAGGTTTTGCATATTTTCTCACCCCAAATGTATAAAACAATTTATCAAGTAAAAGAGGGGCTATGAGACTCACCTTAGCAAAATGCAATCCAAAAGCGGGATTTAGTGTTTGTTGTGAAACGGCACCGACACGCGACCTAGATAAGGAGGGCAATGTTTTAGTTCATCGTTTTTAAGTATTTCTTACTTAAAGTAGATCAATGGTTTTTATAATTGTAGCAAAACTAAACTTTTAGTTTGTAAAAATTATTAAAATGATTTTACTAGTAAGTATACGAAGTATATATACTTTTAGTGTTGACATTATAATGATTTAAAAATCCAAGGTTTGATTTGATAAATAGTTACAAGGTTCCACTAGTAAGTATATAAATGTGTGTATACTTGTTTAAGTTGACACAAATGGTTTTGCCAAAATTATATTTTATTTTCTAATTGTATTTAGAAAATATTTGAGTTAAAATTGAAGTATTCCAAAATTTAGTAAACCATAAAATAATATAGTGGTCTCTATTTATTTAACAAACTTGTTCTTAATATATATAGTTCTAATGGAAAGTTCACTTGACATACATTTATTTACACATTGTCGTTAATTTTTGACGTACATTACTACGTGAATCATATTTTTAGAATACTAGTGGTTTATGCCAAGTTTTCATACATTTTACGTTAACTTACAACTAGTGTACATAATTGGCGTTAAGTCAATACGTAACAAAGTGAAAAGGAAGGATAGACGAAGAATAGTTTTCGTTATTTATCATTAGTTAACTCGTTCCGGTTATTACTTTGCTCGACTACCCTTATATACTAACAGATGTTACTGGTTTTATTCATGGGCTGTGGCCCATATTCGAAAAGTAACCATGCACCAGATCTTGGGCCTGGGCCCGATGTAGTATTTGTACGAGAGGAAGAAAAGAAAGAGGGCTGGCCCAGCGAGTTGCTACTAGACTTTGTTAACCAAACTTTTAGAGCACATCTCATTTCCAGATTTTGTTGTTAATGAGTATATCTTTAGTTTCAGGAGCTTAATGTAAGCAACTTGGCTCGAGGTACACCCGATCGTTCATGCTCCAATATGTGGAGCCGAGATCTTTCGATCAGGGAGTATTTGATCCCATCGCCATGGTACTACCATAGCGAGGTTGTCGACTCACTTACATGTTTTCAAAACGTTTCTATTTCGAGGACAAGCATGAACTTAATGAGAATAACTATGTTTATGCTCTTTTTCTTGGCTGATAACAAAAGGAAAAGACTATGAAGGAAATTTGTTTCAAAAGGGATTCGACTAGCACATTCTATCCCGGGATCACTCTAGCTTCGGCTAACGTGACATACACACTTGACTACACCAACCTTTAGAATATTGTTTCTACCAACCTAAGTATGCATCTAAACATGGTGGTGTAAGATTTCTTAAGTTGTTATTGACCCGTTTCGACCAAAAGTTTGACAAAGGTTTAGGAGGATCCCACATATCAGTTTTCATTACAATATTGACATCATTAGATTTAGCAATAAACAAATTAACAACAAGTGCTAGACTCGATATCCATGTGACTCGAAATCTTTATAAAACTTAACTTTCATGTTTATTGATGCCTACTTTTTGACAGAAACGAATTAACAAAACTAGTGACAAAGACAAATCCTAACACAAAAAGGGTTGTTTTAACATAAGGCTCGTATCAACAGAGTGTGAGCATCATGGGTGTCGACTGATAAACTTCATGAGTAGGAATGAGTAAACAACGTAGCATCGATATGGTAGCAATCTCATAACCCGAATGTCACAAGCATAAATCGTTACAAGACACTAATTTATCATTTCATTATTAAGACACTAAACAAGATATGACTCATGTTCGAATTATAAATCACAAATACTTAAAGAAAGGTACAAGTTGCAAGAAAAGAAGATTAAGGATTCTTACAAACTAGTTGAGAGTCTCGACACAAAGAAGGAAACAACTTTTATGATGCAACCCGATTACAACACAAAGTGAACTCGAACCAACAGGAATCACCACCACACCTTTAGCACTTTGAGGAGTTTTGTGACTAAGCGATTTAGGGGATGTATGTGACCCTGTGGCTCGGTCCAAATAAAAGAGCAACACAACAAGAGGGTTTGACTCATCCTTCTACCTTGGTTTTTGGGTGAGTTACCAATTTGGGTTAAAGTCCTTCTCTAACCAATCACATCATCACACCATGTGAGTCTTCTCAGAAAACTATGAAGAGGAAAGGGACATGTGATGCTTCCATAGCTATCCCTAAGAGGGTTTGACCCAACCATGGGGCGGCGTGGAATGAGGCAGCAGCAGGGGAACAAAAACAAACACCATTTGGTCATGGATGGACAAAGTGAGATGGAAAGGTGCTCCTGCAAGACTCACATATACCACTTCCGTTTGGCCTTGCGTTGACATGGATGAAAATGGGAGAATATTAGGTGAAAATGTGTCTTGTAGGGAAGATGGAGTTTGGTGTTATCTTCATTTGAGGAAAATAAACGTGTGGATGTGTGTGTGAGGATAAGTCACGACAAAATGGAAAGGTGGGTAGGGGGGGGGGGATAAACCAAGAGAGAAAGACAAAAGAGTGTATAATGTTTATTTTAAATTTTGTAAAGATTATATAAAATGTAAGTAGAAGAGTTATATTACATATGTATTAGTTTGTATGGTGATATCTTATATTGATGAATGTTAGAATCTTAAGTGTGAGTTGAGTTAAATACTTTGAGTTCCGTGAATTAAAACCGTGACGGATGTATTAACATTTGATACTTTTTATAACGTAATAACTTATGGATACACAGCTGAGATATTATTGTCCGAGTAATATTTTCCATTACAAGAGTTTATTATTTGTTTTGTTTGCCCTTATCATAGTGTCGGTACGCGTGCAGTGTCGGTCACTGGAGAAAACGAGATACCCTCTCGTCTTACAAATTAAATTATAAGACAAAATGAAATATTCATGAATGCAAAAGTGATGCAATAGTCTACTGTATGCGAGTTAACTACTCAAATGATCAGGCAAAGCTTATGCATGCTTAATGACTTGGTTTAGTAAAAATAAATCATCATTTATTAGTTAAATTTTAGTGAAAATTTACCGTGTGTCACATCCTCCCCGCCTTAGAAGGGAAAACCGTCCTCGGTTTTCAGTTAGAATTATTTGCTGAAGTTGAGAAAAGATGTGGGTATTTGCGCTTGAATTGGTCTTCACGCTCCCACGTGTATTCAGGACCTCTTTGAGAATTCCAGCGGACTTTGACAATAGGAATGCGGCTTTGCTTAAGCCGCTTGATTTCTCGGTCCATAATCTCAATGGGTTTCTCGACGAAATTCAACCTTTCATCGACTTGGATCTCTTCCAAGGGAATAGCAAGAGTTTCATCAGAAAGGCATTTCTTCAAGTTGCATACGTGGAACACGTTGTGCACAGAGCTGAGTTCTTGTGGTAATTCGAGTCGGTATGCTACCGGTCCGATTCTAGCGAGAATTTTGAAAGGTCCAATGTAACGAGGATTTAACTTTCCACGCTTTCCGAAACGGATTACGCCTTTCCATGGCGCAACTTTTAGCATAACTTTATCTCCTACTTGAAACTCAAGTGGTTTCCTCCTTTTGTCCGCGTAACTCTTTTGACGGTCACGAGCTGATTGCAGTCGATTTTTAATTTGTACAATCTTCTCAGTAGTCTCCTGGATTAGCTCTGGGCCGGTAAGTTGACTTTCTCCGACTTCGGCCCAACACACGGGTGATCTACACTTGCGACCATAGAGTGCTTCATATGGTGCAGCTTTAATGCTTGTGTGATAGCTGTTGTTGTAAGAAAACTCGGCCAAGGGTAAGTACTTATCCCAGTCATTTCCAAAGTCTATCACGCATGCTCTTAGCATATCTTCCAGAGTTTGAATGGTTCTTTCACTCTGTCCATCAATTTGAGGGTGGTAAGCGGTGCTCATGTCAAGGTTAGATCCTAAGGCATCTTGAAGTGACTTCCAGAAGTTTGAGGTGAAGCGGCTATCTCTGTCCGAGATGATTGAGATTGGTACACCATGACGTGCGATGATTTCCTTCAGGTATAGTTGTGCAAGTTTGTCCATTCCGTCACTTTCTTTCATTGGTAGAAAATGTGCTGACTTGGTGAGACGGTCAACTATTACCCAAATAGTGTCGTAACCTTTAGAGGTTTTAGGTAGCTTGGTGATAAAGTCCATTGTTATTCGTTCCCATTTCCATTCGGGAATGTCGGGTTGTACTAGTAGACCTGAGGGTCTCTGGTGTTCGGCTTTAACTTTTGAGCAGGTTAAACACTGGCTTACATATGTTGCAATGTCGGCTTTCATGTTTGGCCACCAGTACAATTTCTTCAGATCGAGATACATCTTGTCGGATCCTGGGTGGATGGAGTATTTAGACTTGTGGGATTCGTGCATAATGATATCGCGAATTCCTCCGTAATGTGGTATCCAACTTCGCTCCTTGAAACACAAGATTCCATCCGACCTTTTTACGAATCCATTCTCGCTTTCTGGCATTCCGTAAAGGTTCTCATTCGGACGATTCTCTTCCTTGAGTGCTTCTGATTGTGCCTCAAGAATCTTGGATGGAAGAGGTGAACTGATTGTCATATCCAAAGATCTGACTCTGAGAGGTTTTGGTTGCTCTTTTCTACTGAGAGCATCAGCGACTACATTCGCTTTACCAGGATGGTAACGAATCTCGCAGTCGTAATCACTAAGTAATTCCAACCATCGGCGTTGTCTCATGTTCAGTTCTTTCTGATCCAGAATGTGTTGTAGGCTTTTGTGATCGGTGTATACGACACACTTCGTGCCATACAAGTAGTGTCTCCAAATTCTGAGTGCGAACACAACTGATCCTAACTCCAAGTCGTGCGTTGTGTAGTTTTTCTCATGGGTTTTCAGCTGGCGAGAAGCATATGCTATCACCTTCTCTCTTTGCATTAACACCGCTCCTAGCCCCTTGTGTGAAGCGTCGCAATAAACAACAAAGTCTTCACTACCCTCAGGTAAGGCCAGAATAGGTGCACTACACAACTTTTCTTTAAGGAGTTGAAAAGCTTCTTCTTCTTTTTCTCCCCAGTCGAACTTGGTGTTTTTCTGGGTTAATTTGGTTAACGATTTGGCAATCTTTGAGAAACCTTCAATGAATCTTCTGTAGTATCCAGCGAGTCCTAAGAATTGACGAATTTCAGTAGGGGTTGTGGGTGTCACCCAATTCTTTATTGACTCGATCTTAGCGGGATCTACATGAATACCCTGGCTGTCAATTACATGACCTAGGAATTGCACAGTCGATATCCAAAATTCACACTTCGAGAACTTTGCATACAGTTCCTCCTTCTTTAGCAATTCCAGGATTAATCTCAGATGTTCCTCGTGTTCCCCCACACTCTTGGAATAAATTAGAATATCGTCAATGAAAACGATCACAAATTTATCCAGATAGGGTTTACACACTCGGTTCATGAGGTCCATGAACACAGCTGGTGCATTGGTTAACCCAAAAGGCATGACTTGGAACTCGTAATGTCCGTAACGAGTTCTTAAGGCGGTTTTGGGAATATCTTCTTCTCGAACTCTTAGTTGATGGTATCCAGACCTTAAGTCGATTTTTGAATAAACACTCGAACCTTGCAGTTGATCAAATAAGTCATTGATCCTCGGAAGTGGGTAACGGTTCTTAATGGTTAGTTTATTCAACTCACGGTAGTCGATGCACATCCTGAAGGTTCCGTCTTTCTTCTTGACGAACAGGACTGGTGCTCCCCAGGGTGATGAGCTTGGTCTAATGAACCCTTTTTCCGCAAGTTCCGACAACTGGTTTGATAACTCCTGGAGTTCCGTTGGAGCTAATCGATAAGGTGCTCTTGCCACAGGTGCGGCACCAGGCACTAAATCGATATGAAACTCAACCTGTCGGGCTGGCGGAAGTCCTGGTAAGTCTTCAGGAAAGACCTCAGGAAATTCTCTCACTATTGGCACGTCCTCGAGACGTTTTTCTTCCTTTTCTTTTTCATCCTCCCCGGTGACTTGTGCTAGGAAGATGTGACATCCTTCCTCGATACACCTCAACACCTTGGTACTGGAAATGACATGCAGTCTTGACGCATTCCTTCTATCACTTATGTCTCCTTCTACTGTTAGGACTTCATCTCCATAGGGCACTTGGACAAGTTTCTCATCACAAATGATGGCAGCATGGTATTTTGATAACCAATCCATCCCGATGATGACGTCGAAACTACCCAATTCTACTGGTATTAAGTCGATATTGAATGGGTGGTTTAATAGATTCAGGGTGCAACCTCTTATGATGGTATCTACCCTTTCTACGTTACCATTAGCTATTTCCACATTGTATGCATTGCCTAATGCAGTTGGAGCAATATCGAGTAGTGGACTAAATGCTTTAGAAACAAAACTCCTATCGGCTCCCGTATCAAACAATATGGATGCATAACGGTTATTTATAAGGAACGTACCCGTCACAACATTCGGGTCTTCCTGAGCTTCCACCTTGGTCACAGCATAGACTCTTCCACGAGCTCCTTCGCCATTTCCCTGGTTACTCGACTGTCCATCATTTCCCTGAATCCTGCCATTTCCTTGGCTTCCTGGATTTCCTCGGTTTCCTTGATTTCCTCCATTGCCTTGGTTTCTGGTCTTTCGGCATTCATTCTTATACTGCCCTTTCTCACCACAACCAAAGCAAGTTATAGCAGCTTTTGGGTCTTGAGCTGGTGCTGTTTGAACCGTAGCCAATGACTTGGACCTGCAGTTTCTGGTCAAGTGTCCGATCTTCTGACAGTTACGGCACTTGACTGTACATGGACCCTTGTGATGCAGTGTGCATCGGTTACACAGTGGTGAAGTCCCTGAGTACGGTTTCCTTTCTCCGACACCAGCTGCATAAGCTCTAGCAACATTTTGCCTTTTGTTCTGATTGTTGCTGTTGTTTCCACTGTTGTTACCACGGTATCCATTGTTGTTGTAGACTCGAGAGTGGTCATCCCATTTTCTCTTATTGTCGACCACTTTGTCCATGGAGTCTGATTCGCTCCAAACCGTCAAGTTTTATCACTCAAGCCGGCCACTTGTGAATGGCCGACCGTAACAAACTTAAAACAATCCGGAAACGAATGCAATGAAGATCAGGAGAGAATAGTGTTTCCCCGGGTCGTTATGTCCCAGCGAGCTATGCGATGAATCACCAAACGTATAGTGATCGAGAGATTTGAACGGAAAAGAGTTCTGATTTATTATAACTAAAGAAAAAGCAAACAAATTACAGGGGCTTAAATGCAAATTAAAGAAGATTAAAAAGATAAAAAATATTAAATAAATGCTATCACTATTATTAAAATGATGTTTTTGATTTTATGTTTTTATAAAACTTGAATTAAAAACTACGCGACGTACAAAATAAAATGTGAAACTTAAACAATATAAATCTTAAAAATATGAAAATCACATTTTTACAATCCTAATGATAAAAGAAAATTTATAGAAAAAGAAAATTATTTTTATAACTATTTATCTAATTATTATTAATTAAAAACTATTTTTAACTATTTAATAATAACCTAAAATACAAGAAAATAGGAAATAAAGCTAGAAAAATAAAATTTTGATTTGGACAAATCTAAAATAACAAAAGAGAATTTTCAAAACTATTTTTATATTTTTCTGATTATTTTTGTATTTTCTATGAATTAAAAACTATTTAAAACTAATTAAATTACTTAAAAATACAAATTTAACTAAGAAAAATTTGGAAAAATATTTTTTTGTCTTTTTATATTTATCTTAACTTAAGAAAAATGAAAAATTATTTTTTTGAAACTTTTCTGAATTATTTGTATTAAATGCTAATTAAAAATGATTGAAAACTGTTTTTAAATAAGAAAATACTAAACAGTGACCAAAAATTATGAAAAACTCAGGAAAATTCTAAAATGATAATCTAAATCTATGAAAAATAAGAAATATGATGATTATGTGTGAGATATTAGAGCTGCAGTGAAAACTGATATGAAATAAGCACTTAGGAATAAGCAAATAAGCTCAAAACAGCACTAACTGATAAAAGAAGCTAGATTATACTATAACTACTCTAAAACAGCTAATGCAAGCTAATCCTAACACCTAATAAGCAGTTTACCTAGATTTAAGCTAACTACTTATCTTATCCAAACAGTGACCTGGCCTCTACTTTAAGCTACTGCTCTAGCTTATTCAATGAGCTAGTGCTAAAACCAGATATGTGGACTTCAAAACCACCCAGCAAAGAGCAAATGTGCCAAGTTTGAGACCCTAACTCTTTAAAAGGAACTCTGTGCAATTGCTGCAAGATCTGAGGAAAACTGATTTTTGACATGTTTTGACTTTTAAAAACAGTTTATGAAGTTTGACTAAAATGAGATTTAAGATCAAATGTTGGACTGATTAAGATGAAATATGATGAAAGGAAACTTTATCAAGCTAGTTTATCAAAATCTACACCTATATGTAAGATTATATCAACTGATTCCAACAGTTATAAGCTTAATGACAGTTGAGATCAAAATTTGACTTTCAGACCAATGTTATGCAAATAAACTACTAGATTGAGTGTAACTACACTACCAGAGATTATTGCAACAGATTTTTACTAGTGACTAATATTCTAACTCAGTTTTAAGCATTAAACCAAACACTCCTTTAGGACTGATATGCAATTTATTCTAGTTTAAATATGATAACAAGTTTAGCTTAACTGCAAAACAGATTTAGAGCACTAAAATGAAACCAAATGACAGCAAATAACACTACTTATGACAGATTAAAAAGAAACACTACCTGCTACCATGTATTAAGCTAGAATTGAAATGAAAGTTGCACTTACAAGAAGCCCAGCCACAATGGCTTGCGAACCAGCTAAAGAACCACTAAACCTAAACCATTTAACATCAAATCAACCCAGATCCATCATCATAATCAACCCATTTCCATTTCTGAACCAAGAATAGCACACAGCTGACTTTTGTTGACCAAAAGCCAAAATTGCTTAAAACTTAAATGTGAGCTTATCAAAAGCTATAAGAAGCTTCAATTAACTTGTTTGAGCTCAAAAATAAAATACTAGAAGCTTGTACAAGAGAATTCGAAACTAAAATGTGCAACAGTAAACATGAAACTTGGAACTTAAATAAAAACTTGGATTGATACTCAACAACACATTACAATGATAATTTAACTTAAATGTGATACAAAGAAACTGAAATTACAACATTTTGACTTAAACTAAAACTTTTATTTAAAAAACGACATAAAGGAAAAATTTAAAACTAACTACTCTCTTTTTTCTTCTCTCCTCATCCTCTTTTATACTCCAATCTATCTTCTCTCACTACTCTGAGTGTTTCCCACCTTCCATCAGGACCATTGGATGACAAGATAGCATATTGGCCATAGGATAAGATTTTGGCGCCAAAAGGTTTATTTGCCAGTGGGGTTGAGTGCAAAGGTGGAGGAGGCATTAAATGCTATTTGGAAGGGTTGTTGAGGTGGGGGGAACAAAACATGGAGTAGGGGGAGCTAGAGGTGTTGGGATGTCTCTGGTTTTGCAGACAGGTGAAGAAGAAAGTGAAAAAGGAGGGAAAGGGGTTTTAATATTTGACTTGTTTGTTGACCAGGGTTTAATATCAAAGGGGGTCCAAAATGCAGGGGTCCAAATGGTTGGCAAGGTCACAATGGTTTTTGACAAGGCCAAGTGTTGAAAGGGTTTTAAATACACAAGGGCCTATTTGTAATTTCTGAAAATCAAGGGACCAGTTCTGCCAATTCTGCAAAGTTGCTCCAACGGATTAAAAGTGACAAGCTCCAATAGTTTAGGGACCTAACTTGACATTTTCAAATTTCCAGGGACCATTTTTGCCAATTTTTAAACTTGAAGGACCAAACTTGTAATTTCTCAAAACTTTTGATATTTTTCACCAAAGGACTAATTTTGACAACTTATGATTTTAAAAGGACCTTTGGTGATTTATCTTTTGAAATTATGTGCTTAGGGACTATTTCTGACAACTTTTGAAACTTGGGGGACTGAAACTGCCAATTATGCAAACTTAGCTCATTTTTCATCTGATTTTAAACATTTTGCATCTGAAACATATAAAATGCAATTTTGAGATATTTTCAGTATTTTGATGCATTTCTGAGCATTTTTAAACGTTTTGCAGTTCAGAAATAACCAAAAATGATGAGTATTTACACACTCATCAATCCCCCTCACTAAACTATTGCTAGTCCCTAGCAATCTTTTGAGAAAAACTTAATGGATTTGAATCTCTTTACCAAAAGCCATTACTTCTGGAGTAGCCAAATGTTTTAGTTCAAGTAAGAACCATGGTACACCGATAACCATGTGATTTTGAGCAAACCACCAGCTTCCAACGGATTTGATTTGTCTTTACCAGAAGCCGTTTGCTCTGGACTAGCCAACTCTTAGATAAATTATCAATATTATCTTTGGTGAGCTGATTACCAATTATGGTTTTTCCACTGCCTTTACCACAAGCCATAAACTTGCGGGCTAGCCAACTCTTCACTTTTTAGGATATGGTGAGCTGAATACCATACAATTTTGGGCAAATTGCAAGCCGTCAACGGATTTGAGATATCTTTACCAAGAGCCGTTTGCTCCTGGATTAGCCAATCCTTTTGTTTATTAGACAAGGCGGACTGATAACCAAATGAGTAAGTGCAAAACACTTACTCCAAAAAAAAATTTTGGCCAAAAACGGGGGAATTAGGCGGTATAATTACATGATAAAATTCGTGAGAATTCCCCCCCACACTAGAAATGAATATTGCCCTCAATATTCAAAGTACCGGCGGTTATGCCGAAACAAAGAACGTAAAAGGGAAATACTACGGCCATTATTTGAAAGGATTTTTTTTTTTTTTTTTTTTTTTTTTTTTTTGATGAAAACTTATATATATACACAACATGTGGGGCAACTCCCCCACACTAGGGTGGGACACACGGGTGAAAACCCATGTTTAACTACTGTTTTTGATTACCGAGTCGCTAGCTTGACTCGACCCCGAATTAATTTGTTCATGGGGAAGCAAGTGGAAGAGACAATCTCCATCGGACTTTCACTTGAGATGTTTGTATAAACATTTGAAGCACGTGAAAGTTCCACACCGATGAGATATACATAGAACCGGCTCAAAAATGATAAATGAAAATGCCGGGGTCAAAGATAATGTCTTCATTTCCGAAGGAGTGAAGATGAAGAGAAATCACAAGATATTTGAGGAAAGGAAGAAAGATTTTGATAACAATCAGGATCCATTCTTCATCCTCAAATGTAGACATATCGGGAGGAAGGGTGAGGGTATTATCATTAATAAGCAAACTCGTATGATAGAGTACACCTTCCTCCGAGCTAATATCATCCTCAAGATCAAAATAGAAATGATCATGTTCCGGAGGAGATATGTCATGAGAGAGTTCACCGGAGAACTCTTCATGAAGAGAATCATTCACATGAAGTGAAATTGTGAACTCTTGTTCCATTGTGGGCTCATCACTATCATCGGTCTGAGTATCAAAGAGTGGATTCTCAGAAATTAAAGTGAATTCAGAGTCGAATTCAAATAGAGGATTAGTGAGAGTTGTTTTTAATGCTTCAGGAACAAAGTGATTAATATTCTCTATTGGACTGTTGGGATAAGAAGTGAGTGAACGATCATTATCAAGGAGACTTTCAGTCTCTCCCAGATCGGCTTCGAAATCAAAGGGATCATCATCACTTTCCGATGAAAGTGGATTGATGTGAGTGAGTTCATCGGTGAACTCCTCAAGAAGATGATCAGCATCAGATTGTGGAAGTGATGCCTCAACATACTCGATGTTTCCATAAGAAGCACAATCTTCGCTAAAATCGGAGAAAGTTTCAAAATGATCTTTTGAACACTCGAGAGGGGAAAGAAAATCACACATATGATCAGAAGTTCCCTGTGACTCTCTCGGGATTGGGACAAGGTTCTCAACACTAGACTTTATGAATTCATCCGATTCCTTTTCAGGAACAGTGTCAAGATGCTCGTCCCCCATGTTCAGAGAGTGAGTGGGCGCTTCGGGTGTGATAGCAGTTGTTTGAGATGGAATCTCAACTGCTGGGATATCAACTGATGAACTTGATGAATCTTTATAGAATTGAAGGATATCAAGTGTATCCTCATCATCACTGTCATCAGGAATAAAACGAAATTGAGAGCTAGATCTGGCTGCTTTTTCTTTTGCAATTGATTCCCTAATAGATTTTTCAAACGCAATTTGGGAATTTATTTTAGCAGCCTGCTCTTCAGCTAACAATTCTTCCATGGATTTTTGATTTGGATTATCTTGGGAATGTTTACATTCCTTCAAATCTTTCACTAAATCCAAAAGATCAAGGAGAAGATTTTGAGGAAGTGGCTCAGGCTGAGGTAGTGCCTGATTCATTTGGTACTGTAGAGGTTGGTCATGATACGAAGAGTCGTAATTGTTACAAGGAAATGGATTCCTTGTTTGACAATCAGAGCTAAAGTGTGGACCTCCACAGTACTCACAACAGTAAAACTGATGTGGCTGTGAGTTATATGTGTGGTAGTGATGAGTGTCTAAATACTCATCATTTTTGTACAAAATAAACTGCAAAATCATCTGAAAACACTCAGAAACACATCAAAATGATCAAAATATCACAAATCAGTGTTTTATGTGTTTTAAATGCAAAAATATCAAAATCAGATGAAAAACATATCAAATTTGCAAAAATTGCAGTTTTAGTCCCCCAAGTTTCAAAAGTTGTCAAAAACAGTCCCTGAGCACATAATTTCAAAAAGTAAAGTCACCAAAGGTCCTTTTTAAATCATAACTTGTCAAATTTAGTCCTTTGGTGAAAAATATCAAAAGTTTGAGAAAATTGCAAAAATGGTCCTTCAAGTTTCAAAATTGGCAGAAATGGCCCCTGGAAAATTGCAAAATGACAGATTTGATCCCTGTACTTTTGAAGCTTTTCAGTATTAGTCCCTTGGAGCAACATTGATGAAATGGCAGATTGGGTCCTTTGATTTTCAGATTTGCACAATTGGTCCCTCTAATTATTAAAACCTTAAACCTAAATTTGGACCCTTGACACCAATTGACCCCCTGTCAAAAAGCCTTTTGGACCCCCATTTTATATGTTTAATACCCGGTCAAAAGGTGTTTGACTACCCCTTTTGGCGCCAACCTTCATCTCCCCCACTTGCCCCCTGCAACTCCCTGCTAACACTCCACCCTCCTCACCTTATCTCTTCCCTGTCCCCCCCACATCTCCTACAATCCAAATAACAATAATCCTTCACTCACCAAACACTCTATCTCATTCCAGCTGTTAAATCCCATTTTCCCGCCTAAATGCATCTAATGGCTATAATGAGCCCAAGTGATCCAATGGTCAAAAATCTAGGTGGGAAATAATCAGAGCAAGTGGAAAAGACTTTTGAAGATATAAAAGTGAAGAGAGAAGCAGTTTCAAAGTAGTTAGTTTTAGTTTTTTAAAAATGTATGTCGACTTTTAAATTATCATGTCTTAAATAGTTTGTAGCTTTGCTTTCAAGTTTGTTTGTATCAATTATAAGTATTTTAGTGTATCACAACTTATTTCAACCATCAATTCAAGTTCATGTTCAGTTTCATTTTTTTTGTCCACTGTTGAAATCAGTAATTTCCAAATCCCATGTACAAGTTTCTAATAACTTATTACTTAGCTCAAAAGTGATCATTCAAGCTTATTTAAGCTTTCCATAAGCTCATAATTAAGTTTCAAACTGCTTTGAGTGATGGTCAACAAAAGTCAACATAAAACTCAAATTGGAATGGTGATGGATTTGGTGGATGCAGAGGATGAATATGGTGTGAAATAGATAGGTTAGCTAGGATTGGGGTTCTGGTTTGGGCTGCACCATCTGGACACATGTAAGCTAGTTTATCAGTTTTCATATTTCCTAGTCAATTTGCAGTTTTCTTTGCTTATCTGTTATTTGTGGTCTTTATTAGTTTAAATGTGTTTGTTTAGTTGTATTAAACATAATTAAACTCAGTTCAATAAGTTAGATTAGCTAGATCAGTAGTTTGGTTCATTTATATTGCTCATCAATAGTTAAAAGGAGTGTTTGGATTTGGGATTTAAACTGTGCTAGAGGATAGAGTAATGGGTAGGACTTGTTGTCTCAAGTTTGGTTAACTCAATTGAACTCATTTAAGTCTCTCCCTTGTGCCTTTTTAGCTCAGAAGTCAAAAATTCCATTTCATGGAAGCTAGCAGCTTAACTGTTGATAATTTTACAAATTCAAATCTTGTTTTGTGTTCAAAAGATACAGATATATAGTGCAGTAGTCTCATTTCATGTATAAACATCATTCTTAGTTCATAAATCTGGATCAAAACTCAGTTTAGTCAACTGCCCATGTTCTTATCAAAAGTCAAAAGTTTGAAGGTTCAGTTTTGGCTTGGCTAAGTTGATTTTTCTTAGCTTCATCTTTGAGCTAAATTCATTGGAACTTGTTATTTTATAAAGCTGGGCTGGTCTTGTTTCTTATTAGCAATTTTCCAAATTTTTATCAAATTTCTAGAAGCCTTAAAAAAGCTTGTGAAGATGGGGTCAAATCCCCTGTGCAGGGCATCAAGCCTGCACAGGGAATATGCAGGTTTTGCAGACCTTGCATCTGGCACATAAGAGTTCCTCCAAGTCTGCCCTTGGGGTTTGTTGATAGCCACCCAGGTCTTGTAAAAGTTCCAAGTTATTGTTTCCAGTTTCTAGCTTATTCATGTGCTTATTTTTAAGCTCAAAGTAGGTGCCCCTTAACTGTTTTAGTTCATTAGCTTTTATCATCAAATCATTGCAACTTGTAATCCAGAGGTCCTAAGCAGTTAAGACTTGTTGCTTTTGAGTTATTCTAGCTTATTATAGCTTCTTTATCAATGTGGTAGCTTTTGGTGAGCTTTTGGCTTATCAAGTGCTTATTTCAAAAAGCACTTACTCATCAGTTGCTTAATCCTCCAAACAAGCTCCTGTTTTTCCATTTTTCATAGCTTCCTAATATTATTTTAAGCATTTCCTGAATTTTTCAGATTTTTCCTAGCTTGTTTGGTATTTTTCTGCATTTTAATTAGTTTTTAAGTACTTTTTAAATAGCATTTAATTCAATTAATTAAGAAAAGCTTCAAAAAAATAATTTTTCATTTTTCTTAAGTTAAGATAAATATAAAAAGAGAAAAAAGTATTTTTCCATATTTTTCTTAGTTAAATTTGTATTTTTAAATATTTTAATTAGTTTTTAATAGTTTAAAAATCATAAAAAAATAGAAAAATAATCAGAAAATTACAAAAATAGTTTTAAAAATTCTAGTTTGATATTTTAGACTTTTCTAAGTCTTAATTTTATTTTTCTAGCTTTATTTACTATTTTCTTGTATTTTAGGTAATTATTTAATAGTTAAAAATAGTTTTTAATTAATAATAATTAATTAATTAGTTATAAAAAATAATTTTCTTTTTCTAAATATTTTCTTTTATCATTAGGATTGTAAAAATGTATTTTTCATATTTTTAGGATTTATATTGTATAAGTTTCACTTTTTATTTTGTACGTTTACGTTATTTTTATTTAAACGTAAGTTTTTAGTTTTAAGTTTTAAACGTTCATCATTTTAAATATAGTGATAGCGTTTATTTAATAGATTTTAACTTTTTAATCTCTTTTAATTTGCATTTAAGCCGTTTTAATTTGTTGGCTTTTTCCGTAGTTATAATAATTCCAAATCTCCTTTTCCGTTCAAATCTCGCGATCACTAAACGTTTGATAATCCATTGCATAGCTCGCTGGGACATAACGACCCGGGGAAACCCTATACTCCTCAGATCTTCATTGATTTCGTGCTGAAGCTGTTTTAAGCTTTCTTACGCTTGCGTGAGAGAACTTGACGGTTTTGCGCGCATCAAATTTTTGGCGCCGCTGCCGGGGAGTTGTGCTGATAATCTTACGTCTAGCAGATTAGTGATTTGGATATTCACTCTTTGTTCATACCATCCATCTGTATATGTTTATATTTTCTTATCCAAAAATACAAAAATACTCTTCTCATTCCTCTTATCCGTATGATTCTATTTCTCTTACCCCCTCGTACCGTTTGATTCTACTCTTCTTTAACCTCAAATCCGTTTAATTCTTCATCTCTTATCCCTCTTATCTGTTTAATTCTCTATGTCATGGTATTTGACATGTTCCTGGTGTGGAGGTCCATTTAACGGTGGAAATTGTCGACGATGTACCAATGTGGGTTTCGGAGACAAGTTTGTCGGTAATCCCGATCCCATTTCAAATAATGAAGCACCCGATTTTTCCTACCTACCTCCACACCCCCAATACGAATCCCACTCATGCGAGTTTTGTGGGAATGATTCTCATTACGGTTTTGATTGTCCACCACAGGTCCCGCTTGTCTATGAGCCGGAACCATGTTACAATCAGAACTTTGGTGAAAGTTATTCTCCCAATTATCTCTGTTGTGAGAATTGCGGGGGTCCTCATGCGACTTTTGAATGTCAGCCGGTGAATCAAAATTTTCAAAATTCCAATTCTCCTGGTTTTGACAATTTCCAACCCCCACAGTATTCCATCAGTCATCAGACTTCCGAGCCTTCACAGCATCTCAATGATTACGAGGAATGTAATCTTCCTCAAAGTTCTGAAGAAATACGCATTCGAAAGAAACTGCAAATGAAAAGAATGGTGTGTAAGCTTCAGCAGATGAACATAAGAATCCGATATGATGACGATGACGATGAGGATAGTATTCAAATGAGGGAATACTATGAGGACGACGAGGAGAGTGTTACTCAATTGAACGATATCATTTCTCAACTCCCTCAGTCTATTGCTATCACACCTATCTTACCTTTTATTGCTCCCAAAGACTCTCTCATAATGGGGGACGAGCCTTCTAGCACTATTCCAGAAATGGAACCGTCTAGTGTTGAGAGCCTTGTTCCAACCCCAAGTGAGTCCGAGGTTATCTCCGGTAATATGTGTGATGAGCCTCTTAATTATGATTCTTCTCCTCCTCTTGACATTCCATATGATCATGTCGAGATGTTCTCCGATTCTGATAACGATTGTACTTCGTTTGACGATTCTTTATCCTATGGAGACATCGATTATGTCGAGGAGCTAGCTTCTGAGCTAGTTAGCTTAGAAGAAGTGAGAAATTCTGATGATCTGGAAATTGAGGACGAGATACTTCGTGAACAATTGTTCAATATAAATCTCCTCGTTTCTAAGATCGAATCATTCTGTGCTAAGTCAGCTTCATCTCCTATCCCCGTTGTGGATAGTGACTCTACATTGGACAAGCCCGAAACATCTCCTGAACTTGAGGCTTTCTCCAATGATTCTCTTCATGGAGAGTTCTCCGGTGAACTCTCTCATGACATATCTCCTCCGAAATATGATCATTTCCATTTTGATCTTGAGGATGATATTGGCTCGGAGGAAGGTGTACTCTATCATAAGAGTTTGCTTATTGATGATACTACCTTCACCCTTCCTCCTGATATGTCTACATTTGAGGATGAAGAATGGATCCTAATTGTTATAAACATCTTCCTTCCATTCCTCACTTATGATGTGACTTCCTCTCTTCTTCACTCCTTCGGGAGTGAGGACACTATTTTTGACCCCGGCATTTTCATTTATCATATTTGAGCCGGTTCTCTCTATATCTCATCGGTGTGGAACTTTCAACACATTCAATGTTTATACAAATATCTTGAATGAAAGTCCGATGGAGATTGTTTCTTCCACGTTGTTTCCCCATGAACCAATGAATTCGGGGTCGAGTCAAGCTAGCGACTCGGTAATAAAAAACAGTAGCTAAACATGGGTTTTCACCCGTGTGTCCCACCCTAGTGTGGGGGAGTTACCCCACATGTTATATATATTAAAAAAAAAAAAAAATCCTTTTAAAATAATGGCCGTAATATTTCCCTTTTACGTTCTTTGTTTCGGCATAACCGCCGGTACTTTGAATATTGAGGGCAATATTCATTTCTAAGTGTGGGGGGGAATTCTCACGAATTTTATCATATAATTATACCAATTCCCCCGTTTTTGGCCAAAATTTTTTTTTGGAGTAAGTGTTTTTACACTTACTCAATTGGTTATCAGTCCGCCATGTTTGATAGACTAAAGGATTGGCTAATCCAGGAGCAAACGGCTCTTGGTAAAGATTTCTCAAATCCGTTTATATGGCTTGCAATTTGCCCAAAATTGTATGGTTCTCAACTCACCATATCCTAAAAAGTGAAGAGTTGGCTAGCCCGCAAGTTTATGGCTTGTGGTAAAGGCAGTGGAAAATCCATAATTGGTAATCAACTCACCAAAGATAATATTGATAATTTATCTAAGAGTTGGCTAGTCCAGAAGGGTACGGCTTCTGGTAAAGACAAAATCAAATCCGTTGAAAGCTGGTGGTTTGCTCAAAATCACATGGTTATCGGTGTACCATGGTTCTTACTTGAACTGAAACATTTGGCTACTCCAGAAGTAATGGCTTTTGGTAAAGAGATTAAAATCCATTATGTTTTCTCAAATCATTGCTAGGGACTAGCAATATCTTATTGTGGGGGATTGATGAGTGTCTAAATACTCATCATTTTTGTACAAAATAAACTGCAAAATCATCTGAAAACACTCAGAAACACATCAAAATGATCAAAATATCACAAATCAGTGTTTTATGTGTTTTAAATGCAAAAATATCAAAATCAGATGAAAAACATATCAAATTTGCAAAAATTGCAGTTTTAGTCCCCCAAGTTTCAAAAGTTGTCAAAAACAGTCCCTGAGCACATAATTTCAAAAAGTAAAGTCACCAAAGGTCCTTTTTAAATCATAACTTGTCAAATTTAGTCCTTTGGTGAAAAATATCAAAAGTTTGAGAAAATTGCAAAAATGGTCCTTCAAGTTTCAAAATTGGCAGAAATGGCCCCTGGAAAATTGCAAAATGACAGATTTGATCCCTGTACTTTTGAAGCTTGTCAGTATTAGTCCCTTGGAGCAACATTGATGAAATGGCAGATTGGGTCCTTTGATTTTCAGATTTGCACAATTGGTCCCTCTAATTATTAAAACCTTAAACCTAAATTTGGACCCTTGACACCAATTGACCCCCTGTCAAAAAGCCTTTTGGACCCCCCTTTTATATGTTTAATACCCGGTCAAAAGGTGTTTGACTACCCCTTTTGGCGCCAACCTTCATCTCCCCCACTTGCCCCCTGCAACTCCCTGCTAACACTCCACCCTCCTCACCTTATCTCTTCCCTGTCCCCCCCACATCTCCTACAATCCAAATAACAATAATCCTTCACTCACCAAACACTCTATCTCATTCCAGCTGTTAAATCCCATTTTCCCGCCTAAATGCATCTAATGGCTATAATGAGCCCAAGTGATCCAATGGTCAGAAATCTAGGTGGGAAATAATCAGAGCAAGTGGAAAAGACTTTTGAAGATATAAAAGTGAAGAGAGAAGCAGTTTCAAAGTAGTTAGTTTTAGTTTTTTAAAAATGTATGTCGACTTTTAAATTATCATGTCTTAAATAGTTTGTAGCTTTGCTTTCAAGTTTGTTTGTATCAATTATAAGTATTTTAGTGTATCACAACTTATTTCAACCATCAATTCAAGTTCATGTTCAGTTTCATTTTTTTTGTCCACTGTTGAAATCAGTAATTTCCAAATCCCATGTACAAGTTTCTAATAACTTATTACTTAGCTCAAAAGTGATCATTCAAGCTTATTTAAGCTTTCCATAAGCTCATAATTAAGTTTCAAACTGCTTTGAGTGATGGTCAACAAAAGTCAACATAAAACTCAAATTGGAATGGTGATGGATTTGGTGGATGCAGAGGATGAATATGGTGTGAAATAGATAGGTTAGCTAGGATTGGGGTTCTGGTTTGGGCTGCACCATCTGGACACATGTAAGCTAGTTTATCAGTTTTCATATTTCCTAGTCAATTTGCAGTTTTCTTTGCTTATCTGTTATTTGTGGTCTTTATTAGTTTAAATGTGTTTGTTTAGTTGTATTAAACATAATTAAACTCAGTTCAATAAGTTAGATTAGCTAGATCAGTAGTTTGGTTCATTTATATTGCTCATCAATAGTTAAAAGGAGTGTTTGGATTTGGGATTTAAACTGTGCTAGAGGATAGAGTAATGGGTAGGACTTGTTGTCTCAAGTTTGGTTAACTCAATTGAACTCATTTAAGTCTCTCCCTTGTGCCTTTTTAGCTCAGAAGTCAAAAATTCCATTTCATGGAAGCTAGCAGCTTAACTGTTGATAATTTTACAAATTCAAATCTTGTTTTGTGTTCAAAAGATACAGATATATAGTGCAGTAGTCTCATTTCATGTATAAACATCATTCTTAGTTCATAAATCTGGATCAAAACTCAGTTTAGTCAACTGCCCATGTTCTTATCAAAAGTCAAAAGTTTGAAGGTTCAGTTTTGGCTTGGCTAAGTTGATTTTTCTTAGCTTCATCTTTGAGCTAAATTCATTGGAACTTGTTATTTTATAAAGCTGGGCTGGTCTTGTTTCTTATTAGCAATTTTCCAAATTTTTATCAAATTTCTAGAAGCCTTAAAAAAGCTTGTGAAGATGGGGTCAAATCCCCTGTGCAGGGCATCAAGCCTGCACAGGGAATATGCAGGTTTTGCAGACCTTGCATCTGGCACATAAGAGTTCCTCCAAGTCTGCCCTTGGGGTTTGTTGATAGCCACCCAGGTATTGTAAAAGTTCCAAGTTATTGTTTCCAGTTTCTAGCTTATTCATGTGCTTATTTTTAAGCTCAAAGTAGGTGCCCCTTAACTGTTTTAGTTCATTAGCTTTTATCATCAAATCATTGCAACTTGTAATCCAGAGGTCATAAGCAGTTAAGACTTGTTGCTTTTGAGTTATTCTAGCTTATTATAGCTTCTTTATCAATGTGGTAGCTTTTGGTGAGCTTTTGGCTTATCAAGTGCTTATTTCAAAAAGCACTTACTCATCAGTTGCTTAATCCTCCAAACAAGCTCCTTTTTTTCCATTTTTCATAGCTTCCTAATATTATTTTAAGCATTTCCTGAATTTTTCAGATTTTTCCTAGCTTGTTTGGTATTTTTCTGCATTTTAATTAGTTTTTAAGTACTTTTTAAATAGCATTTAATTCAATTAATTAAGAAAAGCTTCAAAAAAATAATTTTTCATTTTTCTTAAGTTAAGATAAATATAAAAAGAGAAAAAAGTATTTTTCCATATTTTTCTTAGTTAAATTTGTATTTTTAAATATTTTAATTAGTTTTTAATAGTTTAAAAATCATAAAAAAATAGAAAAATAATCAGAAAATTACAAAAATAGTTTTAAAAATTCTAGTTTGATATTTTAGACTTTTCTAAGTCTTAATTTTATTTTTCTAGCTTTATTTACTATTTTCTTGTATTTTAGGTAATTATTTAATAGTTAAAAATAGTTTTTAATTAATAATAATTAATTAATTAGTTATAAAAAATAATTTTCTTTTTCTAAATATTTTCTTTTATCATTAGGATTGTAAAAATGTATTTTTCATATTTTTAGGATTTATATTGTATAAGTTTCACTTTTTATTTTGTACGTTTACGTTATTTTTATTTAAACGTAAGTTTTTAGTTTTAAGTTTTAAACGTTCATCATTTTAAATATAGTGATAGCGTTTATTTAATAGATTTTAACTTTTTAATCTCTTTTAATTTGCATTTAAGCCGTTTTAATTTGTTGGCTTTTTCCGTAGTTATAATAATTCCAAATCTCCTTTTCCGTTCAAATCTCGCGATCACTAAACGTTTGATAATCCATTGCATAGCTCGCTGGGACATAACGACCCGGGGAAACCCTATACTCCTCAGATCTTCATTGATTTCGTGCTGAAGCTGTTTTAAGCTTTCTTACGCTTGCGTGAGAGAACTTGACGGTTTTGCGCGCATCAGGTAGTCATAATTGTTATCAGGAACCTGCTCATAGACAAGCGTGTTTCCCGATTGACAACCAGAACTGGAGTGTGAACCACCATAGTACTCACAACAGTAAAACTGCTGAGTCTCACAGTGTGGTAGCTGATGGAATAAATCAGTTGTGTTATGGTAGGAATAGGGATCCTGGTTATAGACAGACCCGTTTCCTGATTCCACCATGCTACAACTGGGGCAATTGCCACCATTATAAGGACCACCACACCATTGACAACCAAGAGGGTGAGGATAAGACATAGAAAGAATCAAATGTTTTCAGAGGGGTAGGGATGAAGAATCAAAGATGTGAGAGGGTAAAGATGGATATTTTCGGATTTTTGGATAAACATTTTGTAAAAATAAGAAAGAAAATCTTTTTGGTTTTTTGTGTTTGTTGAAAACTTGAATAAAATAAAAAATGTTTTTGGATTTTGGATTTTTATAAGAAAATATAAACATATACAGATGGTATAAACAAGGAGTGAATATTCAAATCACTAATCTGCTAAACGGAAGATAATCAGCACAGCTCCCCGGCAGCGGCGCCAAAAATTTGATTCGCTCCAAACCGTCAAGTTTTATCACTCAAGCCGGCCACTTGTGAATGGCCGACCGTAACAAACTTAAAACAGTCCGGAAACGAATGCAATGAAGATCAGGAGAGAATAGTGTTTCCCCGGGTCGTTATGTCCCAGCGAGCTATGCGATGAATCACCAAACGTATAGTGATCGAGAGATTTGAACGGAAAAGAGTTCTGATTTATTATAACTAAAGAAAAAGCAAACAAATTACAGGGGCTTAAATGCAAATTAAAGAAAATTAAAAAGATAAAAAATATTAAATAAATGCTATCACTATTATTAAAATGATGTTTTTGATTTTATGTTTTTATAAAATTTGAATTAAAAACTACGCGACGTACAAAATAAAATGTGATACTTAAACAATATAAATCTTAAAAATATGAAAATCACATTTTTACAATCCTAATGATAAAAGAAAATTTATAGAAAAAGAAAATTATTTTTATAACTATTGATCTAATTATTATTAATTAAAAACTATTTTTAACTATTTAATAATAACCTAAAATACAAGAAAATAGGAAATAAAGCTAGAAAAATAAAATTTTGATTTGGAAAAATCTAAAATAACAAAAGAGAATTTTCAAAACTATTTTTATATTTTTCTGATTATTTTTGTATTTTCTATGAATTAAAAACTATTTAAAACTAATTAAATTACTTAAAAATACAAATTTAACTAAGAAAAATTTGGAAAAATATTTTTTTGTCTTTTTATATTTATCTTAACTTAAGAAAAATGAAAAATTATTTTTTTGAAACTTTTCTGAATTATTTGTATTAAATGCTAATTAAAAATGATTGAAAACTGTTTTTAAATAAGAAAAATACTAAACAGTGACCAAAAATTATGAAAAACTCAGGAAAATTCTAAAATGATAATCTAAATCTATGAAAAATAAGAAATATGATGATTATGTGTGAGATATTAGAGCTGCAGTGAAAACTGATATGAAATAAGCACTTAGGAATAAGCAAATAAGCTCAAAACAGCACTAACTGATAAAAGAAGCTAGATTATACTATAACTACTCTAAAACAGCTAATGCAAGCTAATCCTAACACCTAATAAGCAGTTTACCTAGATTTAAGCTAACTACTTATCTTATCCAAACAGTGACCTGGCCTCTACTTTAAGCTACTGCTCTAACTTATTCAATGAGCTAGTGCTAAAACCAGATATGTGGACTTCAAAACCACCCAGCAAAGAGCAAATGTGCCAAGTTTGAGACCCTAACTCTTTAAAATGAACTCTGTGCAATTGCTGCAAGATCTGAGGAAAACTGATTTTTGACATGTTTTGACTTTTAAAAACAGTTTATGAAGTTTGACTAAAATGAGATTTAAGATCAAATGTTGGACTGATTAAGATGAAATATGATGAAAGGAAACTTTATCAAGCTAGTTTATCAAAATCTACACCTATATGTAAGATTATATCAACTGATTCCAACAGTTATAAGCTTAATGACAGTTGAGATCAAAATTTGACTTTCAGACCAATGTTATGCAAATAAACTACTAGATTGAGTGTAACTACACTACCAGAGATTATTGCAACAGATTTTTACTAGTGACTAATATTCTAACTCAGTTTTAAGCATTAAACCAAACACTCCTTTAGGACTGATATGCAATTTATTCTAGTTTAAATATGATAACAAGTTTAGCTTAACTGCAAAACAGATTTAGAGCACTAAAATGAAACCAAATGACAGCAAATAACACTACTTATGACAGATTAAAAAGAAACACTACCTGCTACCATGTATTAAGCTAGAATTGAAATGAAAGTTGCACTTACAAGAAGCCCAGCCACAATGGCTTGCGAACCAGCTAAAGAACCACTAAACCTAAACCATTTAACATCAAATCAACCCAGATCCATCATCATAATCAACCCATTTCCATTTCTGAACCAAGAATAGCACACAGTTGACTTTTGTTGACCAAAAGCCAAAATTGCTTAAAACTTAAATGTGAGCTTATCAAAAGCTATAAGAAGCTTCAATTAACTTGTTTGAGCTCAAAAATAAAATACTAGAAGCTTGTACAAGAGAATTCGAAACTAAAATGTGCAACAGTAAACATGAAACTTGGAACTTAAATAAAAACTTGGATTGATACTCAACAACACATTACAATGATAATTTAACTTAAATGTGATACAAAGAAACTGAAATTACAACATTTTGACTTAAACTAAAACTTTTATTTAAAAAACGACATAAAGGAAAAATTTAAAACTAACTACTCTCTTTTTTCTTCTCTCCTCATCCTCTTTTATACTCCAATCTGTCTTCTCTCACTACTCTGAGTGTTTCCCACCTTCCATCAGGACCATTGGATGACAAGATAGCATATTGGCCATAGGATAAGATTTTGGCGCCAAAAGGTTTATTTGCCAGTGGGGTTGAGTGCAAAGGTGGAGGAGGCATTAAATGCTATTTGGAAGGGTTGTTGAGGTGGGGGGAACAAAACATGGAGTAGGGGGAGCTAGAGGTGTTGGGATGTCTCTGGTTTTGCAGACAGGTGAAGAAGAAAGTGAAAAAGGAGGGAAAGGGGTTTTAATATTTGACTTGTTTGTTGACCAGGGTTTAATATCAAAGGGGGTCCAAAATGCAGGGGTCCAAATGGTTGGCAAGGTCACAATGGTTTTTGACAAGGCCAAGTGTTGAAAGGGTTTTAAATACACAAGGGCCTATTTGTAATTTCTGAAAATCAAGGGACCAGTTATGCCAATTCTGCAAAGTTGCTCCAACGGATTAAAAGTGACAAGCTCCAATAGTTTAGGGACCAAACTTGACATTTTCAAATTTCCAGGGACCATTTTTGCCAATTTTTAAACTTGAAGGACCAAACTTGTAATTTCTCAAAACTTTTGATATTTTTCACCAAAGGACTAATTTTGAAAACTTATGATTTTAAAAGGACCTTTGGTGATTTATCTTTTGAAATTATGTGCTTAGGGACTATTTCTGACAACTTTTGAAACTTGGGGGACTGAAACTGCCAATTATGCAAACTTAGCTCATTTTTCATCTGATTTTAAACATTTTGCATCTGAAACATATAAAATGCAATTTTGAGATATTTTCAGTATTTTGATGCATTTCTGAGCATTTTTAAACGTTTTGCAGTTCAGAAATAACCAAAAATGATGAGTATTTACACACTCATCAGAGTCCTCAATCACTTGGTCCATGAGTTTGTTGGCTATTTCGATAGTTTCATGGAGATCGGCAGCCTTAGAAGTGGTGACATTGCCCTTGATAGATTGGGGCAATCCTCCGATGTACCTTTCCAACAATCGGGTCTCAGTTAGGACCATTTCAAGGCACAGTAAGGCTAGCTCTTGAAAACGCTGGTTATAAGCAGCCATGTTTGTGCCTTGAACCTTTAGGTTCCAAAATTCATGCTCGATTTTCTTGATCTCATTACGAGGACAGTACTTTCGAAGTACCATCTCCTTGAAGCTTTCCCAAGGCATGGCATAGGCAACATCTATGCCTGCAGATTTCAAGAAGTTGTTCCACCAAGTCAAGGCAGCATCCGTGAAAGTGAATGATGCGTACTTAACCTTAGACTTTTCCTCACAGTTACAGATTCGGAACACAGTCTCGAGCTTCTCAATCCATCTGGTCAGACCGACAGCTCCTTCGGTTCCACTAAAGCTTCCAGTCATGGTCTTACGAAAGTCTTGATAGGTACAAGTGCGGCTATGGGTAGGTGGTCTCGAAGTTCCAGCATTAGTAGACGAGTGGTTTGCTGCAGCAAAGCGGCATTCACTCGCTCATTGACTAGCTGGTCTATCATAGCTTGATTCATGGTAGGTTGAATTGGAGTAACCCTAGCAGGAGTAGTGGCTTCGGCAGTCTGATCGTGTGTGACTCTGTTTGGAATAGCAGTGTTTGCAGCTCGGTTGCGAGTAACCCTCGCTGGAATAGGAGCATTGGAAGCTCCACCAGGGTTGGTGCGGTTTGATATTCGTTTTGGCGGCATTTCTGCAGTAAGAAAGGCAATGAGATATAGAACCTTTTAAACAAGGTAAGCGCCAGGTAATAGTGTAAATATCGCAGATAGATCATATGAGCGATCTATGAAAGAAAAGACAATTGGATAGGGAAAATAAGTTTGTCATAGATAGAACTTCGGTTACAAGGTTCCTAAAGTACATGATGAGATACTAGATGGAATACAACTGAAATACAACGGAAATACAACGAAAGTACAACGGAAATACAATAGTCATAGCTAACACTAACTGTTATAATCCAGTTTAGTGTAATACATCATGCAATAGGATCTAAGGATGTCCACGCTCGGTACGTAGTCGCTCGATGGTAGCAACTAACTCTCGCTGCGTATCCTCCAAACTCGCGATACGCCTCATCTGAGAGGCCAGCATAGACTCCAAACCTGCGGTCCTCTGCCACTCCTCTCTGGCAGTATCTCTCGCAATCCACTGGACGCGCTCTAGCTCCTCTAGTCGTCCGTGCATCTGGGCTTGACCTCTGCCCAAGGCTCGTGCTCTGCTGTCCAGCTCTCTGACATCCTCGGCCTGAGCCTCAACCCTAAAACCCAGTCGAATCCGCTCGTGTCTCTCGAGCTCCACGCTCTCATACAATACATCAGTAACTCGGTCTAAACCCTCAACACGCTGCTCGCAAGCTTGCAAGCGTGTTGGATCGACTCTCTCTAGCTGATCAGTATGGACTCCTAGCAGAGTCTCATGAGAGTCCAACTGAATAAATATCCTCTCAGTGAGGGTCAGATCACCTTCTGGAGATCCTGATAGGTCTGGCTCGGACTGTACCTCAACCGGTGCAGCTTCCTCAATGGTCTCAAGCTGTCTAGTAGCGCGCTCAAGGCGCTCCGTGTCTGCTGCGGATGGTATGAATGAAGGTGATGAAGGACTGTAGCTCGGACTAGCGATATGTGGTACAGAATAAACCAAGCAGTCAATGTCTCTCCAAGCAACCTCATCACTCTCCTCTTGGCTACGGAGGAAAGCAGCTCTCTGTCCCAATCCAAATGGTGTATCAATATTCATGTCATCGCTCAATCTCTGAGCCATCCTGGAGCTCTGTCCTATCTCTCGAATACTCTGGACAATCTCCAGACCCAGTGTATCCATATCTGCTGCTGTGCTAACATGTCCAGGGACACTCTCAGTCGGCATAGGCTCTGGTAGCTCCTCCTCCGGATCCTCTTCCGGATCTTCTTCCGGATCTTCTTCCGGGTCTTCATCTGAGTAGGAATCAGTAGTCCTCCTGAGTCTTTGGTGAGGTGGTGACTCAGTGGATGATGGTGTCAGTGACTCTGAAGTAGTAAGAGGACCCATGTAAGCAGCGCGGGTCATCCGAGAAGCTAGTGCAGGCATGAATGAATACCGCTCTCTATATCCAGGTACTCTCACGATCATGCGGGGTTTCCGCCTGCGTGTCAACAAAGCTGATGGAGTGGTGGTAAGAGTCGGTACAGATGGAGTAGGTGCAATAACTGGCTGAGCTGCTAGAGTGGCCTGAATGTACGGATCTGTGGCCAAGTGTGCAAGCTGATGGATGGTAGGTGAGTGAGCAAGTAGGATGTCCTCCTGAACATCGTGAGGGAAGGCTGGTGAAGGCATGGTCTGTGACAAGACGGTGCATATGTGTAAGTATGTGGAAAAGTACTCATGATGAATATGAAATAGTGCACTAGTAAATAGGAAATAATACATGAAATCCTATTTAAATGAATTCTAAGTAGTATGGCAAGTAAGGCAAGCGGCAACTGACGATCGTAGTATGATGTTTTTTGTAAAAAGTGGTTATAGTTTAGGATTTATATGTACCTAGTTCTCTATAACCTTGGCTCTGATGCCAATCTGTAACACCCCGAAATTTGTTTAGCGGAAGCATACGTGTTATTCGGGAGCGTTACGAAATTGGTAATCACAACACAAGTAATAAAGAACGGAATACATACTCCGTTTGACTTCATAAAATAGTTTTAAAAATAATATCTTACAACCTTGTTTAGATAAATGGGCACATCCCATAATTTCAGTGGTCCCAATTTAAAAACATCAGTTTGTGTAAAAAAAACACTTCTTTAATACTACTACGACCATTAACCCGCTTCTTGCCTTGCCTCCATGACACATAACTTAAGCACCTGAGAAAAATATGCTAAAAAGGTCAGCTAAAAGCTGGTGAGTTCATAGGTTTAAGTTAAAACAATAAGTTTGGACCAAAGCATAGTCATAAAATCATTACAACGTATATAATGTTATATGGATGAATGCCTATTACGTTAGCTCTAAGTTCATGCAACCGATGCTACGACAGTTCATGTATGCTAACAGATATCATACAATATGGGGCCCATAGCGAGTGTTTTGTCCCTCAACACTCGATTCCGACATGGTATACGTTTCGCCTTGGCCTAAGCATGGCCAACCGAACGGAGGAGTCACCCTCAATAGATCTATTTATAACATTCGCGCTTCCCAATGGGGAATTGACGGTTCATGAAAAAGGGGCATTTCTCTAGGGACATAAGGGCTTAGGCTACACCACGTAATAGTAATCATGCAGTAGTTTAGGTCCATAAAAGGTTTTGCATATTTTCTCACCCCAAATGTATAAAACAATTTATCAAGTAAAAGAGGGGCTATGAGACTCACCTTAGCAAAATGCAATCCAAAAGCGGGATTTAGTGTTTGTTGTGAAACGGCACCGACACGCGACCTAGATAAGGAGGGCAATGTTTTAGTTCATCGTTTTTAAGTATTTCTTACTTAAAGTAGATCAATGGTTTTTATAATTGTAGCAAAACTAAACTTTTAGTTTGTAAAAATTATTAAAATGATTTTACTAGTAAGTATACGAAGTATATATACTTTTAGTGTTGACATTATAATGATTTAAAAATCCAAGGTTTGATTTGATAAATAGTTACAAGGTTCCACTAGTAAGTATATAAATGTGTATATACTTGTTTAAGTTGAGACAAATGGTTTTGCCAAAATTATATTTTATTTTCTAATTGTATTTAGAAAATATTTGAGTTAAAATTGAAGTATTCCAAAATTTAGTAAACCATAAAATAATATAGTGGTCTCTATTTATTTAACAAACTTGTTCTTAATATATATAGTTCTAATGGAAAGTTCACTTGACATACATTTATTTACACATTGTCGTTAATTTTTGACGTACATTACTACGTGAATCATATTTTTAGAATACTAGTGGTTTATGCCAAGTTTTCATACATTTTACGTTAACTTACAACTAGTGTACATAATTGGCGTTAAGTCAATACGTAACGAAGTGAAAAGGAAGGATAGACGAAGAATAGTTTTCGTTATTTATCATTAGTTAACTCGTTCCGGTTATTACTTTGCTCGACTACCCTTATATACTAACAGATGTTACTGGTTTTATTCATGGGCTGTGGCCCATATTCGAAAAGTAACCATGCACCAGATCTTGGGCCTGGGCCCGATGTAGTATTTGTACGAGAGGAAGAAAAGAAAGAGGGTTGGCCCAGCGAGTTGCTACTAGACTTTGTTAACCAAACTTTTAGAGCACATCTCATTTCCAGATTTTCTTGTTAATGAGTATATCTTTAGTTTCAGGAGCTTAATGTAAGCAACTTGGCTCGAGGTACACCCGATCGTTCATGCTCCAATATGTGGAGCCGAGATCTTTCGATCAGGGAGTATTTGATCCCATCGCCATGGTACTACCATAGCGAGGTTGTCGACTCACTTACATGTTTTCAAAACGTTTCTATTTCGAGGACAAGCATGAACTTAATGAGAATAACTATGTTTATGCTCTTTTTCTTGGCTGATAACAAAAGGAAAAGACTATGAAGGAAATTTGTTTCAAAAGGGATTCGACTAGCACATTCTATCCCGGGATCACTCTAGCTTCGGCTAACGTGACATACACACTTGACTACACCAACCTTTAGAATATTGTTTCTACCAACCTAAGTATGCATCTAAACATGATGGTGTAAGATTTCTTAAGTTGTTATTGACCCGTTTCGACCAAAAGTTTGACAAAGGTTTAGGAGGATCCCACATATCAGTTTTCATTACAATATTGACATCATTAGATTTAGCAATAAACAAATTAACAACAAGTGCTAGACTCGATATCCATGTGACTCGAAATCTTTATAAAACTTAACTTTCATGTTTATTGATGCCTACTTTTTGACAGAAACGAATTAACAAAACTAGTGACAAAGACAAATCCTAACACAAAAAGGGTTGTTTTAACATAAGGCTCGTATCAACAGAGTGTAAGCATCATGGGTGTCGACTGATAAACTTCATGAGTAGGAATGAGTAAACAACGTAGCATCGATATGGTAGCAATCTCATAACCCGAATGTCACAAGCATAAATCGTTACAAGACACTAATTTATCATTTCATTATTAAGACATTAAACAAGATATGACTCATGTTCGAATTATAAATCACAAATACTTAAAGAAAGGTACAAGTTGCAAGAAAAGAAGATTAAGGATTCTTACAAACTAGTTGAGAGTCTCGACACAAAGAAGGAAACAACTTTTATGATGCAACCCGATTACAACACAAAGTGAACTCGAACCAACAGGAATCACCACCACACCTTTAGCACTTTGAGGAGTTTTGTGACTAAGCGATTTAGGGGATGTATGTGACCCTGTGGCTCGGTCCAAATAAAAGAGCAACACAACAAGAGGGTTTGACTCATCTTTCTACCTTGGTTTTTGGGTGAGTTACCAATTTGGGTTAAAGTCCTTCTCTAACCAATCACATCATCACACCATGTGAGTCTTCTCAGAAAACTATGAAGAGGAAAGGGACATGTGATGCTTCCATAGCTATCCCTAAGAGGGTTTGACCCAACCATGGGGCGGCGTGGAATGAGGCAGCAGCAGGGGAACAAAAACAAACACCATT
Organism: Chrysanthemum seticuspe; assembly: GCA_019973895.1. Classification (NCBI taxonomy): domain Eukaryota; kingdom Viridiplantae; phylum Streptophyta; class Magnoliopsida; order Asterales; family Asteraceae; genus Chrysanthemum; species Chrysanthemum seticuspe. The sequence continues at coordinate 168,692,375 of BPTQ01000008.1, forward strand.
TGGTCATGGATGGACAAAGTGAGATGGAAAGGTGCTCCTGCAAGACTCACATATACCACTTCCGTTTGGCCTTGCGTTGACATGGATGAAAATGGGAGAATATTAGGTGAAAATGTGTCTTGTAGGGAAGATGGAGTTTGGTGTTATCTTCATTTGACGAAAATAAACGTGTGGATGTGTGTGTGAGGATAAGTCACGACAAAATGGAAAGGTGGGTAGGGGGGGGGGGCGGATAAACCAAGAGAGAAAGACAAAAGAGTGTATAATGTTTATTTTAAATTTTGTATAGATTATATAAAATGTAAGTAGAAGAGTTATATTACATATGTATTAGTTTGTAGGGTGATATCTTATATTGATGAATGTTAGAATCTTAAGTGTGAGTTGAGTTAAATACTTTGAGTTCCGTGAATTAAAACCGTGACAGATGTATTAACATTTGATACTTTTTATAACGTAATAACTTATGGATACACAGCTGAGATATTATTGTCCGAGTAATATTTTCCATTACAAGAGTTTATTATTTGTTTTGTTTGCCCTTATCATAGTGTCGGTACGCGTGCAGTGTCGGTCACTGGAGAAAACGAGATACCCTCTCATCTTACAAATTAAATTATAAGACAAAATGAAATATTCATGAATGCAAAAGTGATGCAATAGTCTACTGTATGCGAGTTAACTACTCAAATGATCAGGCAAAGCTTATGCATGCTTAATGACTTGGTTTAGTAAAAATAAATCATCATTTATTAGTTAAATTTTAGTGAAAATTTACCGTGTGTCACAGTTACGCTGACCTTCGATCTGATGTGCTCTCCTTCAACGAAAATGTTCATGAGCACAGAGATCTTATGTACCACCATCTTGTCAACCTGGATGAACACATGGTTAAGTTCCTGAAGCATCTTCAGACAGTTGGGGTTACGATTGATGAAATCAGGGACGCTGTCAAAGAAGACCCAACGCTCAATGCCAAAGTGCTGGAGGCCACTGAGGCATATGCAAAAAATTCATCCAGGCTCACGGACCTAATAGAGATGCTCAAGTCTGCAAATGTTCAGGGTCTTCAAACTTCAGTTCAGACTCTTCAGATCACCATGGACTCACTGAACACTCAGGTAGCTACCTTGACTCAGGCCTCGTCTTCTATGGCTTGGAATCTTGGTCCACGAATGACTGCCTTGGAGTTATCTCATGCGAACTTGGATGCAAAGGTCACTGGTCTTCAAGCAGATACTTCCGAAATAAAGGCCATGATGACTGAAATCTATCAGGCCTTCAAAGGTCAAGCTGGTCAGTCCCCCTCAGCACCTACTCCAACTCTTGCCCTCACTGACGCTACGGCAACAGTTGAGGGGGAGAATACTGCTGAAGAAACTCCTCTTCACACTGAGGGGGAGCAAACACCACCAGTCTCAGCAGCTCAAACATCATCATCATCAGCACCAGTCTCTGCCGTACCAATCTCATCACTTCCACCTCAAGCAACAACAACAACAACACTGACAGTCTTAACACCAATCATGACAACACCACCTCCCATTATTGCATCATCTTCCTCAGGACAGGACAAGGGCAAAGGCATACTGACTACTACTGAGCCTGAGAAGATTCCCTACAAAATTGGTGACACTGAATACCTCTTCACTCCTCAACAGCTAACCAAACACCTTGCTAAAGAAGAGAGGAAATTGAAACAAGCTGAGGATGAAAAGAAGACTAAGGAGGCATTGACCAAAGTGATTGCCGAAGAAGCTGAAAATGTGGGAATAGATGCAAGCAAGCTCAAAAAGGGTCAGGCAGGACAGAAGTTCATGGAAGCTCAGGCTGCTCAAATGGCTGCAATGAGAGCTCAGTATGAAGAAAAGAGAAAGAAAACTGAAGCTCTCAGGCAAAGCAGAATTAAAGAATACAACTGGACAATGACCAGCCGAAGGCTTCCTGAAAAAATCACTGATGTCAAAATCATTCCCAACACCAAACCATTGGCTATGAATGTTTACAGAGGGGATGACAAAAGACACTTTGAGGTTCATGATCCATTAAAATTCAGTGACTTTGGGATCACTGAACTTGATGAACTTGGTCCGATCATTGGAAAGAAGCAAAATAAGGTGGTCAAGGAGCTGATGAAGATGCTTAGCAAAAGATATGAAAGGCTGAGGGAAGCACCAGCCCAACTGAGAATTCAGCCTGCCTTGACTGTACCTCAAGGATCTCAACCACAAACTTCCACTGGCAAAAGGAAAAGAGTTGATTTCCAACCTGAGATCAAAGTGCCTGGGCTTGAATGCAACAGAGAACTGCCTGAGGGTGTAAATTTTGTGAACTGTCTAGTGATTGAAGAGCCTGAAAGATGGCTATTCCACATTGATGTCTATGGGAACCCTGCATTTCAAAGATGGAGTGACATTGATCAGGCTGGAGTAGCTGCAATGATCAGCAATATTCCTGTGGCCTCTCAGATCCAATCCCCAGCAAACGTCAGGTTCTGTCAAGACATGAATGCTAAGATCAGAGACCATCCTGACAGGGAAACACTCATCACCAAGAAGGTCAAGCTTGAAGCATTGGGAATCCATCTGGATTGACATCATTTTGTTTTATCTTTTGTACTAGTGATAGGAACTATGTAATCTGATCAATAAACGATGTATGTTTTATTCATTTACTCAGTGTTCCTTATTGTATTCATTAGTACATTCAGTGTAAGAAGAAGCCTCTTGCTCACTTACACTGATCAACCACTTAAGCTATTTGTATATCCAAATAGGGGGAGACTGTTGGGTTCAGTAAATACCCAAACCCCTTAATCTAGGATTTGAATAGAAAATAGCCCAAGTATTTATTCTGTTAACACAAACAGGTCACTGAGTGCATAGTCTCTCAGTGAGTCGTCTTCAGGATACTCAGTAAGAGGCAAAGAAGAAGTCTCTCCACTCAGTAAGGCGGAACTTAAAGGGTGAAGACTGAGTCAAGAAGAAGATGATGGATTCAGTGAGTGATGACAATAACTCACTGAATCCCTAAGATTCCTCTCCAACTTCTTACACTGAAGACAAACTGAAGTAGAAGACTGAAGGATGTAAAGACTGAAGAAAGAGCGGGACAAGGCGGGAAAGGTTGAATCAGATAAGACGAAGTCCTTATCAACCAAAGTCAACTTTCCCTGAATGGCAAAAGATCAGGCTCAGTGTCATCACTGAACTTAGGAAAGTAGTCTTGTCTCTTACCTAGAATAGTCTTTGTAAACAAAGACAAAATACATCAGTGTTTTGTCTTCTGTATGATGTCAGTTTGTCACTTAGGAAAGAGTCAAATATCATACATGTATAAATAGCATAAGAGATGGAGTGAAAAGGTTAAGCTTGTGAATTGTAAAAACAAATACACGCAAGCCATCTTTTCACTCCTCCAAATACAACTTAGTTCCTGAGATAGCTCAGTGAGCTCTAAGAGTTGTGCTCAGACTTAGCCTGAGCTTAGAGAGGAATCACCCAACTTTGTCATTTCAATCCCAAGTACTATTCCGCAAGTACTTGGGTAACGTATTCTTTGTTGATTTATTTCTAATAAGAATATGATGTTGAAAATTACTTAGTGTGTTTTCTTTATGTTAATTTCAGTCATAGTTCACTTTTAACTTGTTTTATAAACTTAAACTGTTTTAAACGATACTGAACGGGGAACAACAAAAAGTCATTAGTTTTAGTTTTTCATCTAAACCTCATAAAAATCCAAAACTATGTTTTAGGTTTATAGCTTATTGCAAACTGCTTATTAACTTTCTTAATCTGTTTTTCTTAAGTCATTTAAGTCCAAATAATTATTTTAGTAAAAGAATCTCTCAAGTTTTATAATAAAAATCAGTTTAAAAGCATTTTGGAAAAATAAAGGGGTGTTTGGATTTGGATTTTTAGAAAAGGTTCATGTCTGTTTTCATTTGTTTAAGCCACTAGACCAATTTTATTAAGCTTAAAAACAGTTTTATAAGTATTATTTTGGTAGATTAAAGCATTTTATCAAGCTTTTATAGCTTCTAAGTCAATTTACAAAGTTTCATGGTTTAAAATCTTTCATAACAGCTTATTTAGTAGATTTCATAAAATGCTATTTTTAGATGTTGGTCTTGTGTTCTAATCAGTCTAATATGCATTTTAGTCAAGTTTCATAAACCTTAGTTTAGTTTCAAGTTTTCATATAAACCAAAAATCCAAAAATAAGTGGTCTATTTGTCTGTCTTCTCAGCCTATTTTCTTTAGCTTAATCTAGTTCAAATTTCTTTAAAATTAGTTTAAAGTGTGCATTAATAGTTAATCTTAATCTGTTATATGTTTTTAAGGTCTAGGTTATGTATTTCATAGCTTATTTGTGTGTCAAAAAGAAGGGTGTCAGGCCCGCTAAAACAAAGAAAAAGTCCAAAAAAAGTATTAAACTGCCTGTTCTATCAGATAGTTTATAAGCTCTACATAAGCTCTTATAGGTTGAAATTTGTTTTGTGAACTCTTTGCTTGATATGTCAAGCTGTTTTCATAGATTGGTAATCTGGCTTATTAGTTCACTAGCTTATTAAACAGCTTAAAGTCACCCTATTAGGGTTGTTTGGAGTGCAGTTTAGTCTTAAGAGCTTATTTGAAGTTGTAGCTTATCAGCTTATTATGGTGGTTTAATTTAGCCTAGATGAGTTTAATAAGTTAGCCTTTAGGTTTTATAAAGCTTATTAGGTTTGGTAATCTCTTGTACCAGCTTATTGTTTAAAATCAGTTAAGCTTGTTTTCCCTTTGGCTTATTTTGAACCTGTCAGCTTTTTCAGTATTTTTTCCATCTTATTCTTGAGTTTTAAAAAAATTTGCTTTTACAAAAAGTCGTTATTTTAAGCTTATTAATAAAAGTGTAAAAAGAGAATAGCAAAAATAAAAATTATGGGAAGTGGGAAGCCAAGGGTGAGCCGTGAGGCTCGAACCCCCGACCTCCACCACTTCAACCATACTCAATACACCAACACTTAACCAACTGCGCCCTAGGGACTTACGGTTCCTAAGGGCTTTGGTTTATTTTTATAATAGTTTTCAGTTTTTAAGATAATAAGCTATTAACTGGGTTTTTCGTCTTATTTTTCTTAGAATCTTAGTAACTTTAAATACTTTTTCTAATTTTCATAGATTTTCTTATATAGTTCAATATTTTTAGAATAAAAGTGTTTTTAATTAATAATATATAAAATAAAAAATCAGAAAACTACAATTCTTTTTTCTAAATTTATTTTTAGTGATTTAGGACTTTAGAAAAGTAAATTTGCACTTGTAGGGTTAAAATTTGCTAGTTTAGGTTTTAAGGCTCGTTAAGTTCCCGATATTTCGCATTTTTAGTTTAGATTAGATTAGGGCTTAAATGTAATTTGTTTTATTGTCTTGTTTGTTTAATTATGCTTTATTTACTTTATTTGTATGATTTTTAGTTTATGCACTTTAGTTTAGATTCAAAAATCCAAAATCTCTGGACCATTCAAAACACCCGATCACGAATCGAATCCGATTTTCTATTTCACACTTCGTTGGGACATAACGACCCAGGAATAACCACTACTTCCGGAAAATATACATATTTTTGGTGGTTTGACTTTCCTTGACCAAATTGGGATTTTCTTTCTTCCTAGAGTGAATTGACCATTTGATCCTCTTAAGGTTTAACTTGCTACACCACTCATCCCTAATAAGGATGAACACGGGTTCTGAACCGGAACCTATGGATCTAGGAACTGAATTTTGTGACAAGTAGGAACCGAGAACTGAACCAAATATAGTTTTCTGTTCCGGTTTCATTTTTTCGGGTCTATCCGATTAGGAACCGCTTCCCCAAAAAAAAAAGAAAAAAAAGAAACTTATGCACTAATGGATTAGGCTAATAAAAAACAAAAAATATTTGAACTTATTTAGCGTTTACAACTATTTCTTTTAAACCAATAACTTTAATAACTAAAGCATAAACTTAAAAAAATAATCATTTTATAGTTGCACATTTGTTCAAATGTTTAACAAAACAATAACACATTACAATCCGAAATACTAAATAAAATAACTTTAAACACTGTCCAACCAAATAACCAAATCCGTTTATGGTATCACCATTTGTTTTTCTAATTCCCTTTCTCTCTTCCGGTTAGTTTCTCTAACTGTTATGTCATATCTTTCACAATCACATCGTTTTTAATTGGGAAAAGCAAAAGAACAAGAAAATTGGCCCGAAACTGAGTTACGGTTTTGTTAGATCCAACCAGGAACTTGCTCATGGTTTTAGAAAAATTGTATTTCATGAAATGTTTTGAGCATAGCAAGTAAAGAAAATTATATGCTTTAAGAATTATTGGGTATTCAGTTCTGTTACATATTGGTTTTCACAAGCACATAAACAAGCACATATATAGGTCGACTAAAATGAGTTTTAGAGAGAGAAAGTGGAAGAGAGTTGGGAACTTTAGTGAGACAAAGAAAAATGTATTATGAAAGCTCCAACCCTATGTTACAAGAAACGGCTCCTACAAGCTGTGGATCAGACATACAGTGGGTAAAGACCCGTCTGTCCTCCACGGTATTACTTAACTAACTATTAACTATCACTAAATGACTACGACTATGAGCTTTCTAACGAATACATATACTTGAGGTGACTGACTCTTTAACTACTGGATTTTTTAAATCCTAACAATCTCCCCCTAAGGGAGGTCACCTCAATTACAAACAGATATTACATTTTGGTGTTCTTGGATTCTTGATAAGTTCTTTGCTCTGTAGCTCGTAGTCTTTGACTCTTCATGTTCTGCATGTTTTGATCATTATGTGGAGGTCTTTTAACTGATCCACGGATTGTTTGTTCTTTGAGCCAGCTTTGAGATCATCAACCACAGTAAATCTCTGACTCATCCTTTGTTGTATCGCCATAATGTGAAGTTGTGACTTTTGGACCGACATGCTCACATTTTGTATCATGATATCTTCTCATCAGAGTAGCGAAAGCTTTATTGATTCATGATATTTGCAGCAGCGTAGCAGAAGCATGGATTGAAAATATCAGAGCCAGTTGATGAAGACATGCATTTATCATGATTTCTTTAGAAGTGAGTGTGATGTGTGAGCATGCGGTTATGGATTGACTCCTCAATTCTGATCAGCTGCAACCGTCGGGTGTCCCTGCAGACAACAGTTAGCAATAAAGCACACGAAGGTGTCTTTGATCACTTTCGTTTTATGGGGTTACAAGAACTACGGTTCCCCGTCGATCAGTACAAGTACTGCCTGTGATCAGGTAGAATTTCGAAGAACCTCTTTGATAGGGTTTCGCAGCTAATCAGGCCGTTCTCAAACCGGAACGTCTCAAAGAAGACAGCACGGAGTGAGTGAACCAGTGAATTTAGATTCACTGATTGATAAAAAATGATTTGAAAAAACACTCGTGTATTGCTTAATGGAAAGTGTTTTGCAGTACAACGAAGGTTTGTTGGAAAATCAATTATCAATCATAAATACCCTTTAATTTTTGAAAACTTAATACACAGTCGATGTGCTAGAGAAAATATTTGTTGAGCACAACGACCGGTTTTTCAAAGGTATCCATCAATCCATTTCCTGGACCAAGGTTGATTCAAGATTGAATCTCCCCATCATTTCTATCTAGTTGTCACAAGTTTGATCTTTCGAGAAGATCTCACATGTCACCCACCAAGAGCTTGTTTGATGTTGGCTCTAGAAGGATTTCCATCTTCATTATGAATATTTTAAGTGTCACTCGGATGTTCTGGCAATACCACAAGGATAATGCCTAGGACTCTCAAAATATATTCTTACTTTTCACATTGTGTGAAACAGTAAGTCTTCATTAATTGTGTCATAATGAGATTTATTGATGATCTCTTGGCTCTAGACTCAATAGTGCATATTTGGTTTCCTATGCCGGAGACTAGGGAGAGGGTCTCCTTCTTCAATATCAACAATCTCTAAGAGAAAGTCGATAGATTATGTAGGTTCCCCGTGAGAATGAAACAAGTCCTTTTAAGAGGAACTTGAGTAGCTTGGGAATTTTAGTGCAGTGCGTCACTGGGTCCATGACGTCTTGTCTTCAATACCGGCGTTACCTTGGTAACCACCAGTAGCATATGTATTGAACCTGATTTCTGCCTTAAGGTTGAATTATTGGAGGGCTATTTCTTTTCACCCTTTTTACATTCATTTCTTTTTCATTCTTCAACCCCTTCAGTGCTTACCGAGACTTCATTACTAGAACCTTGTTGGGTTTGTTCCAGTACTAGCTCTGTCTCAGTCGGCACTCTTCTCATATTCTCATTTTTCTCCTTTTTTCATCATACCTAAGGACTCTACACTATCTAGTGGATTGTCACTGAGTAGATCCCTCCGGCTCTGGCTGGATCGTGGGAACTAATACCTAACCTAACCATCCTTATAACACCATGCATAAAGTAAATTGGTCGGACGTCTTTTGGTATTGTTGATTCCGCATCGAAACCAATTGAAAACCATTTGAAAATCAATCAAGGAACTTGTGATATAAAATCAAAGCGTTTTGTACTTTAATTGTTTTTGATATTTTAGAAGTGCTCCCCCTCAACATGGCTTCAGTTGTTAGACATTATTTTAGCAAACGGAGGCAAGAGGAATTTTGAAATCTTAGATTGAGAACGAAAGATCCAATCTTTGATTAACATTTTTCTAAAATGATCATCATCACTTCCCGATAAAATATAGTATTTTAAGTACTTTGGGTAAAATATTTTGGGAAGGATGAGGTTTTCTATTTATTGCTCCCCCTCAATATGTGCATCGAGATTCGAAAGAGTTTTGCACATATTAGAGGGAACCTGCACTTTGAGACAAATCAATCACGTTTCAATACCTTTTGGTTTAAGATAAATGCTCCCCCTTAACATGTGCATGGAAAATTTGAAATCGTTTGGCACATGTAGGGAGGAGTGCTTGTTGTTATATTTCTAATACCACTTATCAAATTATCAGTTTATATCCAATTTAAATCACAAATTCTCCCCCGATCACAATTTTCAAACCCTTTGAGATTTGTGATCTCAATTGATTTAAATTATTTTTGAAAGCTTTTTAGAGAAGAAGTGTAACCTGCTTTTGAAAACATTTAACTGAAAATGATCAGATTATGAAACTTTAATCTCTAATGAAACATGCTTAGGTATCTTATGAAAACTTAACATTAGTCTTGGTCTAGTTCCAATTGTACAAAAAATATTACTCCTTTTGATTATCCAAAAGTAGACCTTGCTCATTTTAGTGCCAATTGTTTGAAAAATAATCATTTTTGTTTTGATTGAAATCATTCTCCCCCTCAATCAATGACCAAACTTGTTTATTGAGTGATAGAGATTTTGACAAATGATAAGTCCAGATGATTTTCAAAATTAAGTCCGAGTTATTTTCAAAGCAATTTAGTTTTCATTAGATGACATATATTTTTCAGAAGAATATTTAGAAGGAAAAATATTTGGGAGGAAACATTTGTCTTGTTGACGACAAATTTTCCTTATGAACTTTTGTTTTTAGAATCAGAGCACGAGGTTTCAAAATTAGATTAAGCATGGCTCTTTTCTTTGTTTTAAAACCGGGTCACTGCCTGAAATGACAGTAAACCTACATTTTTCTCCATCTTTTTTTTTGATGAAAATAAGATGTTTATTGTTTATGTTTGAACTTCATCTAAAGACCCGTGCCATGTTTGAATGACAGACCAAAGTCCGTAGATGTTATCGAAACCTGATAACATGATATAAAAACAATGTTTTTGGACTTTTTCAAAATTTTCTGATTTTTATGGGTTTTGAAATTTCATATTTTTCTGTTTTCTTTTTGTTGGTTTTATAATTTTGTATTTTGATTTTTGATAAAATATGTACAAAGATTAGATGAGGAAACACCTTTACTCCTCGTCTTCCTCCTGAAGACGTTTGAGTGTCTCAGGTTGTAGGCTCTTCAAGCCAAGTCGTGGAAGGATAAACTCAAACCGTTCTCTAGGAAGAGCTTTAGTGAAGATGTCCGCCAGCTGATATTCAGTCCTTACGAATTATAGTTCAACCACACGTTTCTCCACTTGTTGTCTGATGAAGTGATGTCGAATGTCAATGTGCTTTGCTCTTGAATGTTGAACATTGTTGCAGCAGAGAGCAATGACACTTTTATTATCACAATACAGAGGAACTTTATTGAATACAAAGCCATAGTCAGATAATTGGGATCTCATCCATAAGATTTGAGCACAACAAGATGACATGGCTATGTATTCAGCCTCTGTAGAGGATATAGATGTACTCATTTGTTTCTTTGAAGACCATCTTACTAACTTATCTTCCAAAAACTGAGCACCTCCTGACGTACTTCGATGTGTATCTTGACACCCTGCATGGTCTGCATCTGCATATGCTGTTAGTGACATATCGGTGTCCTTCGCTTACCAAAGTCCCGTGTTAATGGTTCCTTGGAGATACCGAAAGACCCGTTTAACCGCATCAAGGTGCTTTTTGGTAGGCTTAGCCTGGTATCTAGCACACATGCATACATCGAATAGAATATCAGGTCTACTGGCTGTGAGGTACATCAGGGATCCAATCATACTTCGATATTTCGTTTGATCAACCATGATCCCCGAGTGGTCCTCATCCAGTTTTGTGCACTCCACCATGGGAGTGTCAACAGGGTCACAAGAATCAAATCCAAATTTCTTTAAAGTTTCATTTGCATATTTAGATTGGTTAATAAAAATGCCTCCGGGACTTTGTGAAATTTGTAATCCCAAGAAAAATGACATTTGTCCCATCATAGACATTTGAAATTTGGAGCCCATCTCTTTTGAAAACCGGTCACATTGATTAGGGTCGGTTGAGGCAAAAATAATATCATCAACATAAATTTGAACGTGAATTAAGTATTTGCCTAACTTTCTGGTGAAAAATGTGGGATCAACTGCTCCTTTGCTGAATCCTTTTGTCAAGAGAAACTTTGACAGTATATCATACCATGCCCTTGGATCTTCTTCAAACCGTAAAGGGCCTTCTTCAAGCGGTAGACATGGGTAGGATGCTCTGGATTTACGAAACCTTTGGGTTGACTGACGTAAACTACTTCTTTGAGATCTCCATTAAGAAAAGCAGTCTTTACATCCATCTGATAAACCACCATGTTCTTGCTAGCAGCATTAGCCAAGAAGATTCTGATAGCCTCAATTCGTGCAACCGAAGCAAATGATTCCTCAAAGTCAATACCCTTCTCTTGTCGGTATCCTTTAGCCACTAACTTTGCCTTATTCTTCAGAACATCACCGTGCTCATCAAGCTTTACTTTGAAGATCTACTTAAGAGCAATAATCACAGCACAATCTGGAGCAGGTACTAATTCCCATACATCAAGACGATCAAACTAATGGATTTCTTCTTGCATAGCACTAAACCAGCTGTTCTCAGACATTGTTGTTTTGACGTCTTTAGGTTCGATCTTTGATCATACATAATTGAAGAAGCACCATAAGGCATCAGTAGCAAGTTGTTTACGAGTGGATACTGGACGAGAAGGGTTCCTAATGATGTTATCCAGTGGATGATCATGTGTCCATTTTCTGAGATATTCATGTGGTTGATGATGAGGAACTGATGTAGCAGAGTTTGGATCCCCTGATGAAGATGATTCAGGTGTTGGTTCAGGGGCAAATATGTTTTCAAACGGGGCATCTTCGGGGGTAGCAAAGGGGTTATCTCCATCATAATTAGCATCTACATTTCCATGATGTTCAGTCGAAGATTGAGGATTCGGAGATGATGATGAGTGATCGACAACTAGCGCTTCTTGAGATAGAGTCATTGAAATGGATGGACCATCCATATTGGTTGGATTACAAGCAGCTGCAGTTGGTGGTCCAAAATTGTCATTAGTCTGAGGTTCATAATATTCATCAAACATCGGATCAAACCGTTTCTTCAAATCTTCTTCTGATGGAGGTACATATGGAGCTGTAGGAGAGTGATTCTGTACAAGAGAAGAACTGATGGGACTACTTGAAAAATATTGAGGTGCGGGTCCAGAACTGGATTGTCCTGGAGCCGTATGCTCAAACATTTCATCGAACATGACGTGAATAGATTCCATGATGTCTCGGGTTCTTTTATTGTAGATTCGGTAACCCTTCCGGCTTGGTGCATAACCAATGAAAACTCCAATGTCCGCCTTAGGTTTCAATTTACCCAAATCTTGACCTTCATTAGTAGGATAGCATAAGGCACCGAACACACGTAGAAAAGAAAGATCCAGATTCCGGTTGTGGACAAGTTCGTAAGGAGTTTTTCCATGAGTTGTATGAATTAGGGAGCGGTTTTGGGTGTAGCATGCAGTGGCAATGGCTTCCGCCCAGAGAAACATTGGAACCTTTGAATAAATCAGCATAGTCCTTGTAGCTTCTACAAGAGTTCGATTTCGTCTTTCAACTAAACCGTTCTATTGAGGAGTACGTGGAACACTTCTTTGATGGCTGATTCCAATGCTTTCGTAAAACTGACTCAGTTCTTTGTTTACAAACTCAGTTCCATTGTCTGTTCAGATAATTCTGACTGTTTTATTCAGCCGAACCTGCAGCTGTTTAAGAAATTTGATGATGACGTATGGAGTTTCATCCTTTGATCTCAAAAACTTAACCCAAGTAAACCGAGAGTAGTCATCAACCACGACTAGCACATATTTCTTCCCGTTTATAGTTTGCACTCTCTTGGGTCCGCACAAATCCATATGAAGAGTATGAAGAATTTCCATAATTGAGTTTGCAGGTTTGGGTTTATGGGCATATTTCTTGCTTTTTCCCAATTGGCATGCTGAATAAAGATGATCTTTTTCATACTTAAATCTGGGCAAGCCTCTTACGAGGTTTTTTTTAGAAAGATCATTTATGGTTCCGAAGTTCAAGTGATTGAGACGACGATTCCATAACCATGACTTTGTTTTAGAAGCCTTTGATTACAAGCAGATTGGAGAAGACTTCATCATATCTTCAATAGAGATGGTGTACAGATTAGTGCCTCGTGTTCCTTTTAGAAGTTCAACACCATCTAGTTCTCTAACAAAGCAAGTATGTTTTCTAAAGGCCACTTCAAGATCAGAGTCACAGAATTGACCAACAGAGAACAGATTATGACAGAGTCCTTCAACATAATATACCCGGGAGATTACACTGTCACCAAATACATAATCTTTGTAACCCATAATTGCCCCAAAGTGGTCGTTCCCAAATCTAACAGTCCCGATGAATTTATTCACAAAGTTCTTGAGCCGTGAGCGATCTCCAGTCATATGCTTTGAACAGCCTGAGTCCAAATACCACAGAACGATTTGTACGACCTGCAATTGAACACAGAAAAGTATGGATGAAAGGATAATTTGGATTCCCATGCGAGAATGGGTTCCACTTGGTTAGTAACTGAGATTGGAACACCCACGTCAGAAATAGAAGTTATGACATCATTAGAGGTGGATGCAATACTAGTAGAAGCATTTGGCCTATGTGTAGTATGACTACTTCTTAAAGGGATGATCCTAGCAGTAGGTTTCCATTCCTTAGTGGGCATAGAACTATTCCTATTAGGACAAAATTCATTAACTTTGAATGTGCGGCCAGTGGGTTTCCATTGATAACCCACATTATTGAACTTTCTCCCTGTAGGTTTTCAATAATTACTAACCTTTTTCTAAATTGGTTTTCTGGCATCCTTAACCTGTTTAGCAATTCTTACAATTTTTACTGGGGATTTAACAACATTTTTCAACTCATTCGCAGCACATTCATGATAAATACTAGAAACAGAATTCGAATTAATTACAGTACGCTTATAGCTAATACTAGAATCAACACGATTCATATTATTCAACTCAAACTTATTGTTCCTAAGGTGGTCTTCTACTTTCTTCCCTTGTTCACTCTTGGCTTGCGAGGTGCTATCTTGCTTTGTATTGCCTGGAGGCTTTGACCCGCTTACCTTAGTGTCACTGATTACTCCTGTAGAAGGAATGATGGGAACTTTAGTTGGTTTCACTACTTTTTGCATTCCTGGTCTAGAAGTGTTGGGATATGAGATTCTAGGAGGCACATCAAAGGTCACATGCTTGACTTTCGGCATAGAACACGGCATAACGACACTATCTTTCCTAGTAATGACACTATCTTTCCTAGTACCAGTTTTAGGACATATAGCTATTAAGCATTCTAAAAGTTCCTGAGATCGTTTGGTATATAAGAATGCATCCCTAATCGCATTATCATTTGGTTTCTCTATCTTATCCTCTTCAACAATCTCACGGAGACATTCTAGACTATCCTTAAGGTACGAAAAATATGTTTGACATGCAAGTTCATTGTTTCTAAGATGAGGGGGAATATACTTCACAGTCATAGCATATTTAGTACAAGTAGGCACCTTTAGTGCAATATTCTCACCACTAGTGATTGACATTTTCCCTTTTACCTGACTCTTCCGATTCTCAATTTCATTTTGCAAAGAAGTTATCTTTTCATTGTTCTTGTCACGAGTGACCTTAACTGATTCATATAACTCTTTAAAATGCAGTTTAACTTTTTCATTTTCTGCTAGAAAACACTCATTTTCATGTTGTAATACATTAATGATGTTTTGAAGATGAAAATTTTGATAATTCTGAGAATCTAAAGGAGGAGGCATATGGGAGCCAGTCACTTCATTCTTTTCTCCCTTCAATTGAGAAATTTGGGCTTTCAACCTTTTGATCGTGTTGCACTGAGCTCGAATCTGTTCATCTCGTTTGTTTAATTCTAAAACTGCATCAAACTCAGGAGCATCCGAGGATGTCTTGGCATTTGAGGTTTTAATATTTTATTTGAGATGTTGATATTTTGATTGCAAAGCAAGATATTCAACTTCCAATTTAGAAAATTGTCTGAAATGTTATCATGATCATCCCTTTCGATTTTATCATGCCATTTTGAATTCGTGGTCTCAAGCTCAATGACACGATCGTGGGAGACTTTCAAAGCAACAAATAATTCATGAAATTGAGAAGCAGTATTAGAATAATTTGTGACAGTGTAAAATACATCTTTCAAATTATCATTTAGGATGTGAAGATTCTTCCTCTCAATCTCATTACTTTGAGCTCACACTCATAATCTCTGACCTCGTTTTCCATTTCATTAAACATTCTTTTCATATCTTTAACCTCAGTATCTATGGCCTTTTGAAGAGATTCAAATTGTTCTTTTAGTTGTTTAAAGAAAGGCATGAACTCAGTTAGGTAACATTCTTTTGTTTGCTCAAAACCCCTTTCCCCTTCAGTAATTCCCGTTGGAGTTATTCTCTTCTTACATGTTTTCTCAAAGTCAACAAATAGTTGGTAAACTACATACAGGCTGACTAAGGTTTTGCTTTAAGTGGGAAGAGTTCAAGGCACTAAATGAATAGGTGTATTTGGAGGATACACAGTAGCTGGAGGCAATTTCCTACAAGGGGGATTCTTTTCAACAAGATCATCAGCTTTTTACTTATTCATATCTTTCTTCCAAAACACTTGTTCAGGGGTCAACTGAGTCTGAGGTCTAAACTTATTGAAGGCAATCCAGTTTTCCTTAGCATAATTAGGTGTTTTGAATGTGATATTATACGCTATGCACCAAGGATTTTTTAGTTTCTTATCAATTTTCTCCATAGAGGCATCTTCTAATTTCCTATCTTCTTTAGTGCTTTCTACACAAGTAGGCTTTTGTTTAGGTTTAAGGATTTCATTTCCATCATAGATCACATTTTGAGCAGCTTTTGCTTTCTTACCAACCTCAGGATTAGGTTCCTCTACAAGACTAGTACTATGCTCATCGCTTAACACTCTATGCTTATTGATCAAGTGAGCAGTCTGAATGGTGTTCCCTTGTACGTACAACTTGTTTTCAAGTTTGTTTTTCAAAGTTTTTAGGTTGGAAAAATCATTTAAAAGTTTTGTTTCCTTAGCATTGAATTCCTGTTTAAGCACTTTTACATTTTCTTGCAGTTCTTGATTTTGCTTGACAGTTTTATTAAGTTTTTCTTGTAAGGAATTTAACTCTTGTTTTAATATTTCTTCCCTAAAATTACTTTTTCTGATAATTGTACGCATTTGGTTATCCATTTCCTGCTCACGGGTAGTTAACTCAAACTTAGAATGCTGTTCGTATATAGCAACTTGTTCCTTATAGACATTTAGTTCAGTGGCTATAGAATCATCAGGGACATATGCAATGTATTCATCAAAGATATAGTTATAATTGACAGCAAAAGATGCATCACTTGGTACAATTTCACTTTCATCTTGCTTCACATATTGATCATATGGGAAAACATTACTATTACCCATACTTTCAATATCTGATTCAATTGTTTCAGTTGATTGTACCTTTTTGTGAATCTTTTGCACATCAACCACATCGTATAGTTTTAATACCTCTGATATGATGGATTCCTTGGAGGGACTGGCTTGTTGAGGTGGAGAGACCATTGGTGTGATGTTAGCCATAAAGATGGTTTATGCCATTGGTTCATCATCAACATCAGAGTCAAATGCATCACAATCTGCCATTTGAAATACATTGGGATTGTTCTGGGCCACACCATGCACTGGTTGTTCATCCACATCTGCATCATAAGTTTTGGCATTTCCCTCAGCAAGAAACAACAACTCTTCCTCATCCAACACTACTCCATTGTCTTGAGCTTGCACTAGTAGCATCTTATCCTTGAAGTACTCAGCATTCTGTGGACATTTTAGTTGAGTGCAGTTCCTAGCAATGTGTCCTTCCCCTCCACAGTTGTAGCACTTGATTGGCTTCCCTTGACCTTGAGCCGCAATCCTTCCTCGATTCTGATTTCCCACATAACCTGCACCGGCTCCTGCATTCCCATAACCAGTTCCAACCCCAACATTTCTTTGCTCATTATGTGGTAGATAAGCATTCTGCCTTCCTTGCACGTTTTGCACTACTACCCTTCCATCTTTAACCGTAGCATGATTGTGCAGGTTAGATGCAGTTCTGAGATGATTGTTGGTGTGGGGAGTAAGGTTCAGGTTTTGCTTAACCATTAGAGCCAGTTGATTGACAAGGTGTTCCATGAATGAGTCTGAAGGCTTATAACATGGATCCGGAATGAGTTTGTGATTACCATCCCTAGTAGGTATAACTTGTGATGCTTTGGTAGTTATTCCCACATTTGTGTAGAATGCAACTGAATCATTTGAAGAACTTGCATCTCCAACATTGGTATTGAACTTTTCCATGATCATTCGTTCAAATGCAACATGCTTCTCATGTTGGAGAAAATAAGCATACAATTGCTCGTAATTGGTGTTCCTCAATCCTTTGTTTAGTTTGACTGCAGTGACAAATTTGTGCCATTTGGGATTCATGTTGTTCACAAACTTTGAATCGAGCTGGATATTTGGCATTGTCATCTTGATATTCCTCATATCATTCACAAGCTTGTGGAATCTTACATAATATTCAGTAACACTTTCTCCTGGATTCATTTTAAAGTTCTCAAACTCATCATACAACTGAGATTCTCTATCTTCCTTAGTTAGTTCCGAACCAGAGAGCAGCATCTTGACATTATCCCAGACAGCCTTGGCTTCAGTGTTGTGATGGATCAGCTTGTAAATGTCCTTTGTTAAACCTTGAAGTATGATGTTTGAGGCTCTAATGTCAGCATCATACCTCTTCTTTTCCTTATCATCAAGCTCATCATACATTCTTGGTCTATCCAACCCTAATGTAACATTTCCATCAGTTCCAGTTTCGAGAATGTCCCTAGTCGTTCCAATTTGAAATGGTCCTTCATCAATAGACTTAAGGATTTTACCCCATTCTCTTTTCCTAAACAATATAATCTGATTCTTTGAGCCCAAGAGTCATAATCGGTTCTATCAAGCATGGGTGGACGAGTATCAGATCCTACAACTTGAATGTCATCAGCAACAGAAGAAGTGATTGTTGACGTTGACATGATCTCTAATTCTACGGGATTTTACTACTCTTTGATTCAACCCGGAAATAGATTCTTTCACGGGATTTCACTAAATCAAGAGAAAACCGTAAAACGTATCACGAAGAAATGACAAGTCTCAAAAGACAAATCGCACAACTGACAAACCACTTGATTCAAATCGCACACTTGACAAATCACTTCTGTCAAATCGCTTTCAACACAAATCGCTTCACTGTCAAATCGCTTAAGTGTCAAAATGCTTAAGTGTCAAAACGCTTAAGTGTCAAACCGCTTAACACACAAACCGCAGGGGAACACAAGTACGTCCACTACTTTGTCCTTTCTTGTCTCTTTGTCTCAACACATAAACCGCATAGATGACAAACCGCTTCCACAAAACTGGACAAACCGCTTAAAATGAGATCAAACCGCTTCCCAGAAACTAAATCCGAGAGACAACCCGCATAAAATATTGATCAAACCGCTTCAAAGAAATGCCCTAGGAGGGACAAACCGCTTCCTAGCAAAACTTCAAAAACTAAACTTTTTCAATCCAAAACATAAAAACCAAGATGATTGAAGCCTTCTAATTCAAAACCTAAACACTTATGATGATTCTAAACACAAAAGTACTATCAAAATTCAAACTTTAACACTAAAAATGATCCAAATGATGAAAACTACTCAAAACTCATTCAAACCAAAAAACCTATGAAAATCACTAGAAATCCAAGAACATGAAAGATAGATGATTAAACCATGACTCTTGATACCAATTGTTACATATTGGTTTTCACAAGCACATAAACAAGCACATATACAGGTCGACTAAAATGAGTTTTAGAGAGAGAAAGTGAAAGAGAGTTGGGAGCTTTAGTGAGACAAAGAAAAATGTATTATGAAAGCTCCAACCCTTTGCCTTGCTAGGCAAAGGGTATTTATAGTATTTTACAAGAAACGCCTCCTACGGGCTGTGGATCAGGCATATAGTGGGTAAAGACCCGTCCGTCCTCCACGGTGTTACTTAACTAACTACTAACTGTCACTAAATGACTACGACTATGAGCTTTTTAACGAATACATATACTTGAGGTGACCGACTCTGTAACTACCGGATTTTCTAAATCCTAACAGGTTCCGTAATCGAGAACCGGTTTAGTCGAAGAAAACCGACTAAAAACCCAATAAATATTAAACTCAAGAACCAGAACCTTAACCATTGAGTCTGGATCCGGTGCAGCTCTTCTCGGTTCCGGTCCAGTTCTCTAGTTCTTTTGCTCATCCCTAATAAGGATGACCACAGGTTCGGAACCGGACTCTATTGATTTAGGAACCAAATTTTATGAAAAGTAAGAACCGAGAACTGAACCAGATATAGTTTTCGGTTCCGGTTCCATTTTTTCGGGTCTATTCGACTAGGAACCTTTTCTCACCAAAAAAAAAAAAAAAAAAAAAAAAAAAAAAAAAAAAAAAAAAACCTTATGCAATAATGGATTAGGCAACTAAAAAACAAAAAATAACTGAATTTCTTTACCGTTTGCAACTATTTACATTTAAACGAATAACGTTTAGTAACCAAAGCATAAACTCAAACAAACAATCATTTTATAGTTACACATTATTTAAATGTTTAACAAAACAATGACACATAACAATCTGAAAAATAAAATAAAATAACTTCATACTCTATCCAACCAAATAACCAAATCCGTTTATGGTTTCACCGTTTGTTTATCTAATTCCCTTGCTCTCTTCCAGTTAGTTTCTCTAATTGTTCTGTCATATGTTTCACAATTACATCGTCTTTAATAGGGAAGAGAAAAAGAACAAGAGAACTCGCCCGACATTAAGTTACGATTTTGTTAGATCTAACCAGGAAGTGACATTAACTTGCTCATGGTTTTAGAAAAAAAATGTATTCCATGAAATATTTTGAGTATAGGACGTAAAGAAAATTATTTGCTTTAAGAATTATTGGGTGTTCGGTTCCGGAACTAAGAACCAGTTGACCCGAACCAAACAGACCCAAAAACCAAAAAATATCAAACTCAAGAACCAGAACCGGAACCATCGAGTCTGGATACGGTTCACTTCTTCTCTGTTCTGGTCCAGTTCTCTAGTTCATTTGTTCATCCCTAATAAGGATGAGCTCGGGTTCGGAACCGGACTCAATGGATCTAGAAATCGAATTTTGTGAAAAGTAGAAACCGAGAACTGAATCAGATATAGTTTTTGATTTTGGTTCCATTTTTCGGGTCTATCCGACTAGGAACCGTTTTCCAGAAAAATAAAAATAAAAAACCTTATGCACTAATGGATTAGTGATTCGTTGTTTGTGAGTGTGGTGAATAAACACAAATATCAATATATCAAATTAATCGTGAAATTCGACAAATTAACCTTTTAGGAAAATGGTTAATGTGCCAAAAATCACGTATGTGATAAATGTGATACCGGGAAAGTGATTTCCCGGGTCGTGTCCCAACGAGGTGTGAATTGACGGTTTCGTTGAGTTTCGTGATTAGAACTTGAATTGGTTAAACGAATTTGGGTTTTGATTACGTTAAGCTACAAATTAAAGAATGGAAATGAACATAAAGCATGTAAAACAAAGTAGACACTAAATAAACTACTACTGAGCCTAAGGAATAATAAAACGATGCTAAACTATGTCCTACGATGCTAAAATACAAAAACGCAAAAAACCGGGAACGACCCAAGCCATAAACGTAAATTTTTTGCAATTTAAGGGCTACGGGTGGAAATCTAATTTTCCTACATTCTAATTGACTAAAAATAAATTTAGGAAAAAGCCGGGAATATTTTTGACTTTTAAATTAATTTCTATGAATTAAAAACAAAATTAATCTAATTAATTAATTAAAAATACTAAACATTTTAAGAAAAATCTGGAAAAATCACAAAAACTACCTTGAATTATGCTTAATCTGGGAAAAATAAGAAAACAGATACTTGCTTTGGAAATAAGCTGCAAAATAAGCTGCCAAAGCTTATTTAACTAAACTGTCCAAACTACCTTAAGAAATTAATTTTGCAATATATGACTGATAAAAGTCCCAAGGGCAGTTGGATTGAGTATGTTGTGTTGGGTCGTGCTTAGGCAGAAGGTCTTGGGTTCGAATCCCACCTTCTGCCTTTTTTTTTTTTTTTTTTTTTTTTTTTTTTTTTTTTTTTTTTTACTTTTCCTTTTTGCAGCTTATTTCTAAGGTAAAAATGAGACTTTTTGTGAAAACTTTTTGAAAGAAAACTTAAGAATAAGCAGTTAAAACTACTTATTTGCAACAGTTTACCACAAAGTAAACCAAACACCCCTTAAGCACTTTTGGGCACAAAAGGTGTGCAATAAGCAATGCAAATATGGAAATAAGCAGGATTCAAGACAACTAAGCTACAAGATAGTTCAAATAAGCAAAAAGAAATGAGGGAAAACAGTTGGCATAAGGGATAAGCTAGTGAAATCTAAAAAAATAAGAAAAATTGAGATAAGCACTAAGATTATCCTAATAAGCACTATGGGAAACCTAATAAGCTAAATCCTAAAGTATCTAATCTAAAGCACCTAAAAAACTTATAAATTTCCTAAATAAGCTAAAACTCCTACTGATAAGCTACTTGAGGTAACTGACCTGTGTATGCACTGACTGCAGTCCCAAAACAGCCACTGTGACCCTTTTTTGAGCTTATTTTCAAGCTCGGAAATAAGCTTGCAAGCCAGATAAAAGCTGAAACAATGAAGTTAGCATAGTAGAGAACCTAAAAAAGCTAATTGGGGGTGCAATGGGCATTATAACAGCTTAAAAATAAGCTGTTATCAGCTTGTTTTGGGCCATTTTCAACTGATGCAGTCAAGAAAAAATATGGGAAGGGATAGTTTTGAGATGTAAATTAATCTAAGCTAAAAGCATCCTAAGTGTAAATAAATGAAAAGCAGATGAAGACAACTGATTGAAGACTCACAAAAAACAATTTTGGGGTTCAATTAAGCTGTGCAATAAACACTTGAACTGCAGCTAAGGCTGCTGTCCTGTGCAGTTGTAGAAAGACAGAAAGTGTTAGGAATTGGAAATTCCATAAGGAAGTGTCGGTCACCCCAATTATAGTCTAGCATATGTTAGCTCGTAGACATATCTTTATTTACGTTATTTAGTAGTTAATTAGTTGGTTATTGGCATAGATTAGTGTTGTTCCCTATTCACTCTCATAAAACAGTTAAGTATTTAAAATAAGTTAACAGTGAATCTATGACTGATAAGATGTAAGTAAAACACACTGAATAATTTTCAACATAATATTCTTTATTAGAAATGAATCAAACAAGAACACATTACCCAAGTACTTGCGGAATAGTACTTGGGATTGAAATGACAAAGGGTGTAACTCCTCACGAAGCTCAGGCTGAGTCTGAGCACAACTACAAGTACCCACTGAGCTATCTCAGGGATTAAGTTGTATTTGGAGGAGTGAAAGATGGCTTGCGTGTATGTGTGTTTTCAAAATTCACAAGCTTAAATCTTTCACTCCATCTCTTATGCTATTTATACAAGTATGAGTTTTAACTCTTTCCTAAGTGACAAACTGACAATTTACAGAAGACAAAATACTGATGTATTTTGTCTCTGTTTACAAAGACTATTTTAGGTAAGAGACAAGATTGCTTTCTAAATGTCAGTGATGACACTGTGCCTGATCTTTTGCCATTCAGGGAAAGTTAACTTTGGTTGATAAGGACTTCGTCTTATCTGATTCAAACTTATCCCGCCTTATCCTGCGCGCTCTTCAGTCTTCACATCCTTCAGTCTTCTATTTCAGTTTGTCTTCAGTGTAAGTAGTTGGAGAGGAGTTTTAGGGATTCATTGAGTTATTGTCATCACTCACTGAATCCACCATCTTCTTCTTGACTTAGTCTTCACCCTTTAAGTTCCGCCTTACTGAGTGGAGAGACTTTATCATTGCCTCTTACTAAGTATCCTAAAGATGGCTCAGTGAGGGACTATGCACTCAGTGACCTGTTAGTGTTTAACGGACTAAACACTTAGGATATTATTCAAATCCTAGATTAAGGAGTTTGGGTATTTACTGAACCCAACAGTCTCCCCTATTTAGATATACAAATAGCCTAAGTGTTTGATCAGTGTAAGTGAGCAAATGGCTTCTTCTTACACTGAATGTACTAATGAATACAATAAGGAACACTGAGAATTTAAACAAAACATGCATCTTTTATTGATCACATTACATGGTTCCTATCACTAGTACAAAAGATAAATGATACTGATGTCAATCTAGATGGATCCCCAGTGCTTCAAGCTTTACTTTCTTTGTGATGAGTGTTTCTCTGTCAGGGTGCTCTCTTATCTTGGTGTTCAGGTCAGCACAGAACCTGACATTTACAGGAGTCTGAATTTGAGAGGCCACATGTATGTAGCTCAGCATTGCTGCCACACCTACCTGATCAATGTCACTCCATCTTTGGAATGCTGGGTTTCCATAGACATCAATGTGGAACAGTCCTCTTTCAGGCTTTTCAATCACTAGACAGTTGACAAACTTCACCCCTTCAGGTAGCTCCCTGTTGCATTCGAGTCCACGCACTTTGATCTCAGGCTGAAACTCAAACCTCTTTCTTTTGCCCTGTGAAGACTGAGGTTGAGATCCTTGTAGTGCAGTTAAGGCAGGCTGAATCCCCAGTTGTGCTGGTGCATCCCTCAGTCTTTCATACCTTTTGTTGAGCATTTTCATCAGCTCCTTAACCACCGCATTCTGCTTCTTTTCAATTATTGGACCCAGTTCATCGACTTCAGTGATCCCAAAGTCAGTGAATTTTAGGGGATCATGAACCTCGAAGTGTCTTTTGTCATCCCCCCTGTAAACATTCATGGCCAGTGGTTTGGACTTGGGGATGATTCTGACATCTGTGATTTTCTCAGGCAGCATTCTATTTGTCATTGACCAGTTGTAGTGATCAATTCTTGCTTGCCTGATGGCTGTAGTTCTTTTGTTCTTTTCTTCCAACTCCTTTCTAATTTCAGCCATCTTATCAGCCTGAGCATCCTTGAACTTCTGTCCTGCCTGACCCTTTTCAATCTTCTTAGGATCAATCCCTATGTTCTCAGCTTCCTCAGCGAAAACTCTTACCAGTGCTTCTCTTCTTTTTCTTTCTTCTTCAGCAAGTTTCTTTTCCCCCTCTTCCTTTGCAAGATAGGCACTTAGCTGTTGTGGGGTAAGCATGTACTCAGTGTTGCCGATCATATAAGGAATCTTCTTAGGCTCAGGTGGTGTTTGCATTATGCCTTTTCCTTTATCTTGGCCTGAAGAAGATGATGCTACCAGAGGTAGTGTTGTTGTTATAGGTGTGATCACTGTAATTGTTGTTGTTGTTGAAGATGTTGGTGGTACTGATGAAATTGGTACAGCAGGGACTGGTTGAGCTGGCTCCCCCTCAGTGTGAGAGGAAGTTTCTTCGGTCGTCTTCTCCCCCTCAACTGTTGCCGCAACATGAGTGAGATCAAGAGTTGCTTCAGACACTTGGGGAGTTTCAGTGGCTTGACCTTTGAAGGCTTGATAAATTTTAGTGAGCATAGCCTTGATGTCAGTAGTATCCTGCTGAAGACTGGTGACTTGTTTCTCCAGGTTAGCCTGAGATAATTCCAAAGCAGTCATCCGTGGCCTAAGATTCCAAGCCATGGAAGATGATGCCTTAGCCAGAGAGGTCACCTGAGCATCCAAGGAACCCAGTGTTGCCTGAAGAGACTGAACTGAAGATTGAAGACCCTGAACATTGGTAGACTTGAGCATGTTGATTAATTCAGTGAGGTCTGAGGAATTCTTCAAGTAAACCTCAGTAGCCTCCAACACTTTTGAGTTGAGTGCTGGGTCTTCTTTGACCGAGTCCCTGATTTCATCAATCTTTGTCCCACAACCCTGAAGATGTTTAAGAAACTTAGCCAGGTTATCATCCAATTTGTGAAGATGCTCGTACATGATATCTTTGTGTTCATCAGTGTTAGCATTTAAAGTGAGCACATCGGACTTAAGATCAACATAACTTGCATCAGCTTCAGTGTGTTGATCCCACAATGTGTCAGTGACCCCAGAAAATATTTTTCTTGAAGCTTTGGTGATCCACATAACTAACTGCTTTTCAGTGATTGAAAGAATATTATCAAACTGGCTAAATTCATCAGAACTGGATGAAGAGGAGTCAGAGCCATTATCTTCAGGCTGAAATGGTGACTCCTTAGGCTCTTGTGGATCAGGCTGATGTTCTTGTTTAGCTTGAACATCAGCGTCCACTTCTTCTTCTGCTGATAGAATTTCATCTTCACTTTCAGCATGCTCTTCATCAGAAAATAGTATCTCAGCAACATCAGCAACAGTTAACAAGGTGGGGGTGATGGGTTCCGTATCAGCGGGTGGTATTAATCCCTCTGAGTCTTTGTACCCCTTTGACCCCTCAGACACTGATGGGTTTTTACCAGTGTCTTCTCCGGAGTCATGATTGGTGATGGGTTCCGTATCAGCGGGTTGTTTCTTTCCCTCCAAGTCTTTGTCCCCCTGAGACCCCTGAGACACTGGTGGGTGTTTCCCAGTGCCTATGGCGGAGTCAGTGACAGTTATATCCCTATCAGCGGGTTGTTTAGGTCCTCTGAGTCTTTGGGATCATTCAGTTTGCCCTCAGACAAAGGCTGTGATTTGCTAATGTCATCCTTGGGCGAAGTGGAAGGCGCTCCCCTACCAGCGGGTTGTATGTTTCCCTCTGAATCTTGGGGAGTAGTAGTTGGGACCAAGGGCACTGATTGTGATTTATCAGTGTCCTTCGTTGTCACCAGGGTGGATGTTGGTCTCTAGTGGGTGGCATATCAATCTTGGGCTTCTTTTGCCTTTTGGGCTGTGTTCCTGAAGCCTCAGGGCCCTGAGACTTGGGTTTGGTCTTAGTCCCAGTCTGAGACTTCCCCTTTCTCTTTTTAGGAGTAGGGTTAGGAGACACTGAGTCCCTCTGGTTGTTTACAACAACCATATGGGCCGTGAATTCAATATTAGTGACAAGGGATGGGTCCTTTTGAAAATTAGATTGACTCAGGATGCCAGGTAAAGCACAATATTTTTGTTCCTGAGGATAATTGCAACCCAGTAACACTTGTAAAGCGCATGAGACAAACCTAGGGTACGAGACGTATTTCGCCCTAGTTTTGCTCAGTAGCTTGGTTACGAGATCACTGTAAATGATCTCCCCAATGTCGAAATTGACCCCATTCATCAAAAAGTATGCCATCATCCACTGAATAGAATTAACTTGTTCAGTGGATGAGTGGTTCCCGCCGAGGCCCTGAATCACAAAAGTGAATAGGATCCTCCAAGCCACAGGAAATGAACTCTTGGTGACTGGGGTCTTGTCCAAAAATTTTGGATACAAAATGATTTGTTTTAACCGATCCTTCACTGTGGAGGGTTCAGGATGGGCAACATAAACTCCTTTATTGTAGTCTAACCCTGTTGCAGTACAAAACGTTTTATAGTCTAGGGTGACTGATCTTTCCCCGTTAAAAAGACTGAACTTAATGAGATACTCCCTGAGGGGTCTTAGGTCTGTCTCATTAGTTGAGGGTGTCGGGTCATAGGCCACTGCTGTAGCCCAAAACTCCCTGAGGAGGTTTTGGTACATTATAGAGGGACACTGAACAAAGGCCGTTTTCAGTGGGCAGTTGAATAAAAATTTCATTATGTCCTTATAGGCTGGGACATTTTGGGGGTATTCAAAATTGCCTATAACATTATTAGTTTTAAATTCAACATTACTGAAATCCCCTACCCACTGAGATGCAAACTGAAGAGATTTGATATGTGCTAAACTAGTCAAGTCTAATCACACAAGCTAGCCACTTGTGAATGGCTAACCGTAATAGACTTAAAACTGCTTAAAACACAAATACAATGAAGTCCTGGAGAATAGAATGAATTCCCGGGTCGTTTAGTCCCACGGAGACTCAATGGTGTGTAAAACACAAACTCAGATGATGGAGTGATCACTAAGGATAGTGATCAGTAAAGGTTTTGATTAAGAAATTACACTACTGATTGATTGGAATGGAATGGAGTACAGAATTGGAAAGCACAACAATCAGATGAAAGAAACGTAAAATTTACGTTTAAAAACTACGTATACGTACAAAATAAAAAGTGAAATCTAAGAAATAAAAGACCTAAAAATATGAAAATAACATTTTTGGAATCCTAAAAATAAAAGAAAATTATTAGAAAAAGAAAATTATTTTTAACACTATTTAATTAATTATTATTAATTAAAAACTATTTTAACTATTTAATAAATACTCTAAAATAGAAGAAAACACAAAATAAGGCTAGAAAAATAAAATTATGATTCAGAAAAATCTAAAATATTATAAAACTAATTTTAAAATTAAAAATATATTTTTCACACTTTTTATCTAATTATTACTAATTAATTATTATTTAAAATACACTTAAATTCTAGAAAATATAAAATAAACCTGGAAAAATAAAATTTTAACTTTGAAAAATCTAAAATATGATAAAACTAATTTTAAAACTTAAAAGATATTTTTTATGCTTTTTAATTATTTATTACTAATTAATTACTATTTTTAACTAATTAAAATTATAATAAATACTAAAAAGCTAGAGAAAAATATGAAACTTTTTCTAAAAATACTATATGATGACAGAAATCTAACAAAAGTATAAAAACAGGATTTGCTTATTAATAAGCTAGAAAGAAAAATCAAAAAAGCTAGGAAATATTAAATAAACACTATCACTGATTTTTAATTGATCTTTTTCTGGATTTTCTTTTTGAAAACTACTTTACTACTGATTTTATGAAACTTTAACAAAGACACAAATTTTACAAACTTAGAATAAGCTGTTTGAGTAGCTTATGAGTCTAACAGTGGCTTAATGAGCTTATTTTGTAGAAATAAGCTCAAACAAGGTCACAAGCTAAAACAAAAGATGGAATAAGATGAAATAAGCTACAAGCTACTGAAATGAAGTTAAAAGACAAAGAAAAGCACACTGATAAGCTACTGAAAAGGTAATAAGCACTTATGACAAACACAGAAATGGGACAAACTTAGAGCTTATTGCAGCCCTACTAAACAAGCTTCAAAATGAAAGACAAGTCTTGAGACCTCAAGATGACCAGGTTGGCTTTCCAAAGAAACAAAGATCACAAGATTTGAGCAACTAATAAGCTCTGTGCAAGCTTTTGATTGAGCTTATGAAACTGGTGCACAGGGCACTATAACAGACTAGGTACCCAAAAGAAGCAATAAAATAAGCACTTAAAAAGCTGATGAACAGAGAGCTAGCATTTTTCTAATTTTATTAAGCAACTAAACTTTAATACCTTAAGAGCTTTTAAGCTAAAACTTATTATTAAGCACACAGTAAAATTATCTTTTTTATTCAAAAACGACCCAAATGAAAATTTTGACTTTTCTTAAAAACAAAGAAGTTGACTAATATGAACTTTAATCTGATTTAAATCACTGAATATGTTATGTTAAGTTGAAATAAGGCTGATTTGATCAATATAAACAACTTATAAACACAAGTCCATGGTCATGATTCCTTAAAATCCAACAGTGAGCACAAAAGATTAGATCAAAGATTATTTTGACTTTTCTATAACAAGGATTGGTTTTTATGACTGAGATTAGTTATTTAGACCAAGTTAAACAGATTTCCAACAAAGCCAAAGACCATAGCACTTTCAAACACAAAGAACCAAACACCTCTTTATATTACTGTTATGATGATTTTTAGAGCAAAACACAAATTTAATCCATTAAACTGATTGCAGACCTTGTATTATCATATATTAGAACTACTGAAACATAAATCAACAACATTAACAACAAGAAACTAAGAATTGATGATGATGCAGTTTTAACTGTCCAAATGAAACTTATATAAACTACAATTTTAATAGAACAACCAACTGATTTAAAAGCTTAAATACACTTAATTAAGACTGATTAACACAAAGAAAAAGAAATTTAAGATAATGAAAAACTACAACAGTGAAATGCAAAAGTGATCGAAAGTGCTTACACTTGCTTTCAAGCTCAAAACTGAGATCAAGGACCAACTAACACCCCTATTAGCTTAACACTAAGCTTCTAACCCAAGGTCATCCATAATCTACCCTGCTCCAGCTGTGAATGCCATTTCCAACTAATTTTTGAATTTTTCACTAATTATTTGGTATTTTTGTGATTTTTCTGTTTTGATTCTAAACTGACTTTTAAGGTATCTAAAAGCTTGAATAAGCTTTCTAGGAACCTATATGATCTATTTTAGTCCATACAAACAACTAAAAACAACTTTTGAACTATCATGAGATTTTGCATAAACATGAAATTTTGCATAAACTTGAGATATGATTAAAACTTGAAACTGATAATTGAAAACGTTTTACAATACACTGAAATACTTAAACAGAATGCTTGAAAGCTTTAAATTACACTTAAACTTAAAAAATGCTTAAAACGACATTAAGAAATTAAAAATACACTAGATAGATAGATACATTGCATCTCTCATCCTCTTTATAGACTTTTGTTACTCCTTGTTGTCCTCTGAATCTATCCCACCATTTTCTAGCCATTGGATTGCACAAAATCATCAAAACCGTCCAAGTGGATTTTTGGCGCCATTTTCTTCTTAGCAGGTTTGATCTATTAAATGGAGTGGTTTGAGATAATTAAAGGTTTTTGGTGTTAGTGGAGGTGGAGGGGACAAGGTAAGGGGAGGCGGGTTGAAAATGTGGAGAAAACATGACTGGTTTTGGGATTCAGGCAGGGGAGAGGGAGGTGAACAGTGGAAGGCGGTATATCTCTTTGTTTGACTTTCGTTTGACCGAGGGCTAATAATACAAAGGGGGTCAAAATAGATTATGACCGGGGCCAAAATGAATATGTGGACTGGCTCAAGTGGGGGGCCAAGGTTCAAGGGTCAAGCTTGGGATTGGGCTAAGGTATGTTGGGCCATGGATTGGATTTGGGCTTGATATTAAAAATGGTGTCCGGTTTGGTTTAGAATAAGCACAAGGACCAAATTTGCAATTTATCCAAACTTCAGGGACTGAACTTGACACTTTTCCAAACTTCTCACAAGGACCAAACTTGCCATAAATGAATAGTACAAGGACCACTTTTGCATAAAATTCATTTTAAAAGGTCCAAGGACTAATTTTGCAATTTTCCAAAGTTTAGGGACCTTTCTTGCCAATTGACCAAAGAATCATTCAAGGACCATTTTTGACATTTTAGAATACTTTAGGGACCTTGAATGATAAAATTCCTCATTTTGATATTCCAGGGACTAGATTTGACAACTTTTAAAACTTGGGGGACTAAAACTACCAATTTTGCAAACTTGAATCATTTTTCATCTGATTTTGATATTTTTGCATTTAAAACACATAAAACACTGATTTGTGATATTTTGATCATTTTGATGTGTTTCTGAGTGTTTTCAGATGATTTTGCAGTTTAGATTGTACAAAAATGATGAGTATTTAGACACTCATCAATCCCCCACACTGAGATATTGCTAGTCCCTAGCAATGATTTGAGAAAACTTGATGGATTTGAAAAACTCTTTACCAAAAGCCATCACTTCTGGAGTAGCCAAATGTTTCAGTTCAAGTAAGAACTATGGTACACTGATAACCATCTGATTTACTGGCAAATCATAAACCATATAACGGATTTGATGTGTCTTTACTAGAAGCCGTACCCTTCTGGACTAGCCAACTCTTAGATAAATTATCAATATTATCTTTGGTGAGCTGAATACCAATTATGGATTTTCCACTGCCTTTACCACAAGCCATAACCTTGCGGGCTAGCCAACTCTTCACTTTTTAGGATATGGTGAGTTGAGAACCATACAATTTTGGGCAAATTGCAAGCCATATAAACGGATTTGAGAAATCTTTACCAAGAGCCGTTTGCTCCTGGATTAGCCAATCCTTTTGTCTTACAGACATGGCGGACTGATAACCAAGATGAGTAAGTGTAGAACACTTACTCCAAAAAAAAAATTTTTTTGGCCGAAAACGGGGGAATTAGGCGGTATAATTACATGATAAAATTCGTGAGAATTCCCCCCCACACTAGAAATGAATATTGCCCTCAATATTCAAAGTACCGGCGGTTATGCCGAAACAAAGAACGTAAAAGGGAAATACTACGGCCATTATTATGAAAGATTTTTTTTTTTTTTTTTTTTTTTTTTTTTTTTTTTTTAAACATGATTTTATATACAATAGCGTGGGGAAACTCCCCCACACTAGGGTGGTAGAAAGGGGGTAAGAAGACAGAAATATGGGTGAAAACCCATATGGTGTGTGCTAATGTTTTTGATTACCGAGTCACTAGCTTGACTCGATCCCCGCATTCATTGGTTCATGGGGAAAGTTTGTAAATCCGGGAAAACCACAGGGGGAATGTCCTCTCCAAAGTAATGCTTCACTCGATGACCATTCACTTTAAAATTAGGACCATCGGGTTGAGATAACTCAACGGTACCATAAGGATAAACCTTAGCAATAGTGAATGGACCAGACCAACGGGACTTGAGCTTTCCCGAGAAAATCTTCAATCTTGAATTGAAAAGAAGGACTCGATCACCAACGTTGAAAACGCGGTTCTTGATTTTTGAGTCATGAATCTTCTTTGTCTTTTGCTTGTAGATCAAAGAGTTCTCGTAAGCTTGATCACGAAGTTCATTTAATTCATTCATTTGAACTTTTCTATGATCACCAGCTGTCTGTATATCAAAGTTTGCATGTTTTAAGGCCCAGTACGCCTTGTGCTCTAACTCAATCGGAAGATGACATGCCTTTCCGTATACTAGCTTGTATGGAGTACACCCGATGGGTGTTTTGTAAGCTATACGGAAGGCCCAGAGTGCGTCATCCAGTTTATCCGACCAGGATGCACGATTTTCGCCTACTGTCCTTTCAAGGATTCTTTTAATACCACGGTTTGAAACTTCCACCTGCCCACTTGTTTGGGGGTGGTATGCAGTAGAGAGACGGTGGGTAACACCATACTTTTGCATGACTCTTTCAAATTGGTCATTACAAAAATGTGTACCACGATCACTGATTATCGCTCTCGGAGTTCCAAACCTGGCAAAAAGAGATTTCAAAAACTTCACAACAACTCGGGCATCATTGGTGGTTAAAGCTTTTGCTTCAACCCATTTTGACAAATAGTCAACAGCCACGAGTATGTACTTGTTTCCACGAGACGAAGGAAATGGCCCCATAAAATCAATACCCCATATGTCAAATATCTCACAAACTTGAATGGCATTTTGTGGCATTTCATTTCTTTGAGATATATTACCATGACGTTGACAAGCGTCACAGGCTTTGACAAATTCGTGGGCATCCTTATAGATTGTGGGCCAATAAAACCCGGAATCAAACACCTTTTTGGCGGTGTAGTTTGGACTATGATGGCCCCCGGTGGGTCCAGCATGGCAAGCTGTGAGAATGTCAATAGCTTCCTGTCCATAAACACACCGTCGGATGACTTGATCCGCACAGATTTTGAACAAGAAAGGGTCGTCCCAGAAATAATGTTTAACATCTTTGAAGAATTTGTTCTTCTGCTGGGTCGACATCCCTTTCACAATGAAGTTACCCGCATGGTAATTTGCAAAGTCAGCAAACCATGGGGTGGTAGAATTTCCACGAAAAGAAACCGCATTGAGTGTCTCGAGAGGAAATGTTTCATTTATTTCCTTTTTCTCGAAAACATCTTGGTGAGGGTTTTCTAATCTGGACAGATGATCAGCAGCTAGATTCTCAGCTCCTTTTTTATCACGTATAATGATATCAAATTCCTGGAGGAGGAGAATCCAACGAAGAAATCTCGGCTTTGCATCTTGTTTTGCAAAGAGATATTTAAGAGCCGAGTGATCCGTATACACCACGCATTTGGTCAAGATTAAGTATGGCCGAAACTTCTCAAATGCATACACCACGGCTAATAGCTCTTTTTCTGTGGTTGTGTAATGAGTTTGAGCTTCAGTCATAGTTTTACTTGTGTAGTGAATAGGCTGAAAATGCTTGTTTCTTCGTTGCCCTAGGACTGCGCCGATAGCAAAATCACTTGCATCGCACATAAGCTCAAAGGGTAAATCCCAGTCGGGAGCAACGAGAATGGGTGCTTCAGTAAGCTTTTTCTTCAATGTTTCAAAAGCTATGATGCACTCGGGTGAGAAGATAAAAGGAGCATCCTTTTCAAGAAGATGGGTCATAGGCCGGGCGATTTTAGAAAAATCTTGTATGAATCTACGATAGAAACCGGCATGACCTAAAAAACTCCTAATACCTTTGACGGTAGTAGGATGAGGCAGCTTAGCAATAACATCAACTTTTGCTCTATCAACCTCAATCCCATTCTTTGAAATCTTATGGCCAAGGACTATGCCTTCTTTGACCATAAAGTGGCTCTTCTCCCAATTTAGACAAAGATTGGTGTCTTCACACCTTTGAAGCATTTTATCTAAATGGGAGAGACATGATTGAAAAGAATCCCCAATGACCGAGAAGTCATCCATAAACACCTCCATTGTTTCCCCGATCATGTCGTGGAAAATGGCCATCACACATCGTTGGAACGTGCCAGGAGCGTTACATAAGCCAAAAGGCATACGTTTGTAGGCAAAAGTTCCGTATGGGCAGGTGAATGTGGTTTTCTCTTGATCCTGTGGATCAATGGGGATCTGAAAGTAACCCGAGAAACCATCAAGGAAACAATAGTATTCATTCCCTGCTAATCTCTCAAGCATCTGGTCCATGAAGGGTAGAGGAAAATGGTCTTTACGGGTAGCGTCATTCAACTTACGATAGTCAATGCACACACGCCATCCCGTAACCAATCGAGTTGGAATTAACTCGTTATCTTCATTTGTGATAACAGTTATGCCACCCTTTTTTGGAACACAATGAATTGGGCTGACCCAAGGACTATCTGAGATAGGGTAAATCAATCCTGCATCAAGAAGTTTGATAACCTCTTGTTTGATAACATCATGGATTTTTGGATTCACTCGTCTCTGATGTTGAACTGCTGGTTTAAAGTCATCCTCCATCAAGATTTTATGAGTACAAAACTCAGGATTTATACCTTTGATGTCGGAGAGTTTCCAAGCAATTGCTTGCTTGTGTGACTTCAAGATTTTTATGAGAGCAGCTTTTTCATCTTTACTCAAATCTCGAGCAATAATGACGGGTAATTTATCATCACCCTCAAGAAATGCATACTCGAGATGAGGAGGTAAGTCCTTAAGCTCAACCTCAGGAAATTCTTCAGTTTTCTCAACTGACTTGACTTCCTTGTTATGAAGTTTGGTGGGAGGGAGAGGAGGAGAAGTATCCAGATTTGACAACTTCTTTAGAAGAATATCTCCCTCCAGATTAATCTCATTTTGATTAATCTCATTAGGAATTGAATCACTAGAGTGAGGGGTTGATGATGGATCATCCTTGAGCAACTTCTCAATAAGAAGTATGTCCCCCTCAATATCAATAGTAGCGTGATCAATTTCCCATGGAACAGAATCATTAGCCAAGTATGCTTCAATCTCATCTAAGATGAAGTCGCTTCCCTCAAACGGAGTGAGAGAAGGAGTAGAATTGGCTATGATAGGTTGGGAAGATGTGGTGGTATCCCCACTCACAGAATTATGAGAATAAACAAGAACTTCTTGAGAATACTCTTCAGAAGCAACATCGATGATATCTATTCGGTTAACCGATTCAGAATCATAATTTGCGGAGTACCTCGAAGTTTGATCAAGGTTGAAGGTGACAGCTTCATTACCAACACGCAATGTGATTTCCTGCTCAAATATATCAATGAGAGCACGGCCCGTTCTCAGGAATCCTCGACCAACAATGAGAGGAACCCGATGATCGGCATCAAAATCAACAACCACGAAGTCAGCTGGAAAATGGAACTTTCCTACTTTCACAAATATGTCCTCGGCAATGCCAAGAGGACGGGATATGGAACGATCTGCAAGCTCGAGAGTCATGCATGTAGGAGTAAGTTCCGGAAGAGAAAGTTTCTTCCACACTGAATAAGGCATAAGGTTTATGCTTGCACCAAGATCTGCTAGGGCAAAGCATTCAACCATTCCTGGGAATACACAAGGTAAGAGAAATTTCCCAGGATCTCCAAGTTTTTCTGGAAGCTTCTTCAGAATAACTGCTAAGCAGTTCTCGTTAAGAGGAGTTTTTGCCATTTCAAACAGCTTTTCCTTATTGCTTAACATGTGTTTGAGAGTTGATGCAAACTTGGGCATCAGCATGATAGCATCCGCAAAGCTTATTTCAAAGTGTAGTTCTTGGAAAATTTGGAAAAATTTGTCCATTTGATGACTAGCTTTTTCACGGAGCTTTTGCTCATTCAAACGTGATGGGTAAGGAATAGAAGATTTGGATTTCTGATTCTCAACAGGAGCTACAGGAGGTTCAAAAACAACTCCTTGATTTGACTTGGGTTTCTGGACAACGTGTGCGGTACTTCGTGGGCTAGAATAATGCACCTTGTCCGTAGTTTCCTTGGTAACTTGACTCATTGCCACAGGAGGAGGGGGCATTGGAGTCGTAGGTCCATTGTGTGTCCTAGGTTCATTTTCCACTACCTTTGGGATAGAAGAAGAAGAGGTAGTAGGAACAGCAGGTCCATCATATGAAACACCACTTCTGGTTGTGATCGCCTTTGCATCGCCCCTCGGGTTAGCGATCGTGTTGCTCGGAAGTTTTCCTGAGCCCGAGGGTTGATCATTTAAAGACTTCTTAAGATCAGCAATCTGACTGACCAACAACCTGTTCATTTCATCTTGGGATTTCATGAATTGCTTCAGTAACTCATCAGATGATGGTCCTGGAGGAACAATGACGGGAGGAGCTGGAGGGATAATTTGAGGCCGTATGTTTTGATTATAGCCAAAATTCCCTTGATTAGGATTCATATTCCCATGAAATTGATTCCCTCGATTGAAATTGTTTTGATTAAGGTTTCCTTGATGTTGGAAACCTTGATTGGGTCCAGGATAGAAATTACCTTGGTTTTGATAACCTTGGTTCATTCTTGGTTGGTTCTGATTCCGGTTTTGCATGTTATGATTCTGGTTAAAACCGGGTGGTGCCTGATTAGTGTTAGCACGGTAGTGTGGTTCATTTTGAGGACGGTATTGATTACCTCCTTGCTGTGAACTACCGGCTAAAGCATTGGCTTCAAAAGGACTACCATCGGTGGCAGTACAATTGTAGTAAGCATGAGGACCACCACAAGTAACACAACTCTCGACTTTCTTCACTTCACCATGTGTTGGTGTCTGAGTGAAGGTCACTTTCTTCTGGTTAGCAAGAACCAAAGCCTGAACAATGTCTGTGAGTTTGTCAATCTTAGCATCGGTGCTAGATGTACTCACGGGGGATGAAGAAGAAGAAGGTCCAGCATGAGACTGATATGTCTTTGCTCTGAAAGGACGGACCTGAGATTTGTTCTCAATGATTTGCAAGGCCTCTTTTGTGGTCTTGCTCAGGAAATTACCTCCCGCGGAGGCATTCAAAGAGTCTTGATTGGTCTGGTTGAGACCATTATAGAAAGTATCCATTTGCATTAACTCGGTAAAACCGTGATGCGGACACTTGCGAAGCAACTCTTTGTAACGATCCCATGCCTCCCCGAATGATTCATCAAATCTCTGAGAAATATTCATTATCTCATTCTTAAGACTTGTGGTTCGGGATGGAGGATAGAACTCGTTAACGAACTTGGTGAGAAGATCCTCCCATGTCTCAATAGAACGAGGGGGTTGTTTCTCAAGCCAATTCCGGGCTTGTCCCTCTAGAGAAAATGGGAACAGAAGAAGCTTGATAGCTTCATGTGGGACATTCTTGTACTTGATGGTAGATGCAATCTTGTTAAACCATCGAATGTGTGCATGAGGATCATCCCGCTCAAAACCATAGAATTGGCTTTGGGTTACTAGATTAAGTAACCCGGTTTTGAGCTCGAAGGTATCAGCCACAATGGCTGGGACAACAATGGCATCTCCGTAACCCTCGATGGGTGCTTGGAGAAGCTCATTCATGGGTTTGTCTTCTGCCATTTCGACAGGAGGTGGTGGTGGTAGACGTTCCTCAATCACGGCTGAAGGAGCTGAACGTCCTCTACGTCTTCGAGGAATGTTTCCAAGTTCAGAAAGTGGACTTGTAGAACTGGAAGAACGAGTGCGCATGCACTATGTATAAAAATCAATTTTCAAAACAAATGAGGCAAAATGACAAGTGAACTTAACCAATAATCACAAATGAAATGGCTTCTTTGAAAAAGGTACACCAAATCACAAGTGACACAAAGGCAAGTTTTAAATCTGATGTTCGGGAACTTATTATGGTCGCACCCCCAGTTAGGTAGTGCACTGCCTTGGTTTGCGGTGGTTGATTTTTATGTATATATTAAGTACCACTTAAAAGACGTAGGTAATGATTTGTGCTGATGGGTTTAAAAACTTTTGGACAATATTTTTGGTATCGTCTCGTTTAACCAAATCGTACTGTTTTAAGAATCACCATAAAAACAATACAAGATAGAAAACGCAACGATTGTTTTGTTTTTTTATATTTTTTTGGTGTTTTTAACACTTTAGGAAAAGTGCTAATGAACTTTTTTGATTTTCTTATAACTTTACAAAAAACTTTTTACAAATGGTGGGTTATGTGCAAGAATGGGTCTGAAAATGGCTAAACACACGCTAAAGCCTCCCCGGCAGCGGCGCCAAAATTTGATCTGTGCTAAACTAGTCAAGTCTAATCACACAAGCTAGCCACTTGTGAATGGCTAACCGTAATAGACTTAAAACTGCTTAAAACACAAATACAATGAAGTCCTGGAGAATAGAATGAATTCCCGGGTCGTTTAGTCCCACGGAGACTCAATGGTGTGTAAAACACAAACTCAGATGATGGAGTGATCACTAAGGATAGTGATCAGTAAAGTTTTTGATTAAGAAATTACACTACTGATTGATTGGAATGGAATGGAGTACAGAATTGGAAAGCACAACAATCAGATGAAAGAAACGTAAAATTTACGTTTAAAAACTACGTATACGTACAAAATAAAAAGTGAAATCTAAGAAATAAAAGACCTAAAAATATGAAAATAACATTTTTGGAATCCTAAAAATAAAAGAAAATTATTAGAAAAAGAAAATTATTTTTAACACTATTTAATTATTTATTATTAATTAAAAACTATTTTAACTATTTAATAAATACTCTAAAATAGAAGAAAATACAAAATAAGGCTAGAAAAATAAAATTATAATTCAGAAAAATCTAAAATATTATAAAACTAATTTTAAAACTAAAAATATATTTTTCACACTTTTTATCTAATTATTACTAATTAATTATTATTTAAAATACACTTAAATTCTAGAAAATATAAAATAAACCTGGAAAAATAAAATTTTAACTTTGAAAAATCTAAAATATGATAAAACTAATTTTAAAACTTAAAAGATATTTTTTATGCTTTTTAATTATTTATTACTAATTAATTACTATTTTTAACTAATTAAAATTATAATAAATACTAAAAAGCTAGAGAAAAATATGAAACTTTTTCTAAAAATACTATATGATGACAGAAATCTAACAAAAGTATAAAAAAAGGATTTGCTTATTAATAAGCTAGAAAGAAAAATCAAAAAGCTAGGAAATATTAAATAAACAATATCACTGATTTTTAATTGATCTTTTTCTGGATTTTCTTTTTGAAAACTACTTTACTACTGATTTTATGAAACTTTAACAAAGACAAAAATTTTACAAACTTAGAATAAGCTGTTTGAGTAGCTTATGAGTCCAACAGTGGCTTAATGAGCTTATTTTGTAGAAATAAGCTCAAACAAGGTCACAAGCTAAAACAAAAGATGGAATAAGATGAAATAAGCTACAAGCTACTGAAATGAAGTTAAAAGACAAAGAAAAGCACACTGATAAGCTACTGAAAAGGTAATAAGCACTTATGACAAACACAGAAATGGGACAAACTTAGAGCTTATTGCAGCCCTACTAAACAAGCTTCAAAATGAAAGACAAGTCTTGAGACCTCAAGATGACCAGGTTGGCTTTCCAAAGAAACAAAGATCACAAGATTTGAGCAACTAATAAGCTCTGTGCAAGCTTTTGATTGAGCTTATGAAACTGGTGCACAGGGCACTATAATAGACTAGGTACCCAAAAGAAGCAATAAAATAAGCACTTAAAAAGCTGATGAACAGAGAGCTAGCATTTTTCTAATTTTATTAAGCAACTAAACTTTAATACCCTAAGAGCTTTTAAGCTAAAACTTATTATTAAGCACACAGTAAAATTATCTTTTTTATTCAAAAACGACCCAAATGAAAATTTTGACTTTTCTTAAAAACAAAGAAGTTGACTAATATGAACTTTAATCTGATTTAAATCACTGAATATGTTATGTTAAGTTGAAATAAGGCTGATTTGATCAATATAAACAACTTATAAACACAAATCCATGGTCATGATTCCTTAAAATCCAACAGTGAGCACAAAAGATTAGATCAAAGATTATTTTGACTTTTCTATAACAAGGATTGGTTTTTATGACTGAGATTAGTTATTTAGACCAAGTTAAACAGATTTCCAACAAAGCCAAAGACCATAGCACTTTCAAACACAAAGAACCAAACACCTCTTTATATTACTGTTATGATGATTTTTAGAGCAAAACACAAATTTAATCCATTAAACTGATTGCAGACCTTGTATTATCATATATTAGAACTACTGAAACATAAATCAACAACATTAACAACAAGAAACTAAGAATTGATGATGATGCAGTTTTAACTGTCCAAATGAAACTTATATAAACTACAATTTTAATAGAACAACCAACTGATTCAAAAGCTTAAATACACTTAATTAAGATTGATTAACACAAAGAAAAAGAAATTTAAGATAATGAACAACTACAACAGTGAAATGCAAAAGTGATCAAAAGTGCTTACACTTGCTTCCAAGCTCAAAACTGAGATCAAGGACCAACTAACACCCCTATTAGCTTACCACTAAGCTTCTAACCCAAGGCCATCCATAATCTACCCTGCTCCAGCTGTGAATGCCATTTCCAACTGATTTTTGAATTTTTCACTAATTATTTGGTATTTTTGTGATTTTTCTGTTTTGATTCTAAACTGACTTTTAAGGTATCTAAAAGCTTGAATAAGCTTTCTAGGAACCTATATGATCTATTTTAGTCCATACAAACAACTAAAAACAACTTTTGAACTATCATGAGATTTTGCATAAACATGAAATTTTGCATAAACTTGAGATATGATTAAAACTTGAAACTGATAATTGAAAACGTTTTACAATACACTGAAATACTTAAACAGAATGCTTGAAAGCTTTAAATTACACTTAAACTTAAAAAATGCTTAAAACGACATTAAGAAATTAAAAATACACTAGATAGATAGATACATTGCATCTCTCATCCTCTTTATAGACTTTTGTTACTCCTTGTTATCCCCTGAATCTATCCCACCATTTTCTAGCCATTGGATTGCACAAAATCATCAAAACCGTCGAAGTGGATTTTTGGCGCCATTTTCTTCTTAGCAGGTTTGATCTATTAAATGGAGTGGTTTGAGATAATTAAAGGTTTTTGGTGTTAGTGGAGGTGGAGGGGACAAGGTAAGGGGAGGGGGTTGAAAATGTGGAGAAACCATGACTGGTTTTGGGATTCAGGCAGGGGAGAGGGAGGTGAACAGTGGAAGGCGGTATATCTCTTTGTTTGACTTTCGTTTGACCGAGGGCTAATAATACAAAGGGGGTCAAAATAGATTATGACCGGGGCCAAAATGAATATGTGGACTGGCTCAAGTGGGGGGCCAAGGTTCAAGGGTCAAGCTTGGGATTGGGCTAAGGTATGTTGGGCCATGGATTGGATTTGGGCTTGATATTAAAAATGGTGTCCGGTTTGGTTTAGAATAAGCACAAGGACCAAATTTGCAATTTATCCAAACTTCAGGGACTGAACTTGACACTTTTCCAAACTTCTCACAAGGACCAAACTTGCCATAAATGAATAGTACAAGGACCACTTTTGCATAAAATTCATTTTAAAAGGTCCAAGGACTAATTTTGCAATTTTCCAAAGTTTAGGGACCTTTCTTGCCAATTGACCAAAGAATCATTCAAGGACCATTTTTGACATTTTAGAATATTTTAGGGACCTTGAATGATAAAATTTCTCATTTTGATATTCCAGGGACTAGATTTGACAACTTTTAAAACTTGGGGGACTAAAACTGCCAATTTTGCAAACTTGAATCATTTTTCATCTGATTTTGATATTTTTGCATTTAAAACACATAAAACACTGATTTGTGATATTTTGATCATTTTGATGTGTTTCTGAGTGTTTTCAGATGATTTTGCAGTTTAGATTGTACAAAAATGATGAGTATTTAGACATTCATCAATTGTGTTCTAGCCATTTCCTTGTAAAGATTTTTTGGGTTTTGAAAGACTATTTGAACTAGAACAATCAAAGAGTTTTAAAACTCTTAAGTTTGTGATGAAAAACTTTTTGTAAATGTTTACAGAGAAGGTTTTTCAGAAAAAGGTTTGAAGAACACAAAGATTTCTGGGTTTGAAAGAGTATTTTGACAGCGTTTTGTTGCAGAAATACTTTGTGTGTGTTTTAATGATTTTGTGAGGGGTATTTATAGAGTGATGAGAGGGGTTGTTTATGCACAAATGTGGATTTGTAAAGTTAGTTTTTGAAAACGTTTCGAATTTCCACATTTAATGCCACTACTCCAGTACCCGCTGTAAAATCCCGGTTTTCCAGGAACAGTTGTAGTGTACAGTAAATGTGCATTTTGCAACAATAAAATATCAATAAGATATTTCATGCGAGAGGGGGCATTTAATGCCAAGTGGGATTGGGTAAGTTTGAGGGACCCTTGACAGTAAGATAGAGAGACATATATTCCTATATTTAATTGGTATGTTTACCAACCTATGACATTTAAATAACTAATACTTGGTGCATTTAGTTACTCATTCAATGCTCAATATCAAGGGTCAGGGTCCCTGAATGAGTCTTACTCATTCAGTGAGAGGGTTATTTTTGAGGTTTTGTTCAGAGAGGATGAACCATTTTAGGGAAAACTTACTGAGATTGGGATTGGTTTTCAGGTTGCTGAGTTTCAATGTCTAGCATTCCTAATTCAGTTTTCAGTCTCCTGAAGGTTGGTTCATCTAAGGGTTTGGTGAAGATATCAGCAAGTTGATATTCAGTAGGGATGAAATGAAGCTCTATGTCTCCTTTCATTATGTGGTCCCTGATGAAATGATATCTGATATCAATGTATTTGGTTCTTTGGTGAAGGACATGGTTGTTGGAGATTGCAATGGCACTAGTGTTGTCACAGAAGATGGGTACCATTTTGTAGTGGATGTCATAGTCACTGAGTTGACTTTTCATCCATAATACATTGGCACAACATCCTGCAGCAGCAACAACATACTCAGCTTCGGCTGAAGACATAGCCACTGATTGTTGCTTTTTAGCACTCCAAGAGACCAGTTTTCCTCCAAGAAATTGACAGGACCCTGAGGTACTTTTTCTGTCCATGTTGCAGCCAGCATAATCAGAATCTGAGTATCCTTTGAGGTCAAACCCTGAGCACTTTGGATAGTAGAGTCTAAGGCTTGGAGTTCCCTTCAGGCATCTCAGTATTCTTTTGGCTGCAGTGAGATGAGATTCTTTGGGATTGGACTGGTATCTTGCTATTAGACAGACTGAGAATTGGATGTCTGGTCTGGAAGCAGAGAGATACATCAGTGAGCCAACAATCCCTCTAAAATGGGTTTGATTGACTGATTTGCCAGTGAGATCAGGTCCAAGGTTATTATTAGGAATTAGAAATTTTTAACATGCAAAAATACCAAAAATATACATCTATTTCAAACGATTTAAAAATACCAAAAATATGTTTTAAATCCTACTTTGAATATTTCAAATTTAAAAATATTTTTATGGTATTTTTTATGATTTTTTATGGTATTTTGAAAAATATGTTTTAAATCAAAAATATTTTTGGTATTTTTAAATCCTACTTTGATCATGGTTTGATGTGTTTGTGACATCCAATATGTTACATGTTTGCATGACATTCTGTTGAACAATGTTGGATCAACTGCTCCTTTGCTGAATCCGGTAGATAGAAGAAACTTTGATAGCGTATCATACCATGCCCTTGGAGCTTGCTTCAAACCGTAAAGGGCCTTTTTCAAGCGATAGACATGAGTAGGATGCTCTGGATTTACAAATCCTTCCGGTTGACTGACGTATACGACTTCTTTAAGATCTCCATTAAGAAAAGCCGTCTTTACATCCATCTGATAGACAACCATGTTCTTACTTGCAGCATTAGCCAGGAAGATTCTGATTGCCTCGATACGTGCAACTAGAGCAAATGATTCTTCAAAGTCAATACCCTCCTCTTGACGATATCCTTTTGCAACTAATCGAGCCTTGTTCTTTAA
Organism: Chrysanthemum seticuspe; assembly: GCA_019973895.1. NCBI lineage: Eukaryota > Viridiplantae > Streptophyta > Magnoliopsida > Asterales > Asteraceae > Chrysanthemum > Chrysanthemum seticuspe. The sequence continues at coordinate 168,736,123 of BPTQ01000008.1, forward strand.
CACATCACCATGCTCATCAAGTTTTACTTTGAAGATCCACTTTAGAGAAATGATCATAGCACAGTCAGGAGCAGGTACTAATTCCCAAACATCTAGTCGATTGAACTCATGAATTTCTTCTTGCATGGAATTGAACCAGCTGTCTTCATTCATGGCAGTTTTAACATCTTTTGGTTCGACCTTAGATAGTACGGAATTAAAGAAGCACCATAAGGCATCAGTTGCAAGTTGTTTACGAGTGGATACTGGACGAGAAAGGTTTCCAATGATGTTGTCCAATGGATGATCATGTGTCCATTTTCTAAGGTGTTCATGTGGTTGTTGTTGAGGAACTGAAGTAGCAGAGTCATTGTCTTCTGATGAAGATGGTTCTGATGATGGTTCAGGAGTAAATATGTTCTCAAAGGGGGCATCTTCAGGAGTAGCAAAGGGATTATCTCCATCATAGGTGCCAGACACAATTCCATGATGTACACTCGATGATTGATGATTTGTTGATGAGACAGAGTGATCAGCAGCAGGCGCTTCTTGACTTAATGACATAGAAACTGAAGGGTTGACTTCATTGACAGGGATAGGAGCAGCCTCTGTTGATGGAATTGACAGATCATTAGCAATTGGCTCATAGTATTCATCAAACATTGGATCAAACAATTTCTTCAAATCATCTTCTGAAGGAGGTACATAAGTAGTTGCTGGTGAGAGATTTTGTACAAGAGACGAACCAATAGGACTACTTAATGAAGGTTGTGATGCGGGTCCAGAACTTGATTGTCCTGGAGCCATTTTCCCGGACAGCTCATCGAACGTGACATGAATAGTTTCCATGATATCTCTAATTTTTTTGTTGTAGATTCGGTAACCCTTCTTGTTTGATGCATAACCTACAAAAACTTCAATGTCCGCCTTAGCTCTTAATTTACCTAAATCTTGACCGTCGTTCATTGGATAGCACAAAGCACCGAACACACGAAGGTAGGAGAGATCAGGTTTTCGTTTATGGACAAGTTCGTATGGAGTTTTTTTTCTTCTGAGAGTTGTGTATAAGGGAACGATTTTGGGTGTAGCAAACAGTGGCAATGGCTTCAGCCCAAAGAAACATTGGAACCTTTGAATAAATTAGCATTGTTCTTGTGGCTTCCACAAGAGTTCAATTTCGACTTTCAACTACACCGTTCTGTTGAGGAGTTCGAGGAACACTTCTTTGATGACTGATTCCAACACTTTCATAAAATTGACTTAAGTCTTTGTTAACAAACTTTGTGCCATTGTCTGTTCGAACAATTCTAACAGTATTGTTGAGTCGAACCTGAAGCTGCTTGATAAGTTTGATGATGACATCTGGAGTTTCATCATTTGTCCTCAAAAACTTTACCCAAGTAAATCGAGAGTAGTCATCCACAACGACTAAAATATATTAATTCCCATTTATCGTTTGCACTCTCATTGGTCCGCACAAATCCATCTGAAGGGTATGAAGAACTTCCATTACTGAGTTTGTGGGTTTGGGTTTGTGGGCATATTTCTTGCTTTTTCCCAATTGGCATGCTGAACAAAGATGATCTTTTTCATACTTTAATCTGGGTAAGCCTCTTACAAGATCCTTTCTGGAAAGATTATTAATGGTTCCGAAGTTCAAGTGATTGAGACGACGATGCCATAACCATGATTTTGTTTTCAATGCCTTTGACAACAAGCAGATTGGAGAAGACTTCATCATGTCTTCGATAGAGATGGTGTAAAGATTTGAACCACGAGTTCCTTTTAACAGTTCCACACCATCAAGTTCTCTAACGAAACAAGTATGTTTTCTAAAAGCCACTTCTAGATCGGAATCACATAATTGACCAACAGAGAACAAGTTATGACCAAGACCTTCGACATAATATACCCTGGAGATTACACTTTCACCAACAACATAGTCTCCATAACCCATAATTGCACCAAAATGGTCGTTCCCGAATCTAACAGTCCCGATGAATTTACTCACGAAGTTCATGAGCCGCGAGCGATCTCCAGTCATATGCTTGGAACAGCCTGATTCCAGGTACCACAGAACGATTTGAACGATCTGCAGTTGAACACAGACAAGAATGGATAACTGGATAATTGGGATCGCCATGCAAGAATGGGTTCCATTTGGTTAGTAATAGTGATTGGAACACCCACATCGGAAGTGGAAACAATGGAATCATCAGGGATAGATGCAGTGCTAGTGTCCGTATTTGACCTATTCAAAGTATGTTCACTTCTTAAAGGAATAGTTCTACCAGTAGGCATCCATTTTCTAATGGGCATTGACTTAGAAAACTTAGGGTACAACTCATTAAGATTAAACTTGCGGCCAGTAGGTATCCACTGATAACCTATGTTACTAAATTTCCTTCTTGTGGGTTTCCAATGTTTTCTAACCTTCTTTCTCCACTGCTTTCTAGCCTTCTTAACATGTATTTTGGGATTAACAATCTTAACAGGGCATTTAACAGCATTAATCAAATTATTCACACCACATTCATGATTAGTAACAGAAACCAAGCAATCATCATTACATGTTTTGCCAAAAGTAGCAGAATTCGAATTAATTACAGTACGCTTATAGCTAATACTAGAATCAACACGATTCATTTTATTCAACTCAAACTTAGTGTTCCTAGGGTGGTCTTCTACTCTCTTCCAATGCACATTCTTAGCTTTCGAGGTCCTATCTTGCTTTGTATTGCCTGGAGGGTTTGACATGCTTGCTTTAATGTCACTGATTACTCCTGTAGAGGGAATTATGGGAACATTAGTTGGTTGGGCTACCTTTTGCATTCCTGAACTAGAAGTGCAAGGATCTGAACTACTTGAAGGCACATTAAAATTCACTTTCTTAATGCTGGGCATAGAATGGTTTGTATACTTAGCACTAGGCATGGAACAAGGCATCACAGCTTTATCTTTTGCACCTAAGAATTTAGGACATGTTGCTATTAAACATTCTAACATCTCCTGAGATCGTTTGGCCTGAATGCAAGCAAACTTAATTTCACTATCAAGTGGCTTATTTATGAAGTCCTCTTCCACAATCTCACGGAGACATTCAAGACTATCCTTAAGGCGAGCAAGATAATTATGAAATACAAGTTCGTTATTCCTAAGATGAGGAGGAATGTATTTAACAGTCACAGTATATTTAGAGTCTGCAGATGACTTTGATGCAACATTCTCATTGAAGACAAGTGGCATTTTCCCTTTTTCCTGACTCCTCAGATTCTCAATTTCCTTTTGTAAAGCATTAACCAAGTTTTTAAGATGAAAAGTTTGAGAACACTAAGAATCTAAAGGAGGAGGCATTTGGGAGCCAGTCACATTGTTCTTTTCACCCTTTAATTGTGAAATTTGGGCTTTTAACTTTCTGATCGTGTTACAATGAGTTTGAATCTGTTTGTCACGTTTGTTTATTTGAAAAACTGTATCAAACTCTGGAACATTTGAGGATGTCTTGATGTTTGAGGTTTTGACATTTTCTTTGATATGTTGATATTTTAGTTGCAGATCAAAATGTTCAACTTCTAGCTTAGAAAGATGTTTTACCAAATTATCGTGATCATCCTGATCAATTTTCTCATTTAGTTATGAGTTTTTGTTTTCAAGCTCAATGACACGATCGTGGGAAACTTTCAAAGCAACAGATAATTCATGAAATTGAGATGCAGTAATAGAATACTTAGTCACAGTATAAAACACATCTTGAGCAATACAACTCGAAATCAAGTTCTCATTTAAGATATGCAAGTTCTTCCTTTCAACTTCATTATATTTGAGTTCATGTTCATAATCATTGACCTCAACTATCATTGCATCAAATTCCTTTTCCATTTCTTTAATATCTGAGTTTATTCCTTTTTGAAGACTCTCAAATTGACCTTTTAATTGTTTAAAGAAAGGCATCACCTCAGTTAAATAACATTCTTTAGTTTGCTCAAAACCCCTTTCCCCTTCAGTTATCCCTGTAGGTGTGATTCGCTTCTTACATGTCTTCTCAAAATCAACAAATAGTTGATAAACAACATACATGCTGATTAAGGTCTTACTATTAGTGGAAATAGTTCTAGGAACTAAATGCATTGGTGTATTCGGAGGATACACAGTAGCTGCAGGTATTTTCCTAAGGGGAGTGTTTGTTTCAACAAGTTCTTTAGCTTTTTGCTTATCCATATCTTTCTTCCAAAAAATTTGTTCTGGGGTTAATTGAGTTTGAGGCTTAAACATGTTCAGGGAGATCCAATTTTCTTTAGTGTAATCATGGGGTTTGATCGTTATGTTTTTCTTTTTACACTCAGGATCGTTAAGCTTCTTGACCATTTTCTCCCTAGAGGTATCATCTAATTTTCTATCCTCTTCTGTGCCTCCAACACATGATGGTGTTTGCCTAGGCTTAAGAATCTCATTTCCATCATATAGTACCTTATGAGCAGCTCTAGCCTTTTTACCAACCTCGGGATTTGGTTCCTCAACAAGGGGAATACTATGCTTATCGCTTAAGACTCTATGCTTAGTGATCATGTGAGCAGTCTGAATGGTATTCCCTTGTACGTACAACTTATTTTCAAGTTTGTTTTTCAAAGTTTTTAGATTAGAAAAGTCATTCAAAAGTTTTGATTCCTTAGCATTAAATTCTTGTTTAAGCACCTTAACATTATCTTGAAGCTCTTGCTTTTGCTTTACAGTTTTAGAAAGCTTTTCTTGTAAGGAGTTTAACTCTTGTTTTAATACTTCTTCTCTAAAATTACTTTTTCTAATAATTGTATGCATTTGGTCATCCATTTCCTGCTCACGGGTAGTTAACTCAAACTTAGCAGGTTGTTCATAAATAGCAACTTGTTCTTTATAGGCGTTCAGTTCAGAGATAACAGAATCATCAAGGGCACATGCAGTGTATTCATCAATAACATAATCATCATTGACTGCAGAAGATACATCACTTGGCACAATCTCACTTTCACTTTGTGTTACATATTGATCATATGGGACAATATTACTATTACCCTCATTATAAATATCTGATTCATAAGTTTCAAGAGTTTGTACTTCGTTATTTATCTTATGCTCATCCACCTCATCGTATAGTTTTAATACCTCTGAGATGAATGATTCTTTGGATGGACCAGCCTGTTGTGGTGATGAGACCTTTGGAGAGACCATAAGTGAGATGCTAGCCATGAAGATTGTCTGGGCAGTAGGTTCATCATCGACATCAGAGTCAAATGCATCACAGTCTGCAACTTTAAAGGCATTTTGATGATTGTGACCTATTTCCTGAATTGGCTGCTCATCCACATCAGCATCATATGTCTTAGCATTCCCTTCTGCAAGACACAAAAACTCCTCTTCATCTAAAGCTGCTCCATTATCCTGAGCTTGCACAAGCAACATCTTGTCTCTGAAGTATTCTGCATTCTGTGGACGTTTTGGAGATGTGCAGTTCCTCGCAATATGTCCCTCACCACTACAGTTGTAGCATTTAATTGGCTTTGCTTGCCCTTGATTAGCATTTCTTCCATGATTCTGATTTGCCACATACCCTCCACCAACTCCACCTCTTCCTTGTTCATACTGCCTTCCTTGAACTGGTTACATCATAACCTTCCCATCTCTGACTGTAGCTTGATTCTGGGGATTGGATGCAGTTATGAGGTTATTGTTGGTGTGTGGGAGGGAATTCAGATTTTGACTGACCATGAGAGATAGTTGATTGATGAAGTTTTCCATGAATGTGTTTGAATCAGGAGGCTTGTATGATGGATCTGGAATGAGTTTGTAGTTACCATTTCCCGTTGGTATGACTTGAGAAGCTTTGGTGGTAATTCCAACATTGGTGTAGAAGGCAGTTGAATCATTTGACGAACTTGTTTCTCCCTATTTAGATTTGAACTGTTCAAGAATCCTTCATTCACACATAGCATGTCTCTCATTCTGAAGAAGAAAGGCATACACTTGCTCATAGTTGGTGTTCTTTAATCCTTTGGTTAGCTTCACAGAGGTGACAAACTTGTGCCATTCGGGATTCATGTTGTTCACAAACTTTGAGTTCAGCTGAATATTTGGCATGGTCATTTTGATGTTCCTCATGTAATTTACAAGCTTTTGGAATCTCACGTAATATTCATAGACAATTTCTTCTGGTTTCATCTTAAAATGCTCAAATTCATCATATAGTTGTGATTCTCTCTCTTCCTTGGTTAATTCAGAACCCGAGAGAAGCATCTTGACATTGTCCCAAACTACCTTAGCTTCAGTGTTGTGATTGATCAACTTGTAAATGTCCTTAGGTAAACCCTGAAGTATGATGTTAGAAGCCCTGATGTCTGCATCGTATCTCTTCTTTTCCTTATCAGTCAGTTCATCATACATTTTAGGTCTGTCCAGTCCCAATATCACCGAGCCATCAGCAGCAGTATCAAGTATGTCTCTGGTTGTCTCAACTTGATACGGTCCTTCATCAATTGACTTGGGAATGTTGACTCCATTTTCTTTTCCCAAACAGTACAACCTAATTTGCTGAGCCCATGAGTCATAGGTGGACAAGTATCTGATCCAGCTGCTTGAACGTCCTCAGCAACAGAAGAGATGATTGTTGGTATGTTGGTAGACATGATTACAGATTTCACGGGATTTTAAAACTCTATGATTAAACCGGGAAATAGATTCTTTCGCGGGATTTTACTGAATCAAAAGAAAACCGTATTAGAAACAAAATCAACCAAGTCGCTATAACCCTTGAAGACAAGTCGCTAAGTCACAAAGTTGCTAAGTAGCAACTCGCTAAAGGCTCAAGTCACTGTGGATCAAGTCGCTAGACACAAATCGCTATGAACAAAGTCGCTAAACACAAGTCGCTAAAGCAGCAAGTCGCTAAGCTGACAAGTCGCTAAAGAACAACTCGCTAAGTAGACAAGTCGCTAAGGAACAACTCGATGAGAGGTCAAGTCGCTAAAGAGTAACTCGCTAGTAACAACAAAGACAAGTCGCTAGAAATAATAAAGACAAGTCGCTACGTCAACCAAGTCGCTAGCCGGAGTGGTGTCTCCACTACTTTGTACTGTTTGTCATCTTGTCTCAATAGACAAGTCGCTAGGGCTCAAATCGCTACCACTTCAACTACAAGTCGCTACCAACAAACGCAGCAAGTCGCTACGAAGAATATTTATCCGAGAACCAAGTTGCTAGGAAGAAAAACTTATACACAACCCTTTTCAATCCAAAACAAGCTCAACCACAGTGATTCAAGCTTTCCAAATCAAAACCCAAGAACTTACAATGATTCTAAACACAAAAGTACACTCAAAATTCAAACTTTAACACAAGAAATGATCCAAATGATGCAAAAACCACTAAACTTTTTCAAACCCAAAAACCATATAAAACCACTAGAAATCCAAGGATATGTAAGAGAGATGATCAAACCATGGCTCTTGATACCATTTGTAACATATTGGATTTCACAAACACATCAAACCATGATCAAAGTAGGCGTATACAATAAGATTTTAGAGAAAGAAATAGTTAGAGGTTTGGGAACTTAGTGAGAGAAAGTGAAAGTGTTATTATGAGCTCCAACCCTCTACCTTGTGAGGTAGAGGGTATTTATAGTTTCTTACATAAAGGCCACCTTCGGGCTGTGGATCAGGCATACAGTGGGTAAAGACCCGTCTATCCTCCACGATGTTACTTAACTAAATACTTCCTAACGTTAAATAACTACGACTACGAGCTTTCTAACGATTACATATACTTGAGGTGACCGACTCTTTAATAACTGGATTTACTAAATCCTAACAAAACATTTAATTCACGTTCAAATTTATGTTGATGATATTATTTTTGCCTCGACTGACCCCAATGAATGTGACCGTTTTTCTAATGAGATGGGTTCCGAATTTCAAATGTCTATGATGGGACAAATGTCATTTTTCTTGGGATTACAAATTTTACAAAGTCCCGGAGGAATTTTTATAAATCAATCTAAATATGCAAATGAAATTTTAAAGAAATTTGGATTTGATACTTGTGACACCGTTGACACTCTCATGGTAGAATGTACCAAACTGGATGAGGACCACTCAGGGATCATGGTAGATCAAATGAAATATCGTAGTATGATTGGATCCCTGATGTACCTTACTGCCAGCAGACCAGACATTCTGTTCGTTGTATGCATGTGTGCTAGATACCAGGCTAAGCCTACTAAAAAGCACCTTGAAGCGGTTAAACGGGTCTTTCGGTATCTCCAAGGAACCATCAATATGGGACTCTGGTACCCGAAGGACACCGGTATATCACTAACAACCTATGCAGATGCTGATCATGCAGGATGTCAAGATACACGTCGAAGTACGTCTGGAGGTGCTCAGTTTTTGGGTGATAAGCTTGTGAGCTGGTCTTCTAAGAAAAAAATGAGTACTTCTATATCCTCTACAGAGGCTGAATACATAGCCATGTCATCTTGTTGTGCTCAAATCCTATGGATGAGATCCTAATTATCTGACTATGGCTTTGACTTCAACAAAATCCCTTTGTATTGTGATAACAAAAGTGCCATTGCTCTCTCTTGCAACAACGTACAACATTCAAGAGCAAAGCATATCGACATTCGACATCATTTCATCAGGGAGCAAGTGGAAAACGGTGTGGTGGAACTTTATTTTGTCAGGACTGAATACCAGTTAGCAGACATCTTCACCAAAGCTCTTCCTAGAGAACGTTTTGAGTTTATCCTTCCACGACTAGGTCTAAAGAGTCTACAACCAGAAACACTCAAACGTCTTCAAGAGGAAGAAGAGGAGTAAAAGTTTTTGTTCTTCATTCATCTCTTGTAAATAGTTATTCAAAATGCAAAATACAAAATTACAAAACCAACAAAAAGCAAATAGAAAAATATAAAATTTTCAAAATCCATAAAAATTAGAAAATCTTGAAAAATCCCAAAAATATTGTTATTCTGTCATGTTTTCCTTATTCGATATTATCTACGGACTTTGTGTTGACATTCAAAGAATGTCACGGGTCTTTTAGATGTTCTTCGTATGTACATAATTTGTTTAAAAAAATCGAGAGAAAGTAAAAACAAAAGCTTATAGTCATTTCAGTCTATAACCCGTTTTTAAAAAAAGAACAGAGCCATGCTTTATCTTATTTTTAAATCTCATGCTCTGATTCTAAAAACAAATATTTGTTATCTTTTTGAAAACTAATAAAAATAACTCGATCTCAATTTTTGAAAATCATCTGAACATGACATTTGTCAAAATATCTATCTCTCAATCAACAACTTATGTCATTGATTGAGGGGGAGAATGATTTCATCTAAATCAAAAGGTTAGTTGTCATACAACTGGTTCAGACCAAGGTTTATGTCATGTTTTCAAAAGATACTCAAGCATGTTTTTGGAGTTTAAAGTCTCAGCTTTGATCCTTATCGGTTAAATGTTTTCATAAGCAAATCACAACTCTTCTCAAAATCTTTCAAAATCAATTTAAATCTACAAGAGATCATAAATCTCAAATGATTTGAAAATTGTGATCGGGGGAAAATTTGTGATTTAAATTGGATTTAAACTGATAATTCGATAAAATGGTGTTATGATGATTTACAAGCTTTCCTCCCCACATGTGCCAAACGATTTCAGGAGATGTTAGAATGTTTAATAGCAACATGTCCTAAATCCTTAGGTGCGAAAGATAAAGCTGTGATTCCTTGTTCCATGCCTAGTAGGCGTATACAATAAGGTTTTAGAGAGAGAAATAGTTAGAGGTTTGGGAACTTAGTGAGAGAAAGTGAAAGTATTATTATGAGCTCCAACCCTCTACATTGTGAGGTAGAGGGTATTTATAGTTTCTTAAATAAACGCCACCTTCGGGCTGTGGATCAGGCATACAGTGGGTAAAGACCCGTCCGTCCTCCACGATGTTACTTAACTAAATACTTCCTAACATTAAATAACTACGACTACGAGCTTTCTAACGATTACATATACTTGAGGTGACCGACTCTTTAATAACTGGATTTACTAAATCCTAACAATCTCCCCCTAAGGGTGGTCACCTCAAATTACATTGAATACAAACAGATATTACATTAAGATTGTTCTTGGATTCTTGTTAAAGTTCTTTGCTTTAAATCCCGTAGTCATTGATTCTTCATTTTTGCATGTTTGGTTAATCCAAGTGGAGGTCTTTAACTGATCCACGTGATAATGAGTTTTGAGCCAGCATTGAGATCATCAGCTTAACATGAATCTCTGACTCTTCCATTGTGGTGTTGTGACTTTTGGACCGACATGCTCACATTCTGGATCATGATTTCTTCTCATCAGAGTAGCGGAAGCTTTAGTTGATTCATGATATTTGCAGCAGCGTAGCAGAAGCATGGAGTGAAAATATCAGAGTCGTTGATGCACTTATCATGATTTCTTTGGAAATGAATATGTTGTGTGAGCATGCGGCTATAGATTGACCTCTCCATTCTGATCAGCTGCAAACGTCGGGCGTACCTGCATACAACAGTTAGCAATAAAGCGTACGAGAGTGTCTTTGATCACTTTTGTTGAATTGAGGTACACGGCCCACGGTTCCCCGTTGATCAGTACAAGTACTGCCTGTGATCAGGTATAATTCCGAAGAATCTCCTTGACAGGGTTTCGCAGCTGTTCAAGCTGTTCTCAGACCGGAACGTCTCAAAGAAGACAACACGGAGTGAGTAAACCAGCGAATTTGAGATTCACTGATTGATGAAAAGATATTTAAAAAACAATTGATTATTGCTTAATAAATTGTTTTTGTAATACAACGAAGGTTTTAAGAAAAATCAATTATCAATCATAAACACCTTTTATATTTGAAATATTAATACACAGTCGATGTGCTAAAGAAAAAAATTTTTAAGCACAACGAACGATTTTCAAAGGTATCCGTCAATCCATAACCTGAACCAGGATTGATTCATAATTTTGAATCGCCCCATTGTTTCTGTTCAGTTGTCACATGGTTGATCTATTGGATAGATCTCACATGCCACCTACCAAGAGCTTGTTTGATGTTGGCTCTAGAAGGTTTTCCATCGTCATTGTGAATATGTTTACGTATCACTCAGATGTTCTGGCAATACCACAAGGATAATGCGTAGGACTCTTAAAATATAATCTCTCTTTCCACATTGTGTGAAACAGAGAGTCTTCATTGATGGTGTCCTAATGAGATTTATTTGATGATCTTGTGGCTCTAGACTCAATTGTGCACATTTGGTTTCCTATGCCAGAGACTAGGGAGAGGGTCTCCTTCTTCAATATCAACAATCTCTAAGAGAAAGTCGATAGATAAGGTCAGTTCCCCGTGAGAATGAAACAAGTCCTGTTAAGAGGAACTTGAGTGGTTTGGGAAGTTGTAGTGCAGTGCGTCACTGGGTCCATGACGTCTTGTCTTCAATACCGATGTTACCTTGGTAACCACCAGTAGCATATGAGTTGAACCCGGTTTCTGCCCTAAGGTTGAATTATTAGAGGGCTATTTCTTTTCACCCTTTTCACATTTAATTCTTTTTCATTCTTCAACCCCTTCAGTGCTTACCGAGACTTCATAACTAGAACCTTGTTGGGTTTATTCTAGTTCTAGCTCTATCTCAGTCCGCACTATTCCCATATCTCACTTTTCTCCTTTTTTCATCATACCTAAGGACTCTACACTATCCAGTGGATTGTCACTGGGTAGATCCCTCCGGCTCTGGCGGGATCGTGGGAACGAGTACCTAACCTAACCATCCTTATATCACCATACATAAAGTAAATTTGGTCGGTCTATTTGGTATAGTTCATCTGCCATTGTAACCAATTGAAAACCTTTTGAGAATCAATCCAGATACTTGTGATATATTATCAAAGCATTTTGTACATGAATTGTTTTTGATATTTTTAGAAAAAGAGCTCCCCCTCAACATGTGCATCATGTATTTGAAATCGTTTTGGCACACGAAAGCAAGAGGAGGAATTCACTTCTTTGATTACCATTTTCTAAAAGATATCAACATCACTTTCCTGATCAAACTTAGCATTTTTCATACTTTGTTAAGGGTATTTTTTTTTTGGAAAGGATGTGGTTTTCAAAAAAATTGCTCCCCCTCAATATGTGCATAGAGATTTGAAAATATTTTGCACATAATAGGGAAAACCTGCACATTGAAACAAATCAATCACGTTTCAATCCTTTTTGGTTTGAAATAGATGCTCCCCCTCAACATGTGCATGTTAAATTTGAAATCGTTTGAACCTTGGACCTGATCTCAAATCAATATTTCTAAATCCTACTTTGAAATAGATTTAAAAATACCATAAAAAATCAGAAAATTGAAAAATACCAAAAATATGTTTTCTCAAGACATGTCTTCTGGTATCGATAACATCTACGGTCTTAGAAATGTCATTCAATAATGGCACGGGACTTTAGATGAAGTTCGAGCAGGAGGTGTAAATATTTCTTTCTAAACATGTCTCTAAATATGGCTTGCATTTACTTCAGACTGTAACCCGCGCTTAAAACAATGGTTTGCTATTTTTTCAGATAGCAACCCGCTCTTTTAAAGAAAGGAAAGTGCTGCGCTAAACTAATTTTCATATATTTCGTGCACTTATCCTAAAACTAAATGAGGAAAGTATGTCGAAGGACTGCTGTTCCTACACAAATGTTTTTCCGTCTAAAAATTCTTCAGAAAAATATTTGTTGTTTTCTAAATGGTGGAAAATGAGTTGCTTGAAAATCTATCAGATTCAGAGTTTTCGTAAAAATTTAAATACTCAATCAATGACTTCAGCGCATTTTAAACTTTTCATAAAATGAGTCATTGATTGAGGGGGAGAATGTTTTAAAATCTATATCATCTAACGAGCTTATCTAATTATCCTATATACTTAAATGTAAAACATGTTAACCTATGTTGAAGGACTAGGTGCCTAAGATAGGATTGTTAGGATTAGATGATTAGAGTTTGATGAACACATTATTCCCATGCTTTATATGATCTGATTGATATGTTGAATTGACTTTTATTAGTCGATTGATGTTGAGGTGTTGTCGACCACCATATATCTGATTGTGCTGACTAACGTATGCAGATAAGATGGTCATAAGAATGTTCCCGATCCGGATCCCACAATTGAAGATGATTGGATGCTGAAAGGAAAGGGTAACTATATCTTGGGTTGACAAATGAAGAAACGGAGCTTAATTTGACTTCTATGGAGAGTTGACATGAAAAAAAATGCAATCCAAGAGGTCTCACTGCAATCTGCAGATGGTTTTCTTCATCATCATATGAAGAAACGGAGCTTAATTGGACCTCTATGAAGAGTTGGCATGACAAATGCAACGTCAGAAGTCTCACTGCATCAGCAGACGGTTTTCTTCCTGCCCTACAGCAACAACAGAAACTTCTTAACCACCTAACGTATCTTTGTGCATGACAAGTTGTGAATGATATCATTTATAAACATTTTTGAAAATATTGTTTTGAAAATGATAAAAATATTGTTTTGAAAATAAATTGGACTTAATTTTGAAAATCACTGGACTTATCTTTATCAAAACTTAAGTCACTCAATCATCTACTACGGTCATCGATTGAGGGGGAGATTGATTTAAAATAAAAATATTTTCAAATAATATTTCATCAATCAAGTCCGTTTGTGCAAAATAAGTGGTGATCTAAAGATTCAATGTTATGTCATGGTATGATTTTCTTTAAAACTCAAAGATCTTACAAAATGAAATTTTTTCTGTTCTTGTTTGATTGTGAAATTGTTTTATTTTACTTAAAGATCTCTTAAAAACTATCATACCTGACACTAACAATCTTTAATGTTTTAAATTGATCCTTATCAGTCTATTTCAAAAATTAAATCTTGCCACGTCTTTCCCCAAACTTTTCTAAATGATTTAAATCAGTTGGGATCACAAATCTCAAATGGTTTGATATTTTTGATCGGGGGAGAGATCGTGATTTAAATCTCAAATCTGTTTTAGTCCTTTAAAGGCACTCCTGCCTCCATGTGCCAAACGATTTCATATACATGATGCACATGATTGAGGAGGAGCATTTATCCAAAAACAAGATGAGTATTTAAACCAGGCCACATATTCTCCCATGTTTTCTAAACCTAATTAAATCACTTGGGATACAAAATCTCAAAGGGTTTGATATTTTTGATCGGGGGAGAATTTGTGATTTAATATGAAATTTGATAAAAGATGATTGTTTTGATTCAAAGTGCAAGTTCTCTCTAATATGTGCCAAACTCTTTCGTATATCGATGCACATATTGAGGGGGAGCGAATGGTTTCTTAATGGCTTTTGTGATCGTGGATGTGCTTCAAAAGAACTCTTTCCTCTATGTGTCTATGTGATAAAATGATTTCACATATCCTATGCACATATTGAGGGGGAGATTTTACCAAAGAAAAGCAAATAGTTTTTTCCATGGAAATTGGGATCAAGAATATATTTCAAAGAACTCTTGCCTCCATGTGCGAAACAATTTCAAAATCATATGCACATGTTGAGGGGGAGCATTTCTAAATGATCAAAAACAATTAAGGTACAAAATGTTTTGATTTTATATCACAAGTACCTTGATTGATTTTTACAAATGATTTTTCAATTGGTTTCGTGAAGGAAAGAACAATACCAAAAGACCGACCAATTTACTTTATGCATGGAGTTATAAGGATGGTGAGGTTAGGTATTTGTTCCCACGATCCACCAGAACCGGAGGGATCTACCCAGGGACAATCTACTAGATAGTGTAGAGTCTTTAGGTATATTAAAAAAAGGAGAAAAATGAGAATACGGGAAGAGTGCGGACTGAGACTGAGCTAGTACTGGAATAAACTGAACAAGGTTCTAGTTATGAATTCTCGTTAAGCACTGAAGGGGTTGAAGAATGAAAAATAATTGAATGTGAAAAATGGGTGAAAAGAAATAGCCCTCCATTAATTCAACCTTAGGGCAGAAACCGGGTTCAATACATATGATACTGGTTGTTACTAAGGTAACACTGGTATTGAAGACAAGACGTCATGGACCCAGTGATGCACTGCACCTAACTTCCCAAGCTACTCTAGTTCCTCTTAAAAGGGCTTGTTTCATTCTTACGGGGAACCCACATAATCTATCAACTTTCTCTTAGAGATTGTTGATATTGAAGAAGGATACCCTCTCCCTAGTCTCCGGCATAAGAACAAAATGTGCACAATTGAGTCTAGAGCCAAGATATCATCCACGATATCTCATTAGGACACTAAATTGATGAAGACTTGCTGTTTCACACAATGTGGAAAGTAAGAATATATATTAAGAGTCCTACACATTATCCTTGTGGTATTGCCAGAACATCCGAGTGATATGTAAATATTCACGATGAAGATTGAAATCCTTCTAGAGCCAACATCTAACAAGCTCTTGGTGGGTGACATGTGAGATCTTGCAAAAGATCATGCTTGTGACAACTGGATAGAAACAATGGGGCGATTCATTCGTGAATCAACCTTGGTCCAGGAAATGAATTGACGAATACTTTTGGAAAAACCGTTCGATGTGCAAATCTTCTTTTCTCTAGCACATCGAATGTGTATTCATTTTCAAATTCAAAAAGTATCTATGATTGAAAAAATACTTTCGGAAAAAACATTCGATGTGCGAATCTCTTCTTTTCTCTAGCACATTGAATGTGTATTCTTTTCAAATACAAAAAGTATTTTTGATTGAAAATTGATCTTTCTTATAAAACCTTCGTTGTATTTCAAAACTCTTTCTTCTAGGCAATACGCGATTGTTTTCAAATCAATTTTTCATCACTCAGTGAATCTCAATTCGCTGGTTCACTCACTCTGTGTTGTCTTCTTTGAGACGTTTCGGTTTGAGAACAGCTAGAACAGCTGCGAAACCATGTCAAGGAGATTCTTCAGAATTCTACCTGATCATAGGCAGTACTTGTACTGATCAACGGGGAACCGTGGGCCGTGTACCTCAATTCAACGAAAGTGATCAAAGACACTTTCGTGTGTTTTATTGCTAACTGTTGTTTGCAGGTACATTTGGACGGTTGCAACTGATCAGAATTGAAGAAGTCAATCCAAAGCCGCATGCTCACAGCATCCACACTTAATTGAAGAAATCATGACTTATGCATATCTACAGAACCTGGATCTGATATTTTTATACGATGTTTCTGCTACGCTGCTGCAAATATCATGAGCCAGTAAAGCTTCCGCTACTCTGATGAAAAGATGTCATGATCCAGAAAGTGTGAGCATGTCGGTCCGAAAGTCACAACATCACATGAAGGCAACACAACAAAGGGTGATCCTGAGATTAACTGTGGCTGATGATCTCAAAGTAAGCTTGAAGATCATCAAAGATGTGGATCAGGTAAAGGCCTCTACTAAAAGTATAAAGTTATCGGACTTTAAAGAATCACTGCTAAAGCACAAAGATGCAGATGTTGAAGAATTAATGTCTACAAGCTTAAGACTGAAGATTAAATAGAATGCTAGGATTCGAAATGTAAAACATGGGGTGAGCTCCCTTAGGGGGAGGATTTTAGGAATTATAAATTCCAAAGTGAAGTATCGGTCACCCCAAATATTATCTAGCATAAGTTAGCTCGTAGACATATTGTTAGCTACGTTATTTGTTAGTTATTAGCGTAGTTTAGTTTAGTGCAACACCGTGGAGGAAGGATGGGTCTTTACCCACTGTATGCCTGATCCACAGTCCGTTAGGAGGACGTATTGTATGTAACTATAAATACACTCTACCTCCCAAGGTAGAGGGTTGGACCTTTCATTCTAATCTAACCTTCTTTCTTTTGTTTTACTTTCTCTCTCTAAAACTCTATCTCATTCGATCCATACTAATACTATTTGATATGTTTATGAAATCCAATATGTTATAGTTGTTAGGAGGGACAATTGGTGTCTTCATTGAGGCACAGTCAGATATCTCATATTTCTTCAAGAGATTTCTGGTGTATTTCTCTTGACTGATGGAGATTCCTTTATCAGTTTGCCTGATTTGTAGTCCAAAGAAGTATGTGAGTTTACCCATCATGCTCATTTCAAACTTCTTTGTCATCAGTTTTTCAAACTGTTTGCAAAGAGTGTAGTTTTTGAGCCAAAGATGATGTCATCAACATATACTTGGACCAGTATCACATCTTGTTTTGTCTTGTAGATAAACAATGTGTTGTCTATCTTCCCTCTGACAAACTTGTTTTGAATCAGGAAGGCTGAGAAAGTTTCATACCATGCCCTGGGAGCTTGCTTTAGTCCATAAAGGGCTTTGTCAAGCTTGCAGAAATAGTCATGGAATTCACTACTCTCAAAGCTAGGAGGTTGCTGAACATACACATCTTCTTTGAGTTCACCATTCAGGAATGCACTTTTTACATCCATTTGGTAAACTTTGAAGTTCATGTAGGTAGCATATGCAAGGAAGATCCTTATGGCTTCCATTCTTGCAACAGGAGCAAATGTCTCATCATAGTCAATGCCTTCTTGTTGACTGTAACCTTTGGCTACAAGTCTGGCTTTGTTTTTAATGACAGTGCCGTTTTCATCAGTTTTGTTTCTGAAAACCCACTTCATACCTATGACAATGACATCCTGAGGACATTCGATCAAGGTCATGACCTTGTTTTTATCAAACTGTTGAAGTTCTTCTTGCATGGCCTGAACCCAGCTTGGGTGTTTTAAAACCTAAGTGACACTTTTAGGTTCTATTTCTGATAGGTAATCAGCATATAGACATTCATTTGCTGAAGCTGCAGTTAGTTTAACAGCCATGCTTCTTGTAAGCATGCCCTTAGTGGGTTCACCAATGATGTTTACAAGCTTAATGTCCTAGGATTTTGTCCACTTACTTTGTGGTCTGGGATCTAAGCTTGAAGAGGTCACTGGAGACTCAGGAGTGAGTTCAGGTGCTGGAGCCACATAATCATTAAGATCATCTGTTGAGATGTCTTGTTCAGGTTGGGTTTCTTGAATCACAGGTTCCTGAACATTTGGTTCAGTGTTACCTATCCCAGCAGGGACTGATTGATTTTCAATGAATTCGTTGATTGTTGGTCTGGGAAGGTTGTGAGGTAAGACATAATATGAGATGTCAGCATCAGCTTGGTATGAGGAATTGATTTCAGTGTTATACTCATTAGGAGGATATCTTGATGAGTTATCAATTCCTATTTCCTCCACTGAGGTGTTGGTGAACCTGATGCTTTCTGAACTCTCATCAAAGGTGACATGAAAAGTTTCCTCAACTTTTTGTCTCCTTGTGTTAAATACCCTGAAGGCTTTGGAGATCAGTGAGTAACCTAGAAAGTACCCATCATCAGCTTTGGCATCAAACTTGCCTAGATGATCCTTGTGGTTATGAATAAACACATGACATCCAAACACATGAAAGTAGCTGATATTAGGAAGTCTACCTTTGAAAATCTCATATGGGGTTTTGTTATGTCTTTTGACAATGATTGACCTGTTTTGAGTGTAACAGGTTGTTTTGACTGCTTCAGTCCAGAAATGTTTTGATAATGTTGAGCCATTTAACATGGTTCTAGCAGCCTCAATGAGAGTTCTGTTTTTCCTATCAGCTACCCCATTTTGTTCAGGGGTGTAAGGAGATGAAAATTTTTGGGAGATTCCCTTTTCATCACAGAAATTTTCAAGCTCTTCATTTCTGAACTCAGTGCCATTGTCAGTTCTGATTTATTTAACAGTAATGTCATTTTGGTTTTCAACTTTTCTGATGAATGACATTATTGTATCAGCTGCCTGACTCTTTTTGGAAAGAAAGTATACCCAAGTGTATCTTGAAAACTCATCAACAATGACAAGTGTATACTTCTCATGCTGGATTGATCTTGGACTGACAGGTCCAAAGAGATCCATATGCAGGAGGTGAAGGCAGCTTTTGATGGAGAAATTTTGTTTGGTTTTGAATGATGCTCTGTGGTGTTTGCCTTTTTCACAGGCAGAGCATGGTTTGTCTTTTGCAAAAACCAGTGATGGTAAGCCAAGGACCTTGTTTTGCTTTGCCAAGTTGTTGATGTTTTTGAAGTTTAAGTGAGAGAGTCTTTTGTGCCATGGCCAGTTGACAGTTTCAGTGGCTTTGACAAAGAGACCAGTTCCATCTTGAGAGAGTGTTGACATGTCTAAGACATAAACATCATCTCTTCTGGGGGCTATCAGAACAACTTCTTTGTTGGCATTGAAAATGGTGCCTTGTTTGTCATTGAATTGCACAATGTACTTTGCATCACAGAGTTGACTGACACTGATGAGATTGTATTTGAGACCATTGACATAAGCTATTCTAGAGAAAACTATTCCATTGCAGTATACTGAACCATAACCTTCATTGGGACATGATGAGTTATCACCAAATACTACCTTGGGTCCTGGTTCCTTTACATATTTGTGCAGATACTCCTTAACACCAGTCATGCTTCTTGAGCATCCACTATCTAGATGCCAAATAGGTTCCCTGGCGTGTCTCTACATAAATAGTAAAATGGATTAGTTTCTCTTGCTGACCCACATACTAGTGGGCTTGGGCCTAAAGGTCTGTTTGAATTTGGCAATTGACTCATGGTCAGTGGTTGAGTGCATTGTGCTACCACAGGTTTTGCATTTGGAGACTGAGGATGACTCAGTGATTCTGGGTTGCTTGGAACTTCTCCTTGCTTGTATGACACTGTCATGCTGGGATGTCTCATGAGCTGGATTTCCGCAAATCTCACAACATGTGTTCATGAGACAGTCATCAGGATGATGATCATGACAGCCACAGTGTGGGCAAGAAGGAAAGGGTTTTGCTCTAGACTTATGAGCAGGTTTGGAGGTTGAAGCATACTAATGACCAACATTGGTATAGTTTGCTTTAGTGAGTGAACTTACATATTGTAAGTGATCAGAAGTTCTGTGATCATCCTTTTTGCAGATCATACAAAAAAGGATTCTATAACAGTTGTCAGTGGTATGACTGGTATAGTGGCATAGATCACACTTCTTCTTGGGTTTGGTGGTGGCTTTAGAATTTGATGAACTGGAGGAGGCTGACTTAGTTTCCTTGATTGAATCAGGAGCTTTTTAGATGGATTCCATCTTATCAATCAACTTCCTCACAAGTTCAGTCAGTTGCTGAATTTGGTCAGATTCAGTGGGGACAGAAGATGTGGAAGTCTCAGTGGGAGTAGATTCTTGTTGGATTGGTTTTGTTGGTCTTTTCAGGATTTTTCTACCAATTCCAGATCTTTCCTTTGGTGAATGAGGATTGAATTTCATTGGAGTAAGCTCAGAGCTCGGTGCAGCACCCTGAAGAGGTTTCAGGGGTGGAAGCGGTGCATTTGATTCTGCTTCAGACTCAGAGATGTGTTCAGTACTACTGGGCACATCAGGGATTCCAAGCATGCTCTTAAGAGCTTGACTCTCAGGCTCTAGTATTCTTCCAGAATTGAAATTTGGAAGCTTACTCTCCGGATTAACCCGTTCAATCCAATCACTGGGCTTGGGAATAGTCAACACATTGGTAATCATGCCACCAGACACAAATGGTTTGGGAGATAGGTATTTGTCGTGAGAGTCAGGGAGATGATCTTCACCTATGACTCTCTTTTTGCTACTGGGGGCTCCCACAACATCAAAGACTCTTGGATTGTTAGCAGTCCAACTAGCAATGATATCCTTTTCTTTCTTAAGTTCATCTTGAAGAGCCTGATTTCTTTTAACTAATTCAGTGTTTTGAATTTGCAAAGTGATAGCCTCAAGCTTATTTTGTTTCAAAAGAAGCAGTTCATCCTTACACTTGTTTAGTTCAAAACTTAGCTTGTTATATTTTTAAAAAAGATTTAATCGTTGCTCTTCTACAAACTTAAGGTCAACATTGATATAGTTCATATAGGACTGCCAATCAGAGTCATCATCCATAGAAAGTAAAATATTTACCTTCTTCATTGTGATGTTGACCCATTCTCCATTCCTGTCATAATTTTTCCCAACAGCAAGCTTGTCCTCTTCTGAGAGGGCCATCAGTGCATTGACATGCACCATTTCATCATCAAATGAGACTCGCTCTTCATCCCAGTCGAAGGTTTCAGCAACAAGGCCTTTGTTTTTAGCCTGCACAGATTGAACACTTTTTGTTGTTTCTGAGGGACTGGCCTCAAGCAATGCAAGCTTAGCGTTGACTTTCCTATACTTAGCTTCAAAATCAACGGTTTTGTTTTGATTAGATTTGTTTTGAAGATTTTGATGAGACTGATAGATTTTTGGTTGAAATTTGCTAAAGCCTGAGGACTGATTTGACCCTGATGGTTTGTAAAAAGGTTTAGAAATTGTTTTCGAAAAACAGTCTTTTGCAAAATGACCTTTTTTGTGACACTTAAAGCATTCAGTGTCCTCATTAGCTTTAGCATTTGAAAAACCTTTGTTTCTTTTTATAAACCTTCGAGAGTTAGCAAGGAGTGCCCTTTCCTGAAATTCAATGTTCATGTCATTTAGGTACTCCTCACTTGATCTCTCATCAGGCTCATCATCTGAATTTTCCTGAAAATATTGAACAACACTGTTAGAATAAAAAGCAGTTGATATTGGTGTTGAAGTGGTGGTCAGGGACTTCTTGACATCCTGAGACTTCTTTAAGTCAGGGATCGTCTGTTGATGAGGTTTTCCTCATAGACAAATTTCCCATAAATTTCAGGAAGTTCAAGGTTCTGGATATGATTAGCATTCCTAAGTCCCTGAGAGAAATTCAGCCACTTCTCAGGGAGACTATTGACAAAACCAACATCGATTTCATGTTTGGACAACTTAACACCATCATTAGATAGTTCATTTAAGAGAGTTTAGTACCGGGTGTAAGTTTTAGACAGAGTTTCTGAGTCCTTAGCCCTGAAGGTGTTATACTCAAGTTTCAGGTCCATAATCCTGGTTTCCTTGGTATCAGATGGGCCTTCATGACTGTGAACAAGGTCATCCCAGGTTTGTTTAGTTGTACTACAGCTTATAACTGACTCCATAATATCATCAGGAAGACATGATATGATGATACTTTTGAGTCTTTGGTCCTGGTTGACCACTCTCCTCTCATCCTGAGTCCACTGAGCTTCAGGTTTAGGCAAACCTTCAACAGTCTTTGGGATAAATGGACCTTCATTTATACACTTGATATAATAAGGTTCCATCCCAATCAAATAGCAAAGCATACGCTTTTTCCATTTGTTAAATCTACCAACTTCAAGTCTAGGGGCAACAGCTGAATAAGATCCACCTTTTTTGTCGACTAGTTGGGGTACATCAATTTCAGCCATAAGCATCCTGATTTAAAAACGTTTTTAGAGTGGCTTAAAAAAAATTATAATCAGCCTTGCTCTGATACCACTTGTTGTTCCCTATTCACTATCGTAAAACACTTAAGTATTTAAAATAAGTTAACAGTGAATTTATGACTGATAAGATGTAAGTAAAACACACTGAATAATTTTCAACATAATATTCTTCATTAGAAATGAATCAAACAAGAATACATTACCCAAGTACTTGCGGAATAGTACTTGGGATTGAAATGACAAAGGGTGTAACTCCTCACGAAGCTCATGTTGAGTCTGAGCACAACTACAAGTACCCACTGAGCTATCTCAGGGATTAAGTTGTATTTGGAGGAGTGAAAGATGGCTTGCGTGTATGTGTGTTTTTATAATTCACAAGATTAAATCTTTCACTCCATCTCTTATGCTATTTATACAAGTATGAGTTTTAACTCTTTCCTAAGTGACAAACTGACAATTTACAGAAAACAAAATACTTATGTATTTTGTCTCTGTTTACAAAGACTATTTTAGGTAAGAGACAAGACTGCTTTCTAAAGATCAGTGATGACACTGAGCCTGATCTTTTGCCATTCAGGGAAAGTTGACTTTGGTTGATAAGGACTTCGTGTTATCTGATTCAAACTTATCCCGCCTTATCCCGCTCGTTCTTTAGTCTTCACATCCTTCAGTCTTCTATTTCAGTTTGTCTTCAGTGTAAGTAGTTGGAGAGGAGTTTTAGGGATTCAGTGAGTTATTGTCATAACTCACTGAATCCACCATCTTCTTCTTAACTCAGTCTTCACCCTTTAAGTTCCGCCTTACTGAATGGAGAGACTTCATCATTGGCTCTTACTGAGTATCCTGAATATGGCTCACTGAGGGACTATGCACTCAGTGACCTGTTAGTGTTTAAAGGACAAAACACTTAGGATATTTTCTATTCAAATCCTAGATTAAGGGGTTTGGGTATTTACTGAACCCAACAATTAGTTTAGAGTAACACCATGGAGGAAGGACGGGTCTTTACCCACTGTATACTTGATCCACAGTCCGACAGGAGGACGAGTAGGTTGTAACTATAAATACCCCTTCCACTTGCTCAATTATAATGACGATGGCGACATCATATGCTACCTTTTAGGGGAAGTAGTGTGAATAGAATACATTTAGATGATTTTCACTTATTCAATCAAGAATGGCAACTCCGTATGCAATTCTTGAGGGGGAGAAGAAGTGTGAATTTACTGCATGGTTGATTGATATATGAGAATAAATGGTCAAACGGCTCCAAACTCATGTAAGAACTGAGCTTCTTCTTATTGAGTCATCTTCACATGGAGTTTTCTTCTAAGAGCCACTGGTTGACATCTTCTCACGGACTGATGAGTTTAATGACAAAGTGCTTCCAGTTGCGGGGCTGATTTCCTTGATGAACATCCTTCTGTTCTTGTTTGATTTGGAGGGATTTAAGTTAAGGGGATTTGTTATATATAAGTTAACGGGAATGCATCTGGTGAGAAGAAGATGTTAACTTTCTATTCCCTAAATGTACAATCTTGAAGAAGGTCGAGTCTACAGTATGTTCTACATTTTCTGCTGCATGATAGAAGACTAAAGACAAGTTGCATTTGACGATCTAAAGCCTTCTTCTTAATCTGGGCATTTATCAAACAAATTGTCCGTTTAGGGGAGAGCACTAATTAGGGAGAATGATAAGTCAAGATTCAATCCCTAATTAGATTTGCTCACGTAATTCTTCAGCAAGTTGATTCTCACAGATATATATCTGAGCTTATGATGTTCTTCTCAATAGATTTTGAGTATATAGGCTTACAATGTGTTGCTGATTCTGAAGTATTAAAACCAGCAAGGGGGAAGGAGACACGCATCTAAACGCGAGTAAACTTGATGAACTTAATACTTCTAAATGATTGAAGATATCCCGGGAAGACAAATGTCATTACCGCAGAGAAAATCAATGTTTGACTCATGGCATTTAGTGTTCTTATTCCAACTATGTGGGGGAAGAGATGGAAGAGTTAGTTTCTGAAGATAAAAGAGGTACACAAGTGTGTGATGATTTCGATGTTATCGCAATCATCAGGGGAGAGAGATTGTGATGATTTCAATGTTATCACATAGTTGGAAGATAAATGTCATTACCACAGAGAAACTCAAGGTTTGACTCATGGCATTTAGTGTTCTTATTCCAACTATGTGGGGGAAGAGATGGAAGAGTTAGTTTCTAAAGATAAAAGAGGTACACAAGTGTGTGATGATTTCGATGTTATCGCAATCATCAGGGGAGAGAGATTGTGTGCATTGGGGGCACTCAGCTGTTTCTATTGAGAGCTTAATCCGTGATTCAGAGATATAATCACTTATTCCAGAGTTGACATCCGCATAGATAATCAGTGATTCGGCCTGCTACTTCAATGTTATCGATTATTATCTCTTTGGGCATTCGAGTACTTCGAGTTCTTGGGCTTCATACACTATCATCAGGGAAGAGAAAAGTATACATCGGGGTTATTCTTTGGCTATCAGAATTAATCTGCTACTTCGATGTTATAAGTTTCTCTGCTTTTGGGTATATGTGTATTCGGGTTCGTGAGCTCTATTCTAAGAGACTGACTGCATCAATTCATCTACTTGGGGGAAGTGGTCTCTTGACACCTTTTGGTATTCATCACCTCAGAGTTCAGTGTAAAAGAAATTTGAGAAGAATCTTTCAAGATGGGATGATACGTTGCTGTTCTATTGGATGATATTACCCCGAACGAAGAATCACAAAGATCATTCTTAACAGGAGCAGCAAGGTCGATGATAATGGTGTGCTTCTTTGTGCACCTGGCTAAGGCAAGCTTGAAATAGAGCTTCGAATCTGCTCAACCAATGGATTTTTGGTTTGGGGGGAAGCTGCCAAAGTCTCGTAATCTTAAAGGCTCAATTCCTTCTTTTCAAGAGCCTTGGAAGCTTTGGTGGTGAAAGTTTAAGAGATGATGACTTCTGTATTCTGCAAAGGGGTTGTTTGATATCCTTATCTCGGTACTCGTATCATCATCTTCTTAGACTATATCATCTACTCTATCTATAAATAATTATTAAAAACCAAAATACAAAAATATAAAACCAACAAAAAGAAAATAGAAAAATATAAAACCAACAAAAACCCATAAAAATTTGAAAAATCAGAAAATACCAAAAATATTGTTTTCTCAAGACATGTCTTCTGGTATCGATAACATCTACGGTCTTAGAAATGTCATTCAACAATGGCACGGGACCATAGATGAAGTTCA
Source organism: Chrysanthemum seticuspe (assembly GCA_019973895.1). Taxonomy (NCBI): domain Eukaryota; kingdom Viridiplantae; phylum Streptophyta; class Magnoliopsida; order Asterales; family Asteraceae; genus Chrysanthemum; species Chrysanthemum seticuspe. Next base: position 168,761,816 of record BPTQ01000008.1, read on the forward strand.
AGCAGGAGGTGTAAATATTTCTTTTCAAAACATGTCACAAACTATGGCTTGCAGTAACTTCAGACTGTAACCCGTACTTAAACCATGGTTTGCTATTATTTCAGATAGCAACCCATTCTTCAAAGAAGGAAAGTGCTGCGCTAAACCAATTTTCAAAATTATCGAGCACTTATCCTAAAACAAAATGAGGAAAGTATGTCGAAGGACTGCTGTTCCTACTCAAATATTTTTCCTTCTAAAATTCTTCAGAAAAATATTTGTTTTAACAAAATGGTGGTAAATGAGTTGCTTTAAAATCAATCAGAATCAAGTTTTCATAAATTTGCAAAACCCAATCAATGACTTCAGCTTATTTAAAACTTTTCATAAAGAGCCACTGATTGAGGGGGAAAATGTTTTCAAATTTATATCATCTATCGAGCTTATCTAATTATCCTACGTGCTTAACTGAAAATGATAGTTGCCTATGTCGAATGACTAGGAATTTAGGATATGATTGTTAGAATTAGATGACTTTAGTTTGATAAACATGTTATTCCCATGCCTTATATGAACTGATTGATATGTTGGATTGACTTTTATTAGTCGATTGCTGGTTGGGTGATGTCGAACACCATATATATGTATGTATGTTCACTAACGTATGCAGATATCATGGTATAAAAGATTGTTCCCGACCCGGATCCCACAAAAGAAGATGATTGAATGCCGAAAGGAAAGGGTAACTATTTCTTGGGTTGACAAAAGAAGAAACGAAGCTTAATTGGATCTCTATGAAGAGTTGGCATGATAGATGCAACGTCAGAGGTCTCACTGCATCAGCAGATGGTTTTTCTTCCAGCCCTACAACAACAACAACAAAAGCAGCTTAACCACCTAACGTATCTTGTGCAGGATAAATAGTGATGATACCATTTTTCAACAATTTTGAAAATAATGTTTTGAAAATGGAAAAATATTGTTTTGAAAATAAATCGGACTTAATTTGTGAAAATCAACCGGACTTCATTTTGTTAAAATATAAGTCACTCAATCAACGACTACGGTCATCGATTGAGGGGGAGAGTGATTTCAAATTGAATAGTTTCAAACAATATTTCTTCATAAAAGTCTGGTTTGTACAAAAAAAAAAGTGGTGATCAAAAGATTTAATGTTATGTCATGGTATGATTTTTCTTTTGATTCAAGATCTTTCAAAATGAAATTTTTTCTGTTCTTGTTTGATTGTGAAATTGTTTTATTTTACTTAAAGATCTCTTAAAACTATCATACCTGACACTAACAATCTTTAATGTCTAAAATTGATCCTTATATGTCATTTTTCAAAAGTAAACAAGGCCACGCCTTTCCCCTTAAATTTTCTAAATAATGTAAATCAATTGGGATCACAAATCTCAAGAGGTTTGAAATTTTTGATCGGGGGAGAGATAGTGATTTAAATCTCAAATCTGTTTTAGTCCTTTAAAGGCACTCCTGCCTCCATTTGCCAAACGATTTCAAATACATAATGCACATGATTGAGGAGGAGCATTTATCCAAAAACAAGATGAGTATTTAAACCAGGCCACATTTTCTCCCATGTTTTATAAACCTAATTAAATCTCTTGAGATCCAAAATCTCAAAGGGTTTGATATTTTTGATCGGAGGAGAATTTGTTATTTAATTGTGAAATCTGATAAATGATGATCGATTTGATTCAAAAGTGCAGGCTGCTCTCCCATATGTGCTAAACGCTTTCGAATCTCGAAGTACATATTGAGGGGTAGCATTTCAAAAGAAAACAAACTTTCAAGGTACAAAGATTTCTATGTTTCAACATAAGTACCTCGATTGATTTTCTAATGGTTTTCTATATGGCAGTATGATCGTGGAAGTACTTCAAAAACCTCTTTCCTCTATGTGTTAAATGATTTCAAATAACCAACGCACATTTTGAGGGGGATAATTTACCAAGAAAATCAAATGGCCTTTTCCACGGAAATTGTGATTAAGAAATTATTTCAAAGAACTCTTGCCTCCATGTGCTAAACAATTTCAAATCATATGCACATGTTGAGGGGGAGCATTTCTAAATGATCAAAACAATTAAGGTACAAAATGCTTTGATATTATATCACAAGTACCTTGATTGATTGTCCAAATGATTTTTCAAGTGGTTTCAAGAAGGAAAGAATTGTACCAAAAGACCGACCATTTTACTTTATGCATGGTGTTATAAGGATGGTAAGGTTAGGTATTAGTTCCCACGATCCCGCCAGAACCGGAGGGATCTACCTAGGGACAATCCACTAGATAGTGTAGAAGTCCTTAGGTATGATGAAAAAAGGAGAAAAATGAGAATACGGGAAGAGTGCGGACTGAGACAGAGCTAGTACTGGAATAAACCCAACAAGGTTCTAGTTATGAAGTCTCGGTAAACACTGAAGGGGTTGAAGAATGAAAAAGAATTGAATGTGAAAAAGGTGAAAAGAAATAGCCCTCCATTAATTCAACCTTAGGGCAGAAACCGGGTTCAATACATATGCTACTGGTGTTTACTAAGGTAACACTGGTATTGAAGACAAGACGTCATGGACCCAGTGATGCACTGAACCTAACTTCCCAAGCTACTCAAGTTCCTCTTAAAAGGACTTGTTTCATTCTCACGGGGAACCTACATTATCTATCGACTTTCTCTTAGAGATTGTTGATATTTAAGAAGGAGACCCTCTCCCTAGTCTCTGGCATAGGAAACCAAATGTGCACAATTGAGTCTAGAGCCAAGAGATCATCCACAATATCTCATTAGGACACAAAATTAATGAAGACTTGTTGTTTCACACAATGTGGAAAGTAAGAATATATTAAGAGTCCTACGCATTATCCTTGTGGTATTGCCAGAACATCCGAGTGATATGTAAAAGTATTCACGATGAAGATGGAAATCCTTCTAGAACCAACATCAAACAAGCTCTTGGTGGGTGACATGTGAGATCTTTTCTAAAGATCAAGCTTGTGACAACTGGATAGAAACAATGGGGCGATTCATTCTTGAATCAACCTTGGTCCGGGAAATGAATTGACGAATACTTTTGGAAAAACCGTTCGATGTGCAAATATTCTTTTCTCTAGCACATCGAATGTGTATTCATTTTCAAACATAAAAAGTATCTCTGATTGAAAAAATACTTTTGGAAAAATCGTTCGATGTGCAAATCTCTTCTTTTCTCTAGCACATCGAATGTGTATTCATTTTCAAATACAAAAAGTATTTCTGATTGAAAATTGATCTTTCTTATAAAACCTTTATCGTGTTGCAAAACTCTTTATTTTAAGCAATACGCGATTGTTTTCAAATCAATTTTTCATCAATCAGTGAATCTCAATTCGCTGGTTCACTCACTACGTGTTGTCTTCTTTGGGATGCTCCGGTTTGAGAACGGCTAGAACAGCTGCGAAACCATGTCAAGGAGATTCTTCGAAACTCTACCTGATCACATGCAGTATTTATACTGATCAACGGGGAACCGTGGTTCTTGCAACTATATTCATCGAAAGTGAACAAAGACACTTTCGTGTGTTTTATTTCTAACTGTTGTTTGCAGGAACTGTTGACGGTTGCAGCTGATCAAAGTTGAGAAGTCAATTCACAACCGCATGCTCATAGCTTACACCAATATAATTGAAGAAAATCATGACAATCAAAGACTACAAAGATGCTTCCGTTACTCTGATGAAAAGATGTCATGATCCAGAAAGTGTATGAATGTCGGTCCAAAAGTCACAACATCACATGAAGGCAACACAATAAAGGGTGATCCAGAGACTTACTGTGGTTGATGATCTCAATGAAAGCTCGAAGATCATCAAAATGTGGATTAGTTCAAAGGCCTCCACTGAAAGTACAAAATCATCGGACTATGAAGAGTCACTGCTAAAGCACAAAGATGTGGAAGTTGAAGAATTAAAGTCTACGAGCTCAAGACTAAAGATAAGAAAGAATGGTAGGATTCGAAATGTAAATCATGGGGTGACCTCCCTTAGGGGGAGATTGTTAGGAATTGGAAATTCCATACGGAAGTGTCGGTCACCCCAATTATAGTCAAGCATATGTTAGCTCGTAGACATATCTTTATTTACGTTATTTAGTAGTAAATTAGTTAGTTATTAGCATAGATTAGTTTAGAGTAACACCGTGAAGGAAGGACGGGTCTTTACCCACTGTATACCTGATCCACAGTCCGACAGGAGGACGAGTAGGTTGTAACTATAAATACCCTTACCATCCTTGGAAGGGGTGGAACTTCTTAATCTAACCTTGAATTTTCTTGGTTATCTCTCTCTTTATAATTCCCTCTCTACTATCTTCATCTCTCTTAACATGGCACTCTTGTATCATCATAATCCTAGACCACCTGAATCATCAAACAACATAAAAAGTGTGATCCTTACAGAAAGACAAAAAAATTTTGATACCCAAACTTTTGAAACAAATGTTAAAACACTTTCAATCCCTTACACACTAACTAAAAAACTTAGAAGTACTTTGACCTTAAAGGTCAAAGCGGGTAGAAAAAGTTTTTGACCCAAAATTAAGTTAAATCCAAACACCCCTTTATGGTACAAATTACTTAAAACTGTTTTCTAAAAACTGAAACTTGACTTTTCTTGATTAAAACAAATTAACAACTTAAAATGACACTTTTAAAAAACTTGAGGATTAGCAATAAGAAAATAAGCACTAAGTGCTTATTTGCACAAAAAGCAGTAAATGGACAGGATAGGTAAACAAAAAAACTTTTTCATTGAATTAAAAAGAACATTACACTGAAATTAAAACTAAACTTAATTAAAAGCTAAAAATCCTATGTGCCTTATAGTTTTGGCATACAAGTGCTATTTATACTAAAAATCTAGGTGTCTTCTTTCTTCTCTTGTGTATTTCTTCTGTGAGACAAAATAACCAAAACACATCTTTGTGCCTGTTTCAACCCCATCACAGCCATAGATTAAGCTTGGTGTCCTCTCCATATCATCACAGCCATTGATTGGCTTTAGTTGTTGTGGATTGCCAAAGTGGAGGTGACATCTTGTGACTTTGCCTTTGGGAAGGAGATGCTTAGTGGGTTGGGAGTTTGGGATGGAAAGGGACAAGGAGAGAAAGGAAAAAAATGGCGGGCAACTGGATGTTTTGTTTTTTTGTTCTGGTTTTGGTTTCTGGGATTAAGAGAAAGGGAAGAAGGGTGAAAGGGTTGTTTTATTTTTTGTGTGGAAGGGTTCAAAGGAGTGAAGGGCCAAGTGAGGGAAAGGGGGTCATGTGGGAATGGTGAGGGGTTCAAAGGAAGGCTAAAGGGTTTAAAAGTTAGTGGGATGGTTTATTTGATAAAAGGTTTTAAGTGTTTTGTAATAAAATGTATCTTTAAGTTTTGTATTTTTTTTTTTAACTTTTGAAAACTAAAATTGGTTTTAAGAAAAAATTGAATTTTTACAAAATGGTTTTTAAGGCTTAAAATAGGATTTTTGGATTTTTTGGTTTAAAAGGGCAATTTGGTCATTTGGGTTTCAGGGAAGGGTAATTTGGTAATTTTGGTTTGGGGTTAGGTTTTAAGATGGTTTTCCCAAACTCACACCAATTACGTGTTCGGGTCTTCAATTAGTCAACGAATGTAGAAAATCTCTTCCCGGCACCGACTTTTTCAGCACTTTTCTGGTTTCAGCTCGATTTTGCCCGTTTTCGCTCTGTTTTCAATCCTTTTGTACTTCCAAGATAAAAAACACACTGCGAGGACATTTGTAACATATTTTGATCATATTTGGGTGTTTTTAGTCGTTTTTGTGGTCTTAGGTGGGTAAAAACGATGAGTGAATATGCACTCATCAATTAGGCAAATAAAAAACAAAAAATATTTGAATTTCTTTTGCGTTTGCAACTATTTATGTTTAAACCAATAGCATTTAATAACTAAAGCCTAAACTCAAACAAACAATCATTTTATAGTTACACATTGCTCAAATGTTTAACAAAACAATGACACATAACAATCCGAAATACTAAATAAAATAACTTCAAACTCTGTCCAACCAAATAACCAAATCCGTTTATGGTTTCACCGTTTGTTTTTCTAATTCCCTTTCTCTCTTCCCGTTAGTTTCTCTAACCGTTCTGTCATATCTTTCACAAGCACATCCTCTTTAATAGGGAAGAGCAAAAGAACAAGAGAACTAGCCCGAAACTGAGTTACGGTTTTATTAGATCCAGCGAGGAAGTGAAATTAACTTGCTCATGAATTTAGAAAAAATTGTATTCCATGAAATGTTTTGAGTGTAGAAAGTAAAGAAAATTATATGCTTTAAGAATTATTGGGTGTTCGGTTTCGGAATCGAGAACTTGTTGACCTGAACCAAACTGACCCAAAAACCGAAAAATATCAAACTCAAGAACCGGAACCATGGAGTCCGGATCCGGTTCAGTTCTTCTCGGTTCTGGTCGAGTTCTCTAGTTCTTTTGCTCTTCCCTAATAAGGGTGAGCACGGGTTCGGAACCGGACCTTATGGATCTAGGAATCGAATTTTGTGAAAAGTAGGATCCGAGAACTGAACCAGATATAGTTTTTGGTTCCGTTTCTGGTTCTAGTTTTTCTGGTCTATCCGACTAGGAAAAGTTTCCCAGAAAAATAAAATAAAAACCATATGCACTAATGGATTAGGCCAATAAAAAACGAAAAATACTTGAAATTTTTAAGTGTTTGCAATCATTTTCATTTAAACCAATAATGTTTAGTAACTAAAGCATAAACTCAAAGAAAAAATCATTTTTATAGTTATACATTGTTTAAATGTTTAACATAACAATCTGCAAAACGAAATAAAATAACTTCAAATTTTGTCCAACCAATTAACCAAATCTGTTTATGGTTTCATCGTTTGTTTTCCTAATTCTTTTTGTCTCTTCTGGTTAGTTTCTCTAATTGTTCTTCAATATCTTTTACAATCACATCGTCTTTAATAAAGGAAGAGCAAAAGAATAGGAGAACCGGCGCGAAATTGAGTTGCGGTTTTGTTAGATCCAATCAGGAAGTGTGACTAACTTCCTCATGGTTTTAGAAGCAAATATATTTCATGAAATATTTTGAGCATAGGAAGTAAAGAAAATTACATGCTTTAAGAATTATTGAGTATTCGGTTCCAGAACCGAGAACCGGTTGACCCGAACCAAACCGACCCAAAAACTAAAAAATATCAAACTCAAGAACCCGAACTGGAACCATCGAGTCTGGATCCGGCTCAGTTCTTCTCGGTTCCGGTCCAGTTCTCTGGTTCTTTTGCTCATCCCTAATAAGGATGAGCATGGGTTCGGAACCGGACCCTGTGGATCCAGGAACCGAATTTTGTGAAAAGTAGGAACCGAGACTAAACCAAACATAGTTTTCGATTCCGGTTCCGGTTCCAATTTTTCGGGTCTATCCGACTAGGAACTGTTTAGAATATATATATATATATATATATATATATAGAGAGAGAGAGAGAGAGAGAGAGTAGGGATCCAGTGAGAAGTAAATTAAAATAAGAAGTGGTGAGAAGTGACCAAAACCACGCATTTGAGATGCAACGACTTGCATTAGATGCATTTCTATTCATATAGATGCAACATCTTGAGTTTCGAAAGTTAATTTGGTGTATAGATGGTGCAAATTGATTTTCATGATTTTGGCACGTGCAGAGGAACAAAAAACAAGTTAAATCATGAAATGCATCTAATATACGTATATGCATCTGATTAAAAGCTAGAAAATACACAATGGTGCGTTATAATGCATCTAAGATTATAGGGATGCATCTAATTTAGGTCGGTGCATCTCGGATTTGCGGTTATAGTTACACATTGTTTAAATGTTTAACAAAACAATGAGACATAACAATCACAAAAACAAAATAAAATAACTTTAAATTTTGTCCAACCAATTAACCAAATCCGTTTATGGTTTCACCGTTTGTTTTCCTAATTCCCTTTATCTCTTCTGGTTAGTTTCTCTAATTGTTCTTCAATATCTTTTGCAATCGCATCGTATTTAATAGGGGAAGAGCAAAAGCACAAGAGAACCGGAGCGAAACTGAGTTGCAGTTTTGTTAGATCCAATTAGTAAGTGTCACTAACTTGCTCATGGTTTTAGAAACAAATGTATTCCATGAAATGTTTATAGTATAGGAAAGTAATGAAAATTACATGTTTTAAGAATTCTTGGGTATTCGGTTTCGGAACCGAGAACCGGTGGATCCAAAACCGGCCCAAGAACCAAAAAATCTCAAACTCAAGAACCAGATCGGAATCATCGAGTCTGATTCCAATTCAGTTCTTCTCAATTTCAGTCTGATTCTCAGTTCCAATCTAGTTCCCTGTTTCTTTTGCTCATCCTTAAAAGAGAATAGAGCGAGTGACACTTTTAGAACTCGCAAGTGGGGCGGAAATTCAAAATATGCAAGAATAATGGCATATTAGTGAAACCGATAATTTTAGAGTATTTTGTTGAAACTCTTAAATAAAAGAGTAAAATACACCGTTCGTCCCTAATCTTGTACACACGCATCACCCTAGGACAAACCTTGCCTTTTTCATCGTTGGGAGTCCAAAACAAGGTTTTTGTAGTCTAAATGAGTCCCTTGACCCAATTTCTGTTAGTCAACATCTGTTATCTTTTGCCAAATCCTTTAAATGACTATTTTTCCCCATATATAATATGCTTCTCTTTCATTTTACCCTAGCAACCATACACACACTTTCACTCACCCACCTTTCTTCCACTTCCAGCCGCCATCACCACCCTCGCCGACCGCCACCATTGGTCACCACAACCGCCGCCTACATAGACCTTCCATTCGTGGTGATCATTTGTTTACCATCAAAGTTAATATACCAGTACGAATCAGGTATGTTATCAATTAATTCGTTGCTAAAATTCAAGCTGATTTTGTTCTTGTACTAATTGAGATTTATCATTTAGGTAAAACTATAGTTAAGTTTTAAGGGTCAATTGTTTTACACAATAGTAAGAGTTTTAGAGCTTATTAATTGTTACATGTAATATGTAACGATTTTAGTTGGATACATACATTAGTAAATGTAGGACCTTATATCTATCAACTCTATCACACTAACACTAATATGAAGCAATGAAATGTTGACTTGAATGATATATGAGGCGTATGTATTTAGAGAGAAAGATGAAAACAAGATAGGTTTATTCCATATGAGAAACACACGCTACACACTCAAGCACACACACCAAATTACTAGGTGTGTGCCTTTTATACTTAGTTCATAAAATCCTTGAGGGCTTTGGATGGGATTTGATTGGTTTGTGAATTGGGCTTACATTATAACATGACTAAACATAACATAACTAATAACCGGTTAGCTTGGCTCAATCCACGAGCCCATTGACTATTCTATTACAATATCTAGCACGCGTTACAAAGTTCCTAAACGTGAATGACGATCACTTCTATTAAATAATGTTAAGGCTAACAATCTCCCCCTAAGGGGTGGTCATTCAAATGATGCTCCACTTGATTAGGTCTTTACTTTCCTCGAGCTTGAACTTTGTGTGTAGATATAGAATAGTCTTGATTCTTTGTTCCTTCATGCTTTGTGATCATATAATGGTGTTGTCTGCAGTTTGTTCACTTCTTTAGGATAGGTGTCTCCACGTCTTTCTCCACCATGCTCACACTTCTATTTGACTTTGAATCTCCAATGATGTGAAGTTCTCTAGTCTTTGAACTTTGTAGATTCTTTGACATTGACGACGAATCATCTTTAACTTTATGTTGTCTTTGATATTGATGAGAAATTTCACGTGTTGTTGGTATGAGCATGGGAAGATGGTGCGGTCTCTCCTCCAAGGAACAGTCATCAGTACCTGCATGAATATGTTAGTGAAAAATACCAATCGATCATTGTGGGTTTTTCTTAAAGAATTGACCACTACGATTGTTATACTGATGAATGTCTTGATTCCATTCACCTTGGTCGGGCGAATCAGTCGTCCTAATCCCATAAGGGACAGTTGGCATTACATTGAATATATTCAAGTAATGACCCTCATCTTCAGGATTCGATTCGTGAAAGGAATCTCCTTAGCGGGATTTCCAGCACTTACAAGTTCGAATGTCGAGGGTGTTAACAGTATATTGTGAAAACACGTCGCTAATTCTTACAAAGGTTGTTCCTGAAATTGGTGGCCCTCAAGAAGGCTAACACGACATACCGAAGTATATCTACAATTCAGCTGAGTCGCTGAAGTACACCGAAGCATCACTCCACGACTATAGACCGTTTGAGACACACTAAGCGTAACCCATAAAGAATTACCGAAGTGACCTGCTGTCAAGGCTGCTTGATGTTGACCATGGTAGGAATTTTCATTCAATCACTGAGGATCACAATTGTGAATCCCCTCATAAATGTTCTCGGCAGATTGCTAAGATCTGCGTAGGACTCTAGAATATATCACTTGCGTCCTTATTGATGAACAACAAGCGATGAAATGTTTTAGTGTTCCTAAGATATCTTTTAATGAATCTCGTGGCTCTAGACTCAATTAGTGCATTTTGGTTTTTCCTAAGTGGAGACTAGGGAGAGGGTCTCCTTCTTCAATACCAACGATCTCTAGGAGAAAGTCGATAGATTATGTAGGGTTCCCAGTGAGAATGAAAAAAATCCTTTTAAGAGAAATTGAGTGGTTAGAAGGTTAGGTGCAGTGCGTCACTGGGTCCATGACGTCTTTGTCTTCAATACCGGTGTCATCTTGTGACAACTAGTAGCAGATGAATTGAACCCGGTTTCTGGCCTAAGGTTGATTATGGAGGGCTATTTCTTTTCACCCTTTTTCATTACATTTCTTTTTAATTCTTCAACCCCTTCTTTCTCCTATCTCACATTACTCCTTTTTTCAATCATACCTAAGGACTTCTAATACTAACTATGGGTATTGTCCTTGGGTAGATCCCTTCGACTCTGGCGGATCATAGGATGGATTTTCCTATCCTTAGACACCTTATAACTCTATGACTGTCCTATTGTTGCAATAAAACCATTTTCTTGAAAATCTCTCAAAGTGTTTATGATTATCAAAACATTTTGTTGTCACCTTGAGAGTTTTGATTTTCAGAAATACTCCCCCTTCACATGTGCTTATATTGTTTTGGCAGAAATCTGCACAATGAGGGTAGAGTTCGCACTTTTTGAATTGATCGGCTCATGATAAAAAATTCCCCACGAGACACGGTTATGTAGCTTAGTTAAAGAGTTCCATTTTCAGTTTTTAGGTGACAGCTAACTCTAATAACTACCTTGAAGTTGTAAACTCTTCTCGTAAAGAAGGTTAGACCCATGAAAGTGCATGTCTATCACGAGTTTCTCGAAATGGTACATTTACAGACATTGATTCCTCGTCAATTCAATGGTTTCAACTGAGTCGAGCTCTTTTGAGATTCAAACAACGATCATTAAACTTTTTGATCACATTTTAATCACGTCTTCTCCCCCTCAAAAATAGCATATTCGTGATATTTTTGATATCAACGGATTAAACAACATTTTTAGAATCTTTTGGGGAAACAAACGGATTTGATTTAAGCATTAATTTGGAACATTTTTGTTTTATACACCTAATAAAGCATAATAAATTAAAGGGTTTTAGAGGGAGTTATCTTGAACACAAAATATTTTGAAAGATTTTGAAAATCTTTTTGAACAATCTTGAAAAAGGTGCTCAAGATGATGATGATTTCTCACCAGTTTTAAATGTAGTGCACTGAAGCGTACACTAGTTTTTCTTTTGAAATACGAGGTTTGATTTGAAATAATCAAAAGTCATCATTTTTAGTCCGGGTTTCGTACTGAAGTATACGAAAGCCATTTTGAAAGAAATTTTTTGAGAAATGACATGTTTTAGAAAATATTTAAATAACTCTCGCTCAAGCATCTGTACATGTCCATATCATTGTTGAATGACATTTCTAGAAACGTACAGAAAATCGATTATACGAGAGACATGTCGTGAGAAGAATATTTTTGGATTTTTGATTTTATATTGTTTTTGTATTTTTGAAAGTTTTATATATTTATATTTTGCTTTTGTTGGTTTTTCAAATTTTGTATTTTGTTTTTCAAAAATATTTACAGCGAAGCTTTTTGGAAAATCATTTTCAGGAAGATTCGAGAAGACGTTCTAACTCCTCAGGGGTTAGGCTTCGCATTCCAATTCGTCGAACTAAATCGTCAAACCTTTCTTTTGGAAGGGCTTTAGTAAATAGATCGGCGAGTTGGTAATCTGTCTTCACGAAAAATAATTCAACAGTACCATCTTCTACGTACTCTTTGATGAAGTGGTAGCGGACACGAATCTGCTTAGTCTTTGAGTGATGAACAGGATTGCACGATATGGTTATGGCACTCTTCGAGTCACAATACATAGGTATTTTATCGAAAGTAAAGCCATAATATGTGAGTTGTGTCCTCATCCATAGAACTTGAGCACAACACGCAGATAGAGACACATATTCTGCTTCAGCGGTTGATAGGGCAGCGCAATCTTGTTTCTTTGAAGACCAGCTGACTAACTTTTCACCCAAAAATTGTGCTCCTCCTGATGTACTTTTTTCTGTAACTTCCGCATCTGAAAACGCTATTAGATCAAATCCGAATTCCTTTGGATACCAAAGTCCCATGTGAATGGATGTCTTCAGGTACCGAAATATCTGTTTAACCTCTTTGAGGTGAAGTTCGGTAGGCTTTTCCTGAAACCGTGCTAATAAGCAAACAGCAAATTGAATATCGGGTCGACTAGCAGTGAGGTACACGAGAGAACCAATCATGCTCCGATATTTCTTCGGATCGATGGATTTCCCAAATAAATCGACTCTAATTTTTGGTGAAGTTACCATTGGTGTTCCAACCGAATCACAATTATCCATACCATGTTTTTTCAAAATCTCAATTGTATATTTAGCTTGATTAATAAAAATTCCACGAGGGGATTGATGTATTTGTAAACCAAGAAAAAACTTTAGTTCCCCCATCATGGATATTTCAAATTTGCTTTTCATGAGATTTTCAAAATGTTTTGAAAGATTCGGATTCGTGGACCCAAAAATGATGTCGTCCACGTAAATCTGAACAATCAAAATGTCATTGTTATATTTTCGAGTAAACAAGGTAGGATCAACCGTTCCTTTGGTAAAATTGTTCAGAATCAGGAAAGAGGACAGTTCGTCATACCACGCTCTCGGAGCTTGTTTCAAACCATAGATTGCCTTTTTGAGTTTGTAGACGTAGTCTGGATGTTCCATGTCTATGAAGCCTTCTGGCTGACTCACATACACTTCTTCTTTCAGAGTTCCATTCAAGAATGCAGTCTTAATGTCCATCTGATAAACCGTGATGTTTTTTGTGAGCTGCATAGGCTAAGAATATCCTGACTGCTTCAAGTCTAGCTACCGGGGTGAATGACTCTTCAAAGTCTATTCCTTCTTCCTGTCTGTATCCTTTGGCCACAAGACGAGCTTTGTTGCGAATGACAGTCATCTCTTCATCCTTTTTGTTCTTCCATAACCATTTGAGATCAATGACGCGAATATCAATTGGTCTTGGGACTAGATCCCATGAGTCATGTAGACGGTATTGGAGAAGTTCCTCCTGCATAGCTTCTATCCATACGGGTTCTGCCATTGCCTCTCGAATGTTCTTTGGCTCGATATTGCTAATTGAGCAAAGGTAGATGCACAAGGCGTAGTCTGTGGCAAGTTGGCGTCTCGTCTAAATTGGCTGTGAAGGTTCACCAATAACTTGTTCAATTGGATGGTTTTTTGTCCACTTCAGAGTAGAAGGATACCGTAAGTTAAACGTATGTGAGTTAGATGGTTCTCTTAAGCTTGAAGAAGATTCAGCTGATGCCGTAGCAAACGGGTTTTCGAATACGTCTTCATCTAACGTTACATCATTTTGGTTTTGAGTAGGTTCTTCTTGAAATGATATGGTTTGGTTTTGCTCATCAACTGCTGGTTGAATGGTTTCAAGAATAGGATTTGCTGAAGTTGATGTAGATGATGTTGATGGAGTTGGTGCATTGGTTTCGACCGTTGTAGATGCATCTTCTGATGGTTGTGGTGGATGATTTTGAGCGGGTACAGCGGAATGATGGTTTGATGCATTTGTAGAAGTTCCACCATAGTATTCATCGAACATTAACTCGAAGAAATTCTCCCATTCTTGTTCTAAAGTTGTGTCAGCAAAGGTTGATGGAGCTCTATGAGGTATGAGTCCTGAACTGATGTGTCCAGAAGTTGTCTGGTTAGGTGCGGGTCCTAATCTGTTTTGATTAGAAGCCATCGGATTAAGCGTGGGTTCTAGAGCGAGTCTCTCAGAAGCCATTTGTGAAAGTTCATCAAAATTCACATTCATCGTCTCCATTATCCTCCTAGTTCTTCTGTTATACACCCTAAATGCCCTCGAGTTATCTGAGTATCCAATGAAGATTCCAATATCACCTTTAGCTTTCAGTTTTCCTAGATCTTCTCTGTCATTCGTTGGATAGCATAGAGCACCAAACACGTGAAGGTAAGAGATGTCAGGTTTTCTGTTGTTCACTAGTTCATAAGGGGGTTTTATTGAATCTTGGATGGATTAGGGACCGGTTCTGAGTGAAACAAGCAGTGGCAACAACATCAGCCCATAAAAATAACGGTGCACAAGAATAAATGAGCATTGTGCGAGCAGCTTCTACAAGAGTTCTATTTCTTCTTTCAACTACCCCATTCTGCTGTGGAGTTCTAACAACTGATGTCTGGTGAGTGATTCCAACATCTTCAAAATAAGTTCTTAACTCCTGATTTGTAAATTCTGTGCCGTTGTCTGTTCTTACAATCCTTACTAGAGCTTGTAGAAGTACTTGAATACGCTTCAGAATGGTGATGATGATGCCTGGTGCTTCGTCTTTTGACCTCAGAAACTTAACCCATGTATATCTTGAATAGTCATCAACGATAACAAGAATATACTTTTTCCCGTTTATGCTTTCAACTCTCATTGGGCCACATAAGTCCATGTGCAACATATGTAACTTTGCTTCCGAACTGGTACTAGTTTGGGTTTATATGACGCTCTTTTGCTTTTACCTTGTTCGCATGATGGACATAAGTGATCCTTGGTGTATTTGAACTTTGGAAGTCCGTTGACGATGTTGTCTTTGGCAAGTTTGTTGATCGTGTCAAAATTGAGATGGGATAGCCTTCTATGCCACAACCAGGACTTTGTTCCAGATGCTCGTGTCATTAGACATATTGGTGATGAAGAGGCCATTTGGTTAATGTCGATAGCATACAAGTTTGTGTCATGATTCCCAGTTAAGAGATTAATGTCATCCAAGTTTCTAACAAAGCATGAATTTCTCCTAAATGCAAGCTCTAAATCTGCATCACAGAACTGCCCGACTGAAAACAAATTGTGTCCCAACCCTTCAACATAGTAAACCCGAGTGATCAAATAATTTCCAAAAGGTAGATCTCCATAACCCATGATAGCTGCTACATGATCATTTCCAAAGCGTACAGTTCCCATGAATTTTCAGACGAAATTGATCAGTAGCTTCAGATTCCCGGTCATGTGCTTGGAGCAACCCGAGTCGACGATCCAAAGACATATTTCGATAACCTGCCAAATATAGAAGAAGAAGTTTTTGGAAACCGTTTTGATTTTGGTTCCTTTGGGTTAGAGGTAAAATCCTGATCACACTCATAGAAGTTTTCTG
Organism: Chrysanthemum seticuspe; assembly: GCA_019973895.1. Lineage (NCBI taxonomy): Eukaryota > Viridiplantae > Streptophyta > Magnoliopsida > Asterales > Asteraceae > Chrysanthemum > Chrysanthemum seticuspe. Next base: position 168,777,602 of record BPTQ01000008.1, read on the forward strand.
CTGGGTATACTGGTTCAGCACTCATTCTACCATTCTGGAGTGAGAAAATTCTACCCGTTGGTTTCCAAATATCATCCCTAAAGTAAACAGTATGCTTCCTATCAATAGTGTAAGACCTAAATCTTGCAACTAGACGTCCTATTGGTTTAGCATAAGTTCTTTTTGGAACGTTCTTCTGAACAGGCTTGACATTCTCATTCTTAGAAACACAATCATCATGAACATTAATTAAAGATTTCTTGGAAGTTACACAAATAGATTCAACACATTCATTAAACTTAGCAGATTTCATAGGTTCATTACATTCAGATGAAATGTCTTTCTTATTAGAAAGCGGTAAATTCCTAGGGTGTTCTTCTACTTTATTCTCTTTATTCATACTACTACTCCTAGAGGCAGGCGAGACTCTATTGTTCCTTTTATTGCTCTTAGGCTTTAGTCTGCTGCTCCTAGAGGTGCTTTCTAGTCCTGTAGAAGGTAAGGCACACGCATTAGGATTCACATTTTTATCAAGAGAAGTGGTTTCAGCTTGCCTAGTCTCTTAAGAGTGCTTGTCTAAACTTATGTCGTTTGTTCCATATGTTTTAGATGTGGAGGCAGATGCATTAGTGGTACTCGTCTTAAAAAGGCCAGGTGCTAAAACTTTTGGTTTCTCGATAACCGCTTTTTCATTTTCAACAATCTTTTCTTTTAGCTTCGGCAAGGCAGGTGGAGTGACTGGTGTTAGGAATCAGAAAATTCAGTCATTAAAGTGTCGGTCACCTCAAGTATATGTAATCATTAGAAAGCTCGTAGTCGTAGTTATTTAATGTTAGTAAGTAGTTAGTTAAGTAAAACCTTGGAGGACGGACGGGTCTTTACCCACTGTATGCCTGATCCATAGCCCATAGGTGGCGATTATGTGTAAGACTATAAATACTCTCTACCTCCCAAGGTAGATAGTTGGAGCTCATAATAATATTTTCACTTTCTCTCACTAAGTTCCCAAACCTCTAACTCTTTCTCTCTCTAAAACCTTAAGTTGTACGCCTAGTTTGATCATGGTATGATGTGTTTGTGAAATCCAATATGTTACAATTGGTATCAAGAGCCATGGTTTGATCATCTCTATTACATATCCTTAGATTTCTAGTGGTTTTATATGGTTTTTCGGTTTGAAAAAGTTTAGTGGTTTTTGCATCATTTGGATCATTTCTTGTGTTAAAGTTTGAATTTTGTGTGTACTTTTGTGTTTAGAATCATTGTAAGTGCTTGGGTTTTGATTTGGAAAGCTTAAATCACTGTGGTTGAGCTTGTTTTGGATTGAAAAGTGTGATTTTGAAGTTTATTCATCCTAGCGACTTGAGTCTCGGAGTGATATTCATCGTAGCGACTTGCTTTAGTAATTTCCAGCGAGTTGTAGTTTAAGTAGTAGCGACTTGATCTTAGCGACTTGTCTATTGAGACAAGCCGACAAACAGTACAAGTTAGTGGACGTTCCACTTCGGCTAGCGACTTGGTTGGGTTAGCGACTTGTTTCTATTATTTCTAGCGACTTGTCTTTATAGTTACTAGCGAGTTGTTCTTAGCCTCTTGATCTCAGCGAGTTGTTCTTTAGCGACTTGTCAGCTTAGCGATTTTTTGAGGTAGCGACTTGTGTTTAGCGACTTGATTCACAGTGACTTGAGTCTTTAGCGAGTTGTTATTTAGCGACTTGTGTTTAGCGACTTGGCTCACAGCGAGTTGTTGTTTAGCTACTTTTCTGCCTAGCGACTTGGTGACTTAGCGACTTGTCTCAAGGGTAATAGCGACTTGGTTGATTTTTGTTTCTAATACGGTTTTCTCCTGATTTAGTAAAATCCCGTGAAAGAATCTATTTCTCGGTTTAATCATAGAGTTATAAAAAAATTGAGAGAAAGTAAAACAGTGGTTTATTGTCATTTCAAGCAGTAACCGGTTTTAAAAAGAAAGAACAGAGCCCTGCTTAATCTTATTTTTTCAAATCTCATGCTCTGATTCTTAAAACAAATATTTGTCACCAAAAAGACAAATGTTTTCTTTCCAAATATTTTTCCGTCTAATGATTCTTCTGAAAAATATTTGTCATCTAATGAAAAAAAAATTGTTTTGAAAATACCTCGTACTCTATTATTCTTGTAAATCATCTGTGCTTATCATCTGTCAAAATCTCTATCTCTCAATCAACAACTTGTGTCATTGATTGAGGGGGAGAATGATTTCAATCGAATTAAAAAGAGTATTTTTAAACAATTGGCACGTAAATGAGCAAAGGTTTACTCTTGGAAAATCAAAATGAACAATGTTTTATACAATTGATTCAAAACCTTTGCTAATGTTATGTTCTCAAAAGATACTCATGCATGTCTGAGCAATGGAGTTTAAAGTCTGAAGATTTGATCCTTATCGGTTAAAGTTTTCATAAGCAAGTCACAATTCTTCTCAAAAGCTTTCAAAAATAATTTAAATCTAAAAAGATCACAAATTTCAAATGATTTGAAAATTGTGATCGGAGGAGAATTTGTGATTTAAATTGGATTTAAACTGATAACTCGATAATTGGTTTTATAATTGTTTAGCAAACTCTCCTCCATTCATGTGCCAAACGATTTCAAATTTTCCATGCACATGTTAAGGGGGAGCATCTATTTTAAACCAAAAAGGGATTGAAACATGATTAATTTATTCCAAAGTGCAGGTTTTCCCTAATATGTGCAAAACTCTTTCAAAACTCGATGCACATATTGAGGGGGAGCAATTTTTATTGAAAACCACATTCTTTCCCGAAAATATCTTTAACTGTATGTGAATCACTGATTTTTGATCGGGAAAGTAATGTCGAAATTTTTAGAAAATATTTACCAAAAGAAGTGAATTCTTCCTCTTGCCTCCATGTGCCAAAATGGTTTTAAACATATGTTTCACATGTTGAGGGGTAGCCATTTTTCTAAAATATCAAAAACAATTCAGGTACAAAATGCCTTGATAATATATCACAAGTATCTGGATTGATTTTCAAATGGTTTTCAATTGGTTCCAATGGCAAATGAACAATACCAAATAGACCGACCAAACTTACTTTATGTATGGTGATATAAGGATGATAAGGTTAGGTATTAGTTCCCATGATCCGCCAGGAGCGGAGGGATCTACCCAGGGACAATCCACTAGATAGTGTAGAAGTCCTTAGGTATGATGAAAAAAGGATAAAAGTGAGATATGGGAAGTGTGCGGACTGAGATAGAACTAGAACTGGAATAAACCCAACAAGGTTCTAGTTATGAAGTCTCGGTAAGCACTGAAGGGGTTGAAAAATGAAAAAGAATTGAATGATGAAAGGGTGAAAACAAATAGCCCTCTAATATCTCAACCTTAGGGCAGAAACCGGGTTCAATACATATGCTACTGGTTGTTACTAAGGTAACACCGGTATTGAAGACAAGACATCATGGACCCAGTGACGTACTGCACTACATCTTCCCAAACTACTCAAGATCCTCTTAAAAGGACTTGTTTCATTCTCACAAGGGAACCGACATCATCTATCGACTTTCTCTTAGAGATGGTTGATATTGAAGAAGGAGACCCTCTTCCTAGTCTCCGGCATAGGAACCAAATGTGCACAATTGAGTCTAGAGCCTCGAGATCATCAATAAATCTCATTAGGACACTGTCAATGAAGACTCTCTGTTTCACACAATGTGGAAAGAGAGAATATATTTTAAGAGTCCTACGCATTATCCTTGTGGTATTTCAAGAACATCTGAGTGATATGCAAACATATTCACAATGAAGATGGAAAGCCTTCTAGAGCCAACATCAAACAAGCTCTTGGTAGGTGGCATGTGAGATCTATCCAATAGATCAACCATGTGACAACTGGATAGAAATGATGGGGCGATTCAATCTTGAATCAACCTTGGTCCAGGAAAAGGATTGACGGATACCTTTGAAAAACCGGTCGTTGTGCTTAAAAATCTTTTCTCTAGCACATCGACTATGTATTAATATTTCAAAATCAAAAGGTGTTTATGATTGATAATTGATTTTCGTTAAAACCTTCGTTGTATTGCAAAAACACTTTATTTTGAGCAGTTCACAATTTTTTTTCAAATCATTTTTCGTCAATCAGTGAATCTCTATTCACTGGTTCACTCACTCCGTATTGTCTTCTTTGAGACGTTCCGGTTTGAGAACAGCTAGAACTGCTGCGAAACCCTGTCAAGGAGATTCTTCGGAATCATACCTGATCACAGGCAGTACTTGTACTGATCAACGGGGAACTGTGGGCCGTGTACCTCAATTCAACGAAAGTGATCAAAGACACTTTCGTGCGCTTTATTGCTAACTGTTGTATGCAGGTACACCCGACGCTTGCAGCTAATCAGAATGGAGAGGTCAATCCATAGCCGCATGCTCACACATCACATTCATTTCAAAAGAAATCATGATTAATGCATGAATGACTCTGATATTCTCACTTCATGCTTCTGCTATGCTGCTGCAAATATCATGAATCATCTAAAGCTTCCGCTACTCTGATAAGAAGAAATCATGATCCAGAATGTGAGCATGTCGATCCACTGTCACAACATCACATAATGTCAACACCACAATGGAAGAGTCATAAATTTATGCAAGCAGATGATCTCAAAGCTGGCTCAAAACTCATCATCACGTGGATCAGTTAAAGACCTCCACTTGAATTATCCAAACATGCAAAACATGAAGAATCAAAGACTACGAGCTACAGAGCAATGAAGTTAAACAAGAATTCAAGAACAATCTTAATGTAATACCTGTTTGTATTCTGTGTAAATTGAGGTGACCTCCCTTAGGGGGAGATTGTTAGGAATCAGAAAATTCAGTCACTAAAGTGTCGGTCACCTCAAGTATATGTAATCATTAGAAAGCTCGTAGTCGTAGTTATTTAATGTTAGTAAGTAGTTAGTTAAGTAAGACCGTGGAGGACGGACGGGTCTTTACCCAATGTATGCCTGATCCACAGCCCGCAGGTGGCGATTATGTGTAAGACTATAAATACTCTCTACCTCCCAAGGTAGAGAGTTGGAGCTCATAATAATATTTTTACTTTCTCTCACTAAGTTCCCAAACCTCTAACTCTTTCTCTCTCTAAAACCTTAAGTTGTACGCCTAGTTTGATCATGGTATGATGTGTTTGTGAAATCCAATATGTTACAATTTTTCTCATTGACTTTTGGAGGAGGCTGAGAAATAGACATTTTTGGTTTGAAAACCGGTTTGGGAACATATGCTTTCTCCTCAGTCAATGGTTTTGCAATCTTAGTATCCACAGCCTTTCCTTTTTGACATTCCAGTTGAGCCCTCAAGAGATCATTTTGCTCTTTCATGTCCTTGTAGGCACGCTCATACGACAGTTTGTCATATTTGCATTCCTCGGTTTTTCGATCAAGTTGTTTAAAATATGAGACATTTTCTTTTTCAAGTTTTTCAAGAGCTTTTTCATATTTTGAAACAATGGCGGAGGTCTCAGACTGGAGTCTTTCATGGTCTTCAACAGAATATGTTTGTAAAACAATGGACATAATATCGGTACACAGAACATCTTCGAAGAGAGAATCATTCAAATTTTCCAAAACTTTAATGTGTTCAAAACATTCATTAGCTTTCTTTACCAGGGATTTATGGTCCTTGACAAAGTTACATGTTTCTTCTAAAAATGCTTGTTCAAAATGTATTACCCTCGCACTGATGTTATTTAGTGGAGTGGCAATCTGAGTTTCAAAAACCTTTTTCATTTCATCATCAAAACTAGAAAACCAATTGTTAGTACTGATGTTTATTTTCGATTTAACAATTTGTTGAAGTTGCCCAATTCTAGTCTTAACATCATCTAAAATGCTTCTAGCATCACTTGTGTTAAAAGGATTGTTTGAAGACATTTGTTCTATGTTCGACAGAGATTTGGAAACAACTACGGGTTCTGAAACTGGTTTTGAAACTGATTTTGACTCTTTGTTTGAAACACTTGGTGTGATGTAAAATTTGGACTTTTCTTTTTGAGGGACAAAATTAATTCCAGACATTTTGTTCCATTTGTTGTAATCAATTGGTTTGATTTCTGGATTCTTTTGTTTCATTTTTTATCTACTCTCATCAGCTAGTTCTAACGTTTCATGAGAATCACAAACATTTATGGGTTCATGCAAAGCTTTTCCATTGTTCAAAACATTTGATTCTTTCTAAGCTTTCTTGAGGAAACAAGGAGGTGTGTTACCAAGAGCCATTTTTTGTGTTGTATGAAAATACGGATTTGTTTGATTAATTAGCATATTGGTTGATTTGGTTGAATGACCCGTTGTAACAAGCAAATTTTCCAATTTTTTGATTTTTTCATTTTTATCAAGTATTTCATCAAGAAGAGAATCTTCACGTTTTGAAAAATCAACAATCAACTGTTTCTTCTCTTTTACAAGATCAGAATAAGTTGCTTATTGTTTAGAAAGTTGGTTTTTAAGATCAGAAAGTTCTTCGTTTAAAGATTTTATTTTTAAGTTCAAATTAACATCAAGTGAGTCATACTTAATTTGCAATTGTTTTTCTCTTAAAACGGAATTTCTATAACCAATTTCTAATTCTGACTCTTTGTTTTTGTGAAATTCAAGAGCTTTTGCATTCTCCTTGTACCTCTTAAGCTCAGCGGTCAATTTATCATTCGCGGCCTTAACTTTGCGATTGACCGTTTTAACTTTCTCAATTTCAATGCCACAATTATTGATTAATGTTTCAAATAAAGCACGTGTTTCCTCATCAGTCTCAGTATTTTGTGCCACAAAGCCTCCACTAGCATCCACCCCTGGATTTTCAGAGTTAGTATTGCTACAACTCGGATTGTCCAAGTATGTATCATAGGTAGGTGTCGGTGTCACAGAATGCTGTTCGTCATGAGTAAACACATCAAATATGACATTGTTATAGCATGGATCAGTGATTGGTACCTCAGATACTGCATTGGCATCATAAACAGGAGGTGTGTCAGAATCAGTGTCGTACTTAGCCTCCTGAAGATTTGCCATGAAGATGCAGTTTGCATTGATATCTTCTCGGTCTTCCAATTCATCCATAATTGCTACAAAGTCATGTTCCTCAGCACTCAACTGCATCCCTGCTTCTGCCTTTTGTACCAACAACAATGCTTTCTGAAGATACGCAGAATCCTTCCTTTTCGGCTTAGTAGGGCAATTCCTTGCAATGTGACCCACTCCTTGACAGTTGTAACACGTAACCTGATTCACATTTCCATAATTCCCAACGACTAGAGCTGCAACATTCCCATTTGGATTACCCATTGTTCTATTCACAACATTCTTACCCATTTGATTACCAACATGCTGACCCAACTGATTACCCTAATACTGAACCGCCTGATTTCCTGCATATTGACCCGTATTCTGCATATTCTGATTACCCATGTGAAATCCAGTAGCATATCCCTGTTGATTCCCAATAACTCCAACCACTTGTCCTTGATGACCCATATTCAAACCTGGTTGAACAATTTGTCTGTTGTGAGGGTTTGAAGAAATCCTTTGGTTGTTGTTAGTTGGAGTGGAATAGCATCCTTTGAATACTTTAGTCAAATAAGCGAATGCATTAGACAACACCTCTGTTTGTTCAGCTTCAATATCAGTGATTCCTGGATCCTGGTATTGTGGATATTGTTGTTGTTGAATGACTTGTTGTTCGGGTGGGTAGAATTGTTGTTGAGGGATAACATGTTGTGGTTGTGGAATGTATTACTGCAAGTTGTTGTTGTTGGAGGAAGATGATGACGAAGGTTGTTGATGTGTGTTCACAGGATTTTGTGTCTTTGCAATTAGTGCCAAGGGATCATGATTCTTTGCCATTCTTTCTTTCCTAACTTCATTGGCTTCAGCTTGATTTTGTTTCAGAAAATCGTAGAGTTGATCAAAATTCACTGGATGTAAGTCCTTTGTTTGGTTGACAATAGTGACATAGCGTCCCTATTCTTCTTGAAGATTGTTGATGAATTTGATGTTACTCACGATATTTCTGGGTGTCAACTTGTTCCTGATAAGCTCATTCATCAAAGTGCAAAACCTTCCATAGTAAGATTCAATGGATTCTCCTGGAGTAGATGTAAACTTCTCCCATTCAGTTAGCAGCTCTCCATGTCCTGTTGTCCAATTTATGTTCCATAACATAGCCGTCTAACACGTTCCCACATATCATAAGCAGTTTCACAGCTATCAACAGCAGCAAAGATGTATCTTGGTAATCCCAGTTGGATAATGTGAATTGCCATGTCATCTGCTTCGATCTGCTTCTTATCCTCGTCAGTGTATTCTGATTCATCTTGATCACGAAAAGATGGTGGGGTGGGACGAGAGGTGTTGCATTAGGAATTCCAGGGTCTTGGACTTGTCGAAGCTTGAAGGGTCCATTCGTAATGGATTGAATCATCAGTTTTCCATTAGGTTTGGTTTTGATGTAGCGGAGCATTTGACTTGTCCATTGAAGATATCCACCTTTTTCCAGCATAGGAGGACAATTTTCAGCACCAGCTGCATGAATGTCTTGTTGAGTAGCCATTGATGAAGTATTAGTGATAAAGTTGATGTAGGATCGATTCAACAATAAAGGAGTTGTGATTGATGATGATTAAGTACAACTTAAAAATTTGGTGAAAATTTGGTCCGACAACTTAAAAACCTCGATAACTTTTGTTCAGAGCGGATTTAGGCCTCGAAGGTTGGTTAATTTGGCGTGCTATTCTCCTCGTTCTCACGATCGTTTTGATGGGTAGAACGCTGAAAACGGAGTTACGGTTCAAAAGTTATAATCGTTTGAAGTTTTGATGAGAAAAGTCAACAAACCGCACTGAGAGAAGTCAACAAATCGCATAGGCTCAACTCGCTTAAACATCAAAACGCATAAGTGACAACTCGCATAGGCTCAACTCGCTTAAACGTCAAAACGCATAAGTGACAACTCGCATAGGCTCAACTCGCATCAAGTACAAGTCGCTTTCACAGTTTGTCTTTTTACACTTTTCACTCAACTCGCTTCGTACTTATTCCACTCAAATCGCTCAAAAACACAAAGCGCATAGAAGAGAGTTGACAACTCGCTTAGTAGAAAAAGTGACTTTTTAGCTCGAATAACTCCCAAATGATCCACTTAACGTTTGATTTAACCTATCTAAACACTAAACTAATCGAATATAACTACCTTAAGCCTAAAAGTACAAACTTTAAGCTAAGAGAAGCAAAAAAAATCGAGTCTTTTATAGCTTTTCCCAAGTTATCGAGTGTTGTTGGTTCATTTTTGTGGTGAAAAGCTATAAAAGACTCGATTTTTTTTGCTTCTCTTAGCTTAAAGTTTGTACTTTTAGGCTTAAGGTAGTTATATTCGATTAGTTTAGTGTTTAGATAGGTTAAATCAAACGTTAAGTGGATCATTTGGGAGTTATTCGAGCTAAAAAGTCACTTTTTCTACTAAGCGAGTTGTCAACTCTCTTCTATGCGCTTTGTGTTTTTGAGCGATTTGAGTGGAATAAGTACGAAGCGAGTTGAGTGAAAAGTGTAAAAAGACAAACTGTGAAAGCGACTTGTACTTGATGCGAGTTGAGCCTATGCGAGTTGTCACTTATGCGTTTTGACGTTTAAGCGAGTTGAGCCTATGCGAGTTGTCACTTATGCGTTTTGACGTTTAAGCGAGTTGAGCCTATGCGATTTGTTGACTTCTCTCAGTGCGGTTTGTTGACTTTTCTCATCAAAACTTCAAACGATCATAACTTTTGAACCGTAACTCCGTTTTCAGCGTTCTACCCATCAAAACGATCGTGAGAACGAGGAGAATAGCACGCCAAATTAACCAACCTTCGAGGCCTAAATCCGCTCTGAACAAAAGTTATCGAGGTTTTTAAGTTGTCGGACCAAATTTTCACCAAGTTTTTATGTCCAATTTATTTTCACCAAGTTTGGCGATTGATACCACTTGTAGGACCTTATATCTATCAACTCTATCACACTAACACTAATATGAAGCAATGAAATGGTGACTTGAATGATATATGGGGCGTATGTATTTAGAGAGAAAGATGAAAACAAGAGAGGTTTATTCCATATGAGAAACACACGCTACACACTCAAGCACACACACCAAATGACTAGGTGTGTGCCTTTTATACTTAGTTCATAAAAGCCTTGAGGGATTTGGATGGGCTTTGATTGGTTTGTGGATTGGGCTTACATTATAACATGACTAAACATAACATAACTAATAACCTGTTAGCTTGGTCCAATCCACGAGCCCATTGACTATTCTATTACAATATCTAACACGCGTTACAAAGTTCCTAAACGTGAATGACCATCACTTCTATTAAATAATGTTAAGGCTAACAGTAACAATGATAAAGATTTATTTAGATAGTACATTTTTGGTTAGTGAACCTCTTTTTCCTTGGATATTAGGAAAAAAGCATACATATATTAAGTTTGATGTAGTTGAATGATTCGGGATTGTTTTCGTGTTTTTGTGATCAGCAGTGAGGTTGGATTTGCTTTCAACATATTCGAGTTTTATAAAGTTAAAATAATTTTAAGATAAAGTTATGAGTTACAAGAACTTTGGAAGCCAGCCCGCTGAAGTTGGAAGTGGGAGCGGGAGGCCGCCAGGTGGACCTTGCAGCTTCCATCTAGCAAGACAAGGGTTGATGTATTCGTTGACTTTTGATGAGCTGCAAAATACCATGGGTAGCGTTGGTAAAGATTTTGGGTCAATGAATATGGATGAGTTACTAAAAAGCATTTGGAATGCTGAAGAAGTGCAAACAACGGGGCCTAATACTGGTAACGGTGTACAAGAAGGTGGTGTAGTTGATGGTGGAGCTAATATACAATGACAGGGGTCATTGACTTTACCAAGAACGTTAAGTCAAAAGGCGATTGATGATGGGATGGGGAAGAATAATGGAAATGCAGCAGAATCAGGTACATATTCAAGATCATTTGCTGTTGAATTATAAATATATATATATTGACATGATTTTTTAATGGATTTGCAACCAAGCCATAAGCATGTTTACTGGCTGCTCATGTTCTTTCCTTGACTAGTTCAGTCCCATTATATTTTTTGCTGGTTGTGTTCTTTTATGAAACTTTTTATCCGACATCCTAAATACTTTGTATGTTTACGTATAATGGTAGTCTTTTGTCTCTAGAAGATCTAGTATGATCCCGGTACACCAGGGTCACCCCTTAACCTAGGACTTACTTAGGGTATCCAATGTTTTTGAATGGCTGTTTCACTCGAGAAATTGAATAAAATAGCAAACAACTTTCTTTTATGCAATTTAACTTGTTTTAAAAAATTTCCCATTTTATGCAATTTACTAAAAAGTTGGTTGCTATTTGCTGTAAAAAGTGTGAAATAGGTTGTTTTTTCCAGTACCATTTTTTTTTAATAATAGAAACTCCTTAAGATGATCAAGACATAAAATTAAGTTTAGTTATTATACAATATGCCCTTGTTTATCCGATATCAAATAGTAAACTAGGCCAACTTGATCTCATGAATCATTACTTCGTCTAATGATAGCCGGTTATGGAGATGATGCTAAAAGGATACCTTCGGTCGAAGAAACTGAGGCACCTCGTAAAAGACATTCTTCAATTATTTAGAAATTACATCTCGATGTTCATAAAATTTGCTTACTGCCAACTGTTTTGGTGGAAACCTAGAATTTACAGAATATTCGTGTATCTTAACACACTTCATTACATGTAAGAATTTTGCAACTACGATTGCTAGTACATTGGTGTTAAACACATCTGGCCATTCAATAGATTTGGTACGGAATTTGGATAGTAACCAACAATTTATTAAAATTATTACGATGAACGATTGTGTTATTACGATGAACGATTGGTGTTTGATTTAGTTTGTTTTTTTTTTCTTTTTTTTTTGGAGTGTATAGATGAGATTTGAGAATGGTTTTGGTGTTAATTTTAAAGAGAGAAGAAGAAATTTAGAGAGGGGAGCAGGAAAAGAGATAACATAAGGGTGGTGGTAGTGATGGTATAGCTTTTTTATTAAGTGCACCGTTCGTACCTAAGGTTGTACCACTAAACTAATCAATCAAAACGATAAAATGAGCATTTTGGCCTCAGTGCAAGGCACATGGCAAAAGATAACAGACGTTGACTAACGGAAAATGGGTCAAATGACTGATTTAGACTATAAAAACTTTGTTTTGGACTCCCAACGATGAAAAAGGCAAAGTTTGTCCTAAAGTAATACGCATATACAAGATTAGGGACAAACGGTGTATTTTGATCTAGGGCAAATGATTGAAAAAAATATCATACTTGCCACCATTTCCTTTTGTGGGTAGCGAACAGTTTTTTTTACTTTTGTGGGTACTCTTCTTTCAAATTCATCCTTTTTAGGGTACTATGTGACATTTTTTGCCCTTCGGGAATTTTTTTTTTCTATTAGCTAAGAGAGGCAAAAATGTCCAAAAATTTTCAAAATACCCTAAAAAGGATAAATTTGAAAAAAAAGTAGCCACAAAAGCAAAAAAAATTGTTCGCTACCCACAAAAAGAAATGGTGGCAAATATGATATTTTTTTCAATCATTTGCCCTTTAATAAAATGACTGTATTTTTTTTCAAAGAATATTTGACTTATCAAATGAAATGACAAGGTACCCAAACCAGTAAGGGTCCGTTTGGTTTGCTTATATGAATCACAATGGATATTGGTATGATAATATTGTGGTATGGAAATGAGTTTGATAGTTGAAAAAATGTTGTTTGGTTTATATAATTGGGTTTAAATATTTTTTTTGATAAATATGAATTAAAAGAGTGAGGTGAGTGAGCCCATGGGAATGGTTTGGTAAAATCCACCAAATTCAAGTGGTATAGATCTGTAGGTATTATGTGTATGGCTCACGGGAACGGTTTAGCAAAACCACTCAACCAAATAAACACAAATGATTTCAAACTCATACCCTCGTTCTCACACCTTTATACCAAACAGACCCTAAATTGACTACCCATAGTAAACTTGACTAAAAGATTAATTAATCAATCTTAAATGACTTGTGAAAGGAATCAAACTCAGACGTCACAAACAATAATAATGATCTCTTAATACAAATCAAATGTCACCTAAAGCCTTAATCAAATGTCACAAACAATAATAATTGACATCTTAATATAATTCCAAGTTTGATACTTTGATGTCAATTTGCTCAACTGGACCGGTCTATGAATTTTGGGCCGTTCTGTCCACTCTAGTTTATTTCTTCTTCTTCATTTTCGTTTTATATAAATTTCTAAAGATGTAAAACAACTTCTAAAATTATATCTAAACTTAAATATTAAGGTAACAAAGTAAATAGAGTAGATTAAAATGAGTATTAACTTGCTACATATGAAAATATCTTTCAACCGAAGTTGTAGAACATCTTAATGCCCATTTAGCTATACCGTTAGCAACTATTGGCACTTGTATAGATTTTTTTTCTCAAGAAACTCGAATGTTTGGAAGTGTTTTTGAAAAAGACTTAGCCGAACCTAGCTAATTAACTCGCAACTTAACCTTTATAGTCAATAAGCGAATACAGCTACAACGTTATCAAACACTTTTGAACTAGCAGAATTCTATATGTCTCGAATCAATGCATACGTATAATACCTTTAAAATGGAAATCATGTGGAAATATGAAGATATGGATTTACCTAAGTTACTCTTATCTTATAAGAGTTCGAATTTGAGCAGCATTATACAAGGTTGTAAACGAGTCAAACCGAGTTAACTTTAGTAGAACTCGACTCAACAAGAAAATATTTTGTTCAGCTCAAGCTCGACGTGAGTTCGGTTTCGAAAAACTTGATACATTCAAAAATTTATGTTATATACATTAGGCATAGTTAACGACATTGTGTTGGTTTAATTAGGCTAATAAAATTAAATGTTATAAATACACAAAAGTTTATTAAAGAACCAGCAACACATGATATGTTTAATTTGATAAGAGTGGTTTGGGTTAAATCTCTCGTATACCGATATTGGATTAGCAACCGGTGAAATTCCCAAATCAAAATTTCAATGAACTATTGAATCGGTTGGTTATGTCATTTTTTTTTTTTTTTTTTTTTAATTTTTTTTTTTGATAAAACCGAATCGAAACCAAATTCAAATTGGATTAAACCAAACTGAATAGCCTAAAACCAAACCCAATAACCCATTATACATAACTTTATTTTTTTATTTAAATAAATTGATTTTTTGCAAAAAAAAAAAGAAAAAAAATGAAGCTTGATAAATGATATATTTATACTATAAAAGAGTTTTAATGTATTTTTTTAATATAAATATATAAAAATATATATATTTATGTGAATTTAGTTTCCAGTTCGATTCAATTTTCATTTTGCCAAAATCATAACCAAGCAAAAAAATGAAATATCTAATTCGGTTCGTTCGGTTACAAATTTAATTCGATTTTTTCCAATTAAGTTTTGTTTTTGGTTTTTAACTTTTGTGGGTGAAACCCGAATTCTGCACACGTCCCTCTTATCAAGCATAACAATTTCTTTAGTACCATCCTCTTAGCCTAAGAGGGCACGGTGAGGTGTTTTTTTAACATGCCATTGGTCCTCTTCTTTCTTTTGGCGCCGCCAAAATCATACCACCGAACATGTTATTCGCTCGCCAATTGCACCATCGCCATTCAAATGGCTGGTGCCATTCGTGTGTTTTTTTTTTTTTTTTTTTTTTTTTTTGAGTGAATGTTTGATATTTTGTGGGACCCAATAATATGTTATTGGTGTGTTATGAGGGAGGGGTGTTTTAGTTATTGGGAGGAGATGATGTGGCGCTGATGTGGCATACCAATAACGTGTTATTCGTATGCACGATACCTTGCACTCTAAGTATTAAGTCTCTTTTTAAGTGCAAACTTAGGCTATTTGTTTATCAAAGCTTGATTAGTAACTATGTTATTTGGTTAGCAAGGTGAAATGTTCGCTAAGAGTCTAAAATTAAGCAAGCACAAGCGTGAGGAATTAACTTTTCAAAAACACCCTCTCTACTTTAAGGAAATAATATTATTTCAGATGTCATTATTCTACTTACACAAATTTATGGGATGACTCATAAATCTTACATATTAGAATTTTATATCACTCATATTTAGTGTTTTGGATATATTTATCAAACATTAACATAAATTTTCTAATTTTGTTTTTGTATCAATTAATAAGAAGATGCTTTTATAATGTTTTTACAAGTTAGATAATGCTAGAGAAAAGTTCAATGTAGACAATTCTTTAAGGAGTAGGATCCTCTCAAGTTCAAAAATGAACTTGATAGGTAAAGTTGTGTTTTGTGTGAGTAAAAATAAAAATGAGCCATCATCACAAAATATTTATTTTATTGTAATTCAAATATACAATCACACAAAACACAACTTTACCTATCAAGTTCATTTTTGAACTTGAGAGGATCCTACTCCATTCTTTAAATACCTGATGAAATAATTTCCGTCGTTCATTAAAAAAAAAAAAAAAAAAAAAAAACCCTTCAACTTTTTTTTAAACAAATTTATATTTCACAAACCTTTAACCAATACGTGAAAAAATCATACCATTACGATTACAATTAAGTCATCTTTCAATAGATGAACACTCTTATATATTTTTTATGAGTGTTGAAATTTACATCTGGAAAATCACATGTAATTTGTTATTTTAAAATCACATGTGATTCTTAATATACAAATCACATGAGATTTTTTCAGGCGAAAATTATAACACTAAAATAAAACTTTAAAAAAAAATTCGCCAAAAGTATAAAAGGATAAAAAAAAAAATCTCTTCGTGATGATGTATTATTTTGTCGCTTAACGAATTACCATTTGCAAAATATTTTATTAAAAAAAAAGGTGAAAATTGACTTTTTATAATTTTTAGAAAAAAAAATGGCTATGATTTGTTCATTAGATTTTTAGAAAATATGAGGTATATATTGAACTCAACTCTATAAGACTACTCACAGTAGTCACGACACTTCACATTCCACTTCAACGTCATATCATTTTCTCTCTCCTTTAATTCTCTCTCACTTTTTACTCGTAATAACTCACATCATTTCACCTTTCAACTCATTTTATTTATTTATTAAAAACTAAAACTTTTATTCATTAAATTAATAAAAACGTTGCATAGATAATTTAAAATGTAAACGTATGAATAATAACATCAAATAGTCATAAATATTAAGTGTCAATTTCCCCCGATAATGCCCGTATTTTATATCATTTATATGGATTTACCCTTGTTTTCCTCTATATTTCACTTTCAGGTAAAATACGAGCATTGGAGCTAAAAAAACGCGGATTTGAAGAGTTTATTGAAAATATATCATAGTATGCTCATTTTGAAGAAGTTACGGCGTAACTCCTCTCTCACATTAAGCCGTAACTAAAGCGTGGCTCAGAAAACCAACTCAACTGAATATTACGGCGTAACTCTCCCAAAGATTACGACGTAACCAACTAGGTCAAATGAGGTTCCGCACCGCTGCAAGCTACGCCGTAACTATTGTCTCAATTACGGCTTAACCATGGTTTATTGAAGATACGGCGTAACTCCTTCCATAGTTACGCCATAACCAGCATTTTTAGTGCAAAATACGAAGAATTGGATGTTACGGCGTAACTCTTAACATTAGTTACGCCGTAACCAGATCAGGCCTATAAATACCCCACGAATTTCAGCATTTCAAAGCATCCCATTTCACACACAACACAAAGTGAACGTGAGTAGAAGTCGAAGGCAGATCTAGAGGAACATACGAAGCTATCTCCAAGGGAGAAATCACTCCCCTACGATAAGCATTAGCATTTTATCTTTTCTTTACTTTCAATTCATGTATTTCGTAATGTTAAACATTGAATCGATTGTTTTAGTTAATATGAGCGGCTAAGCACCTCTGGTGCTGGCCTAGTTATGATTCCTTAATTGTTTTGTTTGCGTTTACATTGCTTCCGTATAATTATTTCTAAGTGTATGCATGCATAGTTTGTTGGTAGCTACCCTTGTTTCGGTAGTTTTGAATGGCGGTAGTGGCTAGTTACTTAGGAGATATGACCAACTGACCCTAAGTAAGTAGACTGAGTGGGGAGGGTAAGATATGACCAACTGACGATCCTTTCTGCTTGTGCGATTTGACCAATTGATCACCTACCGTTGGGATGAACTTAAGAAGTTGGGGATGAGTGTTTAAGTTGCTAGCGCTCGGGCACTTATTGTTATGAATCTAGCATGTAGCGGTACTTAATGACTTGGCTTAGGGGGACTAAGAACAATTGGACTTATGACGGGTCACCTGATTTATCTAATGGGACCCTTTGCTGATAGGTTAGGACGAACTGACCAAATGTTGTCATAGCGACTTTGACCCCACCTGAAGAAATTGGAAGTAATTAGATGTAAACACTACTAATTAGGATGAGTAACTAGATTAGCACCCATCTCCTCAACTGATCACAACCCTCGCCTTTATTTGCTTTAGTAGTTAATTATATTGAAATCATATTAAAATCTGTGACACCTAGACTTAGTTTAAATCCGCACACATAGCTCTTGGGACGACTTCGATTTTACCGAATACTACACTACGCACGACCGGGTACACTGCCCGTTAGTGCATTAGGGTAGACCATCGGTATAACGAGACTTATAAATATTAAAACTTGGTCAGTAAAACCTGCATCAATGAAATTAAAAACGTAAACATTACATAGATAATAAGAAAACGTAAACTAAAATGGTAAATTCCACATCACCTTGATTACCTGTCTTTGCAACGACCCGTTCGCATTCTTCTAGAGTATAGTGACAAGTATTGCAAACACGTTTAGAAAAATATGAAATCGACTCGGATGCACTTTTAGAAAGAAAAATAATAATAATAATGTAAAAAAGAAAAAGAAAAATCTTAAATCTCACAACAATGCGCGGAGCTCAACTATAGTCGTTTACATATAAACCTTATATAATATAATAGTATAATATATTATTTAAAAGTTCGATAATAGCTCGAGCCAAGCTTATATAAGCTCGGGTTTAACTTGTTAAACCTCTCGAGCTCATTTTCTTAACTCGAAGCTCGATAAAACTTGGCTTAAACAAATTCGAGTTACTCGACAATAGCTCGATTCATTTTTTTTATTCAATGTTATTGGACACATTATCTATATTAACTAAAAAGCGGGGAACACATGTGCTCATGCCATGTGTCCCAGCATTTATTGCTAAGTTTCGCAACTTGGCAAGAATGGCCTCTCAGGTTTAGGTGTCGCTGCAAACTAAGTCCAAACATTAAATGCAAAGTTTCACAACTTAGCAAAAACAGTCCTTGAGGTTTAAGTATCGTTGCAAAGTAAGTCCGAACATTAAATGCAAAGTTTCACAACTTGGCAAAAACAGCCCCTGAAGTTTAAGTGTCGCTACAAAATAAGTCCTTAGAAGCCAATCCCGCTGCATCGCGCGGGTTTCTACACTCGTTTACACTAATCACTGTCTCCAACTATTTGACAATTTAATATCAACGGCCTGCACTAATATTAAACATTTAAAGTTTTAAACGCATCAACTTTACTTATTACTCCTACTGGCCTGCACAACTATACAAAACATATCACTAGACTACATTACATGATACAAAAACATTTGGACACAATGAAACACAACATAGGATATGGTCAATTAGATGACAACTTCAAGAGGCTTATGTGTGTCCTGTATCCAACCTTGCTTTGAAAACATCGTTCATGCTATTAGAATCTTTATTGTAAAAAACGGTCTCATGTCAGCAACCTATATAGCACTCGACCTCATTTGATCATTTTTAGATTCATCAAACCATAAACACGCAAGCCATTTTTTAATTAACACGATGCATAGGCGATTTCAACGAGCGTACACTTCCATCAAGGAAAACACGATTGTTAGTTATGCAAAAATAGCGACGGTTGGAGGGTTTTGTGACATTGATTTAATATTGGTAAAGGCAACGACTCCTGAGGATATACCTTTACGCGATAGGTATGTCCTCCAGCTATTGAAAGTTTTCACTGTTTCAACTTCTGCTTACCGTACATTTGCTTCTAGCTTTTCACGACGGTTTAGCAAAACGAAGTGTTGGAGAGTTGCTTTAAAATGCCTAATTCTTATGCATCGTTTGCTTCGTGCATTGCCCTATAATAGCCGGTTTAGAACTGAGCTTCTATGGGCTCGTTCTAATGGTTTTCTTTCGCTAAATCCTTGTCCCTTTCGTGATACTTCCTCGTCTAATTCAAACGATTACACACAGTTTATTTCATCTTATGCTAATCTACTTGATGAAGCATTAGATTGCCTTACAATAGATTGTGAATTAGCATATGAAGATTCACAAGAGAACATGGAGTCTGAAGGAGATGAAGAAGAAGAAGAAATGATACTCCAAAGTTTCCCTGAAAAAATGAAAAGTGTCGGTGAAAAACTAGAGCTCTTACCACAACTTCAAAGCCTAATTGATCGAGTAATCGAATGCAAACCAAAAGGGGTTGCTAAGAG
The DNA here is from genome assembly GCA_019973895.1 of Chrysanthemum seticuspe. NCBI lineage: Eukaryota > Viridiplantae > Streptophyta > Magnoliopsida > Asterales > Asteraceae > Chrysanthemum > Chrysanthemum seticuspe. Next base: position 168,797,243 of record BPTQ01000008.1, read on the forward strand.
AAGCTTTCTCATACAATGTGCATTAAAATACATTGTCCGCGATAGTTTCTTTTGCTACGATAATTTCCATAGCGAAATACTTGGAGTATTAGATAATCTAATTCAGCTACCTTATAAAAGTTGCATGACGGCTTTTTGTGTGTATAAAAAAGCTGCGGTTCAAGCTGATCATCTCTCTGAGTTCTATGATTGGTGTAAGTCCGTCGGGCTTTGTGGAATCTATGAATACCCTTTTGTTGATCGAATCCCCGAGATCCAAATCCAAGCTTTAGAGAATTTTCTTAATGGTATGTGGCAGTTAACAGACTCGGGCTCGTCCACTGGTTCTCCAATGGGGTCTACTATTGATTCTTCATCGAGCTCAGTGGAAGACGATAAGCAACTTGTGAGGTTTAATCATTGGGTTCAATTTGATGATGATGAAAAGAAGGCAGACAAAACTATGAGTTGGGAAGTGTTGCTTGAAGCATCGGTCATCCTAGCGCCACTTTTGGTTTCGAATAATTACTTCTACTATGAGCCCGATAGCTTTGGTGTATCATCAAATGATTTAAACGAGCAGACAGGTAACGATTTGCAGATTCAAGTGTACAATCCTTATGTGATCAACCCGTTTCACCAGGCTGAACTGTACGTACAATAGGTTATGTTGCACCAAATCCTACAACATCGTTTAAAGAATCAAGATTGTTAGATACTATTTCTATTAGACGATAAGTATGGCCCAAGCCCCATTGTGGGTTTGATACATACTTGTCGTCTAATACTGTCCCGTGGGCCATACTTATCGTCTAATAATTTCATCATGCCATTGAGGATGTATCAACTTAAAACGCTGGTTTCGGTTTTTCCTAATATATATACTGTTATACGCCGTATTGTATCATAAAAATTTGTATTGTTTCATTTTTTATGTCACTCTTGAATATTGATTTGTGACCAAAAAGCATACATATTTCATTTATAAAAGAATCATTTCGCAAATCAAATGATGCTTATCATTAGGTCCATTCCGCTAGTAATGGGCTGGGCTTGAAACCCAGTACCCACTATATATGATAGCTCGGTCCTTTGTGTTTTTGGTTCTTTTAGTTTTCGGTCATCTTAATAGTTAAACAGACATGTATGGAGACAAGATTTGAACTAATGACATCTGCTTTTTGTTATGTGTACCCGACCATTAGACTACTACTGTGAGGCATGTGTATTTTAAATGAAAATTGTATTTTAAATGTATTCAAATACTATCAAATCCAAACTCTCTAACCAAACTGGTTAGATTGAACCATAGGTTGTAGTCAACTTATATTGATTGTGTGATCAGTTGATAACAACTGTTATAAAATTAATTACCTGTAATTTTAAGTTTCATTTGATGACTTGGCTAGTACTAGGAAAATAAGATAAGTTGTTTTAATCTATATAAGGTTGGTCACAATCGCGTTGTCAACATCGGTTGGTCACATATTAGAACCGATTTTGAAGTCGGTCATCTCCATTGTGGAGTGAGGGTCAAATATCGGTCAAGCATGCAAGAAAAAGAAAATCGGTCATTTTTTCGACCGATAATATACACACCAAAAAATGTCATATTTGATATTAAAAAAAAAAAAAAAAAAAACGCACTTGGTCATCGACTGTGGCAACTTGGTCGTGTCTGGTCGCCGGAGAGAGAAATCTGATGTGGCACCTGGTGACCTGGGTCATGTCTAGTCACGATTGTGCCCAGCCTAAACTAATAAGATCAAATGTGTTAGGAAAATTAAATAAACTAAACTAGTCAGAATCTAAGTACTATTACAAATTGGTTAAAGACTACAAAGCATCAAAATGGGAGGTGATACTCACACCACACTTTTTGATTCATGCAGCACTAGTTGTGCATTACAGTATTGTACTGTACAATACTGTAATGCACAGATAGTGGTGCATGAATAAAAAAATGTGGTGTGAGTATCAATTCCCCATCAAAATGTTGTTGCATTCACATTCCAAGTACACAAACGACTTCGTCAGCTTCCTTGTAAGGCTGGATACAGTAGTGACTGCCAGCGATTACCATTTTATCTGTCACATCAGTTTTCTCTTTCTGACAACTACCAGCGATTTTTTGCAACAACAAAAACGACCTACACTAAAAAAATATACCTCACAAATATTTTTTTCTAATTAAATAACACACACAAATGATAGTCTTCATCGGTCTCATGCACGACCATTTCATCCAAATTCATAACCGACGACTACTAGTAACTACCATGCCACAATAAGGACGAGTACTAGCGACTACCAAGTAGGGGTGATCAAATGGAACGAGAACCGAATCAGAACTGAGAACCGAACCGAAACCGACCCAACCCGAGCCGTAATTTAGAACCGCGGTCCGGTTCTCGGTTCTTAAATATTTCAAATTTTGATTCTTGATTCGGTTAGGTTCGGTCCAAAACCGCAGATATCGGTTCCGGAAGTGAAAAACGCTCGATTTTTCAAATATGAATGAATACATTATATCGCACTGCTAATATCATTTTGGTGAACAGTTTGTGCAAGATAAACCCATGATTTACATGTTTTACACGTTATCCATTCATTTCATGTGTAGTTTCATGATTAGTAGGATCTCATTTTTATTCGAATGACATTTGTTAATTTTATTTTCCAACATACGTCCTTTTGTATTACTCATGGTATATTTGTTAGATAATGATAAAACCCGTAGGTTATAACTTTTATTGAGACACAATATATAGAGACAACCTTAGAAACCCTAAACCCACAAACGGGCTTGGGCCTACTTATCATCTAATACTCCCCCGCAGTTTCAAGCCCGATTTGTGGGTTTAGGGTATTAGGGTTTTCACCATTATAAATAATGGTCCATAATAATATTATACCTACGGGGTTTCAATGTTCTAACATGGTTTCAGAGCGTGTGTGATCCTCAGACCTAGATGGCTATGTTGAGCCGCCTACTCTAAGTCACCCGTCAAACCTCCTATCTCCTATTTCTGCTGCCTCTCCTTCTTCGTCTACTACTTCTCCTTCCCAACCCTCTCAATCATCTCCAACACCCTATTTTCTTTTTCACTTCCGAAAAAAAAAAGTTTCATCTTTTCGGTTTATGGTGTACACTTTTGCCGTCAATGTTGACTAGATCTCAACGTTGACATTCAAGACTTAGAAGATTTTGAAGATTTGTCTATGTTTCTGTTGCTACAAGAGAACGTTTGATTTACAGTTAAAGTTGTTTAATTGTTATTTTTTTTATGTCGAATCCAGGGTATCAATTCCCGAGACGACTTTTGTTGGTGTCGAATCCAGGGTATCAATTCCCAAGACGACTTTCGTTGGTGTCGAATCTAGGGTATCAATTCCCGAGACGACTTTTGTTGGTGTCGAATATAGGGTTCTTATTCCCGAGACGACTGTTTGGGATACTTTGAATTATCCCGTTTTATTTTGGTTATTGTTTTATTTTGCTTTCTTAGTTTACTACTTCAGTTCGAGCTTTCGCGATTTTGCCGCTCGAACTACAAGGGAGTATTAGTGGATAATTAGGCCCAAGCCCGGTTTGTGGGTTTAGGGTATTAGGGTTTTCACCATTATAAATAATGGTCCATAATAATATTATACCTACGGGGTTTCAATGTTCTAACAATGTTTAGTGTGATTTCATAGCTTCACACAAATTATCTTAATAAGCTTATTAGGAATCAATCAATCATCTAACACTTATAGCAAGATCTTACTAAAAGATAATTCAAGTCCCGTTAATTAAGTAGTGGTAAACTGGTAATAAGTAGTACATGTTTTCTTGAATTGATTTGCTGTGTTTCGCTATTTTAATCACAAGAGAGCAACTGATACATTATTATGATGTAACCCCATTACCCCAACATAAACCAAAAGAATGAAAATACAAAGATTACCATCGAAAAACCTGTGTGATCGAGCTTTGATTCAATAACTTACCAAACTAACCACACCGTAAAATATAAAAGTTACCATCGAAAAAAAATGGGCGGTTTTTCAAAATTTGCAGTTCCAATCGGGTAGAACCGAAATATCCAAACCGGACCTGAGAACCGAATCGGAACTGAAACATGTTTTTCGGTTCGGTTCTCGGTTCCTAAAATATGACTTTTTCGGTTTTCGATTCTTTCGGTTCTAGGTCGGTTTCGTGCGGTTCCAGAACCGCGCTCACCCTTACTACCATGTCGACTACCTTACTGTGCTTAGCCTAATGACTTTATTTTTGGCGAAACAAACTTACGTCATTATTAACTATGTTGAAATATATTGATTTATTGTAAGTTACTTTTAAAGTTTTATTCGGATAAATTTCATGTTAAAAGATTGCTTATATAGAATTTATTTGGAAACCATGTTGATCGAAACCCTAACGAATTGATGGAATTGGTCACTGATGTGGATCCGCCATAGTTACTGATATCCGCTTTAAAATTCAACGAATTGATGGAATGAATTAAAAAAACGGACTCTTGAATTGATGGATGGAATTGGTTACTGGTGAGGGAGTTTGCGAAAAACAAATAAATACCGGTTTTAAAAACGGACTCTTTGCAATTTTAGTTTTTATAAAATAAGATTAAAGCCCGGTTTTCAATTTCAGTTTTTATAAAAACAAATAAATACCGGTATGCTTGTTAAATGTTAAAGGTGTGAGTTTTTTTTTTTTTTTTTTTTTTTTTTTTTTTTTATTTGGCTTTTTTATACACAAAGAATCATCACATTTTGTATAAGTGTGAGGTTTTTCTAAGTAATAGTAATTTTACATCTTTTCACATTTTTAAGTGTGACAAAAAATATTTAGTTATTTCACACTTAAAAGTGTGAGGTTTTCATAGTTATTCACATTAAAAAGTGTCAAAACGATATATTTATATTAGTTCACATTTATAAGTGTGAGCTTTTGTTTTCACAATTAAATGTGTGAAGTTTTTTTTGACACTTCATATTTATCACACTTATTAGTGAAAATAATTTTTACATACTTATGAGTGTGAATATCCTAAAAATAAACTTGACAGTTGATTAAGTGTGAAGAAAAAAGTGTGTACAAAGGATCAATTTGTTGTAGTGATAGCAATGGTTTGAAAACTAGGTCATTAATCAACTCAGTTGAGTCATCGATTTATCGAGTTATCGATTTAACCTCTGGGTCAACTCGATTTTTTAAAAATAATTAACTTTTATTTTAAATAACAAAAAAAAGATTATATAAATCATGACTAAACTATATTGAGCCTAGAAAAACTTTTACCAAAAAATATAATATGTAAAAGTAAATTACGTCGTAATTACATATAATTAACTTGTATTATTGTAAAAAACAAGAAACAAACCCAAACCCAGATGGGTCTCGAGAATCGGATTCACATGGTTGCCTTAAACTCAACGAGTCCAACATGGTTGCCTTAAACTCAGCGAGTCCAATTGGGTTTCTAAAATAGAAAATACCCGGCTTAATTTGACCATTTTTTTTACCAGAATCATTTACACCGATTAGATCAAACCGGGTTCAAAACATTGACTAATATAATAGAATGCAACAAAGTGGATCACATGTCCATCATGTGAGAGAGAAACTCATGAGAGATAAACCAACCAAGTAGGACATCAATCTTAGACTAGTCGGCAAATTAAAGGCGCGAGTAGTGCTACGTGACTTTGAAGCCACACGCGAGTAGCCTTGGCCAAACTAAGAAGTCACGTGCGAGTTGTGGTATTCAAGGGAAGAAAAGGTGACCGGTTCACCTAGTGTGACTTTGCATTTATATTATTTTATATTTTGTTTGTGAGTGTGTGTGAGATATTTAGTGGGGTATATTTGTATAAAGTGGGTATTTTAATAAAAGGTGAGGGTAAAGTGACTTTGTTCACAAATAAGTGAGTGGGTGTGGGGGGAGTGAGGGGAGAGAGAAAGCTAAGATGGCGCTGAGGTGTAAAGTGAATATGTAGTATCATTGCCTTCCAGCCTTAGAGTATGAGAGCATCAGGGCCCAACGAAACTAACGAGTCTTGATACGCCGGGGTCAAACAAAAATCCAGTGCATCGTTTATTATCTGTTACTTTTGAGTTACCGTTAGTTTTGCCAAACATATTTATTTGGAAAATGATAAATGGACCTAACTAAAGAGGCCTAAAAGGAGACCTAATGCATAAATGATTTGTACAGTAAGTACTGTACAAATCATTTATGCATTAGGTCTCCTTTTAAGCCTCTTTAGTTAGGCCTCTATATTAAAGCTCTATTTATATATATATATATATATATTTTGTTCATATATGTGACATCAAAAAGCCGCACTGAAATATATTCGTCATATATGTAACATCAAACAGGTTTTATGATTTTATCAAGGGTTGTACTATTAGAACACCCTTGATGTCACATCATAGGGAAATATTCCCTTTGTCCCCCACTTTTTTCAGTATAACACAGTTTTTTGTCAGTTTCTGTTCCGTATTTCTGACATTTTTAAGCATTTGACTTATTAAACTTTATATTTACTGTTCCGTATTTTCAGGTTTATAATTTTTTGATATAAACAAAATTATAAAAAAAAATAATAAAAAAAAAAAACAAAAAAAAAAGGAGGGGGTCAATATAAAATTATAGGGTCAAAATAACCCAACCCTTTATCTATTGATTTAATATATTAAAAGAAAGAAATTTAATAATAGACCAGACCTGTAGTCAATAAGGAGAATGTGAATATTCGACAAAAGAGTATACGTGAACTTGTCAAAACCCATAATTGAATGTGAACATGACTAATTGTGTGAATATCTGCAATTCTATCAAATTATAGGATTCTCTGATTTTTCTAGGATTTGATATTTGAAAATTTCATAAAACATTTTAGAAATGAATAACATTATACTAAGCGTGTGTCTCTATATTAACTTTATTTTAAACGTGTGATTCTATAAGCATGTATTCAAACACGTAGTAAATGTTTTCTAGGAAAAGTTGTATCTTGATAGTAGAGTATATAGATTGCTATTCAAAATCAACGTTTTTGAAGTGGCAAAATATAAAAAAGCGTGCATTGAAAATCAACATGTTTTTATTCTTTTCGTATTTGATATTTTTAGTTTCCTTGCACCTGAAGCTGTGGAGCTCCTCAATAGAGTCCAACGAGTTATCCATACCAATGTTATGACACATAAATCTACAAACGTATCTTTTAAAAGATTGGCTTGCAATTCAAAAGGGGCTAGCGGCGCAGCTTGTTACTTGTTTGTCTTGCACCTCTATGTAAATCGAAAGAATATGTGATAATTATTTAAAAAAAAAGAAAAACGTTCACGAATAAGTAGCAATTACAATGTATGGCAATTAAATAGAGCTAATTTGTAGATGCAAAAATTCTTACGAGTAAATCATAAGTACCATTTACAATTACACAGATAAAACTGCGCCTTAGATACCATTTAAACACGTGAATCAGGTGCATTTAGGCATAACGAACCAAGTACATGTCCATTGTACATTCATTGTTGATCATTGTTCGTCTAAATTTCTCAATAAAGAGCATCTATGAAGCTAAACTACTGAAGGATGAGTCAAAAACTTGCAATGATTAATGGAATATCTTTAGTAAACACATTAGTCTAAAGACAAAATGATCAAACCATATAATTGTTGAAAATTTAGTTCAACTGATGGTTTTAGATAGCGTTTGGTAATGGGTCTCGAGGTACGGAGTACATACCTATCAGGTCGTTGATCACCCTGACTATGATAGTGGTGAAGTATGGTTCAGGTCACTTATGAGTTCAACTTATGCTGAAGGTATTCATCGGGCTGATGAGTTCAGCTTATGCTGAAGTATCTCATCAGCGAGTAGTCTCTTCAAAAGGTTCATCTCTTCAACAAGTAAACTCTTCAGTGAGCAAACTCAGGAACTGAACAAGCTCTTCAGTGAGCATGCTCTTCAGCGAGTAAACACACTGGAACTGAATTCAAACATACTTGTAACTGCTTTAACTTATTCAAAGGGTAGTTGTAACAACAAATTTTTTTTTGAACGACAATTGTGGCTACATGGCTCCTAGGCCAGAAGGCGTAGCGAGCCCACACAACCAGGTTGGGTCCAGCCCAGAAGGCAATGTCACCCTTCCCATTACGCACGTGAGAGGAAACCCCTATCGCCCTAGATAAGACTCGAACTTGAGACCTTACCTAGGAGGGTAAAACCTTCATACCACTGGACCAGAGGCCCGTTGGTAGTTGTAACAGCAATTAATGACCACGTTTTGGTCATGTAACCACTATTGCAATTATGGAGGAGTATTATGAGAAGATTAATTTTCATAATTCCATTGACTAAAGAGTAATCCTTTCCTTTAAATAGGAACACATATCTGCATGGAAAACATACACAAAACATAAACAATTAGAAGCGAATGGGTTCTTGATTTGTGCCTAAAATACGAACAACACTTAGTCTTATCCCAAGAAGATATTCATGTAACCCAGACATAGGTCGAATAGTTTTCTTTGAGAAGTAATTACACTATTTTAAGTGATATCTGATATTTATCTATACCCAACTAGGAATGACCAAACCCAACAATCAAAGAAAATTATTTTGTGATAATCAATGGTTGCTGTTATGAAGCATATGGCTGCTAACTTCTCCAAACTTGATAAATCTAGAGGGGTTGATTTCGGAAGGTGGCAAAAGAAAACTCACTTTCTTTTGTCAAGTATGAGTGTGGTGTATGTTCTAACTACACCAATGCCAAAATATGGTGAGAATGTTGTTGTGGAACAGATAATGAAGAGGAGCAAGTGGGAGAATGATAAATATGTGTGTCGTGGTCTATTTCATAATGGTATGTCTGATCCTTTGTTTGATATTTATCAAAATGTTGAATCGGCTAAAGAACTATGGGAATCTTTAGATGCTAAGTATATGGCTGAGGATGCCTCTAGCAAGAAGTTCTTTATAAGTAATTTTAGTAATTACAAAATGGTCGATTCTAGCCCTGTGATGGAACAATACAATGAAATTCTTAGTATACTTGGTCGGTTCACAAAACATAAAATGAACATGGATGAGGCTATTTCAGTCTCTTGAGTCATTGATAGACTTCCCCCTTCTTGAAAATATTTCAAGCATACCTTGAAACATAAGAAGGAGGGGCTGACTCTTGTTGAGTTTGGCAGTCATCTACGTATTTAAGAATCCCTTAAGGCGCATGATAGTGAATAGCCAAAGAGCATCAATGATGTTGGTGCATCATTTGTCGATATGCCAGCATAACAACTCCACCGATAGAATGACAATAGGGGATCACATAAGCATCAGGATAACACCAGAGCTGATCCTAACAAGAAGCCTAAAGGGACTTGTTGGAAGTGTGGGAAACCTGTGTGGAAAACTAGAAGCCTAAAGGTTGAATAGTTTACCGATTAAAACTTTGTTTTTAAACTATTTAGATAGACTTATGTCAATCTATTTAATGTGTGTGTTGGATGATGATAGATAAGCATATAAATAAGTAATGCAAAGAGAAAGAGTAAAGGAACACAAAACCACGACACGAGTATTTATAGTGGTTCGGCTACAAGGATACCTTCCTTGCCCTACTCCACTCCCCGAGTTCCCCACTCGAGAGTTCGTAAGCTCTAAACAACACAAGCTCCTTAATGTGGCGGAGAAGCCTTCACGACGTCGCCTACTCTTTATCCGGTACAAGGCTAGACACCGGGTTCTTCCACGAGGTAGAACCAAACCTATCACAACGTCGCCTACACTTTATCTGGTACAAGGCTAGATACCGAGAGACGGAGACAAGATTCAACCGGTGGCTGACAAGGTTCATCTACTTCATATGATTTGGGCGCGACTGGTGTTACTCCTATTCGTTTGTCATGCGTTTTGAGGCGGTTTGGTATCCTGTTAAGTGATTTTGATCAGTATTTCTTTTCTTTGATTCGTTCAGAACTCGGTTTGAATCGTGAAGCTTTATCGTTTGGTATTTTGTTAATATCTCAGCTTTTCTTTTGGACCGACAGTAATGAGTCATGAGGAACCGTTTCATGCAAGTTGGTGGCACTCTTTCATTGTGATATGGTAAGTTGTTTGATGTGTTATATGCTGTATGTACGCGATTCTGGTCTGCTCTGGTATGTTACTTGATATCTGTATGTGATATGTTTTGTGTGTTATTGGTTATGTGATTTGTCATGACCCGGGACAGAATATGATGACAATAAGGACTTGTTATGTGATGCAAGTATTATGACGCCTGATCAACGTGATAATACCGAGATCATATAATTTGAACTTATTGGAATCATACGACGTTTTGGGAAATGCCTGGGGTTGGTACGTGAATGGACTAGGACTTATAACCGTTATTTGTCAATCCTCACGTTCGTTTGGAAATTCTGTACCTCCTTGCGAAATTCCCACCGACATCTGCTATGTGTATGTTCCGTATGCTTTTGAACCGAAATCGTTATGATCTGTGTGAGACTATGGACTGCTACATCTGCCTTAAACTTATACGTCTCTGTGTACCCCTGCGACTTCAATTTTCGAGGACGAAAATTTTCTTTTAGAGGGGAAGAGTTGTAAAACCCTGAAAATCGTGAACGTGTTAAATGACCATTTTACCCTTAAGTAATAATTGTGAAATTCGTGAGACACGTCAAACTCGTTATATTCGTTAAAACTCTTAACTCGTAAATAACTTATTCAAGTAAAATTTTAGTCTACTTCCATTTCTTGTCTATGAATAATTACTTGGACAAATTCATGTACAAAATTATTTAAAGCATTTAAACTAAGTAATATAACAAATGAAATAAACTAAGTATATATGGTAAATGGAAAGATTGATTTAGTCATAAAAACCTCCTTATTTTGGGCCGTGTATTTTTCCCCTCCAATCCCCATATTCACGTCAATCACCAACAATATTTACACATTCCAAAAACATTCAAGAAACCCTATTCCTCTAAACAAAAGTGACGGCAAAACAATGCCCTTCCCTCTTCCATTTTTCTGTCGGCCAAAGAGATTCAAAGAGGAGGTTTGTACGTGGCCTTAAGCTGCTTAGATCGTGAGCATCTGGTTCGAAGGGCTGCTTGTTTTGTCAAGGATTGATGTCGCTGCTGGTCGTTGTTTTCCAGGGCCAAAGAAGGGTGTGACTCGCTTGGTTTTGATCATTGTTTTCCCTCTCCTCTTCTCGCTACAAAGGTATCACAATCATGCTCTCGTCTCCCTTGTTTCTGCTTCTGGTCGTGGGCTTATGTCTCACCATGCGCCTATTTTTGGTACCCTTATAACACGTTACATAAAGGAATAAAACACGTTCTTGAACCTAGTAATAAAACTAAAGAGCTAGAAAGGGTCATGCATATGACATACGGCTTGGACTGAAGATGATCTATTCAAATATGTATGTGTGGTTCTTTTTCGTATTTTTTTTGTGTGCATGCATGGGTTTAATATATGGCGAGTTGTGAATTCATGTAACCATGGGACTACTGTGTGCTTTAAGGTGTGTCGTGTATAAGTGGTCAATAGGGGCTTTAAGCATGCATTCATGTGAAGGTTATATCAGATTGGTATGCATGTCATTTTGGACATAAAGAGGGGCGTACGTATATGTTTATGTATGTAAAGGTTTGTTTTGATGTGAATGGTGTAATGATTGTGTGGCGTGTGAATGGTATGATCACGTAGGGTCAGTCATGAGCATGAATGATATGTGTTTGCATTGTATATTGAAAAGGTGTATAGGCTAATTTTGAAAAAGGTCAAGAGCTGAGTCATGTGGGTCTTCAAATGTCCTAGGTAGGGTCTTGTGTGTGAAGTATAGATTACATGCATGGAGTCTTTGGCAAATTGCATTTGCATGTGTAGCGTTAAAAACCAATAAAAGAATCAAAGTGATCATAAAAATGTATACTAAGGCATGGTCTTGTTGGGTCATGTTTAAGGGTGATCGCGGGGCAATTGGGTAAGCCGTTTTGTATTTTTGAAAGTGTGTCGGGAAGGTGAGCCGGGGGTTAATCATTGGGCATGATTTTAAAGCATAGGCGTTATTCGTTTGAGCCGCGAGCAAGCTCGATGTTAGACTAATATTGTGCATGAAATTGTTATAAATCATATTTTTACCCTTTCTATTAACGTGCATGGCAAAAGAGGAAGTAAAATAAACATTTAATCTAATTACATTATAAACCCTATATTTTGAGATATTTACACTTTTAACCCTATACTTTGCAATATTGACATTTTAAACCCTAAACTTTTGTAACTTGTCATAAATGATCCTAAAATCATTATAATACTCATTTTCATTAATTAACTTGAGATAAGTAACTAAACTTACTAAATATGGAAACCTGCTATTCTTAGAAAGATACTAATTATGGAAATCTGCTATTTCTGGAAAGTTACTAAAAATAGAAACCTGCCTAAAATAGAAAGTACCTAAAAATGGAAAGATTACTAAAATGGGAAACTTGTTAAAAATGGAAAGCCGTCTTAAACGAGTGATCTGATTCTTATAGAACGTTATTTAATTCGTATAGGTTCCGGACGACGGGATTGATCTTCTTTCTTGATTTTACTTTCATTGTGATTTGCTCCGAATAAGGTACAGATATTCTGACCTTTCTCATAAGGTTTCTCATGATCTCTTTACATCTTTGACCTCTTGCCAATTTGATATTTAACCTTTGCTCTGCTATTGAACTATTGATATTGAATCTTTGCTATTGACCCCTTTTGCTATTGAACCTTTGATATTGATCCTTTGCTATTGAACCTATGATATTGAACATTTGATATTGAACTGTTGCTACTGAACTTTGATATTGGACTGTTGCTATGAACCTCTGAATTGTGAACCATTGATATTGAACCTTTGATTGTGAAGACCTATATATTGCTACACTTTGAACCTTTGTTTGACCCTTCAGATTGATACCCGAGCCATTAACTAGGCATGGGGGTTCCATGTCCGTGTCATTGATGCACCAATGGCATGACTCCAGTGTGGATGAGTGATGTTCCACACCGTCCCCATATTTGTATTGATAAATGCGCGCTTCAGATATATTGTATGGCCACTATTGTTTTGCAGGGGGCGTATGGATGCATCCTAGATTTGTATTGTATTGATATTGATATATTGTTTTGGTGATGTGGTGCGTGTGTGCAATACACCCCCTCACATTTTGGGAGCTAGCTACTCCATTGGTTACTGAGGTCTCCCCTCCTATTGGTTTGGTATTCCGAGGTCACCCCTCCGAATACAATGGCTACTATTGGTTACTTGGCTGTTATTGCCACTATTGATATGGTTTGTTTTGTTGGCTCGGGATAGATTTCTGACAACCCTTACACTTTTGATATACCTATATTGTACCTTCTGGATTCCCCACTGCACCATATTCTGAATTGACTGTCCTTTACCCAATACCCTTATATGACTCACTCTACTACCAAGATATATATGTTCCATTGCTTTGATCTGTTACACTCTCATCCTGTTACTTCAGACTATCGTTCCATTCACGTACCGGGTTATTATATGTTATTGGATTTGATTTTGATATTCATGTCTTATGTGACTATTGATTTCCCTACTACGATATGACTAATATGCGGTTATCTGATTTGCCTGTTTTCATCTGATGATATGTGATCTCGCTGTTATGTGACCTCTGAATTGTCTGTTGACCATGCTAGTGTGTAATCGATAGTGTTTGTCTGTTTATCATGTATACTTCGTTCAGTTAATTTTGTGGACTATGATTACCTGTTAGTATCCTTATCTGCTTGTTGTTGACCTGCCATGTTTGCATTTCTGTTTATGCTACGGTTTGATTGGGTAAATGGTTCAGCTTGTGACGTCCGACTTGTTAATGTGTTTAGTTGCCCTGCTATGTCCTTAATTCATTTAATTATATCGTTTAGATTGTATTCCTACTTATTACGTGTGACTACCATGTATTGAATGCTGTTAACACTTCCGCTGTTATGATACTGGTTATGTCTTCAACTAAGGGTTTTGATCTGTGTGAATTGCCATGCTCACTTATTAATTAATTGCTTCCGCTTTCCTGTAGATATCTGTTTGGCTTGTATGTCTTCTGATTTCCTGAATTGATTGTATGACATATATGTTGTGTGGATGCGACGCCTGCTATGTTTGCTTATGTTTCAGTTCTTGTATGTCTGGTTCGTATGTGCTTGTTTATATGTCATCGATGCTTTGCCTTTCTTCGTTCTCCTTGTTATCTGTTCGTTTTGGATATCTGTATAATTGTGTTCTGCAGGATCCTCATTGACTCATTATTCTTATTCCGCTGTGACTTTGTTATCCGTTTTCCTTTGTTTCATTTCGCATTTCAGATTTTATTAGCTTTCGTTTTGTTATATCTGTTCACTGGGCTTTTTAAGCTCAGCCGCATTTCTTTTCCTGCGGCAGGTGTTAGGTTTGAAGATGGGCTTTGATGGGCTGAGAGTTGGATTATTTGAGTGGACCAACCCTAGATACCTTATTATTTGGATTTATTTTGTTGGGCTATTGTTTGGAAATTTCATTTATTTTAGATATATTGGATTTTGTATTTTCCTTGTAAGTCATTCGTCTATATGACTTGGTACTTTATTCTTTAAGGCTTTCGCTTGTAAAATTTTTATTTATATGTTCTGATATGACACCAGAATGTGACACTTCTACCCTTGTCGGGTTGGGGTGTTACAATTATGGTATCAGAGCCAGGTTTCGTCTTGTTGACCTTAGGATTGACCTGTGAGGAATTGGGTAGACGCTAGGCTTCCGTCTGTTATGATCTATTCCGATTCCTTTTGATTGTCGTTCAGTTTTGACTTCTATAATCTTTTGTCTTCACTGTTTTGGTCTCTTCTCTTCACATTTGATTTTATTATTTTGTCTTCGCACATCCGTTTGTCGATCATTAGATGGAGACTACCCGTAGAGCCGAAGATGATGGTGTCGAACCTGCGTTGCTGCAACAGTCTCTGAACTGGAGAGACTCGTGAAGCAGGAGCCACACCCGACTACCGTACTACTGGAGGCATCAGGATGCTGCTGAAGGAAGCTGGACGGACCAACCAAAGACGCAAGAGACGGAGACAAGATTCAACCGGTGGCTGACAAGGTTCATCTACTTCATATGATTTGGGCGCGACTGGTGTTACTCCTATTCGTTTGTCATGCGTTTTGAGGCGGTTTGGTATCCTGTTAAGTGATTTTGATCAGTATTTCTTTTCTTTGATTCGTTCAGAACTCGGTTTGAATCGTGAAGCTTTATCGTTTGGTATTTTGTTAATATCTCAGCTTTTCTTTTGGACCGACAGTAATGAGTCATGAGGAACCGTTTCATGCAAGTTGGTGGCACTCTTTCATTGTGATATGGTAAGTTGTTTGATGTGTTATATGCTGTATGTACGCGATTCTGGTCTGCTCTGGTATGTTACTTGATATCTGTATGTGATATGTTTTGTGTGTTATTGGTTATGTGATTTGTCATGACCCGGGACAGAATATGATGACAATAAGGACTTGTTATGTGATGCAAGTATTATGACGCCTGATCAACGTGATAATACCGAGATCATATAATTTGAACTTATTGGAATCATACGACGTTTTGGGAAATGCCTGGGGTTGGTACGTGAATGGACTAGGACTTATAACCGTTATTTGTCAATCCTCACGTTCGTTTGGAAATTCTGTACCTCCTTGCGAAATTCCCACCGACATCTGCTATGTGTATGTTCCGTATGCTTTTGAACCGAAATCGTTATGATCTGTGTGAGACTATGGACTGCTACATCTGCCTTAAACTTATACGTCTCTGTGTACCCCTGCGACTTCAATTTTCGAGGACGAAAATTTTCTTTTAGAGGGGAAGAGTTGTAAAACCCTGAAAATCGTGAACGTGTTAAATGACCATTTTACCCTTAAGTAATAATTGTGAAATTCGTGAGACACGTCAAACTCGTTATATTCGTTAAAACTCTTAACTCGTAAATAACTTATTCAAGTAAAATTTTAGTCTACTTCCATTTCTTGTCTATGAATAATTACTTGGACAAATTCATGTACAAAATTATTTAAAGCATTTAAACTAAGTAATATAACAAATGAAATAAACTAAGTATATATGGTAAATGGAAAGATTGATTTAGTCATAAAAACCTCCTTATTTTGGGCCGTGTATTTTTCCCCTCCAATCCCCATATTCACGTCAATCACCAACAATATTTACACATTCCAAAAACATTCAAGAAACCCTATTCCTCTAAACAAAAGTGACGGCAAAACAATGCCCTTCCCTCTTCCATTTTTCTGTCGGCCAAAGAGATTCAAAGAGGAGGTTTGTACGTGGCCTTAAGCTGCTTAGATCGTGAGCATCTGGTTCGAAGGGCTGCTTGTTTTGTCAAGGATTGATGTCGCTGCTGGTCGTTGTTTTCCAGGGCCAAAGAAGGGTGTGACTCGCTTGGTTTTGATCATTGTTTTCCCTCTCCTCTTCTCGCTACAAAGGTATCACAATCATGCTCTCGTCTCCCTTGTTTCTGCTTCTGGTCGTGGGCTTATGTCTCACCATGCGCCTATTTTTGGTACCCTTATAACACGTTACATAAAAGAATAAAACACGTTCTTGAACCTAGTAATAAAACTAAAGAGCTAGAAAGGGTCATGCATATGACATACGGCTTGGACTGAAGATGATCTATTCAAATATGTATGTGTGGTTCTTTTTCGTATTTTTTTTGTGTGCATGCATGGGTTTAATATATGGCGAGTTGTGAATTCATGTAACCATGGGACTACTGTGTGCTTTAAGGTGTGTCGTGTATAAGTGGTCAATAGGGGCTTTAAGCATGCATTCATGTGAAGGTTATATCAGATTGGTATGCATGTCATTTTGGACATAAAGAGGGGCGTACGTATATGTTTATGTATGTAAAGGTTTGTTTTGATGTGAATGGTGTAATGATTGTGTGGCGTGTGAATGGTATGATCACGTAGGGTCAGTCATGAGCATGAATGATATGTGTTTGCATTGTATATTGAAAAGGTGTATAGGCTAATTTTGAAAAAGGTCAAGAGCTGAGTCATGTGGGTCTTCAAATGTCCTAGGTAGGGTCTTGTGTGTGAAGTATAGATTACATGCATGGAGTCTTTGGCAAATTGCATTTGCATGTGTAGCGTTAAAAACCAATAAAAGAATCAAAGTGATCATAAAAATGTATACTAAGGCATGGTCTTGTTGGGTCATGTTTAAGGGTGATCGCGGGGCAATTGGGTAAGCCGTTTTGTATTTTTGAAAGTGTGTCGGGAAGGTGAGCCGGGGGTTAATCATTGGGCATGATTTTAAAGCATAGGCGTTATTCGTTTGAGCCGCGAGCAAGCTCGATGTTAGACTAATATTGTGCATGAAATTGTTATAAATCATATTTTTACCCTTTCTATTAACGTGCATGGCAAAAGAGGAAGTAAAATAAACATTTAATCTAATTACATTATAAACCCTATATTTTGAGATATTTACACTTTTAACCCTATACTTTGCAATATTGACATTTTAAACCCTAAACTTTTGTAACTTGTCATAAATGATCCTAAAATCATTATAATACTCATTTTCATTAATTAACTTGAGATAAGTAACTAAACTTACTAAATATGGAAACCTGCTATTCTTAGAAAGATACTAATTATGGAAATCTGCTATTTCTGGAAAGTTACTAAAAATAGAAACCTGCCTAAAATAGAAAGTACCTAAAAATGGAAAGATTACTAAAATGGGAAACTTGTTAAAAATGGAAAGCCGTCTTAAACGAGTGATCTGATTCTTATAGAACGTTATTTAATTCGTATAGGTTCCGGACGACGGGATTGATCTTCTTTCTTGATTTTACTTTCATTGTGATTTGCTCCGAATAAGGTACAGATATTCTGACCTTTCTCATAAGGTTTCTCATGATCTCTTTACATCTTTGACCTCTTGCCAATTTGATATTTAACCTTTGCTCTGCTATTGAACTATTGATATTGAATCTTTGCTATTGACCCCTTTTGCTATTGAACCTTTGATATTGATCCTTTGCTATTGAACCTATGATATTGAACATTTGATATTGAACTGTTGCTACTGAACTTTGATATTGGACTGTTGCTATGAACCTCTGAATTGTGAACCATTGATATTGAACCTTTGATTGTGAAGACCTATATATTGCTACACTTTGAACCTTTGTTTGACCCTTCAGATTGATACCCGAGCCATTAACTAGGCATGGGGGTTCCATGTCCGTGTCATTGATGCACCAATGGCATGACTCCAGTGTGGATGAGTGATGTTCCACACCGTCCCCATATTTGTATTGATAAATGCGCGCTTCAGATATATTGTATGGCCACTATTGTTTTGCAGGGGGCGTATGGATGCATCCTAGATTTGTATTGTATTGATATTGATATATTGTTTTGGTGATGTGGTGCGTGTGTGCAATACACCCCCTCACATTTTGGGAGCTAGCTACTCCATTGGTTACTGAGGTCTCCCCTCCTATTGGTTTGGTATTCCGAGGTCACCCCTCCGAATACAATGGCTACTATTGGTTACTTGGCTGTTATTGCCACTATTGATATGGTTTGTTTTGTTGGCTCGGGATAGATTTCTGACAACCCTTACACTTTTGATATACCTATATTGTACCTTCTGGATTCCCCACTGCACCATATTCTGAATTGACTGTCCTTTACCCAATACCCTTATATGACTCACTCTACTACCAAGATATATATGTTCCATTGCTTTGATCTGTTACACTCTCATCCTGTTACTTCAGACTATCGTTCCATTCACGTACCGGGTTATTATATGTTATTGGATTTGATTTTGATATTCATGTCTTATGTGACTATTGATTTCCCTACTACGATATGACTAATATGCGGTTATCTGATTTGCCTGTTTTCATCTGATGATATGTGATCTCGCTGTTATGTGACCTCTGAATTGTCTGTTGACCATGCTAGTGTGTAATCGATAGTGTTTGTCTGTTTATCATGTATACTTCGTTCAGTTAATTTTGTGGACTATGATTACCTGTTAGTATCCTTATCTGCTTGTTGTTGACCTGCCATGTTTGCATTTCTGTTTATGCTACGGTTTGATTGGGTAAATGGTTCAGCTTGTGACGTCCGACTTGTTAATGTGTTTAGTTGCCCTGCTATGTCCTTAATTCATTTAATTATATCGTTTAGATTGTATTCCTACTTATTACGTGTGACTACCATGTATTGAATGCTGTTAACACTTCCGCTGTTATGATACTGGTTATGTCTTCAACTAAGGGTTTTGATCTGTGTGAATTGCCATGCTCACTTATTAATTAATTGCTTCCGCTTTCCTGTAGATATCTGTTTGGCTTGTATGTCTTCTGATTTCCTGAATTGATTGTATGACATATATGTTGTGTGGATGCGACGCCTGCTATGTTTGCTTATGTTTCAGTTCTTGTATGTCTGGTTCGTATGTGCTTGTTTATATGTCATCGATGCTTTGCCTTTCTTCGTTCTCCTTGTTATCTGTTCGTTTTGGATATCTGTATAATTGTGTTCTGCAGGATCCTCATTGACTCATTATTCTTATTCCGCTGTGACTTTGTTATCCGTTTTCCTTTGTTTCATTTCGCATTTCAGATTTTATTAGCTTTCGTTTTGTTATATCTGTTCACTGGGCTTTTTAAGCTCAGCCGCATTTCTTTTCCTGCGGCAGGTGTTAGGTTTGAAGATGGGCTTTGATGGGCTGAGAGTTGGATTATTTGAGTGGACCAACCCTAGATACCTTATTATTTGGATTTATTTTGTTGGGCTATTGTTTGGAAATTTCATTTATTTTAGATATATTGGATTTTGTATTTTCCTTGTAAGTCATTCGTCTATATGACTTGGTACTTTATTCTTTAAGGCTTTCGCTTGTAAAAATTTTTATTTATATGTTCTGATATGACACCAGAATGTGACACTTCTACCCTTGTCGGGTTGGGGTGTTACACAAAAAGAGCGTCGAAAAGAAACTAACACATTGTTTTGAGAAAAACGTGTGAAAAGTAATGATATGAAAAATAGGGAGTAAGAAAAGAGAAGGATTCTCGTCTTAGGAAGACTAAGTGAGCGTGTTGCAATTATTTTTTAGGGCGTCAAGTAATTAGGAAGACTAAGTGAGCGTGTTGCAATAATTTTTGCAAGTGGTTTCGTCTAATGACGAAATGCTCTCCCTTGACGTGTGCTCCCTTTTGAGGAGGACGTCAAGTAGTAAAGAAATCCTAAGTGAAAGTATTGCAAGCATTTTTGCAATTCCTTTGCTTTGACGAAAAGCCCCCCATAGTTGACGGTGTCAAAGTCTTCATGTGTATTTTGAAAATTTATAAAACAAGGGTTAGAAAGCAAGTATATGATTCATAATTTCCTGCAAATGAGATTCAAATTAGTGATAAACAGAGCTTCTGTTGCACGGATTCCACGGTTCCTCCCTGTGAGGGATCCATCTAGGCAAAAATGAGGGATCCGTATACCTGCATTCTCATGACAGCAATGTGGATGTGAAATGTGATGTTGACATCAACACAAGTTATGTTATGGCACTAAACATTTTCTCAAGATCATATGGCATACAACATGTAATTTCATTTAATAAAACACGAGAAATGATATACATATCTCAAAAACTAAGAGAATGACAAAAGCATGTAGTAAATTTTCTAATAATTCTAAGTTGTGGCGAAAATTAATAAGAAACATCAATCTGCTTGTAATCTCAGGTTCTAAGGACGAGTAGATTTGTTGATTTGGTCAAATCATTCAAGGAGATGATTAAACATGAAATGCAACTCATTTCGTACTTCTTGAACTAACCTTTGGGTGAGTTGACAATTAGAGCAGTTATTGTCATGAGTAGGAGATGGAGGAGATGGGACGTTTTGAGGAGGTTCCACAAAGGATGGTGGGATTTGTGGAGGTGAGTTGAGTGACGTGGGGTGTGGTTCAACTAAGAATGAAGGTGATGATGTATGGGTTGGTGGTGGAGTTGGGAAGTCATCTATATGGTTAGGTATTTGGTGATTCCTTGTTCCTAGAGATGGACTATTTGATGGTGAAGGTGATTGGAATGCGGGTGTTGGTGATGTTTCATCATCAATGTTTTGGTGTGAAGGTGGTTCCCTATTTAACGAGAAGGATGGTGAATGAGAAGTTTTCGGTGGTGAGTCTTCTAAAGAGTAGAGGTTTGAATGTGAAAGAGGTGCGGTGAAGGAGCATAGTCTAGGTTCTAGAAATGAAGGCTTAGTTATTTTAGTTGAGTTAGGTGTGTTTGGTTTAGAGGGTGTGGTAGTGTTTGGTGAAGGTCTTTCTAAATCAAAAGGTCGAATACTAATCCTAACGGTTCTTCTAGCTTTGGTTGGTTGAGTTTGTTGAGGAGCAATTCTAGTATTTGATCCCTGACGGGTGATGACTCGGTTGAGGAAATCTCATGAACCATATGAGCATTTTTCTTGGAGGAACCTTTGGTTGAAGAGGTTGTGCTAGATGCTTTGGTCATAGTGAAGAAGAAGATGTAATGGGTGACTTAGCTACTGAATTTGAATTGTGGTTTGAATGATGGTTTGGGAGCATAAGCACACTTGGTTTATAAAGGATGGAATTAGGTTAGTGAATTAAATTTTAGACCACTAAGAATTTTGGCATGCACTAAGGTCAACTATAGTGTTTGTTCTATCTTAGGAAGTCATTTAAGGCAATGTAAAATGTTTAGATTACCAAAGAGAGTTTGAAATTGATGAGTAGAGCTAACTGAAATTGTTCTGTATACCCGGTTCTCATGGATCCCTAACTTTGGGGATCCGTCTAGTTATAAACTGGGGATCCGTCTCTCAGACAGTAATGAAGTAGAGTGATGATGTTCTATCAAGGTCTAGTACCTATAAATCTTAAGTGTTTAGGTTCCCTAAGATGTCTTAAATGGTACAGGACTTTAAATGTCCAACCATAATGAGTGAGGATATCTAATGATGGTTTTTGGTAAGAAAAATGGAGTTTTTATGTGTGCAACTAAGTGTTTAAGCATGATACTAAGATTTTGACGGTGTCACATGATGTCAAATGATCCTAGAGATCAGATCATAACTCAAGAAAAATTTGAAAAATTTCTTAAAAATCATAAGAAATGAAAAACTAGTTTTTAGCCTATTTTGGGATAAGGATGACTAAAATCAATTTGCTAAAATTGAGAGAAATATCAAGTTAGGTGTTTTAAGATGCGACAAACAATGTGTGAACATTGGAGCGGAAATATGGTGAGTTTTTGATGAAGCGATAAATCAAAAACACCTTGAAAGTGATCCTAAGTTAGTTATGAGTGAATGTGAGACCAACTGAGTTAGAGGAGGACTTAAGTGATCTTAAAGTAACATGTTTAAATAGTCTAATAAGTTTTGGAAGATTGGATTGATGTGAAAGTGTAGAACTCCCATATCTATTCACCCGGATCCTACGGATCCTTCATATGAGGGATCCGGCTAGTTATAGCCCAGGGATCCGTCAACTGTTGACCAGTAGCTTCACAGAATATGTGCAGAATTTGCACCTCTTAACAAATTACAAACCTAATTGTTTCTACATCAAGCAATCATGTATGTAAGCAAAGTATATCAAGCATGGTATGTAAGAGTGACAAATAGGCAAGCAAATTTGAGGAAGACCGACTTTTTGATATTAATCAAGTAGTCATAAAATTCCTATTAGGGTAACCTAGGTTAGGGTGTCATTGTTTTACGTCATACCTTCTACTACTACTAAGTCCTAAGATGAAGAAATATTGTTCAAGATGTTTACAACATATTGTTCGAATTAAGGTCCTTGACCTTACCTCCCTTTTCACTCAAACTTCTCTTCCAACACCTCCAAGCTTCACCTTCCAACCCTTCAAGCCTACTTCTTCTTCTTCCCCATAAAAAAGTTGGCAATACATTTAAACATCCCCTTCGTTTGTTGAAACTCTTGAGATGGGCTTGGGATGTCCGTCAATTGCTCAATGTAAGCCACGGGGTTAAGTTGGTAGTTGCCTATAGGGTTGCTTCCTTCTCCCTCCCTTTCTTCAGATGAGTCCGTCGGTGGATGAGGTCTCTTGCCTTCAACCATAAACCTTGTTGTATTCTCATCGGATAAGGATACCATGACCTTGTTGCAAAAGAAGTGGTCATCGTTATAGGGAGATGGTTCTAGGGCGAAGACAAAGTTATCCAAGCGTGTGAGGAGCATGGCATAAGGTAGCACCATCTTGTCCATTTTTGACACACTTGCCATCCGCTTGATCATATAGTAGGCGAGGTTGAAAGGGTCGCATTGACAATGCAATAGATCATGTAGACTAGACATGCATTAGGATGATCCTTATTTCCCACCAAGCAAAGGACATTCTCCCTTAGAACTAGTTCCCATTTCTTACAAAGGGAACATCTTCGAAAGTTCCATTTGGAAGGGATCCCTATATTTTAGGATTTAGAAAATCCGGTAGCTAAAGAGTCGGTCACCTCAAGTATATGTATTCGTTAGAATGCTCGTAGTCGTAGTTATTTAATGTTAGTAAGTAGTTTGTTAAGTAACACCGTGGAGGACGGACGAGTCTTTACCCACTGTATGCCTGATCCACAGCCCGTAGGAGGCGTGTCTTGTAAGATACTATAAATACCCTCTACCTACCGTGGTAGAGGGTTGGAGCTTCATAATATCATTTTTCTTTGTCTCACTAAGTTTCCAAAACTCTTCACTTTCTCTCTCTAGAACTCATACTATACGCCTATTAGATTAGTGTATTTGTGTGTTTATGAAAACCAATATGTTACAAATGGTATCAAGAGCCATGGTTTGATCACTCATCTTTCATGTTCTTGGATTTCTAGTGGTTTTCATAAGGTTTTTGGGTTTGAATGAGTTTAGAGTAGTTTGCATCATTTGGATCATTTCTAGTATTAAAGTCTGGATTTTGATAGTACTTTTGTGTTTAGAATCATTATAAGTGTTTAGGTTTTGGTTTGGAAGGTTTGAATCATCATGGTTGAGTTGTTTTTGGATTAAAAAGTGGTGTTTTTGAAAGTATCTTGGATGCGAGTTGAGTCTCGGATTGTTTTTCTTTGATGCGAGTTGTCCTGATTTTGATGCGATTTATCTCTTCTAGGTATGCTTATTGAAGCGACTTGTCACATACTATATGCGATTTGTCACTATTTGAGAAGCAAGTTGTCTTATATGTGAGTTGTCTATTGAGACAAAACGACAAGAAAGGACAAAGTAGTGGAAGTAGTGGGTGTACTTGTGTACTATGCGAGTTGTCAGCCTATGCGAGTTGTGTTTTATGCGATTTATCTGATAAGCGAGTTGTCGTTTAAGCGAGTTGTGTTTAAGCGAGTTGGTAATCAGGGTGCGAGTTGTATTGTACTGCGACTTGTCTTATACTGCGACTTGTCTTGTACTGCGATCTGTCAGGACTGCGATTTGTCTAGGGTGCGAGCTGTCTTGAGACTTGTCAAGTGTGCAACTTGTCTATTGAGACTTGTCATTTCTTCGTGTTACGTTTTACGGTTTTTCTTTTGATTTAGTAAAATCCCGTGAAAGAATCTATTTTCCGGTTTAATCAAAGAATAGTAAAATCCCGTAGAATCTGTAATCATGTCTACAATCACTTCTTCTGTTGCTGATGATGTTCAAGCTGTAGGATCTGATACTCGTCCTCCCATGCTGGATAGAACCGATTATGACTCTTGGGCTCAAAGAATCAGACTATACTGCTTAGGAAAGGAAAATGGGGTTAATATCCTCAAACCAATTGATGAAGGACCATATCAAGTTGAGACTACCAGAGACATTCTTGAAACTAC
Organism: Chrysanthemum seticuspe; assembly: GCA_019973895.1. Lineage (NCBI taxonomy): Eukaryota > Viridiplantae > Streptophyta > Magnoliopsida > Asterales > Asteraceae > Chrysanthemum > Chrysanthemum seticuspe. Next base: position 168,822,221 of record BPTQ01000008.1, read on the forward strand.
TGCTGATACTTCGGTTATATTAAGATTGGATAGACCTAAGATGTATGATGAACTTACTGATAAGGAGAAGAAAAGATATGATGCAGACATCAGGGCTTCAAACATCATACTACAGGGTTTACCTAAGGACATTTACAAGTTGATCAATCACAACACTGAAGCAAAGGCAGTATGGGACAATGTTAAGATGCTTCTCTCGGGTTCTGAATTGACTAAAGAAGACAAGGAGTCTCAACTGTATGATGACTTTGAGAACTTTAAGATGAATCCAGGGGAAACGGTTACAGAATACTACGTGAGATTCCACAAGCTTGTGAATGACATGAGGAATATCAAAATGACTATGCCAAATATCCAGCTCAATTCAAAGTTTGTGAACAACATGAATCCTGAATGGCACAAATTTGTCACTGCAGTCAAGCTAAACAAAGGATTGAGGAACACAAATTACGAGCAATTGTATGCTTATTTGCTTCAGAATGAGAAACATGTTGTGTTTGAACGAATGATTTTGGAAAAGTTCAAAACAAATGCTGGAGATGCAAGCTCTTCAAATGATTCTACTACATTCTACACTAATGTAGGAATTACCACCAAAGTATCATAGGTCATACCTACTGGAAATGGTAACCACAAACTATTCCAGATCCAGGGTATAAACCTCCAGATTCAGACACATTCACGAAACAACTTGTTAATCAACTGGCTCTAATGGTTAAGCAAAACCTGAAATTCACTCCACACACCAACAATCATCTCAGAATGGCTTCCAATCTTCACAATCATGCTATAGTTAAAGAAGGAAAGATAGTGGTGCAAATGTGCAAGGAAGACAGAATGAACAAGGAATGGCAGGAGCAGGTTATGGGAATGCTGGTGTAGGTGGAGGATATGTGGGTAATCAGAATAGAGGAAGAAACATGGCTTAAGGTCAAGGGAAGCCAATCAAGTGTTACAACTGTGGTGGAGAAGGACACGTTGCGAGGAACTACACTTCTCCTGAACGTCCACAAAATGCAGAGTACTTCAAGGACAAAATGCTGGTGGTACAAGCTCAAGATAATGGAGCAGTATTGGATGAAGAAGAATTGATGTTTCTTGCTGAGGGAAATGCCAAAACTTACGATGCAGACGTGGATGAACAGCCAGTGCAGGGGATGGGACATAACAATCCCGATGCATTTCAAGTTGCAGACTGTGATGCATTTGATTCTGATGTCGATGATGAACCCACTGCCCAGACCATCTTCATGGGTAGTATCTCACCAATGGTCTCTCCAAAGGCTCCTTCACCACAACAGGCCAGTCCTTCCAAGGAATCAATCATATCAGAGGTATTAAGACTATATGATGACATTGATGTGCAAAAGATACACGACAAGGTACAACCAACTGAAATTATTGAATCAGATATTGAAAATATGGGTAATAGCATTGTTGTCCCATATGATCAATATGTGAAGCAAAATGAAAGTGAAAGTGTACCAAGCGATGCATCTTCTACAGTCAATGATGACTATATTTTTGATGAATACACTGCATGTGCCCCTGATGACTCTATAACCTCTGAACTAAATGTCTATAAAGAACAAGTGGTTATATATGAACAACGTGCTAAGTTTGAATTGACTAATCGTGAGCAGGAGATGGATTTCCAAATGCGTACAATTATCAGAAAAAGTAACTTTAGGGAAGAAATGTTAAAACAAGAGTTAAACTCCTTACAAGAAAAGCTCAATAAAACTGTTAAGCAAAAGCAAGAACTTCAAGAAAATGTAAAGGTGCTTAAACAGGAGTTTACTGCTAAGGAATCAAAACTTTTAAATGACTTTTCCAACCTAAAAACTTTGAAAAACAAACTTGAGAACAAACTGTACATACAAGGGAACACCATTCAGACTGCTCACATGATCACTAAGCATAAAGTCTTAAGCGATAAGTATAGTATTCCCCTTGTAGAGGCACCCAATCCTGAGTATGGAAAAGTTGCTAGAGCTGCACAAAAGGTAGTCTATGATGGTAATGAGATTCTTAAGCCTAGGCAAACACCATCATGTATAGGAAGCACTGATGAGGATAGAAAATTAGAAGATGCCTATAGGGAGAAAATGGCAAAGAAGTTAAATGATCCTAAGTGTACAAAGCATAATATAACGTTTAAACCCCATGATTACACTAAAGAAAAATGGATAGCCTTGAATAAGTTTAAACCTCAAACTCAATTAACCCCTGAGCAAGTATTCTGGAAGAAAGATTTGGATAAACAAATAATCGATAACCTGATTGAGAAGAATCCTCCCTGTAGGAGAATGCCTCCAGCCACTGTGTATCCCCCTAATACACCTATGCATTTAGTGCCCAGAACTCTTTCTACTCAAAGCAAGACATTAATCAGTCTATACGTAGTCTATCAATTGTTTGTTGACTTTGAGAAAACATGTAAGAAGAGAATTACACCCACATGGATTACTGAAGGGGAACGGGGTTTTGAGCAAACTAAAGAGTGTTATTTAACTGAGGTCATGCCTTTCTTTAAACTACTAAAAGAACAATTTGAGAGTCTTCAAAAGGGCATTGATACAGAGATTAAAGAAATGAAAAAGGTGTTCAATGAAATGGAAATTGAGGTCAATGATTATGAACGTGAACTCAAATGTAATGAAATTAAAAGGAAAAATCTGCATATCTTAAATGAGAACTTGATTTCTAGTTGTGTTTCTCAAGATGTGTTTTATACTGTTACAAAGTATTCTATTACTGCTTCTGAGTTTTATGAATTATTTGTTGCTTTGAAAGTTTCCCATGATCGTGTCGTTGAGCTTGAAAACAAAAATTCAAAACTGAATGAGAGAATAGAACAGGATGATCATGACAACTTGGTAAAATATTTTTCTAAGCTGGAAGTTGAACACTTTGCTTTGCAATTAAAATATCAACATCTCAAAGAAAATGTTAAAACCTCAAATGTCAAGACATCCTCGGATGCTCCTGAGTTTGATGCAGTTTTTGAAATAAGCAAACGTGACGAACAGATTCGAGCTCATTATAACACGATCAGAAGATTGAAAACCCAAATTTCACAATTGAAGGGTGAAAAGAATAATGTGAATGGCTCCCAAATGCCTCCTCCGTTAGATTCTCAGAATTCTCAAAATTTTCATCTTCAAAACATCATTAACGTTTTACAACAAGAAAATGAGAGTTTTCTAGAAGAAAATGAGAGTTTTCTAGAAGAAAATGAGAGTTTTCTAGAAGAAAATGAAAAGGTTAAACAACATTCTAAAGAGTTATATGATTCAATGAAAGTCACTCGAGACAAGAACAATGAAAAAATAACTTTTTTACAAAAAGAAATTGAGAATCTGAAGAGTCGGGTAAAAGGGAAAATGTCAATTGTCGGTGATAAGAATCTAGTATCTAAGGAATTTGCGGATTCTAAGTATGCTGTGACTGTAAAGTATATTCTCCCTCATCTTAGAAATAACGAACTTGTGTGTCAAGAATATTTTTCGTATCTTAAGGATAGTCTAGAATGTCTCTGTGAGATTGTCGAAGAGGATAGCATAAATAAACCACTTGATAGAGAAGTTAGGTATGCATGCTTATATGCCAAACGATCTCAAGAGCTTTTAGAATGTTTAAGAGCAACATGCCCTAAATCCTTTTGTACTAAAGATAAAGTCATTATGCCATGCTCTATGCCTAGTATTAAGCATGCGACTCTTGATATGCCATGTTCTATGCCAAAAGTAAAGCATGTGAACTTTGATGTGCCTGCTAGTACTTCAGATCCCAGTACTTCTAGATCAAGAAAGCAAAAAGTAGCAAAACTAACTAATGTTCCCATCATTCCCTCTACAGGAGTAATCAGTGACACTAAGGCAAGCGGGTCAAAGCCTCTAGGAAATACAAAGCAAGATAGGACCTCGCAAGCTAAGAGTGATCAATGGAAGAAAGTAGAAGACCACCCTAGGAACAATAAGTGTGTATTGAATAAGACGAATCATGTTGATTCTAGTATTAGCTATAAGCGTACTGTAATTAATTCGAATCCTGCTACCACTTGCAAAACATGTAATGAATGCTTGATTTCTGGTATTAATCATGAATGTATTGTGAATGATTTGAGTTATGTTGTTAAATCTCCGACAAAAAATGTTAACACCAGAAAACATGATAAGAAGGTCAGAAAACCATGGTGGAAGAAGGCTAGAAAACATTGGAAACAAACATGAATAAAATTTAGGAATGTAGGTTATCAATGGATACCTACTGGCCGTAAATTCAATCTTAATGAGTTGTGCCCTAAATTATCTAGATCAATGCCCATTAGGAAATGGATGCTCACTGGTAGAGTGATACCTTTAAGAAGTGAACACACTATGAATAGATCTACTGTCACTTCTAGTCCTGCATCTACCTCTAGTGACCTCATTGATTCTATTTCTGATGTGGGTGTTCCAATCTCGTTTACTAACCAAGTGGAACCCATTCTCGCATGGGGATCCAAATTATCCAGTCATCCATACTTGTCTGTGTTCAACTGCAGGTCGTTCAAATCGTTCTGTGGTACCTGGACTCGGGTTGTTCTAAGCATATGACTGGAGATCGCTCACGGCTCATGAACTTCGTGAATAAATTCATTGGGACTGTTAGATTCGGGAATGACCATTTTTGGGCAATTATGGGTTACGGAGATTATGTTGTTAGAGATAGTGTAATTTCCAGGGTATATTATGTTGAAGGTCTTGGTCATAATTTGTTTTTTCTGTTGGTCAATTCTGTGATTCTGATCTAGAGGTGGCCTTTAGAAAACATACATGCTTCGTTAGAGAACTAGATGGTGTTGAACTTTTGAAAGGAACACGTGGAACCAATTTATACACCATCTCTATCGAAGACATGATGAAGTCCTCTCCAATCTGCTTGTTATCAAAGGCGTCAAAAACAAAGTCTTGGTTATGGCATCGTCGTCTCAATCACTTGAACTTCGGCACCATTAATGATCTTTCTAGAAAGGACCTCGTAAGAGGCTTACCCAGATTAAAGTATGAAAAGGATCATCTTTGTTCAGCATACCAATTGGGAAAAAGCAAGAAATGTGCCCATAAACCCAAACATGCAAACTCAGTTATGGAAGTTCTTCATACTCTTCATATGGACTTATGCGGACCAATGAGAGTGCAAACGATAAACGGGAAGAAATATGTGTTAGTCGTTGTTAATGACTACTCTCGGTTTACTTAGGTTAAGTTTTTTAGGACAAAGGATGAAACTCCAGATGTCATCATCAAACTTATCAAACAGCTGCAGATTCGACTTAACAAAACTGTCAGAATTATCCGAACGGACGATGGAACTGAGTTTGTTAACAAAGAACTAAGTCAGTTTTATGAAAGCATTGGAATCAGTCATCAAAGAAGTGTTCCACGTACGCCTCAACAGAACGGTGTAGTTGAAAGACGAAATCGGACTCTTGTGGAAGCTGTAAGAACTATGCTCATTTACTCAAAGGTTCCAATGTTTCTCTGGGCTGAAGCCATTGCCACTGCTTGCTATACCCAAAATTGTTCCCTTATCCACACCACTCATGGAAAAACTCCATACGAACTTGTCCATAATTGAACACCAGATCTCTCTTTCCTTCGTGTGTTCAGTGGTTTATGCTATCCAACGAATGATGGTCAAGATTTAGGTAAATTAAGAGCTAAGGCGGACATTGGAGTCTTTGTGGGTTATGCACCAAACCGGAAGGGTTACCAAATCTACAACAAAAGAACCCGAGATATCATGGAAACTATTCACATCACGTTCGATGAGCTGTCTGGGAAAATGGCTCCTGGACAATCTAGTTCAGGACCCTCATCTCAACATTCATCTTGTAGTTCCATGTGTACCTCCTTCTGAAGACGATTTGAAGAAATTGTTTGATCCGATGTTTGATGAATACTATGAACCTATTCCTAATGATCAGTCTACACCATCAACCGTGGCGGCTCCTAATACAGTCAACACAGATAATCCTTCAGTGTCTGTATCACTAAGTCAAGAAGCGCCTGCTGCAGATCACTCATCGTCATCATCAAATCCTCAATCCTCGAGTGTACATCATGGAAATGTTTCTGACAACTATGATGGAGATAACCCTTTTGCCAATCCAAAAGATGCATCGTTTGAAAACATTTTTGCCCCTGATCCAGCATCTGAACCATCTTCATCAGGGGACCCCAACTCTGCTACATCAGTTCCTCAACAACAACCACACGAGCATTTCAGGAAATGGACACATGATCATCCATTGGACAATATCATTGGGAATCCTTCTCGTCCGGTATCCACTCGTAAACAACTTGCTACTGATGCCTTATGGTGCTTCTTCAATTCCATATTATCAAAGGTCGAACCGAAAGATGTTAAAACCGCAATGTCTGAGGACAGTTGGTTCAATGCAATGCAAGAAGAAATTCACGAGTTCGATCGTCTTGATGTTTGGGAATTGGTACCTGCTCCTGACAGTGCTATGATCATTGCTCTCAAATGGATATTCAAAGTAAAACTTGATGAGCATGGTGATGTGTTAAAGAACAAGGCAAGACTTGTTGCAAAAGGATATCGTCAAGAGGAAGGTATTGACTTTGAGGAATCATTTGCTCCAGTTGCACGTATAGAGGCAATCAGAATCTTCTTGGCTAATGCTGCTAGTAAGAACATGGTGGTTTATCAAATGGATGTGAAGACTGCCTTTCTTAATGGAGATCTGAAAGAAATCGTTTATGTCAGTCAGCCTGAAGGTTTTGTGGATCCAGAACATCCTACTCATGTCTGTCACTCGAAGAAGGCTCTTTATGGTTTGAAACAAGCTCCAAAGGCATGGTATGACACACTGTCAAAGTTTCTCTTAACCAACGGATTCAGAAAAGGAGTAGTTGATCCCACATTGTTCACCAGAAAGTCAGGCAAACATTTAATTCATGTTCAAATCTATGTTGATGATATTATTTTTGCCTCGACCGACCCTAATGAATGTGACCATTTTTCAAAGGAAATGGGCTCCAAATTTCAAATGTCTATGATGGGACAAATGTCATTTTTCTTGGGATTACAAATTTCACAAAATCCCGGAGGCATTTTTATTAATCAATCTAAATATGCAAATTATATTTTAAAGAAATTTGGATTTGATACTTGTGACCCTGTTGACACTCTCATGGTGGAGCGCACAAAACTGGATGAGGACCACTCAGGGATCATGGTTGATCAAACGAAATATCGAAGTATGATTGGATCCCTGATGTACCTCACAGCCAGTAGACCTGATATTCTGTTCGATGTATGCATGTGTGCTAGATACCAGGCTAAGCCTACCAAAAAGCACCTTGAAGCGGTTAAACGGGTATTTCGGTATCTCCAAGGAACCATTAACATGGGACTTTGGTATCCGAAGGACACCAATATGTCACAACAGCATATGCAGATGCAGACCATGCAGGGTGTCAAGATACACATCGAAGCACGTCCGGTGGTGCTCAATTCTTAGGAGAAAAGCTTGTAAGCTGGTCTTCTAAGAAACAAATAAGTACGTCTATATCCTCTACAGAGGCAGAATACATAGCCATGTCATCTTGTTGTGCTCAAATCCTATGGATGAAATCCCAATTATCTGACTATGGCTTTGAATTCAACAAAATCCCTCTGTATTGTGATAACAAAAGTGTCATTGCCCTCTCATGCAACAACGTTCAACATTCAAGAGCAAAGCATATCGACATTCGACATCACTTCATCAGGGAGCAAGTGGAGAAAGGTGTGGTGGAACTATATTTTGTGAGAACTGAATATCAGTTGGCAGACATCTTCACTAAAGCTCTTCCTAGAGAACGTTTTGAGTTTATTCTTCCACGACTTGGACTTGAGAGTCTACAACCGGAAACACTCAAACGACTTCAAGAGGAAGACGAGGAGTAAAGGCTTTTCTTCATCTATCTCTTGTACATATTTATTCTAAAAGAAAAATAAAAAATTATATAAAAAAAATAAAAAACATAGAAAAATATAAAATTTCAAAACCCAAAAATATTTTTTTTTCAAAATTTATGTTCTTTGATAACATCTACGGACTTTGTTCTGTCACTCAAAGAATGACACGGGTCTTTAGATGAAGTTCGAATGTACATAAACCTTTTATTTAAAGAAAAAAAATGGGATGGAGAAAAATGGTGGTTTATTGTCATTTCAGGCAGTAACCCGTTTTAAAAGAAAGAACAGAGCTATGCTTAATCTTATTTTTAAAACCTCATACTCTGATTCTAAAAACAAATGTTTGTCGCCAAAAAGACAAATGTTTCCTTCACAAATATTTTTCCTTCTAAATATTCTTCTGAAAAATATTTGTCATCTAATGAAAACAAAATTGCTTTGAAAATAACTCGGACTTTACTTTGTTGAAAATCATCTGGACTTATCATTTGTCAAAATCTCTAGCACTCAATCAACAACTTATGTCATTGATTGAGGGGGAGAATGATTTCAATCAAATCAAAAAGGTTATTTTTCAAACAATTGGCAAGTAAACGAGCAAGGTCTAATTTTGGATAATCAAAACGAACAATGTTTTTGTACAATTGGATCCAGACCAAGGCTAATGTTGTGTTTTCATAAGATACTTAAGCATGTTTAATCATTGGAGTTTAAAGTCTCAGAATTGATCCTTATCAGTTAAATGTTTTAAAAGCAAGTCATAATTCTCCTCAAAAGCTTTCAAAAATAATTTAAATCATTAGAGATCACAAATCTCAAAGGATTTGAAAATTGTGATCGGGGGAGAATTTGTAATTTAAATTGGATATAAACTGATAATTCAATAAGTGGTTTTATAAATGTAATAACAAGCTCTCCTCCCTACATGTGCCAAACGATTTCAAATTTTCTCATGCACATGTTAAGGGGGAGCATTTATCTCAAACCAAAAAGAATTGAAACGTGATTGATTTGTCTCTAAGTGCATGTTCCCTCTAATATGTGCAAAACACTTTTGAATCTCGATGCACATATTGAGGGGGAGCAACCAAAAGAAAACCTCATCCTTCCCAAAATGTTTTATCTAAAATATTTAAATACTAGAGTTGATCGGGAAGTGATGATGATCATTTTAGAAAATGTTAATCAAAAGAGTGGATCTTTCATTCTCAATCTAAGATTTCACAAGTCCTCTGGCCTCCATGTGCTAAATAAATTTCTAATACTTGAAGCACATGTTGAGGGGGAGCATTTCTAAAATATCAAAAACAATTAAGGTACAAAATACTTTGATTTTATATCACAAGTACCTTGATTGATTTTCAAATGGTTTTTAATTGGTTTCGAGGCGGAAGAACAATACCAAAAGACTGACAAATTTTACTTTATGCATGGTGATATAAGGATGGTTAAGTTAGGTATTCGTTCCCACAATCCCGCCAGATCCGGAGGGATCTACCCAGGGACAATCCACTAGATAGTGTAGAGTCCTTAGGTATATTGAAAAAAGGAGAAAAATGAGAATATGGGAAGAGTGCGGACTGAGACAGAGCTAGTATTGGAATAAACCCCAACAAGGTTCTAGTTATGAAGTTTCGGTAAGCACTAAAGGGGTTGAAGAATGAAAAAGAATTGAATGTGAAAAGGGTGAAAAGAAATAGCCCTCCATTTATTCAACCTTAGGGCAGAAACCGGGTTCAATACATATGCTACTGGTGGTTACTAAGGTAACGCCGGTATTGAAGACAAGACGTCATGGACCCAGTGACGCACTGCACTAAACTTCCCAAGCTACTCAAGTTCCTCTTAAAAGGGCTTGTTTCATTCTTACGGGGAACCTACATAATCTATCGACTTTCTCTTAGAGATTGTTGATATTGAAGAAGGAGACCCTCTCCCTAGTCTCCGGCATAGGAAACCAAATGTGCACAATTGAGTCTAGAGCCACGAGATCATCAATAAATCTCGTTAGGACACATTATTCTTGAAGACTTACTATTTCACACAATATGGAAAGTAAGAGTATAATTAAGAGTCCTACGCATTATCCTTGCGGTATTGCCAGAACATCCGAGTGATATGTAAAATAGTCACGATGAAGATGGAAATCCTCCTTGAGCCAACATCAAACGAGATCTTGGTGGGTGGCATGTGAGTTCTATCCAATAGATCAAGCTTGTGACAACTGGATTGAAACGAATGGGCGATTCAATCTTGAATCAACCTTGGTCCAGGAAATAGATTGACGGATACCTTTGAAAAACCGGTCGTTGTGCTTAAAAAAATCTTTTCTGTAGCACATCGACTATGTATTAATGTTTCAAAATTAAAAGAGTATTTATGATTGATAATTGATTTTCCAACAAAACCTTCGTTGTATTGTAAAACCCTTTATATTAAGCAATACACGATTGTTTTCAAATCATTTTCATCAATCAGTGAATCTCAATTCGCTGGTTCACTCACTCCGTGTTGTCTTCTTTGAGATGTTTCGGTTTGAGAACGGCTAGAGCAGCTGCGAAACCCTGTCAAGGAGATTCTTCGGAATTATACCTGATCACAGGCAGTACTTGTACTGATCAACGGGGAACCATGGGCCGTGCACCTCAATTCAATGAAAGTGATCAAAGACACTTTCGTGCGCTTTATTGCTAACTGTTGTATGCAGGGAAACCCGACGGTTGCAGCTGATCAGAATTGAGGAGTCATTCCATAGCCGCATGCTCGCACATCACATTTACTTCTAAAAGAAATCATGATAAGTGCATGTCTTCATCAACTGGCTCAGATATTTTCAATCCATGCTTCTGCTACGCTGCTGGAAATATTATGAATCAACAAAAGCTTCCGCTACTCTGATGAGAAGATATCATGATCCAAAATGTGAGCATGTCGGTCCAAAAGTCACAACTTCACATTATGACGATACAACAAAAGGATGAGTCAGAGATTTGTTGTTGCTGATGATCTCAAAACTGGTTCAAAACTCACCATCACGTGGATCAGTTAAAGATCTCCACTTAAATTAACAAAATATGCAGAACATGAAGAATCAAAGACTACGGGCTACAGAGCAAAGAACTTAATCAAGAATCTAAGAACAATCAAAATGTAACATATGTTTGTATTCAATATAATTTGAGGTGACCTCCCTCAGGGGGAAATTGTTAGGATTTAGAAAATCCGGTAGCTAAAGAGTCAGTCACCTCAGGTATATGTATTCATTAGAATGCTCTTAGTCGTAGTTATTTAATGTTAGTAAGTAGTTTGTTAAGTAACACCGTGGAGGACGGACGGGTCTTTACCCACTGTATGCTTGATCCACAGCCCGTAGGAGGCGTGTCCTGTAAGATACTATAAATACCCTCTACCTACCATGGTAGAGGGTTGGAGCTTCATAATATCATTTTTCTTTGTCTCACTAAGTTCCCAAAACTCTTCACTTTCTCTCTCTAAAACTCATACTATACGCCTATTAGATTAGTGTATTTGTGTGTTTATGAAAACCAATATGTTACACTTAAGATGACCTTTGATTTCCTAGTGACCCGAGACGGGGAGGCTCTTTGAATGAAGACGGTATCTCTTACCGTAGCTGGTTCCGGGAGGGGTGTGAAGTAGACCTCATGCTCATCGACCATATCATGGAGGTTGGCTAGTGACCATTCATTTGAGTATAAGCATACTCCTTGGTGAGGGATACAAAGTATCTGAGCAAACTCAACGAGGGTCAAGGTATAATTGTGTTCATTGATGACAAAAGCGATTGATATGGTTCCATCCTCTTCCTTATGATCCTAATACTCTTGTAGAACTCAAGAACAAATACCGAGCATATTTGTTCGTTGATGGTTAGAAGACATTGAAAGTTGATTCCCGCAAAGACGTCGGAGATGTCGGTATTGTTGAGAAATGAAGGTTCGACTACACGACCCTCGTGAAAAACCTCTTTTGTAACATTTTGAAGGACTTTCGATCTTCGGGGCTAAGACCTTCCTTTCTATGATACATTGGTATGTAGTGTGCCGTATCTTGATAGTCTTGTTGCCTAGAGCTCAGCATGATTGATCCTAAACACCAAAACCACAATGTGGTGTCAATTATGTGAATAGTACCTTAATGAGGTTCATCACAATTTTTGCTCAACACATCTCTATTGAATTCAAAATGAGTTTTTAATTTGTATTAACAATGTTAATTCTTTGATTAGTTCATCTTAGAAAACAATGTGATAACAAATTGTGATAAACCCACTTGAACCAAAGTTCTCAAGATGAAAAATTGTGCTATTAGGAACTAGAGAATGGAAATTACAATATAGTGAAGATAATACTTACACAAGTGATTGCTTTCCTTGGAATGATGAGAAATGATCTCCTATGAACAGTAATTTAGGGTTTATGTTCGTATGCGAGAGAGTAAAGTTGGAAGTAAAAATATACAATGATCATCAAGCACTTATTCTGTCTTCTGATGTGCCGGTTCCCACGAATCCCTTGAAAAAGGGATCCGGCTAGTTCAATCGCGGGGATCGGCAGATCAGCAGTAAAAATAGTTTAAGTGAACTTGATAATTTTGACACGGGAGTTTTAATTCTTAATTAATGTTGATAGTTTTGCTCTATAACTTAAGGTTTGTTTTTTGTTCGAGGTTTTGACGAATTTTCATGTTTACAAGTCCTTTTTGACGAGGTTCCCTTTTACGAATAAATAATAAGTTGGGAAGTTAAGAATCATGACAAAATACTATTTTATCATGATATGGAAAGTTTCACATGGACACTATTGACATAAATTACTAATGTAATGCCAATATCCTTATATGAGAAATGATGACCAAAGCTTTTGATTAGTCAAGTTATCTTTACGAGGTGAAGACGTATGATGACTAGTTTGTAGTTTTATCTATAAAGATCAACCAAGAATGCTAGTCTTGATGATGTGTTTAATATAGATAACAACCTTTTGGAGAGTTGGGATATTGGAGTATACGTATTAAGTCTACGAATCTTTACGTGCTATAAGTAATGACATTATAATACTAATAAAAATAGGAAGCACATATTAATAATTTATCTATAAATAATTAGTATAGAAGTCCATACCTTTGCTATATATTCTTTTTATGATTTTTGAAAATCATAGACGCAAAATTCTTCATGAGCTTTTAAAATACTCGAATCCTAGCATGAAGAATTCTCAAAAGAAAATGTTAGAATGATCTATCACTATCCAACATTTAAAGTATAATGGTTTCTAAAAACATGACTTTTTGTTTTAAGAAATTTCCTTCTTTGTAGTTTTCAAACATACACGGATCGTATCAAGTTTTTAAAGTACAATATACTCTAAGAAACTTGGTAACGAAGCTCTGATACCAATTGTAGAAAACTAGAAGGGGAGGTTGAATAGTTTTACTGATTAAAACTTTGTTTTAAAACTATTTAGATCGACTTATGTCAATCTATTTAATGTGTGTGTTGGATGATGATAGATAAGCATATAAATAAGTAATGCAAAGAGAAAGAGTAAAGGAACACAAAACCATGATACGAGTATTTATAGTGGTTCGGCTACAAGGACACCTTCCTTTACCTACTCCACTCCCCGAGTTCCCCACTCGAGAGTTCGTAAGCACTACATAACACAAGCTCCTTAATGTGGCGGAGAAGCCTTCACAACGTCGCCTACTCTTTATTCGATACAAGGCTAGACACCGGGTTCTTCCACGAGGTAGAACCAAACCTATCACAACATCATCTACACTTTATCCGGTACAAGGCTATATACCGAGTTCCATTACAAAGTAGGAACTACTACCCAATACTACACCACTACATGACTACCCCAAAGGAGACACACTCCTTATTACAACATCATAAGGATATCAATATCCTTTAACCCAAACAATCTATCTTGTACATCGATGCACCATATCGAATGTACACCCTTGGCACCTTTCACTTTCCATATCTCTTTTGACTCTATATATGTGGGCACCTGATATCTATGAGGGTTCACCCACCAGCAGTTGCATTTGACCGAGTTGAAGCACCTTTCACTAATGCCTTTGACATGACCCTTCGGCACCTTTCACTAATGCCTTCGACATGACCCTACGGCACCTTTCACTAATGCCTTCAACACTACACTTCTATAGAGGGAGAAAAGAACTATCAACAAGAGACACTTCAGTGGTCTTGATGATGACGAAGCTTAGCAACTCATGACCTTGAGCTTGCACGTCTTTAAGAGGTGGTGATCGCACCTTTAAGAGGAACCTAGAAAATCACACAAACACAAAACTACATAGAAAGATCCTTTGGATCTGAGGTTAGAGATGTTACAATACTAATAGAGGGTATGTGTAAAAGTGGTGAGTAGCAAAAGAGAAATGGCTCACTATTTATAGAAAAAATTGTCTATTGTTCCATAGTTCCCACGGATCCCTCCCCAGAGGGATCCGGCTAGTGCAATCCTAGGGATTCGGCTACTGGGTCAGCTTAAGTTCGGATTTTGGGTTGCAAACTGGGTTATGGGTTATAGTTATGAACCATGGGTTATAGGTAATGTTTTATGGATACCCAACAAGATGCAATGTATCTAGACATTGGGTCATGGGTCTTGGGTCATGGATCATGGATAATACCCAACATGACTACATGCATGATGTCATGCAATGGGTCATGGGTTATGGATCAAGCTCCATGGGTATGGGTCATGGACTTTGGGTTTTACCCAACAACATTCATTTTACCCAACAACATTCATTTTACCTAGTCAATGGGTCATGGACTTAGATTTTTACTCATTACATTACCCATTACAATATATACCAAGTATATATGTACATTTCTATATTATGTAAAAACTAGTTGTTATACATGTGCATTTCTATAAAATGTAAACAATAATACTTATTTAGTGTTTTATATGAAACTGTAGGTGTGTTAGTAAACTGTTGGCTCAAACCATTTACGTATTTGATTTGTTTCGTTAAAATGATTTTGCGTTTGTTATCGACAAAACATTACAAGATCGTAAAATATAAATAAAAGTTTTTATGGCTTATTTGTATTAACAACCTGGAAACTTGAAAAAGGGACGGAAAGGGTGTTAAAGTTGGCAATAAAGCCAATGGATCAGACACAAATGGTTCAGGGACTGGTTCATCCAACCCTCTGAAAGTTCAGATTATGTTAAATAAGTCTTTTCAGATTTATTATGTTACATATATATATATTTGAAGCTTACTTTGTGTAGTATGATGATAATGCATAGTGGGTTGACTATGGAGCAACCATTCATCTATGTAAATATAGATGTCAGTTCAAGACCTATGAGTTGCTGAATGATGGATCTATTCTTCATATAGGAAATGAGTCACAACCTTGGTGCATGAACGTGGTTGTGTAGATTTAAGATCTAGTTTTGGAAAGATTGTTTTCTTGTTTAATGTTTTACATGTTCCTAATATTAGGAAGAATTTGGTTTCAAGTAGTGTTTTGAATAATTTTGGTTATAAGGAAGTGACTGAATCTGATAAATTTGTTTTATCTAAACATGGAATGTTGATTGGTTTTGGCTATTTGTATAATCAAATGTTTAGGCTTAATATTGTTAATGATATTGTTAATTCAGCCTTTATGTCTACCTCTAAGCTAAATGATTCAACACTATGGCATGTTAAACTTGGCCATGACCACTTTAAAAGGATGCAAGATATGTCTAAGGATGGGTTCATTCCAGCCTTTGATATGAACACTAAAAAGTGTAAGACTTACATGCTGACCGAAAACACTAAGAAACTATTTCAAAATGTAAAACGTGAAACTAAAGTTTTGGAGCTGATCAATTGTGATTTGTGTGATTTGCATGCTACTCCCTCATTGGGGAATAAGAAATAATTTGTGACATTTACTAGTGATGCTTCTAGGTTTTGTTATTTTTATTTATTACATACTAAGGATGAAACATTAGATAAATTTAAAGTGTTTAAAACTGATGTTTAATTGCAACAAGGAGTCTTAATCAAAAGATTCAGGACTGATAAGGGAGGTGAATACATGGATACTTTACTTTCAGTTTGCTGGTATAATTCATGAAACAACTACTCCATATACTCCACAACAAAATGGCATCTTTGAAAGGAAAAATAGGGTGCTGAAAGAAATGGTTAACTCCATGTTGTCCTAACGGCTTCCTATTTATTAAATAGGTTCCAAATATAAGGAACAAGGTAACCCTTTATAAACTCTGGACTAAAAGGAAACCCAACCTGAACTATCTCAGAGTTTGGGGTTGTGGGGGAGTTGTAAAACTCTGTGATCCAAACCTGAAAACATTAGGTGAAAGAGGCATTGAATGCATCTTTGTTGGATATGCTAAGCATTCCAAGGCTCTCAGGTTCCATGTTATTGAACCTAATGAATATGTCTCAATTAATTCAATCAAGATATGCAATCTTTGATGAGAACATATTCTCATCTATCCCTAGACCAAGTCACATGATTCTAAATGGAACTGATGACACTGGTTTTTCAGAGGTCTCTTAAAAGGTCACTGAAGAGGTTGTGGTTCAGCAACCTGAACCTGAGCTCAGGGGAAGAGCAAAAGGAACAGAACTCCAAAGTCATTTAGACATGAGTTTCAATTATACTTAATTGAAGGAACAATGGATGAGATTTCTGACCAACACTCACATTTCTTTAATGTTGAGGATGATCCCAAAACTTTTGATGAAGCAATGAAGTCCAAAGATGTTGCTTTCTAGAAAAAAGCAATCAATGATGAGACGGACTCCATCAAGGGTAACAACACTTAGGTTTTGGCTGATCTACCACCTAGATGCAAACCTTTGGGTCGCAAATGGATTGTTTTTTAAAAAAACAAAATGAAAGGTAGATGGAACCATTGAAAAGCTCAAAGCTAGACTGGTCATTCAAAGCTTCAAACAAAAGTCATAGATAGACTATTTTGATACTTACGCTTCAGTGGCTAGTATCAGTACCATCAGACTGTTGATTGCCTTGGCATCAATTCACAATCTGATTATTCATCAGTGGATGTGATGACAGCTTTCTTGAATGGTGAATTCGACTAGGAGGTGTATATGAACCAACCTCAATGCTTCATCATGCTAGGAAATGAAAAAAAGTGTGTAAACTAATTAAGTCTTTGTACGGATTGAAGCAGGCACCTAAGCAACGTCATCAAAATTTTGGTAAAATGATTTTGTCAAGTGGTTATCACCTGAATCAATCTGAAAAATGTGTATATAGAAAATCTGATTTATCTGGCAAAGGATTCATCATTTTTCTATAGGTTGATGACATGCGGATCTTTGGCACTGACCAAGATCAAGTTTCCCTGACAAAAGAATTTTTTTCATCAAGGCTCTCTATGAAGGATATATGGGAGGTTGTTGTTATCCTTGGTATAAGGATTAACCATAATGTAAAGGAATTTCTATCTCCTAGTCTCAGTATATTGTGAAGGTGTTGAGGAAATTTAATTGCTTTAATTGTACTCTAATCAGTACTCGTATGGACTCAATTGAGAAGTTGAGACCTAATAATGGTCAGGTTATATCTCAGCTTGAGTATTCTAGGGTGATTGTTGCTTGACGTATGCCATGACTTGTATTGTAGGGTAAAATGAGTAGGTACACTAGTAATCCTAGTGGTCATCACTTGAAAGTTGTTCAGAGGGTACTAAAGCATCTAAAGAATACTATGAATTATAGTGTATCTTATATTGGTTATCCTTTAGTTTAGAAGGATACATTAATGCAAGATGGATCAGCAACACTAAATATAATTCTTCAACAAATGGCTAGGTATTCTTGCTTGGCAGAGGTGCCATCTCATGGGCTTCCAAGATATAAAGTTGTATCATAAGTTCAACAATGGAACCAGAGTTTGTGGCTTTAGCAGCTGCTGGTAAAGAAGTTGAATGGTTGAAAAATTAAACTTGCTTCTTGAGATTCCTTTGGGGCCTAAACCTATAGCACCTATTTCTATCAGTTGTGATAGTGCAGCTATATTGGCAAAGGCTTATACCCAGATGTACAATGGGAAGTCTATACACTTAGGTGTCAGGCATAGCATTATTCGTGAGTTTATCACGAATGGGGTGGTTTCTATAGAGTTCGTTAGAACTCAACAAAACTTAGTTGATCATTTGATGAAGGTTCTGGCTAGAGACTTGTTTTAAATTTTGTTGAATGGAATGGGTTTAAAGTCCACCATAGTCTGTTAATACAAATAAGCCGTAAAAACGTTTATTTATATTTTACGATCTTCTAATGTTTTGTCAATAACAAACGTAAAATCATTTTAACGAAACAAATAAAATACGTAAATGGTTTGAACTAATAGTTTCTAACATATTCACATTTTCACATAAAACACTAAAACAAGTATAAGTGATTTTATGATTTAATATTACATATGTACAACAACTAGTGTTTACATATTTGGGTAAAATATACACATAACTAGTATGCAGTATATTGAGTAATATAAATGGGTAGAAACTTAAGTATCATAACCCATTGGGAAAATACATTGAATGTAGTTGGGTACAACCCAAAGTCTATGACCCATGGAGCTTGACCCATAACCCATTGCATGACATCATGCTTATATCATATATGGATAATATCCATAACCCATGGTTTTGACCCATACCCATGTGACTAGGTACATTGCACTCAAGAGATACATTGTATCTAGCTAAAGACCCACGGATCAACCCATGACCCATAACCAAAATACCCATGGGTAAAGAGGAGCGTCCCACGGATCCCTAGCTTTACGCTAGACGGATCCCTTGTGGAAGGGATCCGTGGGATCCGGGGAACCGTAGATTTTTTCCTCTATAAATAGTGAGCCATTTCTTCATTATTGCTCACCCCTTTCTAACATACTTTCCCCTAGAGTTGAAAACTCTCTAACCTCAGATCCAAGAGATCTATGTTTGTAGTTTTGTTTTTGTGTGATCTTATAGGTTCCTCTTAAAGGCGAGATCACCACCTTTGAAGTCAAGCACGCTCAAGTCCATGAGTTGCCATGCTTCCTCATCATCAAGACTACTGAAGTCTTCTTGTTGATGATTGTTTTTCTTTTCCTAAGAAGTGTTGAAGACATTTGTGAAAGGTGTCTCAAGTGTCAAGACGAAGATATTAGTGAAGGGTATCTATCGTCCATATCATAAACACTTGTGGTAGGTGCTTAGAAGTCAAGACTAGAAGCATTATTGAAGGGTGCTTAGAAGTCAAGACACAATACATTAGTGAAGGGTGTCTTGAAGATCTAGTTAAAGGCATTAGTGAAAAGTGCCTTAGATGTACATTCGATATGGTGTGTTTCGATGTACAAGATATATTAGTACTAGATCCAAGGATATTGATATCCTTGATGATGTTGTAAAGGAGTTGATCTCCTTTGGGATTAGTCGTTGGTGTAGTGTTGGGTAGTAGTTCCTCTATTGCAATGGAAC
The DNA here is from genome assembly GCA_019973895.1 of Chrysanthemum seticuspe. NCBI lineage: Eukaryota > Viridiplantae > Streptophyta > Magnoliopsida > Asterales > Asteraceae > Chrysanthemum > Chrysanthemum seticuspe. Next base: position 168,841,738 of record BPTQ01000008.1, read on the forward strand.
TAGGTGCTTAGCCTAGTACCTAATAAAGGGTAGGCGACGTTTTGTAGATGTGGTTCACCTTGGTGTGAAAGAACTAGGTACTTAGCCTAGTACCTTATAAAGGGTAGGCGACGTTGTGTAGGTGTGGTTCACCTTGGAGTGAAAGAACCTGGTGGTTAGCCTAGCACCGGAAAAAGGGTAGGCGACGTTGTGAAGGCTTCTCCGCCATAAGAAGATTGGTGTAGTGATTACAAACTCTCGAGTAGGTGACTCGGGGAGTGGAGTAGGGCAAGGAAGGTGTCCTTGTAGTCGAACCACTATAAATACTCGCATTGTGGTTTTGTGCTTCTTACTCTTATCTTTTCATTACATACCTTTATATGCTTGTTTATCAACATCCAACATACACATCCAAATAGATTGACATAAGTCGATCTAAATAGATTAAAAGGAAGTTTTAATTGGCAAAACTATTCAACCCCCCCCCTTCTAGTTTTTCACAATTGGCATCAGAGTTTCGTTACCAAGTTTCTTGAAGTATATTGTACTTTAAAAACTTGATACGATCCATGGTTAATTAAAAACTACAAAGAAGGTTTTTCATAAAAACAAACACCATGTTTTTTAAAACTATATGATTGGATGTTGATTTGATAACAACATTTTTCTTATTTACTTTTTCATTTAATTGCACTAATCCTCTTTGTCATGTTGATTAGTCAAAGCTCACATCTATCAAGCCATAGGATTTGCTTGATAATAAAGATTACCTTCCCTAAGAAGGTATCTTGAGCACAAAGGAGCTGGAATTGTCTTCTGACATTTGATGTGTCATTTGTAAAGACATTCCTAAGTGCATTTGAGGTATGACTTTCCACTTATCTCAAAATGATATTAGCTTAACAAATAAGTATGATTACCTAGGTATTTTTTTGATTATCTTATGTGCATATACAGGTTTTACATGTAGCTTCATTAGGAAGTTTTTTCTCACATACGTGTCACTCTTTCGTCTATAGTCGTGGTTTATAAAACTTGTGTTTTATTTCACTTAATCCAAAAATCATATCTTTCTAATAATAAAACAAAACACAAATATCAAAAATTCCTCTTTTCCGATAAATACTCCCACCGTCATCCACTCCATCAAATCCCCACTTTTTCAAATCCTCCAATTCAAAATTTTCTTCTCATTCAAAACTTCATCTTCCTCTCCATTTCATCTCAACCGAAACCAAGAAGGATCGTCTTCAATATGGTTTACATCGCCCTCGTGCTCATCGCACTTATGTTCCCTATGATGAAGTTCACATACGGAGACATTTACTTTGTGTTGTTAATCTACATTGGGGTCATATACCCAATCCTTTGTATCATTCTAAGCATTGAAATGAAATACTATTAATAGTCTAGTTTATCTAGGTTATTATTATCATAATGTGTTTGTCATTTCTTTTGATTTATATGTTTCGTACTCTTTCGTGATACATTAGAAGTCTTGTATGCATGCTAAAAGAAAATGTAGGCTAAAACACATATCTTAGTACAAAACTGTAAAACCTATGTTTTTATCAAATCTGTTTCTGTTACTACAGATCCACGGATCCCGGCAAGTATACTAGCCGGATCCCTTTTGAAAGGGAACCGTAGGAACCGTCCTACTGGAAAACAGTTTTTCATGCAAATTAAAAACCACTTTCTTCCTAAATAAAATATTCCACTAGAATAAAGTAAGCTAAGTGTCATTGTTGTTAAAACCCATTGTTAATAAAAATCTAGTAAAAATGGTAGATAATCATTAGTTGACCACAAACATCACTTTCTATTATCTCATCACTTCTATAGGTTCAACTATGACGCATGAATATGAGTTTGATTTTTCACTCACTAGAGTCTACACTCTGAACATCTCCCTTGAGCCCAACACACCTGGCAATCATGTCCGTGGGTTCAATAACCTCGAAAACCGTCACTTCCACGAAGGACGTATTGTAGACACCTCTCTACAATTCGAAGAAGGTATCAATACCTCCTTCCGAGCCATTGGACTAGAATGTCTTCTTGAAATCAACGAGAAGATATGTCCAAGGTTCATAATGGAATTCTTCCGTCAAGTTGAACTCGTTCGTAACGAGGATCGCTCTCTATCCCTTTGGTTTTATATCAAAAACCAAAAGTTTACTTTAACCCTTGGGCATTTTGCTCACATCCTCCGGATTCCAAATCATGGACAATGTGCCTTCACCGAAGACTGGTCTCTTGATTCTCTCTTCAACTTTCGTGAAGAAAATAACCCATATTGTTCACACATACCCTCCCCGGAAGATTTAAATCGCATAATATGCAAACCTCGACCATATTACTCCGATCCAAACATTATCTTCACACGGGACATTCGAGAAGAGTACAACCCCCATGCACTCATCCTACGTGAAAATGTTTGGAGTCTTAGGAGAAATCGAGAAATCCTTCCCACTTGTTGTGCTCACATAATGTATTTTTTGCTAACACAACAACCATACAATCTCGCCTACTTCTTCGCAAGGCGAATTGTAAATCTTCAAGGCTCCAAGAATAAACTCATCCCTTATGGAATGTTCTTGACGCGCCTCTATCATAACGTTATGCACTTTCATCCTCAATTTCAAAGTCCGTTGTATGTGCTTGTGAACAAGATAATGGAACCGCTAAACATATCTCTCATGAAGACTTTCTTCATTCTTGATTCCACCAACACTCATCAATCACGTGATGATCCTTCTAGCGAAAACACTCAAGGGACTTAGTAGTCTTTCAAATAGGATCAATCCTTTTGTACTCGTGCTTTATCAATGTAATCCAATTCCTCTCATGAATTAAAACATCTTACATTTGATATCTTAGTGTTAGAACCCCTTTAAACTAACCTTGGAATATAATGCATTTTCAAGATCATTGCATACCTTTAGTAAAGGTTCTGCTTAGCAGATGGACGGGTCCCAAAGTTTGTGCTAGACAGATCCCTACACTTAGGGAACCGTGGGATCCGGCAAACAGAAAATGCAATTACAAACATTGTATTTCAAACATGTCCTTAGAACACCTCACACTAAGCTTGACATAGTGTCTTAAGGCAAATTAAGTCCTTATTAAGTTAAGTAGATCCTTCCTACTCACATATAACTCACCTAAATCACACTCAAAGACGCTTGTAGATCTATCATTTAACTTTAATCCATTACTCTTCCGCTCTCAAGCTCACACATCATTTTTCACATGATCCCTCATATCTAAACGTTGGAATCCTCTTATAGCAAAATTGATCATAATCATCCTTACGTCAAAATTGGTCGAAATTGATCAAATTCTAGTTTTTCCATCTTAAGCCTTTAGGATATTCTCCAAAGGATTAATCTAAGTCACTATCTGATCTCTAGGATCATTTAGCTTCACTTGACACTCTCAAAATCTTTAGTGTCATCCTTGTTCATTCATTGGTACTTATGAAAGTTCCAATTTCATCCATAAAAGGCAATCATTAGCTACATCACTCATTACCTTCAAGTACTCAAGCACCCATTCATTTAAAACACTTAGGAGGACTGAAACACTCAAGATGGTATAGATCTTAGACATTAGAAACATCATTTTTACTCTTTCATAGCTGCTGAGAGCCGGATCCCTAGGACTAGCCTAGACGGATCCCTCTGAGGAGGGAACCGTGGGATCCGGGTGACAGATTATGTCAACTCTAGCTAAAACAATCATTTCAATCTCATCTTCCTAACTTAAACACTCCATCTCATCTTAAATGGGTTCCTAGATCAGTACAAACTCTGAAGTTGACTCTTGTGCATGTTAATCATCACATTCCAATGAATTTTAGTGGCTTAAGGCTTGAATGCACTTGCCAAATCTCTTGCCTTATAAACCACATTGTTAGGACTTCCATAGTCATCACCTTCATCCTAATTTTCAGCACTTAAGAAACCCTTAAAAACTTCTTGAAATCATCTCATCATGAGGAAAACTCCAAGTAGTAACTTATCCACCAAAGAACCACCCAAGAAAATTGCTCGTGTTGTACACGAAATTTCTTCAACCAAATCATCTCCGGTCAAGCCAACAAATGCAAGGATCTCTTCTCAACCAATTCCTAAAAGGATAGTACCCACAAAACTACCTATGCCAAACACCACCATACCTCCTAGGCCAAACAATATCATCTCCACTAAACCATCACCATTGGTTCCTAGATCTATCTATTTTACATCTCCACTATCATCACCACACCTCTACAATTTAGAGGATTTGCCTCCTAGGCCGTCTCATCCTCCTCCGCCGACAACATTGTCCTCATTAGGAGTAATAATGGTACAAAATCAAGGTGTTGAGTCAACATTAGCTCCGGCTTCCTTTTCATCGTTTCCATCATATAATCCCATTTGGATTATGAGAAATCATCAAAGTCAACCACCCGACCATATGAAAGTTGAAACTTCTCTACCACCACCATCATTCTTGGTCGAGCCATTCTCAAATACGCCTCCACCAATCCCTCCGTCATTTGAGGCTCCACAAGCCGCTTCACTTGATCCTTCGCATCAAGCCATTTCATTTCTTCCACCACCACTACCTAGCCATGACAAAGATTGTTATCATTGTCAACATGTTGAAAGTTTGATACATGAAGTACGAGAAGACCAACGTTTCATGTTCTATCACCTCCTCGAACGTTTCGACGAGATTAAACCTAAACAAACTTGAGCTAGAAGATTTTAGTGGTGTCCTAGTATCAAGCGTTAGTTGGTCTAGAAATTCCAAGTCATGTATCATTTATTTTCTTTGTTTTTAGAGTCATGTATATCATAACTCTAGTTTTATTAAATGAAATTACATGCTACTTGCTATATTTCGGAGTATATGATTATGTTGTATAATACATATCTCACTTTGGTGATAACATTATTTGTTATACCACCATTTGCTGAATTTATTCATCAGCCAGACGGATCCCCTTTATTTGCCTAGACGGATCCCTACTAGGAGGGAACCGTGGGATCCGTGATACAGTAAACTATTTTTCTACTAACTTGGACCACATTTGCAGGAAATTGTGAATTATACTTGCTTTCTAATCTTTGTTTTGTAGTTATTCAATTTACACTTGAAGACTTTGACACCCTAAAGCTAGGGGGAGCTTTGTGTCAAAGAAATACATTGCAAATTACTTGCAATATTAGGATTACGTTTCTTGACATCCCTTTGCTAAATTGCAATCATCAAGGGGGAGCACATTCGTCACATAGACGAAATCTTTTGCAAACTTAGTTGCAAACAAACTAGCTAAGTATTACTTTCTTGACGCCCTTACATAGGGATGGACTCGTCAAGGGGGAGTTAAGACGAGATCCTTTCCCGTTACTTGCTCTCTAATTCTTCTTTTCACACGTTTTTTTTTTTCTTAAAAACATTGCGTTAAGTTATCTTTCGAAGCTCTTTTTGTTTCGACAAAAAGGGGGAGAAGAAAGTAAAAACTACAAATTCAAACTTTTACGAATTTTAGTTTTTTCTTAAAATAATTTTATGTTTTGTCATCAACAAAAAGGGGGAGATTGTTAATACAAATAAGCCGTAAAAATGTTTATTTATATTTTACGATCTTCTAATGTTTTGTCAATAACAAACGTAAAATCATTTTAACGAAACAAATAAAATACGTAAATGGTTTGAACTAATAGTTTCTAACATATTCACATTTTCATATAAAAAACTAAAACAAGTATAAGTGATTTTATGATTTAATATTACATATGTACAACAACTAGTGTTTACATATTTGGGTAAAATATACACATAACTAGTATGTAGTATATTGGGTAATATAAATGGGTAGAAACTTAAGTATCATAACCCATTGGGCAAATACATTGAATGTAGTTGGATACAACCCAAAGTCCATGACCCATGGAGCTTGACCCATAACCCATTGCATGACATCATGCTTATATCATATATGGATAATATCCATAACCCATGGTTTTGACCCATACCCATGTGACTAGGTGCATTGCACTCAAGAGATACATTGTATCTAGCTTAAAGACTCATAGATCAACCCATGACCCATGACCCATAACCAAAATACCCATGGGTAAAGAGGAGCGTCCCACGGATCCCTAGCTTTACGCTAGACAGATCCCTTGTGGAAGGGATTCGTCGGATCCAGGGAACAGTAGATTTTTTCCTCTGTAAATAGTGAGCCATTTCTTCATTATTGCTCACCCCTTTCTAACATACTTTCCCCTAGAGTTAAAAACTCTCTAACCTCATATCCAAGAGATCTATGTTTGTAGCTTTGTTTTTGTGTGATCTTCTAGGTTCCTCTTAAAGGCGAGATCACCACCTTTGAAGTCAAGCAAGCTCAAGTCCATGAGTTGCCATGCTTCCTCATCATCAAGACTACTGAAGTCTTCTTGTTAATGATTTTTTTTTCTTTTCCTAAGAAGTGTTGAAGACATTTGTGAAAGGTGTCTCAAGTGTCAAGACGAAGATATTAGTGAAAGGTATCTATCGTCCATATCATAAGCACTTGTGGTAGGTGCTTAGAAGTCAAGACTAGAAGCATTATTGAAGGGTGCTTAGAAGTCAAGACACAAGACATTAGTGAAGGGTGTCTTGAAGATCTAGTTAAAGGCATTAGTGAAAAGTGCCTTAGATGTACATTCGATATGGTGTGTTTCGATGTACAAGATAGATTAGTACTAGATCCAAGGATATTGATATCCTTGATGATATTGTAAAGGAGTTGATATCCTTTGGGATTAGTCGTTGGTGTATTGTTGGGTAGTAGTTCCTCCATTGCAATGGAACTAGGTGCTTAGCCTACTACCTAATAAAGGGTAGGCGACGTTGTGTAGGTGTGGTTCACCTTGGTGTGAAAGAACTAGGTACTTAGCCTAGTACCTTATAAAGGGTAGGCGACGTTGTGTAGGTGTGGTTCACCTTGGAGTGAAAGAACCCGGTGGTTAGCCTAACACCGGAAAAATGGTTGGCGACGTTGTGAAGGCTTCTCCGCCATAAGGAGATTGTCGTAGTGATTACGAACTCTCGAGTAGGTGACTCGGGGAGTGGAGTAGGGCAAGGAAGGTGTCCTTGTAGCCAACCACTATAAATACTCGCGTTGTGGTTTTGTTCTTCTTACTCTTATCTTTTCATTACATACCTTTATATGCTTGTTTATCAACATCCAACACACACATCCAAATAGATTGATATAAGTCGATCTAAATAGATTAAAAGGAAGTTTTAATTGGCAAAACTATTCAACCCCCCCCCCCCTTCTAGTTTTTCACATAGTCGTTGAGTATTAAGACAACTAATTCTCTCATAAGGAAACTCATGAGATGAATTCAATTTGGAAAGCTTAATATTCAGAGGTTGGAGCACATGTTTTACATGTCATCCCAAGGGTTGTGCCTGGTCCTGCTGAAAGGTCGGGCTGAAGGGTTTTCTTCTTAATAGTTCAAAATTTGAAAAAGTGCAAAGCATGTGCATGAATAAAATGGAACTACCTATATGAATGTGAAATTTTGTCGCTTCAAAGGGCTCTGGCTTTTAGCTCTTGAAACATTCATGAATTGGATATGGACATATGACTTATTAGTGTCAGTAGCATTTAAGTTTTTAAAAACTTGTGTGTATGTTATCATCAGGTATTCAAATGGGTTGAACGGTTCAATTCTTAGAATACCCCGATTCTCGAATATTTGCAATGTGTAATGTACTAAGATGGAAATTCAATCTTCAAGATATTTTCATTTAGGCACTAGTTTTGTTTTATGTTTAACTTTCATGCAAAAATAATTGTACTAAATTGGGGAAGATTATTGAAAATTTAGTTCAATTGAGGGTTTCAAGTCGCGCCAGATAATTGATCTAGAGGTACAGAGTGTACACTCATCAGGTCGCTGATCACTCTGACTGTGATAGTGATGAAGTATGATTCAAGTCACTGATGAGTTCATCTTATGCTAAAGGATCTCATCAGGGAGTAGTCTCTTCAAGGGGTTCATCTCTTCAATGAGTGAACTCTTCAGTGAGCAAATTCAGAAACTGAACAAGCTCTTTTCAGTGAGCATGTTCTTCAGCGAGTAAACACGTTGGAACTGAATTCAAACTTACGTGTAACTGCTTTAACGTATTCAAAAGGCAGTTATAACCACAATTAATGACCACGTTTAATTGATAGTGTAACCACTATTGCAATTGTGGAGGAGAACTATGAAGAGATTAATTGGCTGATTAATTCTCATAATTTCATTGACTAAAGACTAATCATTTCCTTTAAATAGGAACACATATCTGCATGGAAAACATACAAAACATAAACACTTAGAAGCGAACGGGTTTTTGATTTGTACCTAATACAAGAACAAACACTTTGTCTTATCCCAAAAAGATATTCGTGTAACCCAAAGCATAGAGTTGAATAGTTCTTTTAAAAAATGATTACACAATTATAAGTGATATCTAATACTCATCGATTATCTATATCAATATTATCAATCAAAACAACGTGATTTTTTATACAACAACCACATAACTGTTTTCTCTACACATGCGTAAAAAGAAAAGCCAAAGTAAATAATCTTAGCTCATTATTCTATACTTCATATAATCAAATAGCTGCCAGATTCACACCAAACAATAAACTCAAGTTGCAAACACAATCAATTGTTTGTAATCATCGATATTGTACGCAAAAAGAATCATTCACCTATGTATAATATTTGTTAAATTTACAAATAATCAAATCATGTCCCTAAACTAAATAACATTTGTTCAAAAAGACCTTTTAAGGTTCTTAAAGTCCAAAGAATCAATACACTCAACTCTTCCTCTGTGCAAATTTAATCCCTTCAACAATTCACCAGCTTTTTCCTTTGTTTTCATAGAAGAACCAACTTGTAACAGTAACAAAAGCTTTTGAAATGCACCTACTTGAAGTCCTTCCATTGCCACATCACCTTCATGACCTATTCTTTTCTCATACTTACTCAACTTCCAAAGAATCGCAACTGAAAATTCAGTCGCGATATCAGAAACTCGCAAGAGTTTCTTCACAAGTACGGGGACTGTTAACGCGTTTCTGTGGGCTCGTTCGAGCCCTTCATCAATGCTGCAAAATCCGTCAAGTACACCTAATGCTTTTTCACATATGCTTCGACTGCAGTCTACTAGCATTTCTAGTAGCTTTTCAGTTAGGCTCATGTTGAGAAATTTTGATATTATGGTTTTCTTTTGGTTAAAAGAAGTTGAAGGTGTGACTAAATGGTAAATGGCTAACATTGACGCGTTTGTTGTGGACGAATCAATAGGTTCGATAATGAGCTTTGCTAATGATTCAATGCTGCCTTCAATTTCCGAAAATTCATGTAGTTTTGTTTTGTCGGATGAGAGGATTTCTTTAAGTATGGAAACTGCATTTCTTCGGCCAGATAAAGTCCCTTGCTTCAAAACTGTGACAAGGGTACGTAAAGATTGGTTTGACCCGAGAGCAGACCTGGTCTCGTGGTCAAACGGACGAACTAGGGTTAACCCTGCCAGGATTTCTTCCAAAACCGAGGCGTTTTCTTGACTTACATCAAGAGAAAACGCCTCAAACGTCTCAGATAAAACCCTACCGGACCCGCTTAACATAATGAGTCTCTTATTCCTTTCACTCTCCTTAGCCAAATCCTTAATCTTTTCCACCAACTCAATAACACCTTCACTGTCCCTTTTCGCCCTCATTGACACAATCTTCGCTAAAATCTCGGACACTTGATACGAGCAAGTAGGAGCCCGAGGGGTCGGGATACGATCAAATCCATAGGACTTATTCTCCACACACCAATCTTGGATCAATTTTCTTATCGTATGGTTCGGTACTGGCTCAAGACTCTTCAACTCCACGCCAGTCACTGGACAAGTACGCTTTCCATCTTCGAATATCCATCTCTCCACGCTCTCCCGATCGTACGTTATCCCTGTCGATAACGTAACCGGGTCTTTCATCAACTCTAGCGATATCGGACACTTAAAATGGTCCGGTACGCTCACTTCAACCTCTAGATCCATCGGTCTAGACCCTTTCTTGATCTTGTTAGCATTTCTTAATGCTCTACGATTCCTATATGCAGAAATCATTATAGGGTTATTGTTAATACTTTTTAAAGACTCAAATTAACCAACTTCAAAAAATGCAAGATTTTTCGTTTTTGGATACTTTTTGCTTGTAATATTTGAGAGAAAATGAGTTTGTTTTTTTTTTTTGTTTATGAAGGTTTTGTAGATCATATAGCTAGTTTATATATAAGGTGACATGCACGCGGATATCGTAAGTTTGAAAAGTTGGTGTGTTGATAATACAAAAGCTGTTAAGGAAATAAAATAATGAAAAATAAGATCGAGGGAAGCGGAAAGTTGAATGTTGACCATTTAGGAAAGCTTGAAATTTCAAGTTTGAAAGAGTAAAAAGCTGAAAATAGAGTTATAGTAATTAGAGAATAAAATAGTTGAAAGTTGAAAGGATGAAGCAGTCAACGTGTGAGGGTCTTTGAAGGGGTCGGTGCACGGTTGGTCATTACGAGTATAATCTTTTTCACATATATCTCCTCATGATATTTCTTGCATAAAAATTAAAAAGTGAGGCATCTTCAAACTTTTTTTTTTTTTTTTTCTTTTTTTTCTTTTTTTTTTTCCTAACGGCAACCCTTAAAGGTTTTTATTAACAAGTAATTACCAAATTATATGTTAAGAAAATACACGATGTCCAAACAAAATAACTAAAAATCATTAACCACTTCCTAAGATTTCTCAAACAAAAATACAATTAACATTCACTATTGATCATATTAGCAAAAATAAGGAGTTGATTTCTCACAATATTTTAATATCACATAATATATTTTAATATCACATAATATTGTGAAAAGCTTGTTGTTAGGCCATCCACTATGGTAAACCTTTTAAAAGGTTTATATTTGTGTTATGACATTAAATTATAAACCTTTTAGTTTTATAAACCTATTCCCATTATATTATAAACATTTTCAAGTGATATAAACATCACACATAATCAAATGCATTAAATTATGAAAATGTTCAATATCTTAGACCTATTAATGACACATAAGCTTTATGGTTTATAAGTTCTTAAACCTCTTCATCATTTTATAAACCTTTTCATGAATCACCATAGTGGATGCTCTTAACAAACAACTCTTTAAAAAAACAACTTTTAAGGCAACATCATTTCTCTTTTTCTTTTATAAATTATCAAATTTAAAGGATGAAGAAACATTTTTCACTTAGGTCATCTCCAACATTGTATGCTAATTACTCTTTTCCTCATATTTAATGAATGTAGCATTAAAACTATCTCAAATCATGTTTCAAAATTAAAGAAAATTTTAAATCAATACTCAAAATCCTAATCCATATATGGTTGGAGATGGCCTTAGACGAACTAAAGTGGGAGTGACCCACTCACCATTAGAGCCATAAGTTACAGTGACTCAAACCATATACCTTAATCGCGCGTGACATTGCAAAAAAAAAGGACTATTGGTGACCGGCTTACTTTTGGTGAGGCTGAAAATTTGTGAGTATCTCTTTTTGTTTTAATATTATATATTTGTTTTGTTAGTATATGTGTGATATATAGTGAGGTTATTTGTATAAAGTGACTATTTTAATAAAAGGTAAAAGGAAGGTGACCAAAACGGATGAAATATGAGATGAAGTGAAAGAAAGTGAAAGGAAAAAGAAAACGTTGACATGGATGATAAGGGGTGATGATCACTTCTTTTAGCCTTACATTCAACCAAACATATAATAATATGTTATGCCCTTATACATATAAAATAATGTAAATAAATTTAGTCCTTAAGCAAAAATAAAATCAATTTCGTGTAAAAGAGGTTTAAAATTTAAGCTTAGAGTACGTGATTGGAAATGACAAAATTTTTATAGGATAAAGTAAGAGCATCTACTATGATAGTTTATTAACTTTTTCATAATTTAATGCATTTAAATTATTTGAAATGCTTATAAAACTTAAAAAAGTTTATACACAATAAGGATAGGTTTATAAAATAAAAAAGTTTATAAATTAATGTTATAACACAGTTATAAATTTTTTGAAAGGTTTACTATAAAATGGTTGGCCTAAGTAGGCCTAAGTAAATAATGTCACTTTCCTATTAAATTTGAAGAATTTTTGAACCATATATATAGTTGGAGATGACTTTACATTTATCCTTCAAAAATAATTCATCTTAAATTATAGCTTCTAAACTTTAACTTCAACATATTTTTATTGAGATAATTGAAGAATATAAACTAACGATACAATTAAGAAATCAAAAAATATTAAAATAATAATAATTTTAAGTGATGAATAGTGATTCTCAAATTATCGAGGATTTTGAGAAATGTCTAAAAATTTTATCCAAATTTAAAGTATGATTGGTGTTGAATTCTAATGTTTCATTCTTCAAATATGAAAATAAATATTTTTTAAATATCATGGTCGGAGACCTTTTGGCTGGACGGCAAAGAACTAAAATGAGTCACCTTACCTCCTTGTCCACTCGCGAGCACCATGCACCCACCTCTTAGTCATGAGTGAGTCTCGCAATTAAAGGAAAACTAAGGTGAGCAACTCACCTAGTTGATTTGCGTGCATAAATGTTACTGTGAGTAAAAAAAAATTAAAGTGAGTAGAAGTGAGTGTATTGTTCACAAAAAAGTGAGTGAAAGAGAGAGGAGAGAGAAAGCTGATGTGACGCTGAAGTGTAAGGTGAATGAACATGTACCTTGCCTTCCAGCCTAATCAATTTATAACTTTATATTATGGTTTTAGGTTAACATGTGGAAATTATTAATCAAACCAATTTAACGATTTTCGTAATCATTCTTTTGCAAAGTTATTTTCTCCGGAACCAATCAAGTTACGCGCTTAAAGATTAACCCAAAATTGTGGTATGAGATTTGAAGATGAGTAAATCAAATTGTATCAAACATATAAGTTAATGTCATTGTATCATAGAAGTAGAATATATATCTTCATTTTTCAACGACGACACTGATTAGTTACTAAACAGAGATTTATTACGTTTTTTTTTTTTTTTTTTTTTTTTTTTTTTTTTTTTTTTTTTAAATAATTATCTCAATATTTATAGGTTTCTAAATCAGATTTTACCTAAGATCTTCTTCGTTTATTCAAAATTGAGATATTAAGATGTAATTTCCTTAACAGTAATATTACACAAATTTATAAATTATTATATATTAAACACCAAATTATATAAATACTTGTTAAAATTATGATTAAATTAACTACCTGTTTTTCGTATATCTATAAAACTTAATTCATAAATTTGCTTTGCAATATAACAAAATCCAAAAATCATAAAATCAAGATAGGGATTTTGACGACATTATATATACACCACAAGTATCTTTACTATATTATAAAGCATTTGTGAGCTTCGTAAAATGAAAGTCTTAATATATTAAGACAATACACTTACTTATTATAGAAGTGTGTTGATTTTGCTATAAAGTCAATAGTTTAAAGCATACTCATCATAAATAAATGCAAATTTTAATAAGTATAGCTATAATACATTACTTACAACACTTTGGAGCACGTTTTGTAAACATGTTTTTTTTTTAAATTAATCAAAAAAATACAATGTAATTTAATATAGAAAAAAAAACGTTTATAACCATAATTACATATTGACTTTCAAGTCTTATAATAAATGTTATTTTTAAAACCCTTTAAAATGAAAAAATAAAAATAAAAAATACATGTTATTATATACATATTGTACAAACTAATAAAATACATAAAACTTCATACAATTTATGTAAAACAAGTTGATGGTATGTTAAAAACCGGACTGGACCGGACCAATAGGTTCAACCGGGAACTGGGGTCGCCACTGGTTCGGCTAGCTAATAAAAGACGTCCGAAAACAAACCTGAGAGAACTGCCAGAACCAGTAAAAACGGGTGAACTGGGCCGGACCAGGATCATTTCATTCTTGTTTTTCTCAGGTAACCAGCTCGTCATTGTTATTTTGTTGGTGATTGGACTTTAATCACAAGCACCCACCCGTGTAACGCGTGAGTACCCTGATAGTATCTTACTATCAGTCAACGGATTATATGGCCCGAGGCTGTTTGTGGGTTCGAGTTCATTTTTCCATGTTTGTCTTTATATTAGTCGGCTCAAGCTCATTTATGAGTTCGGACCTTATAAATCTATTGCCTAATACTTACTTGGTTATACAACTTTTTTTTATTGTATATATATGTTATATATAAAAGTCTGCGTTTTTAAAAAATAAAAACTTGGTAATGGAGCTAGACAATCAAGGTGTACTCCTAAGGGTGCGTTTGGTAGAGAGAAATTCAGATAAAAGAAATGAAGTAGAGAATAGAATCTCAGAGAATAGAAATCAGTAGAGAATTTTGTTCAATTCTTATGTTTGGTAACAACAGAGACTTGACCCGAGAAATGAAATTTTTTTTATTTAAATAATATTTTGTCTAAATAAAAATTCTTAAAAAATATTTAAAAAAAATTATTTTAAAAAAATATATATCTTTTTTTTTTAAATTTATTTTTTAAAAATTTATGTACTTTCTTTAAAAAAATTATTTTAAAAAAATATTTTTTAAAAATGTATTTATTTAAAAAAAAACTTGTTTTTTAAATAAAATGTTTTTTAAAAATGTATTTATTTAAAAAAACTTATTTAAAAATATTAAAAAAACATTTTTTTAAAAAAATATTTTTAAAAAAAATATATTTTTAAAAATATTTTTAAAAAAAAATTATTTTTAAAAATGTATTTAAAAAAGAAAACTTGTTTTTTTTAAAAACTATTTTTTGAAAATGTATTTATTTAAAAAAACCTTATTTTTTTTAAAAAAACATTTTTTTTTAAATTAGTTTTTAAAAATGTATTTATTTAACAAAATTATAGTTGTAAAAAAAAAAAAAAAAAAAAAAAAAACATTTTTTCAGAAATAATAATAATCCATTTCTTCAATTTCTCCACCAAAATAAGGGAAATGGAGCTAGCCAAATTACACTACCCAAGTCTCTCTATTTCTCTACCGAATTTCTCCGCTTTTTCAATTCTCGGTACCAAACAAAAGAAATGAAACCATTTCCAATTCTATTGCCTCAATTCCCGGTACCAAACACACCCTAAGTTTCTTTATACAAACTTGAGTGTACTTATAAGTTTTATCTTTCACGAACAAGTTTTGTATACAAAATTGATCATGGTTATTGATACCAAGTGCACATTGGTTATTGATATCAAGGTGCACATTGACCATTTCCTCGTCTCAAAAGTTTTTGTTTGGCTAAACCCTATATGTTTTAGTCTTTTAGATAAATATTTTAAATAAAGATTTTACTTTAGATTTTTTATAACTTTATAGAAAGCCTGAATATGTTGATTCCTGACATCAATTTTGGGAGGAAAAGGGGTCCGTGTATGTTGCAGGTCTACCTGTGTCCGCATTTTGCGCGTGATTTTATTTTCTTGCTTTCTCGCATACGCACGCGCATGTAACGCGTATACTTTAAGCACCGAATATTCCATGTCACTAAATTTGTTTTTCTGAATATTAAATTAACCAGTTCCAGGTTTTAGCAATAGCATTGAAAATGACAACCTGATTCCCCGTATTATACGTTTGTTGAGTATGTCATCCGACTATCTGAGGTGTATACATTCTAGAAAATCATTAAGATAAAACGTTAACATGCACATAAACTAACTTATACAACCGTGTAGTTAAATCGTGTTCTTATTGCACTAGATTAAATATGTCATGGAGGAAACTTAAAGGCTTGATTATTGTCATTAATCTTAATGGTTTATATAATTACTTACGTAACTAGAGGTGTTAACGAGTCGAGCTTTTAACAAGCTACTCGAGCTCGAGCTCGTTTATCTCAAGCCGAGCTTAACAATCTTCGAGCTTGATCTCGAGCTCGCACAAAAATTAGTGCTCGTTTAACGTCACGATCCGAGCTTTTAAAACTAATATTCGGCTCGGCTCGCTCAAAAGCTAATTTAGTTTACACGAATCAAACAGGCTAATCGAGTCAAACAAGTCGAACGAGCTAAACGAGCCGAACACCTTTTAAACCTTTTCTCTTTACTATGTATGAGTAAAATAAATCTTATTTAATTAGTTAAAAGTACATAAAATCTATACATATTTTTACTCACTTTACCAGAAGTGTAAAAGTGTATAGCCACTTACTCCCTCGTCTCAGTTTAATTGTCCATATTTCCATTTTTGGATGTCTCAAAAAGATTGTCCACTTTCCTTTTTTAGTAAAAACTAGAGAATCTAAAGGGGGAATATTCTATTTGTGTGGTTGAAAATTAAAGTTGCCCCACTTTTATTAAACTTTGTGTTTTCTCTCTCCTGACAATTAAATTGAGACGGAGGGAGTATAACTTATTTATTTATCTTGGACAGTTCATAGCTTTCCTTTTTCTTTCTTTTTTTTTCTTCATTCTTCTGATGTGGCATACATACCCTTTTTTTTGTTAAGATTTTCTAAATATTACTTGAATGAAAACCCTTCTCTTTTTATTATCAAGTCTTTCCAACCTCACAATTAGTATAATGAAATTATTTACATTGACTAACTGTACTTAGTTTAAACTCAATAGTATTACTTTTAATCTAGCAAGCCTATAAACATTTCATAAATATACGCAATGTTGAAAAAAAAGTTTTACATATGCCCATCAAAACTACTAATACATTTTTCTATCTTACGTTTACTTTTTTTTTTGAACGGCGGCATTATATAAAAAGCTAGCAAACGCTAGCTAAAGAAAACAAAGTTTAAGGAATTACAATGGGGTTTCCTAACCAATTTAGCCATTTAAGACTACATTTTAGATTTCTAGATGAAATCCACAAGAAAGATTGATGAACAATAGAATCCCAAATATTCACCTTCTTCGGTTTGGAGATCGAGAAAACAGTAGCATTACGGAAGTTCCATATAGACCAAAGCATAGTAGACACAATCCCTTCAAGAATAGACCTAGCATTTTTCGAAACTTGAGCGGAATCTAACCAAGCGAACCAATCAATGATATTGGAAACCTCCGGGATATCCAAACAACACCATCTAGAAAGAAGCCTCCATAAATCTCGAGCCAAATCACATGAAAAGAACAGGTGGTCTGCACTCTCACTGTACGTATTACAAATAGGGCATAGAAGAGAATTAACATCAATACCTCTTTTATCCATATTCGTCAATGTAGGAAGCTTATCAAGACACAGCTTCCAAATGAACACATTTACTTTGATAGGAATGTGTCGCAACCATCTGGTCGTCATAAAAGTCCCCGATAGCAAGAAGTCATCTATAAAAGTTCTTGCGGATGAAACTGTGAACCCTGATTTGCGTAATCCCCATTTCCAGCCATCAGAGGTGTTGGACAGAGACACGTCACGAACAGCCTGCAACATCTCATAAAATTGTTCCGATTCAGCCCCTCCTCTTGGAGCTCTTCTAAGCACGAGGGACCAGTCATCAAGATTTAAACGTTGAGAAACCGAACAGAACTTATTCGTATCTAAGGCAAAAACCCGCGGGAACTTTTCTTTTAAGATGTTCCCCCCACACCAGCGATCGTTCCAAAAATTGATGGATTGCCCATCGCCAACGGAACGAGAACATAAAGCAAAGAGATCAATCCCTTTTGCTTGAAGCTTAGAGATAGAATTCAGAATACAATACCAGTTACTATAAGCAGACTTAAAACCGCTCCTGCTGCTTCCTATACCGCCCTCTCTCCCATGAATCTGTTTAACAACATTGACCCATAAGACATTCGCACACGTACGAAATCTCCATACCCATTTGAAGAGAAGAGCAGCGTTTAAAGCAAAAATGCTTCCAATGCCTAGACCACCTGTAGCTTTGCTAGCTAAACAAGAATTCCACTTGATCCAAGTGACCTTTTTTTCATTTAAATCACCGCCTAGGAAGAATCTGTTGCGCATAGACTCTAAGTGCTTATTCACCGTTTTAGGCATCCAATATAGCGACATATAATAGGTTGGAAGGTTACCTAGGACCGCCTTAATAAGGGATAAGCGCCCTCCTACCGATAAAAGTTTACCCTTCCACAAAGATAGCTTGGAATCAAATTTCTGGATAACACTCTTCCAATTGTCACATCTACCCATGTTACATCCAACCGGAACTCCTAAATACGTCATTGGGAGCTTGGAGACCTCACACCCAATGACGAGGGCCATATTTCTAACTTCGGCTTCAGGAACATTAACACCAAGAATCTTACTTTTATGGATGTTAATCCTCAAGCCAGACGCCAAGTAAAAACACCGAAGGAGACATATAAGATTATGAGCATTAGAATACGACCACTCGCCTACAAAAATAGCATCATCAGCGTATAGTAGATGAGAAACTTTTATGCAACCTTGACCAATAGAAGCGCTATTGAAAAGACCCGAGTATTCAGCCTTCTTAACCAAAGCATGTAAACCCTCCATGGCAAGAATGAAAATAAAGGGAGACATTGGATCTCCTTGACGAAGACCTTTTGATAAATCAAATTCTTTAGTAGGAGAGCCATTAACCAAGATAGATGCCCTTGAGTTATTTAAACAACCAGCTATCCACAAACGCCATTTACTACCAAAACCAAGATGTTCCATGATAGCATCAAGATAATCCCATCTCAAGGAGTCAAAAGCCTTCTCAAAATCTACTTTAAAAACCATAAGAGCTTTTTTCCGCTTACGATACCACGCCATACATTCATTCAAGACAAGGGGCCATCAAGAATGTTCCTACCTTTAATGAAAGCCGATTGTTCAGGGCTCACACAACTCCCAATGACGAGACTGAGCCTATTCGCTAAGAGTTTGCCAATTATTTTGTATTGACATCCAATTAGACTAATAGGCCTAAAATCCGACACAAATTTAGCATCAGCAACTTTGGGAATTAGAGCGATAAAAGAGGAGTTACAACCTTTGGGAAAACTTGCCGACTGAAAAAACTCACGAACAAAGCTCACCACATCGTTTTGAATGACGTCCCAAAAAGTTTTGAAGAATTTAAAAGTAAAACCATCCGGGCCTGGAGCTTTATCGCCTCCACAGTCCCAAACAGCCTTCTTAATTTCGTTTCGTCATTGGACACACCCCTTTCCAAAAACTCACGCTGCTCCAAAGAAATTTTATTAAAGGAGACGTCATCAGCGAACGGGCAGTAATCACAAGAGCTCGAGAACCTTTTGCGAAAGTGATTAAAAAATTCGGATTTAACATCCCCTGGATCATCAATCCAAGAACCATTATGGAGGATGCCTTTGATAGCACATTGACGACGCTTCTTTTTTAGAGAACTATGGAAAAAGGATGTGTTTTCATCACCCTCAATAGCCCACTTGACTTTGGCTTTTTGGGCAATGTCACTAGCCTCCTTACTCTCTATGTCACTCAAAACTTTCATAGAAGTAACGCGCCTTTGTAAATCCTCACTAGTCGCCTTACCTTGATCAACCAAATCATCAACTAACGAAAGACACCTTTGATGCTCCTTCTTAAGAATAGAATCCAAAAGCCTTTTAGAAGAACTCCAAGCACGTATAACAATTTTGAGATTTTGAAGCTTCTTTTTAAATGATATCATGCCATTACTTTCTCCGCTATCATAAGCTTTCCAGTTGTCAACAACCAAATCGAAAAAACCCTCGCAATCAAGCCAAGAATGAAAGAAACGAAAAGGGATGGGACCATAATCAACCACGGATTCTTTAAGAAGGATAGGCCGGTGATCCGGAATCCCCTTTTCAAGAATAGAACCAGTAATGTTAGGAAAAGAATCATGAAAACCTTCGGTAATAAGGAATCTATCCAGTTTGCTCATCTTAGAAGCCCACTTGTTAGTCCAAGTGAAACGAAAACCTCCCAAAGGAACATCAAACAAGTTCAGATTATTGATAAAACGATTGAAAACCTTAGCTTGCTTTTCATTGAAGATAGATCCAAACCTTTCACCAACCTCCCTAACCTCATTGAAATCCCCCATAACAATAGTGATGCCATCCCAACTAGAAATAAGCAAAGATAAGGCCGACCATAAAGCAATCTTACCCGCCACATCTTGAGGAGCATACACCGCAATAAACATAACTTTGACACCATTATGTAACCAAGTTCCTTGAACTACCACATAATTATCAACACAGAAAATTTTATCTTTAGTAAACAACAGCTTATTCCAAATACAAATAATGCCACCTGATTTACCCCTAGCCGAGGTAGACGCAAAATCAAATTGAGAATTCCCCCACGCCTGCCTAATAGTCCAAAGCTCAACGCGAAGCAGTTTATGTTGGTTTTATGGATATAAATTAGTAGACGTGAGTTAGGATCGAACTCGAGACTATGGGATTGCACACTTTACGTATGAGAATTTAAAGTTAAATAATTAAATATAAATGTTGTATTTATTTATTTATTAAACGAAATAACTAACGAACGTTAAGTAATTATTGTAATGGACTAACGGGCGTTAAAGGTATTTGGAAAAGGACTTAATTGCAAAAGTTGGGAAGGTTCCGGAATCCCTTTAGGGACTCCTAAACCGATCGGCCAAGGATCAAAACATGAAAACAAAAACCAACTTGTTCACCAAGTTTAGTTGGGTATATAAACAAGGCTAGGGGTTTTATTTTTCCATCTCTTGTGCTCATTAGCTAAACCCTAAAAATTGTTTTGTGTGTGTTTTCTTGTCCAAACCGATCGTACATCATTCATTGGTGTCGATCCATTACTTTTCCACAAACCAAGTTATTTTGTTTGATAAAACTAGCATTACTTTAATTCGGTTTAGTACGTGTGTACAAGAACATAGTAATAACATACTTTTGTTATTATCTTGGATTGAATTACAAAACGGTAAGGGGTAATTCATATAATCCTAACTAAATCAAATTAGGGTTCATCCTAATTGCTAGTTTGTGGATTTGATTCTTGTTCGGCTAGAATCAAGAAAGGTACGCATATTCTTCTTATGTTAATTAATTATTCGTTAATAAATCCTATACGCTTCCGCTTGATTACTTTGATGTTTATTGTTTATATTTATGATTAGTCATGTTATATAATTCCAACAGTGGTATCAGAGACATTGGTTTTTAATGAGTAATTAATTACATAAACGCGTAATAAAACAAATACTTGTATGTTGTTTGATATGTTAATCTAGGGTTTATGTTTAATTTATGTTTTGGTCGATTTTTTTTTTTTTTTTTTTTTTTGTAAATTGGGGCGTACCCTATTTTTTTTATGTCGACATTCACATAAAATTTTTTAGGGTTTTGAAAATTGTTTGCTTACCTTATTAAAACCTAGAATTAATATATTAGTTACGTGATTAATTCATGAATAATTTGTTATGTGTCATGGAATTTTTATATGCGATCTTGTGACTTATTTGTATAAATTGTTATGATATCCATGATTATACATGCATGTTAGTCATGGATAAGTTGCTTTGATTATTGTTTAATTGTTGAGACATGTTAATTACGATAAATCTTGAATTGGGGAAGACTCCAATTATGTATATTAATGAATCAATTATGTGCAATTTGGTATATCATTAATTATGGGTTTACGCAATCGATTCATCGATGTATGTGGCTCACTTTCTAATGTTGGAGTGAAAACCCTAAATTAATATATACATTAATTTAACCTAGATATTGATTATTAATAGGGTTTTATCGAATAAGTTGCATGTGGCTACTTGTTTACACGTATAAATTGTTTATTATGTGCGCATTGTTTTTTAGTAGTTTATTTTTTATTTATTACTTGTTTGTTTAATTATGTTAGACAGTTTTAAGCAAAGGGTAATTTTGAATAGAAAAATAATACGGACTAAACAAATGGCGAAATTTGATTTGTTTGGAAGAGTTAAGTTTTCAATAGTTTAATTGATTGGTGACTTTGGTACAATGACTGAACGGCTCACCCATTCGAATGAGCTATAAAGGGGTTATTTAAGAAGTGCGCACAGTCACACTGAATGGATGTCTAAGGTTATGCGTTTGCGCTTACCTGGTCCTCTGCCCTCTGTAAGTTCGAATGGAGCTACTTAGTATGCCATAAAATGTACAAGCTCATCTTAAGGGCGAATTAGTTTTAATTCCATGCGCCACTTCGGTGGTAATTATCCGAAACACTAAGTGTTTACACTTATGCAAAAGTACGGTATAATGGATGATAATTAACACTAAATTTCTTGATTGGTGAACCCAATACCTCAATCAAAACTTTGATAATTTGATCTTTATGAATTGGCAATAAAAAGTTTTTTATTAAAATTATGCTACAAGATGAATGCATGACATCTTTGTACAT
The DNA here is from genome assembly GCA_019973895.1 of Chrysanthemum seticuspe. Lineage (NCBI taxonomy): Eukaryota > Viridiplantae > Streptophyta > Magnoliopsida > Asterales > Asteraceae > Chrysanthemum > Chrysanthemum seticuspe. Next base: position 168,864,220 of record BPTQ01000008.1, read on the forward strand.
ATTTGATTTGACCACATAAAATCAAAACTAGTACCCTTTTAAATTAAGAATATGCCATCTAATTAAAAGGAACACTTGAAGTTGCAATTTACGTCATGACAGTACTTGGCGAGATTGTGATGGAGAGGTAAATCTCTATGTAAAGTCAGACCTTACATGGACATATTTGTAGTTCTTTAAGTTAGACACTTAAGTTGAGTAGGAAGTGAGACCTGGACTCAATGGCATAAGATGGGATGAAACATGTTTATATTTGCAATAGCGTTGGAAAATATAAATCCCATAATGATCTAGGAGTTGGAAATTGTTTGCCAATTAATGTTCGACAGATTACCTTATTATATGCGTTCGTTGCTAGCAGATCAACTGATGTAATGAACCTATGATAATTTGGATCCTAGTTTTCGAGAAAATTCTATGGTTATATGAATATTACCTTGGGTATTTTATTTTCTTGAAAAGTTTAATTATCGAAAATACTAAAATTGAATTTTGCTAATTCTTTAAATGTATTAATGCAACATTAAACCGTAAACGTAGGTTATTCCTGTATTGGTAAAATTGATCTACACCTGTAAGGGTTTTAGTAGAGTCAACGTTACTAAAAGAATAAACCTAGTCCTCTTTTCACGCGAAAGAGTGAGATTCAATCCTATTCCTTTTCATGAATGAGAAAGGTATGATAGGACAATTAGAATTGTCTAAATTCTAAATACATAACTCGTAAGCAAATTTTAATAGTTAAGAAAATTGCATATTTCTGAGTTATTAAATTAGAACCTAGACTAATTACTGTATAATTGGTAAAAGACAAACTAGCATATTTTATCTAGTTGTTGTGCTTTGACCATTTAAAAGTACTACTTACAATTGTTGGAATAGTAGAACTATTAAGAAAGAAATTGCATGCCCAATTTTTCAAGTTAATAGCATTGATGGATAAATTCATCATCTACATAGTAGAATACATTCTTTTAAGTACATTTGTAATTGTTATGTATGGACTTTCTCAAAGGTGTAGGAAGTAAATAATACACTATTTTCTTTCACTGGTTAATGAAACACTTACAATGTTGTCAAATCCAGTGGGAGTGTTGTGTTCTTATTACTGAATAAGGAATTAATGTAATGATCTCTTATTCAGTGGGAGTTACAAGCTTTGTCATCTTGGTAGTAACCCAGATTATCTCTAGAATGTCTTAAGATAATTACTTTCTACTTGTAGACACTTATGTTTTCAAGGATAGTCATGTACGTTTCCTTATTAGACAATGAAGTGGTTCTACATCTACTAGTTATGCTAATATCAATGACACAATCATATTAGTCACATAAACAAACATATGTCGTGTTGTTTATCTGCTACATGATGTTGTTCCATGCACAAGTGGGAGAAATCTATATTGTGTGCAAGGTACAACATATAAGTATATGATTTAACGGATTCTCTTGACTGCAAGGTAAGAGATCAACATTCTAATATAACTTGTACATATCTAATTCAAGAAACACTTGGTGTTGCAATTTACGTCATGTCAGAACTTGGCGAGATTGCAGCAACAAAGTAAATCTCTATGTGAAGTCAGACCTTGCATGGACATATTTACAGTTTCTAAATTAGACAAGTATTTAGAACTTGTGTCAAAATGATATATAAGACTACTTCAAATTAGATATTTATGTATTATTAGAATGACATAAATGAAGTAATCTAATACTACTTCAATTTGTTTATTTATGAATTTTGGAATGACATAAATGAAAAATAATGTAGTCCTACATTATTGTGAAGTAAATAAATTAACTTGAAATTACTATTGAAACCAAAAGTTGTGTTCATAATTACTTTAGTTAAACATGTTTATGATTCATTGTAAAGACATAAACATAAAGTCTTTTAAGACTTATAATAAAGTAAGACGTTAACTTGTTATGTTTTTTAATTAAGACATATACAAGAAGTCATTGAGTTGATCAATGATTTATAACGTATAATGGGATTATAACAGTTTATGTTTTCTTGTTGAAACATGGATATGAAGTGACTTGGTTAAAAGGTACTTGTGTTATAAAGCATGTAATTGGCTTGGAAAGTCTATTATACCATTAAGTTGACTTAGTTGGTAAATAGGTAAGCCAAATGGAATATGTTTATCTTATATATTGTTAGATTGTCTTACAATATTAAATTCTAATGAATACCACAAGTTGATGGTATGTTCAGTTAGGAGGATCAAACTTTATTTGATTTGTTTGATTCAAGATAACCATAATTTTTTTCTTAAAATGTAACAAGGTTAGAATATTGAGTATGGATTGAATATACTCAATATGACTCCAACCTAGAAGATTAATAAAACACCATTTCATTATGGAATGTGATGAATCACATTAAGTTTTAAAATTGATGATTCTGAATTTGTTAAACTATTTATGAATAGGTTATTAACAAACTTAAGTCATGAATTATCAATGTGTATTTGTAATATCCCAAAAAGAGAACAATGTAGTTTTGCTCAAATTGCTAAGTATATATAGATAGTCTATATATTACAAAAGGCAAGTGGGAGTTTTTTATCTTGAAAGATAAAATTACAAGATACATAATCTTCTAAAACACACTAGTAAATATCATGATGAGGTTAGACATGTAAATGATAAACCTCAAGATGATGGAATTTTCATTCATAGATCTGCAAGGATATCTCAGATATTTGACTTATATGCTGAGAAATATGAGTTACAGGATTATAGTAAACCTGATAATCATTATGATGGATTGCCAAATATTGAATTGGGAAAATTACTCATACTATGAATGTTAAAGATGCTGTCCATAAAGATAATCAATTTTGGAAATTTGGTTTATCTTAATAGTTAGACTAGAGAATGGAAATGAGTTTCTTCAAAGAGATGAAAAACCCTAGTGGTTTGAATTTCTATGTAGAAATCATATGGACAATATTGTACACATATTTAATGCATGTTTTATGACAAGATTATTAATCATATTTAAGCAATTAATTGTGATTGAACATTCTTTCCTAAGACACATTAAATATATAAAGATGATAATTGTCATACTTGTTTTCATTAATATGAAATATGACAATGGAATATCAAAACTCTTTCTTGAGAAATTACTTGAGCGAGGACGGTAAGTAATTGAAAGGTTTTTTGAATTCATATAATCTTTGAAAGTGTACGAAGTGCAATAATTCATGAATGGATAAATGCATGCATCTATGAAATTATTCTTATGTTTAATTATTAAATCCTAGTTTTGATTTATAATTGAAATAAGATAAATTTTAAGTATTCCTGAAAGCTAGTGGGAGTATTATGTTAAGGTTTTAAATCTTATATGTTGTATAACATATGAGAAGTAACATTCCTTGTAAGCTAAATGTTAAGTCTTAGATTGGAATGTAACTTCACTTATAAGATTTAAGAATTAAAACATACAACCTTGGAATAAATGTTTATTGTTAATAAACATGTGCAGTAAAATAAATGATTCTAATTAAACATGATATATCATTTGGGAAATGGATAAATATCTTTTGACAAGATAGAACGTGAATGAAGTCTAAGTTTGACCTGTAGATTCATCATGTACATCATGTTGTGTGTTAAAATTGTTGTATCATTCTTGAATAAGAAGTGATTTGACAACATTGATATCTAACTAAAAGTTATTAGATAACTTGTGTAATGAATATTCTAAAAGAATTACATCCTCAGCCTGGAATTGCTCCTAGATTCTATGGATGAACAATATGTCAATTGTTGTGCAAATTGTCATCAGCTTCAAACTTGAATGTTTGGAAGACATCAAACATTACACAATAAGATATTAAAGATTACGGAGTTTTAATGAGCACATTGTTGTTTGTATACAATGATGTTTGTTTAATTGAGATGACACTCAATACTAGTCATGGTAGGATTTCATCCTTGTTAATGGCCATGAGAACTAGTTGTGCTACTAAAAGCGCAGTTGCATTATACATTAAAAGAATAAGAATACTTTAAACTTAAAAATGTTTGAAAGTTTAATTGTCATAAATTGGTGATAGAGGATGTCACACAATTTATGAATTATTATGTGAATTGTTGAATGCACACATACAAGGACTTCATTAATTGAATTCTTGAAATAAGTATTCTCAAAATTACGATAGATCAAGTTGGTTGATTTATGCCTTGTCATACAAGTATGATTGTCATTACTTGAGGCATAATTCATCAACAAGAATTTTCATGCATTGATCTATTTGGTATTTGGATAAGGGATGTTAAACAATTGTTATAATAAATCAAATACTTGGTATGTTTGATTTTATAATATATTGTATCCTATATTTGCATGTTTAATCCGTGAATAAATTTATTTATTCTAAATCATCCGTTGTCAATTAATGATATGGGAGTATCATTAAATTAAGACAAATCTGAGAGATATGGTAGAATATACTTGAAAGTATATTGATGAGAATGCATACCAATTTCAGATGATATTCAATGGATTGAATATAGGACTTATCCCAACTACATAATTTACTTTGTGGATATTGTTATAAGTAAATTATGAATAGTTATCCTCAGACTTGAGATACCAGATAAGTGTCATGAATGTAGTGCACTTCTGTGGAACAACTTAACGTTATACGTAACTGGTAGTCATAAGGGTTGTTTCCTGAAGTGTTGCAAAGTTCGTGGGTTATTCTCGTAGTCAAGATAGAATTTGTTCCTTCAAATTTATTTGGAGTTTAATACTGCTGGGCCCCTCGTAGGGTTGACAAGATGTTTGCGTGGCCACGCCCAAAGTTCTCCCCTGAATATGTTCAGAAGATTTGGTAATCTTGCTCAATCACTAACAACGAGAAACAGAATGGTTGGATAAAGAATGACTTAATTCCATATCTTTATTTAACATGGTATTAGAAACAAAAGGATAATAATAATGAGAAATCATTAAAAGGTTTTCCAGGAGCCTTGCTCGAGTTGTACTAGAGGCATCGAAGTGTTGCTAGACGCTAACCGAATGTGATCACTCTATTAAGATATATCCAAGTGGGAGCTGTTGGTTTTATGGATATAAATTAGTAGACGTGAGTTAGGATCGAACTCGAGACTATGGGATTGCACACTTTACGTATGAGAATTTAAAGTTAAATAATTAAATATAAATGTTGTATTTATTTATTTATTAAACGAAATAACTAACGAACGTTAAGTAATTATTGTAATGGACTAACGGGCGTTAAAGGTATTTGGAAAAGGACTTAATTGCAAAAGTTGGGAAGGTTCCGGAATCCCTTTAGGGACTCCTAAACCGATCGGCCAAGGATCAAAACATGAAAACAAAAACCAACTTGTTCACCAAGTTTAGTTGGGTATATAAACAAGGCTAGGGGTTTTATTTTTCCATCTCTTGTGCTCATTAGCTAAACCCTAAAAATTGTTTTGTGTGTGTTTTCTTGTCCAAACCGATCGTACATCATTCATTGGTGTCGATCCATTACTTTTCCACAAACCAAGTTATTTTGTTTGATAAAACTAGCATTACTTTAATTCGGTTTAGTACGTGTGTACAAGAACATAGTAATAACATACTTTTGTTATTATCTTGGATTGAATTACAAAACGGTAAGGGGTAATTCATATAATCCTAACTAAATCAAATTAGGGTTCATCCTAATTGCTAGTTTGTGGATTTGATTCTTGTTCGGCTAGAATCAAGAAAGGTACGCATATTCTTCTTATGTTAATTAATTATTCGTTAATAAATCCTATACGCTTCCGCTTGATTACTTTGATGTTTATTGTTTATATTTATGATTAGTCATGTTATATAATTCCAACAGTTTAGTCTCCTGTAAGGCTAAGAAATTTACGTTATGAGAGTTACATAAATTCCTAACCCATCTCCTTTTACTAGAATCCCCAAAGCCTTGTACATTTAAAGAAAGAACATTCATTTAAACAAGTCTTTATTCCCCATATCCGCAATCATTTTTTCAAGCATTTCTTGGCATCCCTCCATATTAAATCCAAGAGTAGTACCAACTTTTATCGTGTCCTCAACTTGTTGAATTAAGGATACACCAACATATTTCTTGGTGACTTCATCTTCTTTCACTAGTGAATGTTGTGAAGACGTAGGTGTATCAGCTTTGTACATACGCTCCATTGGTTTACAAGCATCACTAAACTCATTATTGTTGTCACCATTGTCGGATTGAGTAAACCCCGGTGGGAATTTGGGTGTCTCCGAATCCTGATTACAAGATTGGTAATTACCATTTTTTGCAATGAGGGGTTCAAGTTCAAAAGGATCACTGATATAGGGTTGAACATTGTCCTTTGCTGCCAAAAAATCAGCCTTAATTGAGTGAGTCGCATGATCATCATTACCAACAGGTTCATCTACTAATTCCTCTTCTTCTTCCGCATCTTTATCACTAGCTGAATTGATTGATTTATCCGCAAACCCTTCCTCATCAGACTCCACATCTTCAGTAGCAAAAGATGGTATCCAGCTACATAATTCTCTCACCCTAAATGCATATGTTACCCCTTTCAAAGTGACAAGAGAAGAGGAAAAAATCAATGAAGTATGTGTTGTCTTGATGCACAACCGAACACTGAATCTGTTAGAGGAATCAGTATCATCAATAAAGAGAACCTCACCCCACTTCTTACAAATGCATTTGAATGTATCATTATTCCATGCTCTGAATGGCACTCCTTCAATTTCCAGCCAAACTAATCTCTCCTTGAGTACAAAATCATCATGCCATGGTTCCAACGTGGAATACCATGACATGGTTCCAACGTTTACTTATCTAGTCAAATAACATGTTTTGAATCTGTCTGCCATAAATTTATGAGAAATCTTTTATCTTTACTATCTTATAATGCATTTGGGACATTCCCTAAATAACAAGGCTAAAAATTTAGAATTTGTAACTTATTTATTATGAAAATATAATGTCTTTTGCTAAATTAATACATACACATGCTAGCTTAAAAGTTAAGCCAATACTTGTAACATTAGTAGTCATTGAATACAAAATTTAAAGTCCCTCCAATATTTTTAAAGTCCACTTTTATTACTTTAAAAGCCATGTATTGTAACAACCCCATTCTTGCAGCCCACTTTAACAGCCTATTAAATGTATTGATTAGTACAAAACGGGTATAAAAACCCACAAATAAACACACACAAAAGACCAATCATATCTCACACTCTCTCTCAAAAACGTAAATTGCCACTCTTGTGCTAAACAGCAACCGATGCAACCAACTAAATCTGCCACCACCGCTAACGGCATGTGTCGGCATCACCAACCCTTGACATGGTCTAGGTGGCCTTCGCTCGCCAAAACTTTTAATATAATCGAAAAACATTGCACGTTAAAAATTTTAGTTTCAGGGTACCCGCCGCCGCAACGCGCCGATACCCTGCTAGTATCTATTAAATCTTTTACATTGTCGCATACATATTGTAAATTAAATAGTAACTACTTACCTTTTCTTGTCAAAGTTTTAAAATATCACTTAAGCTATATAACATTTTGATTAAAGTTAAGTCATAAAATAGCAACGTACATTCTCTAATGTGCCACCTTAGTACGTAAACAAAAAAATGTTTCACATTTTATTGAATTTTTAAATGGGATATACTTTGGGGACCCCCTTATGGGTTAACTAACAAACCACGAAGCACATAATACAACACCGCGATGCACACAGTACAACACTCTAATGCGTGCAATGATTGAAACCCCCCCTATAAGAGGAGTCCGTATAAACTGCGCCTTTTTAAATTTGTTTTAATAGGTACACACAATATGATGATTTTGCGTTAAGCTATATATGATGATTAAATAGTAGAAACGACATTGATTGAACATTGCATCATGAGTCCTAATTGGGGGGGGGGGGGGGGGGGGGGAAGCTGGCAGCTTCCTGTTGCATTGTTCGCTTCTTAACTACTTACCTTTTCTTCTCAAGTTTTAAAATATCACTTAAGCTATATAATATTTTAATTAAGGTTAAGTCGTAAAATAACAACGTACGTTCTTTAACATGCCACTTTAATACGTAAACTACAAGGTGTTTCACATTTTATTGTGAACTTTTAAATTTGTTCTAATAGGTACACACAATATAATGATTTTGAGTTAAGGTTTGAAATGGATGTTTTTTTGATTGGGTGTATAAGATTTAAAGGAAAGAAATATATAGTAAACTGAAGTGTGTAGTGTATATCTATTTTGAAACACTACATGCCAAAATCACATCAAAAAATCACATATTTGTTGAGTTTTTCAAAAATGTTTCAAGTAAAAGTTTTATAAAACAAAAGATATTTGTTAATACAAATAATCGTATAAAAATATTATTTCTATTTAACGGTTATGCGTTTTGTTAATGACAAATATGCAAACGCATCAAGTAAAAATTTAATTAAACAAGTTTTAGACTTAAGCTATCGTTTGTCAGTAATCATTTAAGGTATGAATATGAATCCTTAAAACTTGCATAATGATCAAAGATAGTTTTCGCACAAAATTTTGCACCATTTTATAAAACCTCGCGTATTTTTATAAAATATCACAAAAGTTTACTTATACTTTATTTAAATATACTACTTTCGTTTTAATAAAATGTTATTCATTTTTTACCATTTAAAAGAAATCTTCCCTATTGAGAATAAATTCAAATGCAATCTTGCATTGAAATAAGGATTAGCTACTTTGCTAATAATCAAAGGCCAAAATAGTAAGCATCCTTAATAATCAAAGTGTTTTTCATGAAAACCATAATTAGTCATTTATGGAGTTTAATTAAAATGCAATTAAGGTATGAAAGTATGAATATTATTATTTTAGTTCAGTCATTTTTCAAGTTATTATCAAAGAGGAAAGATGTCAAACAAAACATGAATGACCATGAAAATGGCGACAAAAATCAGCCTCAAAAGAGGCGACGCATTGAGCAGAAGGACGGATCTCTTAAGAGATCTGCACCTCTTGGAGATTTGTACCCTACGAAGTCACAACCAATTTTGCCTATTTAAGCCACCTTTTTGCATAGCATTTTCCTCACCCATTGCAATCATCTTTTCAAAATTGTGTTTTACATCCATACATTCATACACATCTATTTGATAATTCTCTTGTTTTGTATACATTCAAGTTATCCATATAACTAACCCATCTTTCTAGCAATGGAATAACACAAAGAATATCTTCAAAGTATTATGTGGTATAGTTATTAGTTTTTGTACTTGCAACATTGTTGTGTTATCATATTTTCACCTACTCTACTTTAAACTTTATAAACACTATCATACACAAAAATAGAGAGTTGTTCTAGTATTTTATTATTAAAAATACTTAGTGAGAAAGGTTAGTTCTACCTCGATTAGAATTGGATATTTAGCTTAATATCGGTAAAAAAATGAAAGCGACGTTGTACGGTTTTCTCCGCCAAGTAAGGGAGATTGTTGACATAGTGAAGTGAACTCTCGAGCCGGAAATTAGGGGAGTGGAGTAGGGTGAGGAACGAGCTTCGTTACCGAATCACTATAATTTCTTGTGTTGCGGTTTGATATTTCCTTTATTTATTTATTGTTTTGCAATCAACTGTATACATATTGTCTTTGCTTGAATTCACATTAAATATTGAAACTAAGATTTTAAAACGCTAAAATATTCAACTCGTATTGAAACTAAGATTTTAAAACGCTAAAATATTCAACTCGCCCCTTCTCTCCTCTAGTTTTTCGGGGTAATTCTCAAAAGGGGACAAAAAGCTCCATTGAGGTCACTTTGAGGTACAAAAATAATCCCTCTTCTCAATATGGTCATGTGCGAATGTGCGACCTCATTAGATGTGCGACACGTGTCCACTTATTTATTATTAAAGTACAGTGGTAGGTGAATTTTGTCTTATTATTAAGAGTATTAAAAGTCTAATATACCCTCACTTTAATTTTATCATTTCTCATTTATATAAAAAAATTGTATCACAGTACACTTTTAAACATAAAATCCCTTTTTCTCTCTCCCACTCACGGCTAGAACACCACACACACACCGCCGTCTTCTCCGGCCAATATTCCGGCCACCCGCCACCGGAAAATTACACCACCTATACCAAACGATAGATCGTCGAAAGGTGATCATTCTGACATTGGGTACACGCGGTGAAACCTACCGACGCGCCCTAGATCTAAAATTTAAGTTTCGGACTTTTTGGGTTTTTGTCATGCATGTGTTACCGTGACTTCTCACGTGGAAGAATCGTCTGTTAAGAAGAGTTTTAGTTGTTCGGATGGTAGTTTGGGGTAGAGTAGTCAAATTAATGAAATGAGTGGTGGAATGCGTAGTAAGTTTTTGATGGATGGGGTCGAGTAGTCAAATTAATGAAATGAGTGGTTCAATCGAGAGTTTTTGTGTATGATGATATGATGGGTTTGGTGATGAGTGTAAATTGGTGAGTTGACTGAATCTGTTTTTGTGATAGTGAAATGGATATATTAAGTTGTAATCTGATTTGTGTTGTGTGTTGATGGGATCTCAGTATATAATTTTCTGATGATTTTTGTGTTGTTTTTTTGTTTGAAGATGAAGTTAGGTGGAGAAAATACATATAAAAAAGAGGGGTATTTTTGACCTTTTACATTAGTAATAATGAGACAAAAAGGAATATTTGGGAAAAAATCCCACGTACCACTGTACTTTAATAATAAATAAGTGGACACGTGTCGCACATCTAATGGAATCGCACATTCGCACATGACCATTTTGAGAAGAGGGTTTATTTTTGTACCTCAAAGTGACCTCAATGGAGCTTTTTGTCCCCTTTTGAGAATTAGCCCTAGTTTTTCACATTATTGTGTGTGCATGTTAGAATATAATTTGAAAGTTTGCACACAATGTGAAACACTTTTTAAGTCACCTGATAAGACGGTACAATTAAAAAGTGTGTTGCTATTTAATGACGTAAACCATTTTAGTTTATTAAATAGTTAATAAAACTAATTTATATATATGATTAGCTAAATGAAATAATAAAACCAACAATTCATATATATATATAGGGTAGGGATACACTGAAAAGTTTTTTATAATGAGAATGGTAGGAAGAAATGTGAAGGTGACATGTGTTACATCATCATGCCATGTCATTTGACACGTGTCACCACCCACCCACCCACCCCCACCTCGCCGAAAATAAAATTTTCCCGCCAAATTGTTTTTTTACTGCATCACTGTTATAAAAGTTACTGCATCACAAGCAGTAGATTCCTTCAAACTAGCAGCAGATCCAGCAGCAATTTCAAGTGTACTAGCAGCAGATGCATAACTAGCAGCATATCCAGCAGCAGTTTCAAGTGTACTAGCAGCAGATGCACCAAAGTTACTGCATCACAATTATTATTGTGATGCAGTAACTTTATAACTAGCAGTTTCAAATGTACTAGTAGCAGATGCACCAAAGTTACTGCATTACAATTATTATTGTGATGCAGTAACTTTATAACTAGCAGCAGATCCAGCACCAGTTTCAAGTGTACTAGCAGCAGATGAACCAAATTTGCTGCATCACAATTATTATTGTGATGCAGTAACTTTATAACTAGCAGCAGATACAACAGCAGTTTCAAGTGTACTAGCAGCAGATGCACTATTATTGTGATGCAGTAACTTTATAAGTGTGATGCAGTAATAATTTTTGGCGGGAAAAAAAAATTTTGCCCAAAAAAAAATTTTTTTTGACGGGAAATTTTTTTTTCACGGGGGGGGGGGGGGGGGGGGGGTGTGGGTGGGGGTGCGGGTGGTGATGTGACAGGAGGTGACACATGTCACCACCACAATCCTTCATAGACTTTTCATTACAAGGACCCTTCTCATTATATCTCATCTCTCTTTCTCTCTCTCTCTCTCTCTCTCTCTATATATATATATATATATATATATATATATATATATATATATATGGGGGTCTTTATTTTGAGAACCCTGTTAAGTGCGAGAACTCCTCTAAACCAATGAGATTTTTTTTAATATTAAAAATTATTAATAATCCAAAAGGGTATTATAGTAAAATGCAATTTTTTATATTTTTAATGAACTTTTTTTGTTAAATCCCGTTTTTTAATACTCCTAAATATTCGGACTTTTTTTTTTCTTTGATTTTTTAAAGCTAGCATACAGGTGCATATATGTTATTTTTTTATATATAAAAAAAATGAGGTGCATGTATGTTTTTTAGACAATGTAAATTTAAATGTGTTTTTAGTATGTAATTGTTTACACTTTTCTATCAACCTACCAAGACTTTTGCCTAATTATTATTATATTTTTTAATTTGAAGTTTGAAACACAAATCAAAGAACGTAAACCATTATAAAAGATAAACAAGATTCATATACTTAATGTTACATTTCACTTAATTACAAGTAAAAAAAACATATGCAATAATCGTATATCTTCAATAGTCGCAAATTATGTTCATGTATATTTATGTTCATCCACTTCTCGGTCTTCAATGATATCGTTATTTTCATCAATCTGAAACAAGCATGCACACAAAAAAATTAAACCTCCAACAAATAAAAAAACAAAAATTAATCATAACTATCATAACGCATATGCACAATCTTGTGTATATCAAACATATTTTTTTAATCATAAACAACTTTCAACATACATGTTCATGAGAACGTGTATGTTTTCAGAACAGACTTGTTGTCAAACAACAGTAAACTATTAATAAACTATTAAACATAAAAAAAATAAAAATCAAAAACACAAATTTTTAAAAGCAAAATATGTTTAATAACACAAGTTTTTTTAGAACATACATGTTTTTAGCATACATGTTTAGAAGCATTCAAGTTTTAAAACATACATGTTATAAAACATACATGTTTTGCACCTAAATGTTCCAAAAGGTAAACCATGTTGATTTCATAGTTAAAATAAATATAGTTAACCTGAAAATGAAACAATAAAAATGACATAACTCATTTAAAATTATAAATCCATTCGTTTCAAGGATAAAAAACTAGATATGTCAACCTCTTAATCAATAAAGCGGGTTCAGATAATAATGTAAAAAACCCATAAATAAAAGGGTGTTTAAATTAGCTTTTTTGCCTTGTAAGCTTATGTGAATTTGAAATAATCTCATCAATCCACTTTTAAAGCCTATGAGATTATCACCAAACTTTACAATATACAAAACCATAAACAAAAGTAACAAAATCATAAACCATAAAGAAGTGACTAATAAGCTTACAAAAAAACAAATAACCCCGATGTGCAAAATAAGCTAATCCAAACACCACCTAAATAGCTTTGAAACAAATATTTTTTCAAAAATGAAACAAACCAAAACACTTCCTAATATCAAACTACAAGACTACTATTTCATAAAATCCATAGCAAATAATACAACCTAGATCTCATAAACCAATTTATTCATGCCAGTTTACATATCTTTTAAGGAAATGAAACATAAATGTATAGACCTACAGCAGTAACAACAATCGAATTAAAACAAACAGATACATACCCTGTTTTGGTCGATGACATCAACGATGACAACAAGTTTTCCATAATCGGGTGTTATCAATGCCCTAACTGATTAAAAAAAGCTGTCACAACTCCTCGACATATGTAAAAATATATCCAAACGGCGGCATTGGAGGATTCCGGCGAGGTAGCAGCGGAAGATCTGAAAAGTATGTCAAAAAATCAAAACAAAACAGAGATCTATAAATACAATAAATGAATTCATTAAAAAAAACTTTCAAAACTTAAAAAATATATAGATCTAGAAAGAAAAAAAAAACTCATACCCGGTGGCAACAAGATACCCAAACGGGGGCAGCGGAGGATTCCGAGGAGGTTTTTGGTTTTCTTCTCCTCGTGGCTGAGATTTGGCACCGTTTGTGGAGATGTTTGTTGGGTTTTGTTATAAAACGGCCACCAGATCCACAGCCGTCGGTGACAGATGCATCGTGGATCCCGGACAGTTTTGCAACCAAATCTTCGCCGTCAATCGTGATGGTTATGATGATAGATGGAAGCAGTTATGGTTGGAGGTTGTCAAAAAGAGTGATTGTAGAAGAGATTGAGAGAGAAGGCTAATAGGTTTTTTGAGAATGGAAGAGAGAGAAATAAAATGTGGAAAACCTAATACTCCGTAACTTAATATGATGGTTTTAATAAGATATACTTAAAATTCTTTTAATTTTAATTTTTGCAATGACTATAATACCCTTTTCTATTTTTATCATATATGACTTTTTTCTATTTATTTACAAATATGCCACATTTATTTTTGACCATTGATCAACTAATCCAATGGTTTAAAATGGGTTCTCGCAGTTCTCCATTTTAACAGGGTTCTCAAAATAAAGATACATACATACATATATATATATATATATATATATATATATATAGGGAAGGGTTATTTTCAGAACCAAATAAATTGCGAGAACTGCGAGAACCAGCATCAACCAATCAGATTTTTTCTTATATTAATTTTTATTATTTAATTCAAAAGGGTATAATGGTAAAATTACTTTTTTTTATATTTGATTTTTTTTTTACAAAAAACGTTTTTTAGTTCCCGTAATTTTAGGGTTTTTTTTTTTTTTCTTTTTTTTTTTTTTTTTTTTTTTTTTTTAAACATTGTGTGCACATGTGTTTTGCATTATGTGATAATTGTATTTTTTGTTTATGCATAAGTGTTTTTTTTACATGTGTGTTTTTTTTACATGTGTGTTTTTTTAACATTGTGTGCACATGTGTTTTGCATTGTGTACACATGTGTTTTGCACATATATCTTTAAAAAATATTACATAAATATAAATACAAACAACAAAACTTTATTATTAGATTTATGCAATTTTAAAATTTACAAATTGGCTTACTCTAGTTATATGAGATTCAGCTTTATCACAAACGTCATCATGTTTACACTTGTATTCAATTTTATTACAAATATATGAAGCGTGCACATGTGTTTAATACAATGTCTTTAACGGTTAGTTCATCTTTTAGGCGTGCACATGTATTCCTCGCCTGGTTCAAGAACCCATGAAATCTGCCCATGTGCTTTTAATCCTTGTGCACATGTGTTTTTATCGTCTCGCTCATATTAACTGATACAAGTCTGTGCTAACAGCCACAACGTCAAGTAACC
Organism: Chrysanthemum seticuspe; assembly: GCA_019973895.1. NCBI lineage: Eukaryota > Viridiplantae > Streptophyta > Magnoliopsida > Asterales > Asteraceae > Chrysanthemum > Chrysanthemum seticuspe. The sequence goes on from BPTQ01000008.1 coordinate 168,879,461, forward strand.
TGCAACCATAAAACACATATGCACACTCTTAGAAATTTTATACCAACAATAAAACACATATGCATCACTACACTTATTTTATATTAACTTTGAAACAAATATGCATCATTACACTAATTTTAAATTAACTGTGAAACACACATATGCACACACATTTCAGCCATAAAACACATATGCGCCTTTTTAATTGATTATTTACCTTGTCATAAACACGTATGCACCATTTTTCAAAACACGTATGCATCATTACTCGTCATAAGACACATATGCAGTTCTGATCCATTTTTACTTATATGTGGCTTATGATCTCTCACGAGTCAAACAGTAAAAATAAAATATTTTGATGAAAAGGAAAACTGGTCAAACAGGTCAGTACTCAGTAGTACCCCAAAGTGTCTTGTTAGCACACCACAAATTATTTAAAATCATTTTCTCCAAAATAAAAAATAAAAAAAAATGAAAAAATCGATTTGTACTCATATATCCAACAGACCCATTTAAACATACTACACCAGCATTTAAACACTTAACAAGAGCCATTTAAGGAGTGCATAATTCTCATATGTAAAGAAGACATAAACGTTATTTGAGGAAATGACATATATTGCTGTACCTTTGCATTGTTCATCAAAGAGTCTCATGAATGATCCTGCACATTCACTAGCAGCGTCTGCAAACCCTTGTCCTCCGCTCAAAGCATCAAGAAGTGCTTTTTTGAATTTATCAAGTGTCTCTAATTGTATGTGTTCTAGCATCAATAGATAGGTTGGTTGAACAAGCTGGAAAATCAAAAGATAACAATCAATTAGTACAACAAATACGATATTTATTTAACATCGCCTGAGCAATTTTGACAATCATGACGATATATTACTTGAATCAACTTCTCTTCCAAGTGCCTTCGCTTGGCAGATCTAACGCTGTCTTCAAAGTAAGTAGCCTCTTCATCATAACTGAAAACAGTAAACGCAATAAATTATTAACGCAGCAACATCATAGAATTGATATATACACATATCTCGATTTAAAATTTCACGAAGAGGTAAATTATGTTTACCTGGATAAAGATGCGTCAATCATTGAAGTAAGCTTCCTTCCAAAGCCATATCGAAAAACAGATATCCAGTTTTAGATCGAAAGTCTTATCACTTCAAAATCACATATTGTAACCGAATCTTAAAGATGATACTTTTCGTACATATTAAATGCAAAAAACGAATTACAGTGAAAAAAACATACAATATTGAAGATAGTGGAGATAAGTCGATGCTATTAAAACTTATTTAATGCTTGTTAATGTGTGCTAGTTCTAGCCATGGAGATTATGGGCGGCTAGGGTTTTTTTGTTGAGATAGGGGAAGAGGATGATGAATAATAAAACCGAATTGACGAAGAAAATACTGTTTTGAAAACTATTGTAACTGATCCACAATTCACGGATCCACTCTATTTTTGTGTTAAATTAAATTACTTTAATGCCCTTAATTTATTTATTTTTTCTAAAATAAGTGGTAGATATTTACAAAAATGCCATCTTGCATTGATATGATGTACAATATGCATTATTAAGAGTAAAAAGTTGGTTCTCGCAGTTCTCGCAATTTTTTTGGTTCTGACAAGAACCTCACACTATATATATATATATATATATATATATATATATATATATATATATATATATATATATATATATCTTTACTACATAAAATAAGAAAATGGTCAACAAGTCAATATTGGAAAAGTGAAAAAGTGAAATAGTGGAAAGTGAAATTTATGTTTCTTTGGAAACTATTCTTGCATGTTAATTTTGTATGGAAGTATTTATTTTGATTTCAATGTATTTGTTGCATGGTATCTTTGCATGGTAACTATTCAATTTTGACTTCAATGTATTTCCATTTTTCACACTGCGCCAGCCATTTCATTGTTTCATAGGCGGGAAAATTGTTTTTTCAACATTTCGTATTTCGCCTATATAAACAACCCAAAACAAGTTTGTATTTCACAACTGGGAGGAAACATAAATAATGGATATACAAAATCAAAAGAATATTGATGATGATCTCAAGGTTAGTAATCGATTTCTTTTTGATGATCTCGAGGTTACGAAACACTTACCACAATATCGCATATCGTTAATTGTCTGCCTCTGGAAACCAATGCCGCTAGGCACGGGTACTCGTCTAGTATATATATATATATATATATATATATATATATATATATATATATATATATATATATATATATATATATATAGAGTCCGGATCGATTGAGAAAAGTTTTAGATTGAGAAAATTAAGAAGGAATCGTGACCTTTCATCTTATGAAATCATGTCAAGGGTAAGATTGGTAATTTACAATTATCATTAATTAATATTTAGATTAATTTATCATATATTAAAGGCAACATTAAAGTCTCATTGATCGGTTTCCATTTGAGCATTCGTCACTTTTTTATATAGGAAGAATTATACACTTTGGTAGGGTGATGCATATAAATTGGTGGATGCATTTTTTTTACTTTATTCCCATGTAATTTACACAACACTTTTCTTTCGTATAAATCTCATTACTTTATTCCCATTTCCAAGTTATAATCTAAAACTTTGTATTTCGATTACGAGAGAATACGTATAAATGACTCATTATTTTTTTTATTGTTGTCTCAATTTTAATTATCATTGAATTATTAGCTAGCACTTTATCACATGATCAATACAAATATCGATTAATTGATTCAAAAGCACAATGATTCAATTAGCGATTGCAATGATTCAAAAATCAACATAATGATTCACTTATATAATGACGATTTACTTAGTTCATTGAAGATGATCAGAGATACCTGTAAATATAACTAGTATAGTTATTTGAAGCTTACTATATGATTCATAAAATTATTCAAACCAATGCACAATTAGAAAATATTAACTTTCGATGATGATAAAATCAATATTAATTTAGGAGACAAGGCTATTAGTGAATCAAATAAATAAACGAGTGAATCAAAATAAATTGCCATACATAAAACTATCACGTTTAATGATTCAAAACCCATGATTCAGATATTTTAATGTTAAACCCATAATAAAAGGATTCACAACTAACGCTAAACCATAATTCATATATCTAAATGCTCTACCTTATTAAATGATTAAAAGGACACCTAAATTGAACACATGATTCACTTTCAGAAAATTATGAATCTTCTAAATAATTGATTCATAAAAACTGGATACGCATGCAAGTAATTAAAAAAAGAGAAAATTTTTTAAACGAACACTTTCTGCGTTAGATTTCGAAAATGATCCTCGCCTATATATTTTTCGAAAATGAACATTTCAATATTATACATTAGATTTCCACCGGAATATGTTTTAAACCGTACACGTGTATAACAAATTTCCTGCGTGAGTTTGGGCGTGATACAAACCAGTAAGAAGTGAGGGCGTGTTCTGGGCGTGCCCTGGGCGAGAGGTTGAGCTGGGCGTGGCCTGGGCGTGACCAGGGCGTGGAGCTGGGCGTGGCGAGGTGGGTGCGTGGCTTGGGCGTGGCCCTAGGCGTGGGTTATAGAACCAGGTTGTTTTGTTATAGAACATCAATGAAACAGTTTGCGAAGGAGAAGAGAATATTGTAGCATCTTCACATCATGCATATTCAACGTAGCATCTTCACATCTTTGCCGTAACTAAACACATCATGCATAGTCAACGTAGCATCTTCTAATCTTAAACTCATACATGCGAAAATGGTCGGATGAGAATATTGTCTCCGACAGAACATCATCATCATTGTTGAGATTTGTTTTGTTTGGTTTATGGAGAGGTATGATGTGCTTGGTGGGTTGAATATAAACCAAGTTTCTAATTGTGGTTGAGTTGGGAGATTAACCTTGGTGTCTAGTTAGAGTAAAAGATCTTTTGATGAGAAAGAATGGATAAGGATTACAAGGTTGTGATATTACTTGTAAGATCAAAATAAGAAAAGATATTATATAGCAAGAACAAATGAACCAAACTTCTTTAAAATACAAAATCTATTTTCCTTCCCACTTTTGTTGCGTTAACTAAACATGGCATGGGGAGATAAACACAGTCAAGGTTTTGAAAGATGAGTGGTATGTTTGTTTAATGTGAAATGGCTGAGAGAGAGAAAAGAGAGATAGAATATAAGTGGTTGTGCATAGGGAAGGTTAAAAGGAGAAAAGGAAAAAAAATAAAATATTCAAGAAAGTTACGTCATATTTTAAGTGGCGTAAATGCCTAGGTGCAATGTGGGCATGGTTCATTTTGGTAAATCAATCAAATATGGTTCATTCTTGTATATTGGGATGAGTATTAGTTCACTTTGGTAATTTGGTTTTAAAAAAATGATACTCGTACTTCATAAATTAAAAAAGGTGTACGATTACCATTGTAGTAAAATTCAAATTTGTGGAATGCAAAATTGTAGGGACATTTAATTTTCACATAAATCTTGCATGTATCAAATTCCATTTTTACCCTTCTCACCTCTTTATTATTGTTATTAAATGAATCATAATTAATAAATATCAATGGCCATGATCTTTTCTTAATTTTCTCAATCTAAAATCCTTTTCAATGGAACCAAAGCCCATATATATATATATATATATATATATATATATATATATATATATATATATATATATAGGGGAGGGTTAATGTGAGAGATTTATTAAAGTTGAAAAAATAAGAACCATTGTGGACCGTTGGATCATTATATTTGTGTTAAATGAGATTAATGTTTGTTGAATGGCATTTGTGTAATTAACAACAACTCTAGGGGGGCTTCTACCACATTTTATCTAAAAAAAGAGCGGGCTATTTCTATAACATTCATCGAAATAAACGTTTTTGAGATTTGACTTAATCGTCAAAGAAGCAGATCATCAGTTACATAAAAAATCCGACATTCAAGCTCTCTACAAATCAAAAGGAGATCATCAGAAATTATCACCGACTACAATTTGGGGATTTCATTCGGGTACCAACTAATTATAACCTAGGGTTATAAAAGCATGGATAGAATATAAGATGACCAAGGTATTGGCAATTTAACTCCAATTTTGTTCGGTAAGTGATCCATCTTTGTAATTCCAGCTTGTGTTTGTATTTATTGTATTGTGTTAGAATATACTAAGATAAACCACTTATGGCATGTTGATTTTATAGTTCAAAGAAGTACAAGGTTAAAGTGACCAAATGGCGAAAGAGGATGGCGGATATGCTGGCATCATTGATTTAACTAGTGATCACAAAAGTGTTGGTGTACCAGGTATGAATGTACCTAATTGCAAACTTATTGTTATTGTGTATGTGGAAATGTGTATGTTATTGTGTGTCATAATTTTGTCAGCCTAAATGTGTATATGTGTATGCTATATGTGTTATTCTTGTGTGTTTTTAGTAAGAGCACTAGATTCATTTTTTTGGTGTACCATTGTGTTATAGTTACAAAGAGGTGTTAAATGTGAAACAGAAAACTTTTCATTCTTTAGAAAAAAAACTCAGTTACTGATACAAAGATTAATGAGTGTGTTTTTTGTAAAATGCGATATATGTAAGTTGTCGTAAAGCAAGGCCAATTTTGAAACTCAATTTATTAAATAAACCCACTCGGGAAACCAACTTGTTAATAACCTGCTACTGACCCAAATAGACAAATCAAGCAGTTTAGTTTTTATGTGTACCATAAAACTTGTATGTATGATGGTAAGATCTTGATTTAGTTAGTTGCATAAAACGTAAATCTGTGCTGCAACATACATCCATAGAAAGGCTTGTAATTTTGGCTGATAAAAACAACATTTTTTTGTTCAAATACATGCAGCAAGCTGACGGAGGATGGATGTTCAAGTTGAATTTTTTGGTTCTATACTTCACATCAATTGGAGAAGCAAACAAGAATGCTACTGTCAATTTGAGGTTTATGAACTGTATAGAGGCCGAAAATGATATTCCTCAATTTGATTGGTGTACGTACGTTCTTGAATGCCTGGTGAGGACTAAGAAAAGTTGGGTCAGGACTTCCCATTACTGCGGGCCCGTGATCATTTTGCTGGTATGTTATTTAATATAATATACAAGTTTGTTTATTTTTATTTTGTTAAATGAAATTTGTGATACATTGAAATATTTAATGATGTGACAGATTGTGTACGCCAACTGGATAAGACAAAGGACAAAAAATGGGAATGTTGAGATGCCTTTAGTAAACATTTGGACAGTTGAACTCTTGAACAAACTTGAGGAAGACCGGTTGAATCCAAAGAACGTGGAGGTAAAATTACATAGTTTTAAAGAAGTATTCATAGAATATATGTGTAGGTTGATATGTTGGTGTGATACGTTGCATAGTTTGATGATATATTAATTGTATAGTATCACTAGTTTTTAAAAAAGCAACCTGTTGATTCACATGTATGCTGATATAGTGATGATACAACAAAGCTGCAAAATGCATTTTTTGATACACTGACACATTAATGATACCAAACCTATCAGGATACACTGGCACACTTGTGTAGGTTATAATACTACAGTATGATAGCCGTTTGATGATACAATAAATGTGCCATTTAAGAATTTGATGGTCTGATGATGTTAGTATTATACATGGTTTGGTGATGTATCACATAGGTTAATAATGCAATTTGATAGTATTGTACGTGCTACACTGACACACCGGTGTTGTCGGAAAGTTAGAGCAGCATATATTTTTTTGTTGATACCATGAATGTTCCATTTAGGATGTATCATAGTAGGTTAAAAAGGTAATTGCTGATATATCAGTACAATAGCTTAAAATTTAAATGTAATTTCTTGGTACATTTGTACGTTGGTGTGTTAGTAAGAAATAATAGTGCACTTATGCGTATGTTTGATCAACTTGAAAATGCAAAATATAAGTTGTAAACCAGAAACATATCTTTTTTTTTATAAGTATAACTTAATGCACTTTTTACAGACTAGTTTATTTGATGTATATATAGTTAAACCATGGAATGTAGATCTGTCCCAGACACCATTTTTTAATTGTACATGTAATGTATAGATTGTCCAAACACAAAGAACATGGTACACAATATTAATTGTATTCCGATATGTCATTGATTTTGGTTTGTAAAACAGGAGGTTAAGAAGAGTGTTGCGGCAAAATTCAAGATGGCGGGGGAACTTATAGATGAGGCAGATGAGGCCTTGGATGAGACGCTTGAACAAAATCTGAATGATGCAATACTTGTTGAATTGAAGGCATTAAGAGATGTTTTGTTTGGTTTACGTAAGTATAGTGAGCAAGGTAATGAAAATACAAAAGCATATGAGGATGGAAATGATGGGGAATGCTTCACTCCGGAGCAGGATGTACCAAAGACTTGGAGTTTCAAAGAAAAGGATGAGCCATTCCCGTTACTCAGTTCTATGGGACTCTTTCTGCCTATGTAGCGTATAGTGATCTTGTCCCATTCCTGGTACATTAGTGGGTGAATAAAGTGTGACATTATTGGTTGACTTGTATGCGGGTAAATCATGTATAGTAAGTTTTCACCGGTTACAAGTATTCTTAATCTGGGAAATATGGATTTGTGACATTGTCGGGGCGACAGGAATGGGTCTTTTGTCGCATTCATGGGTGTTTGGGATATATTTGTTCGCATATTTGCAAAAATAATATGGTGTAAACTAACTATAGTTGTCAAAAAATGCAATAGGTCGCAAGGTTTGAAGATTTCCTCACCTTTGAAAATCATCCAGCAAAAGGATTAATGAGGACTACTAAGCCCAAGATCTTACATTTTGGATGTATGACAAAAGCAAAATTCATTGACTGTGGAGTTTTTGCGATGTGACACATGGAGACCTACCTTGGTGGCGGGGAATATGATGATCTTTGTGGTTTAAGAAGAAAAGGGAGTGCTCAAAAGCTGCAACTTGAAGAGCTTCGTAAGAAGTATGCTGCAAAAATTTTATTGTAAGACATAAACGAGAAGAAAGCGGATTTTGAAGTTGAAGCCGAAGCACTCACAATGCTGCCTTTAGAAGAAAACAAAGATTAGAGGTTGGTTCGTTTGAAATATTAAAGGCTCATGTTACGAGTATGCTTTAGGTTCCTTTGAATTATCCAGTTTGTGTTTTGAACAAGGGGTTTGCATATATTTTCAGTAAGTGTTATAGGTACTAGTAACAGGTTCAGTTAAAGCAACCAGTTAGTTATTTGAACAATCGGTTGGCATTTAGGGTCCTTTTGTTTTATAATGCTTAGTGTAGCACAAATTTCGAACATCTGTTATGTTCATCCACATCAAAGTTAAACTGATGTGTATCAATTATCTTAAATTATAGTTTATGCAATGATATCTATATTCATTATTGTTGTTTCCATGGAAGATTTAAATTTATATGGTACAATGCTTAAGTTTTTTTTTAGGTTTTCTAATTTGACCCATGTTAATTTGCATTAAACCCGAATGTTTATATTGGTCGGGAGTTGACACATTTGGTCAGCCAAGTTTATGGGGTGTATGACACATTTGGTCCACCAAGTTTGTGGATGCTTGACACATTCGGTCATCCAAGTTTAAACATCTGGTAATATATTTGTAAAGTTTCATAATTTGACCCAGGTTTCTAGTAGTGCTAGTGTTTATTTGACCCATGTTTTCTAATTTAAATGCATATGGTTTAGCTCATTCAGGTTTTTTAAGGTTTCCTAATTTGACCCATGTTAATGTGACCCATATGAATTTTCCACACTTGGGTCAGCCAAGTGTATGGATGTATGACACATTTTGTTAGTCAGGTTTATGGATGGTTGACACAATGTGTCAGCCAAGTGTACACATCTAGTCATATATTTTTAAGGTTTCCTAATTTGACCCATGTTGATTTACTATGTGCGAGTGTTAATCTGACCCATGTTGATTTACTATATTGGCCGAGAGTTGGGGTACAAAACATGTTATTTGCTAAGTCAAACCAAATTTCCTAATTTGACCCATTTTAACTTACTGTGTACTAGTGTTTGCCGACACACGTTTGTCATTTTTTGTTGTGTTTTATCCAGTGACAGCACAATAACAAGATATATGAATTCAACATGGGTCATGATTATATGAATCATGGTGTATTATTTAAAAAGTAACTAGTGTGTGTTTGCTGATATTTTGTTGTGTGGTAGCTAATTTGACCCGGATAAGAACATGTGTATTAGTTAAAAAGTATCATAAAAAAGCAAAACATTGTTGCTGATAGGATCCACATTTTGGTAAAGCTGGTAATGAATGTAACACACATGGTACATGAGAAAATAATTGGAACCAAAAAAAAAACATTTTATTGTTTGGAAACCCATGTTGCTGATACAAACTATTTGTCCCAAACACACCAAAAAACCAGATGCATGTTACATTATATTCTCATGCTACATTATAAAAAGTGGGAAACCAACCAACAATCATTTTACTGACATGAAAACAATGTTGCTGATACGAACCAATTGTCCCAAACACCCATATACCAAATTCCTATTAGATTATATTAAGTATTGGGATCCTAGTGACCCATATAACACACAACAACCCATTCATTTGTTTCCCTCATGGTGCATGATAAAAATTAGGTCCAAAACACCCATAAATACCAAATTCCTATCAGATTATATAAAGTATTGGGATCCTGGTGACACATAACACACAACAACCCATCACTTTTTTTTTTCTCATGGTACATGATAAAAATTGGGTACCAATTAAGATAAAATAAAAATGCATTTCATTAAAAAGATTCAGAAACATAATCACGAGAAACCGAAAAAACACTTAAAAATTCTGCAAACATTGAAAGCAAAGGACTAATATTCTTTGATAGTAAAATAAAAGACAAATTTATTCTGCAACATTTTTGCGTTCGGCCATTGCTTCATCCAAAACTTTCTTCTTTTTGGGATAGTTGCACGTTTCCTTCTTTTTATGACCTTATTAACTAACACCTAAAGGGTTGGTTGTCTGTGACTTATCGGTCACTGGATTTTCTGGCTTGGGTGCGGGTTTAAAACCTTTTCTAACAAAGTAAAAGTACTTAAGCAAGGGATCCTCTTTCTTGTCATTGGTATTCTTACGACCACCCCTTCTAACCTCAAACCCACCTTCTCTTGCATAATCTTTGTAAGCCTTTAGAGCTATATCAAGTGTGTCAAATAAGGTCCCTTCCACAGGTTTCATATTAACTTTGGGGACCCAAAATCTAGTACCTTTAGGAGTCGCCTGAAAAATGCCAACATGATGTTTAGGAGGTGTAAAATAACTGTCACAAATTGTGTCTTGCTCGTTATGCACTGCTCGAGGAGTTAACATTTCTCCTACAAGAATAAGTATACTTGTTACAAAAGCTTAAAAATTACATTAACTTCCAACATAGACTATGTGATTTAAGAAAAACATAACATTTGTGTTCAACTCTGTATTAAATAAAGACAAAAGATAACCTTTGTGTTATAAAACACACTCATTTCATCACTTTTTTTTTCTCATGGTACATGATAAAATTGGGTACCATACCTTCAACATGATGATCCACAAATTCATTCGAATCAATCATGATGTTGACACTTGCGTTGGAATCCTTCAACATGTTTACTGAGTTTGTGACTTGAGAAGATGACCAATGAAACCTTTAAAATGTTTAAAAATTGTAACTGAAGCTAAGAATATGGGATTTCATCATTGATACGTGATTGTGATATTGGGAGCTAAAGAACCGGCGAAACTGATTTTGATAATCAGACATTACTAAAATGCCCCTAAGCCCATACAATTTAGTTTTCTTTTTTTCTTTTTTGTGTTTTAATTTTCTTGCCACTTGTCATGCTTTAATTGGTTCTCACTTTTAAAACTTTAAGAAATCTCTCATTTGATCTCAAATCTATATATATATATATATATATATATATATATATATATATATATATATATATATATATATATATATATATATATATATATATATATATATATATGGGGAATGTTTCTTGTAAGAAGTCTAATTTTTGTGAGAACGCGAGTAGAGATCCTAGCCTTCCATTTAATCCCTCTTTTTTTTAGATCTAATGGCTAAAACTAATCTCACTATTTACACTAACTATACATTACATAAGGGTATTTTTGGAGTTACAATCTACACACTTGATATATATAGAAAAACACACATAAGTCTCACAATTTAGGTGAAATCATACTCCGGTCCTCTTTCTCTCCGATCATAACTGCCTTCATCATCGCCGATCAAACCACCACTACGCCACCGTTCAAAGCACCACCACACCACCACAATCAAAACCTTCTATCACCGTCGTTCAGCCACCGCATATTACCGTCGTTCAACCACCGCAAATCACCGTTATTCAATCACCGTCGTTCAACCACCGTATGTCGCCATCATTAAACCACATCAATCAACAGAGGTAAAATATGCACTTGGATGAAATTGAACCGGAGGAAGCTGAAATTAGTGAAGACGATGCTTTGTTTAAATCAGACTACACAAAGATTTCAAGTAATTGTTAATTTTTTTAATTATTTTTTTAATTATTTATTTAATTAATTTTTATAAAATTAGTTAGAATTGTAAATTTTGATGCGTTTGTGAAAGAATAGTTTTCGAATTAGGTGTTTAATGTTCAGAGATGATTTAGATCGCATAAATCATAGATTATTTGATATTATGAATTTAGTCACATGTGAAGAATATCGAGATTAGCGAGTTATTGATTATTAAAGTATATTAAAAATATCTTCGTGAGTGAAGAATATCAGTAAGTAATTGAGTTTTGAGGTTAATAGCGGATATAAGTTTAGTAAAATTATCTTCGCGTGTGAAGATTTTGATTAAGGAATGAAGTTTTAAGGTTATTAGCGGATTTAGTTCAGTTATAGTATCTTCACGAGTGAAGAATATTAGTAAGTAATTGAGTTTTGAGGTTAATAACGGATTTATGTTTAGTGAAATTATCTTCGCGTGTGAAGATTTTCAGTAAAGAATGAAGTTTTAAGGTTATTAGCGGATTTAGTTCAGTTACAGTATCTTCACGAGTGAAGAATATTAGTAAGTAATTGAGTTTTTAGGTTAATAACGGATTTATGTTTAGTAAAATTATCTTCGCGTGTGAAGATTTTCAGTAAGGAATGAAGTTTTAAGGTTATTAGCGGATTTAGTTCAGTTACAGTAGCTTCACGAGTGAAGAATATTAGTAAGTAATTGAGTTTTGAGGTTAATAACGGATTTATGTTTAGTGAAATTATCTTCGCGTGTGAAGATTTTGAGAAGGAATGAAGTTTTAAGGTTATTAGCGGATTTAGTTCAGTTAGAGTATCTTCGTGAGTCAAGAGTATTAGTAAGCAATTGAGTTTTTAAAGTTAATAACAGATTTATGTTTAGTAAAATTATCTTCGCATGTGAAGATTTTCAGTAAGCAATAAAGTTTTAAGGTTATTAGCGGATTTAGTTCAGTTAGAGTATCTTCGTGAGTCAAGAGTATTAGTAAGTAATTGAGTTTTTAAAGTTAATAACAGATTTATGTTTAGTAAAATTATCTTCACATGTGAAGATTTTCAGTAAGCAATGAAGTTTTAAGGTTATTAGCGGATTTAGTTCAGTTACAGTATCTTCACGAGTGAAAGATATTAGTAAGTAATTGAGTTTTGAGGTTAATAACGGATTTATGTTTAGTGAAATTATCTTCGCGTGTGAAGATTTTGAGTAAGGAATGAAGTTTTAAGGTTATTAGCGGATTTAGCTCAGTTAGAGTATCTTCGTGAGTCAAGAGTTTAGTAAGCAATTGAGTTTTTAAAGTTAATAACAGATTTATGTTTAGTAAAATTATCTTCGCATGTGAAGATTTTCAGTAAGCAATGAAGTTTTAAGGTTATTAGCGGATTTAGTTCAGTTACAGTATCTTCACGAGTGAAAGATATTAGTAAGTAATTGAGTTTTGAGGTTAATAACGGATTTATGTTTAGTGAAATTATCTTCGCGTGTGAAGATTTTGAGTAAGGAATGAAGTTTTAAGGTTATTAGCGGATTTAGTTCAGTTAGAGTATCTTCGTGAGTCAAGAGTATTAGTAAGCAATTGAGTTTTTAAAGTTAATAACAGATTTATGTTTAGTAAAATTATCTTCGCATGTGAAGATTTTCAGTAAGCAATGAAGTTTTAAGGTTATTAGCGGATTTAGTTCAGTTAGAGTATCTTCGTGAGTCAAGAGTATTAGTAAGCAATTGAGTTTTTAAAGTTAATAACAGATTTATGTTTAGTAAAATTATCTTTGCATGTGAAGATTTTCAGTAAGCAATGAAGTTTTAAGGTTATTAGCGGATTTAGTTCAGTTACAGTATCTTCACGAGTGAATAATATTAGTAAGTAGTTGAGTTTTGAGGTTAATAACGGATTTATGTTTAGTGAAATTATCTTCGCGTGTGAAGATTTTCAGTAAGGAATGAAGTTTTAAGGTTATTAGCGGATTTAGTTCAGTTAGAGTATCTTCGTGAGTCAAGAGTATTAGTAAGCAATTGAGTTTTTAAAGTTAATAACAGATTTATGTTTAGTAAAATTATCTTCGCATGTGAAGATTTTTAGTAAGCAATGAAGTTGTAATCATAAGTTTGTACTGAATTTGAAGTATCAAAATCAGCCATCTATATTGATCATGGTGTTGTCTCAGTTTTCTGAAATTAGGGAACTTGGATTATAAATTAGTAGCTAAAATATTTTTTTTGTAGCTTCATGTGAAACGAGGGTATATAGGGGTGTGCATAAATTAGTCAAAGAACCGAGATTAAACTTATACCGGCTATATTTGGTTTAGTTCTCGGATGGTTTCAAAAAATGGTTCTCGGTCTGTTGCCGAACCGGAACTGAACCGGTTTTTTTTGAAAATTTTATTTTAACAAACTTGAACAATGCCATCATAATTGTATATCTTAAAAATATGGTAAAATTTGTTGGTTTTCAGTCTGGTCCTTGGCTCCATTACTTTTTCACCTGAGGTCCGATGTTGTAATCGGGATATATTTGTCTGTTCAGAAAAGAAAGGTAAATAACTCATTCACTCGACCTGCATACACTGTTTGTCTGTTCTGTGAAGGACCCCTAATACGCTATATGTGCACCTGTTATTGCATCCCAATTGATGTGTCACCGAATGTTTTTTCAGGTCTTTATGTGTTGTCATCTGAACCTGTGAAGATGCCATGGTTCAATTCCATATTTTCTAGGATGGTACGTAGCCTTCAACAGCCTGAGCATCCTTTGGGAATCTCCACTTGATCCGTAAATCCAGTAGGCCAGCACTGGAGGGTTGACAGGGGGTCTATTCGATGGGACTGTTGCTATTACCTCGCGTTCCGTGTTGTTTGGAACAGCATCAGGGGTGGTGGTTCCATGATCAGTTAATGATCCTCCATTTTAGATATATGATGATGATGCTCCAACAACAAGCAATAGTAAAGTGGCAACAACTAAAAACTTGACGACATGCGACGTACTATTAGCAAAACCAACAATAAGGTATCGAATACCTTCAAAAAAACTCTAAAATTATTATCTCCAAACATAAAACGACAGCCAAGTTAGAAGCAGAGGCGGTTGCCGCAGCTTCAAGGCCTGTTTTAACAAGAGCATTTGGCATCAATATCTGCAGCCGCAAGTCAACAAAAACAACACCATTATCATTTTAGGGAGCCAGAAATATCACCCTCGGTAACATTTTTCATTTCTCATTCGGTTCTATTCATTTTATGTCTAAAGTAGATTTACCGACACCTTTAGTTTTATTTGCATACATCTTTTTTTACTCATTCGTTATATCCATTTATGTTCTGAAGTATATTTACCGATGCCTTCACTTTTATTTGCATACATCTTTTTTTATCTTGTTTTTTTAGCATGCAGGTTAATAGTAATGATTATTACCCCAATGAAGAAAAATATGAAAATAAAAACGTTTAAGTAGTGATCTGATACTTGTATATTGATGACTTTCATTCTGAGGGGTATAACTATATATGTTTGATATGTGCATTAGGGTCATGTTTTACGCCTCCTATCTGTTAAAAAGTTAGAGTAAAGAATGTCAACTATTTCCGAACTTGTTAAATGAGTCAAATGTAATACTCCTAATGCTTAAAAAGTGTTTTTGGTCATTTCTATATTGTTAGGATTTAGAAAATCCAGGTATTAAAGTGTCGGCCACCTCAAGTATATGTATCCGTTAGAAAGCTCGTAGTCGTAGTTATTTAATGTTAAGTAGTATTTAGTTAGGTAACACCGTGGAGGACGGACGGGTCTTTACCCATTGTATGCCTGATCCACAGCCCGTCAGGTGGCGTTTTATTGTAAGACTATAAATACTCTCTACCTCCCAAGGTAGAGAGTTGGAGCTCATAATAAGATTTTTTGTTCTCTCACTAAAGTTCCCAAACCTCTAACTTTCTCTCTCTAAAACTCATTGTGTACGCCTCTTGTGTTTATGGTATGTTGTGTATGTGAAATCCAATATGTTACAAATGGTATCAAGAGCCATGGCTAGATCATCTCTTACATATCCTTGGATTTCTAGTGGTTTTTAGATGGTTTTTGAGTTTGAAAAAGTTTAGTGGTTTTTGCATCATTTGGTTCATTTCTAGTGTTAAAGTTTGAATTTTGGGTGTACTTTTGTGTTTAGGATCATTGTATGTGCTTGGGTTTTGATTTGGTAAGCTTGAATCACTATGGTTGAGCTTGTTTTGGATTGAAAAGTGTGTTTTTAAAGTTTTTTCTTGGTAGCGACTTGGCTCTCGGAGTGAATTTCTTGGTAGCGACTTGCTTCAGTAAAAGGTAGTGAGTTGTAGTGAGTTTTGGTAGCGACTTGGTCATAGCGACTTGCCTTTTGAGACAAGCCGACAAACAGTACACTTAGTGGATTCTCCACTACGGGTAGCGACTTGGTAAGGTAGCGACTTGCTTTCAATTTTGATAGCGACTTGTTCTTTAAGTTTCTTAGCGACTTGGTCTTAGCGATTTGGACATTAGCGAGTTGCTATTTAGCGACTTGATTTCTTAGCGACTTGGTGCTTAGCGATTTGCTGTCAAAATTCGTAGCGATTTGGATCTTAGCGACTTGTCTTATTAATACTTAGCAACTTTGTTCTTAGCGACTTAGTTCAAGGATTCTTAGCGACTTGGTTGACTTTTGTTTGTAATACGGTTTTCTCTTGATTTAGTAAAATCCCATAAAAGAATCTATTTCCCGGTTTAATCATTGAGTTATAAAATCCCGTGTAATATTTAAACATGTCTACCAACGTACCTACAATCATCTCCACTGTTGCCGAGGATGTTCAAGCAGCTGGTTCAGATACTCGTCCACCCATGCTTGACAGAACTGACTACGACTCTTGGGCTCAAAGAATCAGATTGTACTGTCTTGGAAAGGAAAATGGGGTCAACATTCTCAAATCGATTGATGAAGGACCTTATCAGATTGAGACTACAAGAGACTTAATTGATAGAGCTGCAGATGGAACAATGATCTATGGAATAGACAGACCAAAGACATATGATGAGCTCAATGATAAGGAGAAAAAGAGATTCGATGATGATATCAGGGCTTCTAACATCATACTTCAAGGTCTTCCAAAAGATATCTACAAGCTGATCAATCACAACACCGAAGCCAAGGCAGTGTGGGATAATGTCAAGATGCTTCTTTCTGGTTCTGAATTAACTATGGAAGATAGAGAATCACAACTCTATGATGAATTTGAGCACTTCAAGATGAAACCAGATGAGAGTGTCTATGAGTATTACGTGAGATTCCAAAGCTTGTTAATGACATGAGGAACATTAGAATGACTATGCCAAACATTCAGCTGAACTCAAAGTTTGTGAACAACATGAATCCCGAATGGCACAAGTTTGTCACCTCTGTGAAGCTAACCAAAGGATTGAATAATACAAACTATGAGCAACTCTATGCCTTCCTTCTTCAGAATGAGAGACATGCTATGTTTGAAAAAATGATTCTTAATCAGCTCAAATCAAAACAGGGAGAAACAAGTTCATCAAATGATTCAACAGCATTTTACACCAATGATGGAACCACTACCAAAGCATCTCAAGTCATTCAAGATCCAACTTTCAAACAACCTGATGCCAATGCAGTCATGGAACACTTTATCAATAAACTGGCTCTTATGGTTAAACAAAACTTAACCTTCACTCCACATACTAACATACTTCACACTAACAATGAAATCAGGACTGCATCCAATCTACACAATCATGCTTTGGTCAGAGATGGAAAGGTTACAGTACAACCAGCTCAAGGAAGACAATATGAACAAAGAAGAGGTGGAGTAGGAGGAGGGTATGTGGAAAATCAGAATAGAGGAAGGAATGGAAATCAAGGACAAGCAAAGCCGATCAAGTGTTACAACTGTGGTGGTGAGGGACACATTGCTAGGAACTGCACATCTCCGAAACGTCCACAGAATGCAGAATACTTCAGAGACAAGATGCTGCTCGTACAAGCTCAGGATAATGGTGCAACTTTGGATGAAGAGGAGTTGATGTTTCTTGCTGAGGGAAATGCTAAGACATATGATGCAGATGTGGATGAGCAGCCAATTCAGGAGATAGGCCACAATTATCAGAATGCCTTTCAAGTCGCTAATTGTGATGCATACGACTCTGACGTTGATGATGAACCTACTGCACAAACCATTTTCATGGCTAGCATTTCTCCAATGGTCCCTCCTAAAGTCTCTTCATCACCACAAGTTGGTCCATCCAAAGACAAAATCATTTCTGAGGTACTAAAACTATAAGATGAAGTTGATGAGCAAAAGATACATGACGAAGTACAATCAACTGTAATTATTGAGTAAGATATTGAAAATATGGGTAATATCAATGTTGTCCCATATGATCAATATGTGAAACAAAGTGAAAGTGAGATTGTACCAAGTGATGTATCTTATGCAGTCAATGATGACTATGCTTTTGATGAATACACTGCATGTGCCCCTAATGATTCTGTTATCTCTGAACTCAATGCCTATAAAGAACGTGTTGCTATTTATGAACAACGAGCTAAGTTTGAATTAACCACCCGTGAGCAGGAGATGGATGACCAAATGCGTACAGTTATTAGAAAAAGTAACTTTAGAGAAGAAGTATTAAAACAAGAGTTAAACTCTTTACAAGAAAAGCTTTCTAAAACTGCTAAGCAAAAACAGGAACTTCAAGAAAATGTTAAAATGCTTAAGCAAGAATTCAATGCTAAGGAATCAAAACTTTTGAATGATTTTTCCAATCTAAAAACTTTGAAAAACAAGCTAGAAAATAAGTTGTACGTACAAGAGAATACCATTCAGACTGCTCACTTGATCACTAAGCATAGAGTTTTAAGTGATAAGCATAGAATTCCCCTTGTTGAGGAACTAAATCCAGAGGTCATTAAAAAGGCTAGAGCTGCTAATAAGGTGATCTATGATGGAAATGAGATTCTTAAACCTAGACAGAATCCTAGTTGCGTTGAGTGCACTGAGGAAGATAGAAAATTAGATGATGCATCTAGGGAGAAAATGAATAAAAAGATAGAAGATCCTGAATGTAAAAAGAATTACATAACGATCAAACCCCATGATTACAAGAAGGAAACTGGATTTCCTTGAACAAGTTTAAGCCTCAAACGTTGTTAACTCCCGAACAAGTGTTCTGGAAAAAGGATTTAGATAAGCAAGAAGCAGAGAATCTTGTTGTTACAAATCCTCCCCTTAGGAAAGTGCCTTCAGCGACTGTGTATCCTCCAAACACACCAATGCATCTAGTTCCTAGAACTATTGCCACTAAAAGCAAGACCTTAATCAGTCAATATGTTATCTTTCAATTATTTGTTGATTTTGAGAAAACTTGTAAGAAAATGATCACACCCACTGGGATAACTGAAGGGGAAAGGGGTTTTGAACAAACTAAAGAATGCTATTTAACTGAGGTCATGCCTTTCTTTAAACAATTAAAAGGTCAATTTGAGAGTCTTAAAAAGGGGATGGACTTAGATATTAAAGACATGGAAAAGGAATTTGATGCGATGATTGTTGAGGTTAGTGACTATGAGCGAGAACTAAAATATAATGAGATTGAGAGGAAGAACTTGCATACCTTGAATGAGAATCTTATTTCTGAATGTATTGCTCAAGATGTGTTTTACACTGCTACAAATTGTTCCATTAATGCTTCTCAATTTCATGAATTATCTGTTGCTCTGAAAGTCTCCCATGATCGTGTCATTGAGCTTGAAAAAACTAACTCTAATCTGCATGATAAGGTTGAACAGGATGATCATGATAACCTGGTAAAACAGTTTTCTAAATTGGAAGTTGAGCATCTTGCTTTGCAATTAAAATATCAACATCTGAAAGAAATTGTTAAAACCTCAAATATCAAGACATCCTTGGATGTTCCTGAATTTGATGCAGTTTTTGAAATTAGCAAACGTGATGAACAGATTCGAGCTCATTGTAACACGATCAGAAAGTTGAAAGCCCAAATTTCTCAATTAAAGGGTGAAATGAACAATGTGAGTGGCTCCCAAATGCCTCCTCCTTTATATTATCGGAATTCTCAAAACTTTCATCTTCAAAACTTGGTTAATGCTTTACAAAAGGAAAATGAGAGTTTTCTAGAAGAAAATGAAAAGGTCAAACGTCATTTCAATGAGTTATTTGAGTCAATAAAAGTCACTCGTAACAAAAATAATGAAAAAATAACTTCATTGCAAAAGGAAATTGAGAATCTGAAGAGTCAGGAAAAAAGGAAAATGCCAATGACCAATGGGGAGAATGGTGCATCAAAGGTGCATGCTTGTAATAAATATGCTTTGTCTGTGAAATATGTTCCTCCTCATCTTAGGAATAACAAACTTGCTATTCAAACATATTTCTCATACCTTAAGGATAGTCTAGAATGTCTCCGTGAGATTGTAGAAGAGGATAAGTTAGAGAAACCACTTGATAATGCAATTGGCCATGCATGCTTATATGCCAAACGATCTCAAGAACTTCTAGAATGCTTAATTACAATATGCCCTAAATCCCTAGGTGAGCAAGTCAATCCCTTGATACCCTGTTCTATGCCTAATGCCAAGTATGCAAGTCATTCAATGCCCAATGTTATGTATGTGAACTTTAGTAGGCCTTCAAATAGTTCAGATCCCAGCACCTCCAGTGTTAAGAAAGTGAACCTCAGTGTGCCTTCAAATACTTCACATCCCAACACATCAAAACAGGAAAGGTGATTTGTCGTTTTTAGTACATAGAATTTTTTACTGGAAGTACGGAACTCCCGGGTCGTTCTCCCAACGAGGGTGTAATGGAAAATCAATTCGTTTAAAAGTCGGGTGATTTGAATAGGATAAAAGGGAATTTGGATTTTTGATTCTTAAAATAGAAAACGTAAAATAGAAACCAAATAAAAAGCATATAAAACAAGAAAGCTAAACACAAATAAACAATTACGCAGATTAAACTAAAAACGCTTAAGTGTATAAGTTTTTGATTAATTAAAATGATAACGGTTAAAGTAAAGACAATAATGAAACTAGTAGCAATTAAATAAATAAACTAAAGTTAACGATAAAAGATAACAACTAAAAATAATGAACTAAATTATGCTAAGCAAGCGAATAAGAAATATATGATGAAAAGATATATACTTGTTAAGCAAATTATCAAGATCATTAAGTGTGGTTTATTATTTCAATTAAGTCCTTTATTGATGAATTAATATCTTTTACAAATAATTATTTTGTCACAATAATTTTTCATAAAGAGATATCAATATCTAGATTAAAACCCAATTATTTTCACGGCTTTTGCCTGCTTAAACAACCAAAATTTCAATCTAAGTAACTTAAAATTACTAACCAATATATTTTCTAACTTTTATAAAACCACACTTAATTCACGGTATAATCTACTCAACAAGTATATAAAAAGTCTACTCACTAAGCATAGCAAAACAACACATAGCAATTAATTCAATAAAAATAAACATAACTATTTCACTAAAATTAATAACTACTAAAGATTGAAAAAGTAAAGAAAGTAGAACCCGGATGATAAAACGAGAGGAATAAAACCACCCGATCAAATAAGCACAAATTAACACAAAAGTTTACATCTTTATTAATCTTATCCACTAATTAGTAAGTAAAGTTTAAAACTTTATTCACCAACAAGCTTAAAAATTACTAAAGCTTCAAACTTTATGTATTAAAAATGCTTAAAGACCCTTAAGCTCCGGCCTTAGCGGTAGATTGGGATTACACAAACAAAATCAAAACTTTAAGGGTTAGCACAATTATATAAATATAAACTTTTATAATGAAAAGCTAAAATAAAAGATAAACTAATCTTAATAAATCAAATCTTAACCACCAAACTCTCTCAAGGAGATATGTTTCCACAAAAACTAATTTGGTTATTAAGGTTAAGATTTAAAATATAATTTTTTTTTAATAAAGGAAAGGAAATAAATCAAGGAAAAATATTAAATTAACTCCGAAAATTTAAAATATTTTTTAGAAACATAATAAAAGTTATAGAAACTCACAGAAAATTTTTTAGAATTTTCGGAATTTAATAAGTTTTTTTTTTTTTTTTTTTTCGATTTTAATGTTTAAAATAGCCAATAAATCAAAATAAATAGTATACTAGTTCAAAAAAATATGAAAAATTCACACTATCTTAAGAAAACTATGAAAAGCTACCAGAAAATCTAAAAATATTTTTTTGACTTTTTTTTCTATTTTTTAAAAATAAAATTCGAAACAGTTTTTTAAAAGAAAAAAAATAGAAACAGTTTTTGATTTTTTAAAAATACTAAAACAGCTCAGAAAAATACGAAAATTTTATGACGAAAATAAAATATATTTTTGGATTTTTTGTAAAAGAGACAAGATTTTTAGAGACTTTTTACTATTTTTAAGCTAAATAAAACAATAAAAAAAATAAACTTTAATAAAAATAAACAATAAAAAACTAAACTTTTATAAAAATATAAATATGATATGTTGAGCGTGTGCATGAAGAGTATAAAATACACTCACACAATCTTACTATAACTCAACACTTCATGAAATATTTTTATAAAAAGCTTTATAAAAATAAAATGAAATAAAAAAGATTAAGAGATGAGAAAATAAAAGAGATGCAAAGATAATAAATAAGATGAACTAACTTGCAATTATTAAATCCAACTTTTATAAAACTACATATGCATAAAAAAATACAAGAGTTTTGGTAAGAAAATGAATAAAAAAGATGATAAAATGAGGTGAGGAGGTGGGTTTTTATAGATCCACTAGTTACACTTTGGCCCTTAATAATTTTTCATAATGGCCCCTAAACTATTTAGATCTTGGCTTAAAAAGCCCCTACAAAAACTTGCTCCCCAAGTTGATTTTACAAAGTAGTAGCAGATTTCTATTTCCACTTGTGATTGGCTTGGGCTTCGTGTGGAGCTGCTGTGGGTATGGACATGCTGGACATGGGCTTCAGCTGGGCCTCGTGGGTATGGACATGCTGGACATGGGCTTCAGCTGCTCCACGTGGACTTGGGCTGCGATGATACTAAAGGCAGCGTGGGCTTGAGACTTGCCAGCAAATTATATATATATACTAAATCCCCCAAAGTTGGTGCATTAAATGCCATCTTTGTCAAAATGGCAAGAATAGTCCTTGAGGTTTAAGTGGCGTTGCAAGCTAACTCCTTTGTAAGTTTGTCAAAATGGCAAAAATAGTCCTTGAGGTTTAAGTATGGCAACAATAGTCCCTGAGGTTTAAGTGTCGTTGCAAGCTAAGTCCTTTGTAAGTTTGGCAACATGGCAAAAATAGTCCCTGAGGTTTAAGTGTCGTCGCAGGCTAAGTCCTTTGTACGTTTCACAACACTTCCGCCGCAACGCGCGGGATCACCCGCTCGTTATATCTATAATACTAAAAAGCGTACAAGCTTTTGCAACAAAACATGCATTAAATGCAAACTTTCCAAACTTGGCAGAAACAGCCCCTGAGATTCAAGTGGCGCTGCAAAGTAAGTCCAAACATTAAATGCAAAGTTTCACAACTTGGCAAAAACAGTCCCTGAGGTTTAAGCGTCGTTGCAAAGTAAGTCCAAACATTAAATGCAAAGTTTCACAACTTGGCAAAAATAGTCCTTAAGGTTTAAGTGTCGCTGCAAAGTAAGTCTTTTAAAGCCAATCCCGCTGCATCGCGCGGGATTCCACACTCGTATATACTAAAGATCAGGGAAGAGAGAGAATAACAACCATGCATTAAATGCAAACTTTGCCAAATTGGCAAAAATGGCCCCTGAGGTTCAAGTGGCGCTGCAAAATAAGTCATTTATCATTAATTGCAATCTATAGCAATCTAGCAAAAATAGTCCATGAGGTTTAAGTGTCGTTGCGAAGTAAGTCCTGTAGAATTAATAACTATCTATAGCAACCTGGCAAAATTGGTCCCTAAGGTTTAAGTGTCGCTACAAAGTGAGTCCTTTTAAGCCAATCCCGCTGCATCGCGCGTGTTTCTACACTCGTTGATATCAAAAAATGTACAAGAAATATGGCATTGGTGGGATTTGAACCCTTGACCTCTTGATTAGCAAACATGTCACCACCCACTAGACCAAGAGCCTTTCTTGTGTTAAATGTTGCATTTAATTTCCATTTAAGCTCCTTTTTTTCTGCAAATTCATTTTCCCTTCTTTTTAAGCATCTTAATTAATTGCAATCTTCGTTCGGGCTTCGTGTAATCTTAAAATTTTTCTTTTCTTGCCTCGATGCTCCAAATAAAATTATCATTGGTCCCGTAACTTCGTGCTCTTTCCAATCTCGTGCTCGTTTTTGTTCATTTTGCAATATCCATTACCTGCACATACATAAACACAAAAACACAAACATTTATGGTTTTAGGGGTTAGTTTTTGGTCTTTTTGGTCCGGTTTTGATAACGAAAAAGGTATATGTTTTCACATATACCAAAATGCAAAAAGTAGCAAAACCAACTAATGTTCCCGTTCCCTCTACAGGAGTAATCAGTGACATTAATGCGAGCAGGTCAAAGTCTCAAGGCAATACAAGGAATGATAGGACCTCGCAAGCTAAGAATGTGCATTGGAAGAAAGTAGAAGATCACCTTAGGGATAATTTGAATAAAACGAATCGTGTTGATTCTAGTGTTAGCTCTAAGCATACTGTAATTAATGCGAATTCTACTACTTTTGGCAAAACATGTAATGATGATTGTGTGGTTTCTGTTACTAATCTTGAATGTGGTATGAATGATTTGTCTAATGCTGTCAAATGCCCAGTTAAAACTGTTAATGTTAAAATCAAGCCAAGAAGGCTAAAAGGCAAAAGCGAAAGAAAGTTAGAAGACAGTGGAAACCCACAGGAAGAACATTTAGTAAGATAGGTTATTAATGGATACCTTTTGGCCATAAGTTTAATCAGACAATGCCCACTAGAAAATGGATGCCTACTGGTAGAACTATTCCCTTAAGAAGTGAACATACTCTGAATAGGTCAAATACGGATACTAGCACTGCATCTATTTCTGATGATTCCATTGTTTCTACTTCTGATGTGGGTGTTCCAATCACTGTTACTAACCAAATGGAACCCATTCTTGCATGGGGATCCCAATTATCCAGTTATCCATTCCTGTCTGTGTTCAACTGCAGATCGTTCAAATCGTTTTGTGGTACCTGGACTCAGGCTGTTCCAAGCATATGACTGGAGACCGGTCGCGGCTCATGAACTTCGTGAGCAAATTCATTGGGACAGTTAGATTCGGGAACAATCATTTTGGTGCAATTATGGGTTATGGAGATTATGTGGTTGGTAAAAGTGTAATTTCCAGGGTATATTACGTAGAAGGTCTTGGTCATAATCTGTTTTCTGTTGGTCAATTCTGTAATTCCTATTTAGAAGTGGCTTTCAGAAAGCATACTTGTTTCATTAGAGAGCTTGATGGTGTGGAACTTCTTAGAGGACCCCGTGGTTCAAACCTATACACCATATCTATCGAAGACAGAAATGCATCAAAATACTGAAAATATCTCAAAGTTGCATTTTAGATGTTTTAGATGCAAAATGTTTAAAATCAGATGAAAAACGAGCAAACTTTGCATAATTGGCAGTTTCAGTCCCCCGACTTTCAGAAAATGGCAAAATCAGTCCCTAGGCATTTATTTTAAAAGAAAAGTCACCAGAGGTCCCTTTGAAATCATATGTTGTCATATTTAGTCCTTTGGTGAAAAGTTTTAAAATATTTGAGAAATTACAGTTTTTGTCCCTGGATTTTTAAAATGGTCATATTTAATCCTTGGAATTTCAAAAGTGTCAAAATTAGCCCTTGGAATATTGGAGGTTGGAAAAACTAGTCCTTGGATTACTTTTCATAATTTACAGTTTAGTCCCTGGGAATTCGAGTTTTACACATTTGGTCCTTGGTTATATTAATCCTAAATCCAATCCGGATCCAACCTAAGCCCAAAACCAATATAAAACCCACGGCCCAAATCCAATATCCAACCCGTTTACCCAACCCAACACCCAACGTTTAAAATAATCAACCCCGCCCCCCTATTTCCCTGTCTTCCCCGACATCTTTGTCTGCAACCAGCCACCATCCCCTCTCCAGCCACCCCTACTTCACACTTTGTCTCCCCCCACCTCACCTAACAACCCAATGCATTTAATGCACCTTGTTCCTGTCTCTGATATCAAAACCATTTTTTGGCGCCAAAACCAAATCAATGGCTAAAAAGTGCTCAAGACATCCAAGGGCTTAGATTATTGCTGGGAACTCTTCAGAGATGAGAGAGAAGCTCAATTTGGGTATAAAAAGAAGAGGAAGACAGAGAACCAAGAGTAGTTAGTTTATTTTTCAAATATGTATGTCGTTTATATAAGAATGTTTTAAATTAAGCTTTAAGTAGTTATCTTTTGTATCCATGTACTGAAACTCAAGTTATTTCATCAATATAAGCTCAGTTCAAGTATCAATTCAAGCTTTTGTTCACATTTAATGATTTATGTCAACTGTTGCAATTTTCCATTTCAAAACCTGATATTAAGGTTTCAATAGCTTGTTCATAAGCTCAAACAAGCTTATATTAGCTTATAATAGCTTTTTGTGAGCCTGTATTTAAGTTTCATGCACCCTTGGAATCTGGTCAACAAAAGTCAAGAATGGGCAAAAATGTTGCAGAAATGGTAATGGGTGGTGCAGACATGTTCTTGGGGATGATTTGGAAGCAATGGGTTGGTTTAGATTAGGTAGTGTTCTTGGTTTCACTGTTTTCAAGCCATAGTGGCTAGGACCCATTGTAAGTGTAAATTTCAAGTTCCATAGCATTATCTGTTTTTATAATTATAAGTAGTTAAAACCTGTTAGTTAAACTGTGTTTAGGTTAAGTAAATTTAGTTTGATCACTTGTGCAAGCTTAATCAGTTGTTATCCCATTTTAATTGCATATCAGAAGTTAAAGGGGTGTTTGGATTGCTGGATATGACTGAGTTTAAAGCTGTCTTGGTATAAGGTTTTTGTAGCAGTAGTCTCTGATAGTACTAATAAGATCATTTCAATCAAAGTTTATACCAATTTTCATCCAAAAGTCAACAATTCATTTAAACTGTCCTTGTTCTCATATCTGTTGAAATCAAGTGTTCAAATTTTGCATAAAGGTGTAAGACTTGATAAACTAGCTTGTTTCATTCATATTTCATCAAAATACATCAACATCAGTCCTTAAATTGCATTCAAATCTCAAGAAAGTCAAGTTTTCAATTTGTTTCAAAAAGTCAAAACTGTATAAAAAACCAGTTTGTGCAGAACTTGCAGGCACTGCACAGTGGTCATTTCAAATAGTTAGGGTCTGATTCTTGGTCTAGTTGTAGCCTTCTTGGTGGTCTTGAGAATCACTTATCTGGTTTTAGCATTTGCTTGCTAAATAAGCTGGTGCAACAGCTCAAAGAAGGGGCCAGATTAGCTTATTGGTTTTAGTAGGCAGTTTGCATAGATCATTAGTAAGAGCTTGTAGCTTGTTAGGATTAGGTGTTATTAGTTGCAATTAGCTTATTTTAGCATAATATAGTTTCAGTAACTGTTTGGTAGCTTAATTTACTCTTTAGCTTATTTTCAAGTGCTTATTTGGTCTCCATTAACACTGCAGCTCTGATTTCTTACACATAACCATCATATTTGACATTTTTCCTAGGATCAGAGTTACATTTTAGCATTTTCCTGAATTTTTCATTAATTTTGGTCACTGTTTACTATTTTTCTAGATTTAAAATAGTTTTTAATCACTTTTAATTAGCTTTAATTGCAAATAATTAAGAAAAAGTTCCAAAAAATAATTTTTCAATTTTCCCAGTTTAAGAAAAATATAAAAAGCATAAAAAAGATTTTTCCTTATTTTTTCCCTTTTATTTGGTATTTTTAACAATTTAAATTAGTTTTAAATAGTTTTTAATTCCTAAAAAAATAGAAAAATAATCAGAAAAATATAAAAATAGTTTTGAAAATTCTCTTTTAATATTTTAGATTTTTCTAAGTCTTAATTTTATTTTTCTAGCTTTATTTCCTATTTTTTTGTATTTTAGGCTAATATTAAATAGTTAAAACTAGTTTTTAATTAATTATAATTAGGTAATTAGTTATAAAAATAATTTTCTTTTTCTATAAATTTTCTTTTATCATTAGGATTGTAGAAATATCATTTTCATATTTTTAGGGTTAATATTGTGTAAGTTTCACATTTTTATTGGTACGTCGCGTAAATTTTAATTTCAGTTTTATAAAAACATAAAAACAAAAACATCATTTTGCAAATAGTGATAGCGTTTATTTAATATTTTTTATCTCTTTAATTTCCTTTAATTTGCATTTAAGCCGTTGTAATTTGTTGGCTTTTTCTGTAGTTATAATCATAATCAAATCCCTTTTTCGTTCAAATTCCTCGATCACTTTACGTTTGATAATCCATTGCATAGCTCGCTGGGACATAACGACCCGGGGAAACACTATACTCCTCAGATCTTCATTGAGTTCGTTCCTGAACCGTTTTAAGTTTCTTACGGTCGGCCATTCACAAGTGGCCGGTTTGGGTGAGAAAACTTGACTGTTCGGGAGCGCATCAATCATCTCTGTTCAGCTTGCCAATTGGGAAAAAGCACGAAATATGCCCACAAACCAAAACCCACAAACTCAGTAATGGAAGTTCTTCATACCCTTCATATGGATTTATGCGGACTAATGAGAGTGCAAACGATAAATGGGAAGAAATACATTCTAGTAGTGATTGATGACTACTCCCGATTCACTTGGGTTAAGTTTTTGAGGACAAAGGATGAAACTCCAGATGTCATCATTAAACTCATTAAACAACTTCAGATCCGACTCAACAAAACGGTTCGAATCGTCCGAACTGACAATGGATCTGAGTTTGTTAATAAAGAACTCAATGAATTTTATGAAAGTGTTGGAATCAGTCCTCAAAGAAGTGTTCCACGAACTCCTCAACAGAACGGTGTAGTTGAAAGACGAAATCGAACTCTTGTGGAAGCCGCAAGAACAATGCTGATTTACTCAAAGGTTCCAATGTTTCTATGGGCTGAAGCTATTGCCACTGCATGTTACACTCAAAATCGATCCCTAATCCACACATCTCATAGAAAGACTCCGTATGAACTTGTCCACAATCGAAAACCTGATCTATCATACCTTCGAGTGTTTGGTGCATTATGTTACCCAACTAATGATGGTCAAGACTTAGGTAAACTGAAAGCTAAAGCGGACATTGAGGTATTTGTAGGATATGCACCAAACAGAAAAGGATACCGAATCTACAACAAGAGAACCCGAAATATTATGGAAATAATTCACGTTACGTTTGATGAGCTGACCGGTCAAATGGCTCCAGGACAACTCAATTCTGGACCTGCATCATCATGTAGTCCCATCAGTTCTACTCTTGTTTATGGCTCCTCGCCAGCAACTCCTTATGTACCTCCTTCAGAAGATGACTTGAAGAAACTATTTGATCCAATGTTTGATGAACACTATGAACCAACTGCTAATGATCTGTCAATCCCATCATCAGAGGCTGCTTCTATCCCTGTCAATGAAGTCAATCCTTCAGTTTCTATGTCATTAAGTCAGGAAGTGCCTGCTGCTGATCAATCAGTCTCATCAACAAACCTTCAATCACCAAGTGTACATCAAGGAATTGCTTCTGATTCACAAGATGAAGTTAATCCCTTTGCTACTCCCGAAGATGCTCCATTTGAAAATATATTTGCTCCTAATTCATCATCTGAACCATCTTCATCAGGAGACATCGACTCTGCTACTTCAGTTCCACAACAACAACCACATGAACACCTTAGAAAATGGACACATGATCACCCATTGGACAACATCATTGGAAACCCTTCTCGTCCTGTATCCACTCGTAAACAACTTGCTACCGATGCCTTATGGTGCTTCTTCAACTCCGTACGCTCTAAGATCGAACCTAAAGATATTAAAACTGCGATGAATGAAGACAGCTGGTTCAATGCCATGCAAGAAGAAATTCATGAGTTTGATCGATTAGATGTATGGGAATTAGTACCTGCTCCAGACTGTGCTATGATCATTGCTCTAAAATGGATCTTCAAAGTGAAGCTTGATGAGCATGGTGATGTGCTGAAAAATAAGGCTAGGTTAGTGGCTAAAGGATATTGTCAAAAAGAAGGTATTGACTTTGAGGAATCTTTTGCTCCTGTTGCTCGTATCGAAGCTATCGGAATCTTCTTGGCAAATGCGGCTAGTAAGAACATGGTCGTATATCAGATGGATGTGAAAACTGCCTTTCTTAATGGTGATTTGAAAGAGGTGTTTTACATCAGCCAGCCAGAGGGTTTTGTGAATCCAGAGCATCCTACTCATGTTTATCGCTTGAAAAAGGCCCTTTACGGTTTGAAGCAAGCTCCTAGAGCATGGTATGATACGCTGTCAAAGTTTCTTCTATCTACTGGATTCAGCAAGGGAGCAGTTGATCCAACATTGTTCACCAGAAAGTCAGGCAAACATTTAATTCACGTTCAGATTTATGTTGATGATATTATCTTTGCCTCGACTGACCCCAATGAATGTGATCATTTTTCAAAAGAAATGGGTTCCAAATTTCAAATGTCAATGATGGGACAAATGTTATTTTTCTTGGGATTACAAATTTCACAAAGTCCCGGAGGCATTTTTATTAATCAATCTAAATATACAAATGAGATCTAAAAGAAATTTGGATTTGTTTCATGTGACACCGTTGACACTCCCATGATTCAACGTACCAAGCTGGATGAGGACCACTCAGGGATCATGGTAGATCAAACGAAATATCATAGTATGATTGGATCCCTGATGTACCTCACAGCTAGTAGACCAGACATCTTGTTCGCTGTGTGCATGTGTGCTAGATATCAGGCTAAGCCTACTAAAAAGCACCTTGAAGCGGTTAAACGGGTCTTTTGGTATCTCCAAGGAACCATCAACATGGGACTTTGGTACCCGAAGGACACCGGTATGTCACTAACAGCCTATGCAGATGCTGATCATGCAGGATGTCAAGATACACGTCGAAGTACGTCAGGAGGTGCTCAGTTTTTGGGTGATAAGCTTGTGAGTTGGTCTTCAAAGAAGAAAATGAGTACTTCTATTTCCTCTACAGAGGCTGAATACATAGCCATGTCATCTTGTTGTGCTCAAATCCTTTGGATGAGATCCCAATTATCTGACTATGGCTTTGAATTCAACAAAATCCCTCTGTACTGTGATAATAAAAGTGCTATTGCTCTCTCTTGCAACAACGTTCAACACTCAAGAGCAAAGCACATCGATATTCGACATCATTTCATCCGGGAACAAGTAGAAAATGGTGTGGTGGAACTCTATTTTGTGAAGTCAGAATACCAGTTAGCAGACATCTTCACCAAATCTCTTCCAAGAGAACGTTTTGAGTTTATTCTTCCACGACTTGGCTTGAAAAGCCTTCAACCTGAAATACTCAAACGTCTTCAGGAGGAAGACGAGGAGTAAAGGTCTTTCTTCATCCATCTCTGTGTACATATTTATTCAAAAAACAAAATACAAAATTACAAAACCTACAAAAAGCAAATAGAAAAATATAAAATCTTTCATAAAATCCATAAAAATCTGAAAAACTCGAAAAATTTCTCAAAAAATGTTGTCTTTTTGTCATATCTTTCTTGATTCGATTAATATCTACGGTCTTTGTGCTGTCAGTCAAAGAGTGACACGGGTCTTTAGATGTTGGTCGAATGTATAAAAAAAAAAAAAAAAAAATCAAAAATTATTTTTGGGAGAAAGTGAAATATATGGTTTATTGTCATTTCAGGCAGTAACCCACTTTTCAATGAAAGAACAGAGCCATGATTTATCTTGCTTTTTCAAATCTCATGCTCTGATTCTATAAACAATTGCTTTCAATCTAATGAAAACTAATTGCTTTGAAAAATAACTCGTACTCTATTTTTGTAAATCATCTGGACTTAACTTTTGTTAAAATATCTATCTCTCAATCAACAACTTATGTCATTGATTGAGGGGGAGAATGATTTCAATTAAATCAAAAGGTTATTTGTCATACAATTGTTTTCAAAAGAAAATCATGCATGTTTAATCTATGGAGTTTAAAGTCTCAAAATCCGATCCTTATCAGTTAAAACTTTTTTTCATAATTAAGTCACAATTCTCCTTAAAAGCTTTCAAAATCAATTTAAATCAACAAGAGATCTCAAATCTCAAATGTTTTGAAAATTGTGATCGGGGGAGAATTTGTGATTTAAATTGGATTTAAACTGATAATTCGATAAATGGGTTCATAAGTGTTTAACAAGTTTTCCTCCCCGCATGTGACCAACGATTTCAAGAACTTCTAGGACCTCGCATGTGACAAACGATTTCAAATTTTCCATGCACATGTTGAGGGGGAGCATCTACTTTAAACCTTAAATTATTGAAACGTGATTGAATTGTCTCTAAGTGCAGGTTCCCTATAATATGTGCAAAACTCTTTCAAACTTCGAGGCACATATTGAGGGGGAGCAAACTTTTGAAAACCTCATCCTTCCTCAAAACGTTTTTATCTACTCAAACTGATTGGGAAGTGATGATGATCATTTTAGAAAATGTTAATCAAAAGATTGGACCTTTCATTCTTAATCTAGCGATTTCAAAGATCTCTTGCCTCCATGTGCTAAACAATTTCTGAATTTTATGCATATGTTGAGGGGGAGCATTTCTAAAATATCAAAACAATTAAGATACAAAATACTTTGATTTTATATCACAAGTATCTTGATTGATTTTCAAATGGTTTTCCATTGGTTTCAAGGCGGAAGAACTATTTCAAAAGACCGACCATACTTTATGCATGGTGATATAAGGATGATAAGGTTAGGTTGAGGTCCAATGATCCGCCAGAACCGGAGGGATCTACCCAGGGACAAAACCACTTGATAGTTTAGAGTCCTTAGGTATATTGAAAAAAGGAGAAAAATGAGATATTGGAAGAGTGCGGACTGAAACTGAGCTAGTACTTGAATAAACCCAACAAGGTTCTAGTTATGAAGTTTCGGTAAGCACTGAAGGGGTTGAAGAATGAAAAAGAATTTGTAGAAAACTAGAAGGGGGGTTGAATAGTTTACCGATTAAAAACTTTGTTTTGAAACTTATTGAAAGATCAATTGATATTGATCTTAAGTATGTTAATGAAATATGCAAGCAATATGTAATAAGTAAATAAGGAAAGAAATGATCAAACCACAACAAGTTGTTTATAGTGGTTCGGCCTACAAGGACTCTTTTTCCTTGCCCTACTCCACTCCCCGAGTCTCACACTCGAGAGTTTAACTTCACTAGTCAACAAGCTCCTTTCACCGGCGGAGAAAACCTTTACACTTCGCTTACACTATTTCCGACACTAAGCTAGATGTCGAGTTCTTTCCAAGGGTACAACTACTCCCACACACAATGTATTTTGAGGACTAAAATACTAACCACTCACACTCACAAGATTATGATGGTTTGATACAACAATGAAGTATAGATCAACACTAGATCATACAACACTAAACAAACAAGACTTCCAACTTCTCGTTGAAGCTTGAATATGACTTGATCTTCTTTGCTACAAAAGAGATCACTAATATGATATGAAACTGAGTTAGAAAGGTTAGAGAGAAGATATGTATGAGAGTATGTTAGAAAGGGATAATAAACTACTTGGCTTGGCATTGCTATATATAGCCAATTTGGACAGGAGCGTCCACGGACCGCGGACCCCTTAAAAGGGTTCCGCCCGTGTACCAAATTGGTACCGCCAGTCTGACAGTCAAGATATCAAATCTTGCCTAAAGTCAACTCTATCTATGTAAGATTGTGCAAGATATGAAGAGTACAAATCTTCACAAAATATCTAATGGAATCTTTCAATGATCTCCATGATGTAATACATGATGTCAACATGTTGTATTACTATTAATAGAAATATGCAAATGCTTAAGTAGTGTTTGGTTTTAAGAACCTAACACATTCTACAAACTACTATCATACATAATGATTAGAGTCATATTAAGATGTTACTAATCATAAATGTAAATGCTTGAATGATGAATATATTGTTTGAGAAAGCTTGTTTTAATATCTAATAAACTTGACAAGCTTTAAGCTTTTATAAATTAAATTTACTTTTGTCGTTAACAAAACTTAGGCAAAGATCAAAAATATAAATAACGTTTAATGACGATATTTGTATTAACAATCTCCCCCTTTTTGTTGAGGACAAAATATAAATTTTATTTTTATAAAAGAAACAAAGTTTGTACAAGAGTTATAAAAATATTAGTTTTAGAACTTTGAAAAGGAAATGATAATGCAAGTGTATGAAATTTGACTTTTTTTGAAAGTCAAAGAATTCACTAGTTGATGCATGATGTTGACTTTTTCAGAAAGTCAAATTATGCAGTTTGACTTTTTTAAGAAAAGTCAAGTATTATGAATGAGGGTTCCTGTTTGACTTTTAGAAAGTCAATTGTATGCAGTTTGACTTTTTCAGAAAAGTCAAATATAAATAATTTCCAAGTTCTATATTTTCTCCCCCTTTTTGTCTCAACAAAAAGAAGAGGCTATGCGGAATGTAATGAGCCCGAGCTATTATCTCCCCCTTGTTCAAAGCTCCCCCTAAATTGGGTGCTTTAATGGGAAGATACATGGATTGTGAAAGTAAAGCTACAAAAAAAAATTGTTAGTAATAATGATCATTCACAAGCATTTCCAAACACTATGTAATGACACCAACAACATAATAAACAACATTCATTAGTTAAAAATTTTCATGAGTAAAGATCATGAAAAGAGAACACAATGATGTGTGTCTAGTACAAGAAACGAAAAATTATCCTAAAAAAAAACAAATAAAAGACTATTCTAAAAACCATCCTAAAGTGATGGTGGATGGGAAAGAGCGTTGAGACGCTCAAGAATGTGGTTGAGGATGAACCTCATTTCTTCGTGGAAGTCATGGACCATAATCCGGGTTCGTTCCACGGTTTGACCCGTTTGCTCACAAGTTGAGCAACCATGTCTTGGAGGGTAGAAAGTTGGCGGAGGTTGTGGTGGTGGAATGGTGGATGTGTTGGTGGTGTTGGGGATGTTTGGAGTGGTCATGATGGATGCAAGCAAAGCACTTTGCATTTGCATTGTCTCACTTAAGTGAGAATCCACCATGCCTTTGAATTGGTGGAGGTTGTGGAGTTCGGCTTGAATCTCCTTTCTAGTGGGATTTTCATCCCACATGCTCTCCGGAATGTCCTCAATATGAGGGGACATTGATGATGGAAGTGGATGATCCCCGTATAAAGGACCATGAATGTCCTTGTGAATGGGGTGGAAAAGGAGAGGTCTTGGCCCTAATGGGGCGTTTGGGTCAATGGATGACCGAGGTGATTCATGAGCGATTCGCTCAATGGTGCCAAAGGATGGCAATGGTGGTGGATGACTTGGCCTAGGAGGCAAGTCTTCCAAGTCCTCTAGGAAAGGATTTGGTGATGTTGGTGGAGTTGAAAATAACTCCATGGGAGTGAGAGTGGGAGACCTTGGTGAAGGTGGTGAGGGTGTTTTGGATGTTTGGATGGGTGCCGGTGGAGGTGAAGTAGGTGTTTTTATTGGTGGTGGAGTGGTGATCACAATGTGTGATGAAGTAGGTGTAGCTAAGGTAAGGTGTGTATCATCTCTAATGGGAGATGAGATTGTGAGTGGTGAAGATTCGGATGATGAGCTAAGATTGACAAAACAACAAGGCCTTACGCTCATTCTAGCGGTTTTCTTGCAAGGTTTTGGTGATGATTTAGTCATTTTTAACTTGGGTTTTGATTTGCTAGATAGTAATGAGAATGAAGAAGGTGTGAGGATGATCATGGTAAAGCCTTTCAATTTATAGAGGTAAGAAATTGTTGAGAAAAGGTTTGATTTGATGTTGAACCATTGAAGAGATGAGGTTCCTAATGATTTGGAAGTGGGTTGAATGCTAGTCATATCACCCAAGTCAATCCATACAAAGAAGATGGAGTGAAGAAGAAAAGATATGCAATAAATGTGTTCTAGTGAGTGGAATTTCCTAATATTCAGATTACCCACGGATTTGAAGGTACCAAAAATTTGGTTCCTTCCTTTATGCCAAAGGGCTCCTTGGGTGGATTTTTCAAATTTTTGAATTTTGGTGGGAAATGGATTTCTTACATCCCTTAGTGAATAATACTAGTTCTAATAACAGTATAAACTAGTTAAGATTGATTTATAAGTGATGGAAGATAATTTGGAATCACGAAAGAGTCGAAATTCAGAAAATTACCTGGAGGATCCACGGCACCAAAATCATACACGGACGGAACCAAAAAAAGGGTGCCGTCTGGTCCGCCTGTACAGATATGGCGGTACCAAATTACATAAAGGACGGTACCAAAATAATGGTGCCGTCTGATCCGTGGAGTGCTGAAATTTGGACAGAGTTTTTCTTAAAACCTGAAATTTCCGAAACCTGAAATTTTTTCTCAAAACCTGTTATACTAAACATTTCTAGTTAGGAAAAGTAAATAACACATATGTAGACATAGTGGAGCATAGATTAAGAGCAAGGCTTATTGATTTTCACAATATAGTGAAAATGGGTAAAATTTGATAGCATACTTGTGCTATCCCCCTGCATGAGATTGTTAGCATACACCATTGTTTCAAGTTATATTATCATCCTACATAATAAAAACAACTAAATAGTATCAAACATTAACGATAATGCATTGTTCCAAACACTCCTTAAAGTACCTTTATTTGTCCAACTTCTTGTAAATCTTGTTCATCATCCTACCAAGGCACTTGAACATTCCCTTAGTTTGCTTGAATTCTGCTGATTCATTCTCAATCTCGGGAAGAGATGTGTAATACTCTTGAGGTGGAAGACGAGAGCTTGGAAGACCATCCTCGGAGCTATTTGATGATGATGATGAAGGAGTTGGAGGTTTAGCTCTCTTGCCTTTAGTCTTAGCAACTCGAGCATCACTCAAAGGCACAAAGATGTGAGGAATGAGATCATAGTGAAGGTGCATCCCTTTTGGGGTTGGTGGAATTGGAGCAAAGTTTCTATAGATACGGGTGAGAAGCATCCCGTATGGAAGAGCAACGGATCCTTGAGTTGGAATATCAATCATTCTCCTAGCTATGTAGTAGGCTAAGTTGAATGGTTGTCGGGTGGATAAGTTGTAAATCATGTGGCAAAGACAAGCGTTTATGTGATCCCTATTCCTTATGGTGCTAATGACGTTTGCTCTAAGTAACTCCTCCCATTTCTTAAATTCGTTCTTAAGTTCATTGAGCTCCATTCCATATGGATCTCGGTCTACCTCTTTTCCCTTTCGGGTTACTCGGGTTGTATCCGTTTTTGGGTTAAAAAGGTGTTCACGAATGACATCCTTATCGGCTAAACGGGTTATGTAGGGAAGAGAGCGGTCATTGATTGCATCAAGGGCGGTGAGTGACCACTTATCCGTGTAGACACAAGTTCCTCGGTTGGGAATTCCTAGTACTCTAGCAAATTCACTTAAAGTGATGGTGAAGTCATTTTGGTTGATTCTAAAGCTAAGACAAAACTCATCATCATCTTCATCACTAAAACCGGTCACACTAGCATAGAATTCTAACACGAACCTAGGACAAATTGGTTCATCAATGTCAAGAAGACAATCGAATTGAATGGCGGCTAGTTCTTCACGAAGATTGGTATGCTCAAGGAAGGATGGGTGAATGGTTCTACCCTCGTGGAAATACCTTGATTCTAGACCCCTAAATATTTCTACTTGTTCCTTGGTGAGTCCTTTGGTTTTGTGGTGTTTGGGAATGTAGTTAAGAGTGTCTTTGTGATCATAGAATCTTGCGGCTACCATGGTTATTCCTAAGGACAAGAATTAACATGTTAAAAAAAATTATTTTAACGTTTTTGATTCTAGTGTGTGCCTATATGAAAACAATTTGGAGTTGCGGTTATCTCGACTCATTTTATGCACAAAATGGTTTTAGTGGAGTGTTTGGCAAATACCATGAGATAACCCAAATGCTCCTAATTCAATGTGGCTATATTTGAATATACCCGGGAGTGCATATTAGTTATGCAATACCTTTAGTATTCAAGAGCATGCAAGTGATGAAAATTCTAACGTTTCTATTTGGATTAGCAATGAAAAATGTTTTCCTACAAGTGAGAAGCTTTTCAAAACTTTTGACATGGGGTGTTTGGTTGTTTGAATAAGGCCTTATATTTATTATCTATCAATTAGTGGGAAACATGATTTTGTTTATGCAATATGATAATGTAGTACCTAATTTGAATGACTAGTTATGCAATTTTCCAATTGAATTCATATTTGGTATAAAAGCATACATAAAACCCCATGTAATGATTTGTGATAGTTTTGTGCATAAATAAGAATCCTAGACTCAGAATTAAGAGATGAAATGTAGTTAGGATACTTACAATGATGTTATCTTCAGTGATTAGTGAGTGGGAAGATGACAATAATAAGCTTGGTTTAAGTTTTACACGTTTTGGTAAAGTGGGTTGTGAGGAAGAAGATGTTATGTATAAAGCTGTTTTGCTTTTGTAGACACCACGGACCAGACGGCACCAAATTTTTGGTTCCGTCCGTGTTGTCGTTTGGTGCCGTGGCTACAATAGCAGATACAAGACAAAATTGTTTTGGTTTGACTATTCTAATGTTTTAGACTATGTTTATCCTATATGTTTGGTTCCATTAACCCTAAGCCAAGTCTAAGAAGATTAAAAGGTTCTCGTTTAAGAGGTTTAGTAAAGATGTCGGCAATGTTGTCTTCGGAGGATACTTTCTCGATTGAGATGTTTCCTTTTTGAACATTGTCGCGAAGAAAGTGATGACGGATTTCAATGTGCTTTGTACGAGCATGTTGAACGGGATTCTTGCTGAGATCGATGGCTCCTTTGTTGTCGCAAAGTATCACAATATCGTTGAGATGAATTCCGTAGTCTACGAGAGCTTGCTTCATCCAAAGAGCTTGTTGACATGCTTTTCCGGCTGAGACGTATTCGGCTTCAGTAGTAGAGATGGCTAAAGCCGTTTGCTTCTTTGCAAACCATGAGGTGAGACAATGTCCAACAAAAGTGCAAATACCACTTGTACTTTTTCTATCGACATAATCACCGGCATGATCCGAGTCGGCATACACTATGGTTTCTATACCCGTTCCTTTGGGATACCATAATCCTAAACACGTTGTTCCCTTAATATATCTAAAAATCCTTTTTAATGCTTCTAAGTGTGATGCCTTTGGGTTTTCTTGAAAGCGAGCACATAGACAAACACTAAACATAATGTCGGGTCTACTAGCCGTAAGATAGAGTAGGCTACCAATCATTCCTCTATATTTAGTGTTATCTACGGATTCACCTTCTTCGTCCTTGGTGAGTTTAGTGTCCGAAGACATGGGTGTTTTAGTTGGTTTGGAATCTTCAAGACCAAATTTCTTAAGCATGTCTTTTATATATTTAGATTGGTTAAAGAAAATACCATCTTCTAGTTGTTTAATTTGAAGTCCTAGAAAGAAGTTTAACTCACCCATCATACTCATTTCAAACTCGTCATGCATGATTTTAGAGAAATCATTACATAGTTCTTGACAAGTTGATCCGAATATAATGTCATCAACGTATATTTGAACAATAATAATTTGTGATTCCTTTTTCTTAGTAAAAAGAGTATTATCTACTAATCCCATAATATATTTGTTATCAATAAGAAAAGTCTTAAGACGGTCGTACCAAGCTTTAGGTGCTTGTTTAAGGCCGTATAATGCTTTCTTGAGTTTGAAGACATGATGTGGTTTCTCAAAGTCGGTAAAACCGGGAGGTTGAGCAACATACACTTCTTCGTTAATAAACCCATTAAGAAAAGCACTTTTAACATCCATTTGAAATAATTTAAAATCATAAGCACATGCATAAGCAAGTAATATTCTAATAGATTCAAGTCTAGCTACCGGTGCATAAGTTTCATCATAGTCAATTCCTTCTTGTTGATTATAACCTTGTGCAACGAGCCTAGCTTTGTTTCTAGATACTATACCATTTTCGTCCATTTTGTTTCGAAAGACCCATTTTGTTCCAATTATAGTTTGATCTTTAGGTTTTGGAACTAGTTTCCAAACATCATTTCTAACGAATTGGTTTAATTCTTCTTGCATGGCCATTACCCATGACTCATCTTTTATTGCTTCATTTATGGTTTTTGGTTCAATGGTGGATACAAAACAAAAATGATTACTTTGATTTTGAGCTTGTGATCTTAAGGTTGTTTGATTAAGTTTTCCTATGACCTTTTCTAATGGATGACTTTTAGATTCTTTTATGTTGACAATTTCCTTATTTAATGGTTCATCTTCCTTGTTATTATTAATTTGACTTTCAATTATTTGACTTTCAACTAAGTCATCATCTACCAAGGGTGATGTCTTAGAGGGAGGTGGACTTTCGTCAAATGTTATGTTCAACGATTCCTCGACTATCATTGTTTCTTTATTTAGGACAATGTAAGCTTTACTATTTTGAGAGTAACCAAGAAATACACCTTCATAAGACTTTGGGTCAAACTTGGTGAGATAATCCTTAGTGTTAAGAATAAAACATTTACAACCAAAGACTTTAAAATATCCTAATGTTGGCTTTTTACCTTTATAAAGTTCATATGGTGTTTTGTTTAGGAAAGGACGTATTAGGACTCTATTTAAAATATATGTAGAAGTGTCAACGGCGTTACACCAAAACTTTTGAGGAATGTTTTGTTCATTAAGCATTGTTCTACTCATTTCTTGAATTGTTCTATTTTTACGTTCTACTACTCCATTTGATTGAGGTGTTCGTGGAGCGGAAAAGTTATGTGTATACCATTTGTATCACAAAAGTTTCCAAATTGAGTTTCGTTGTCAAATTCACGACCATGATCCGTTCGGATCGACACAATTTTGACACCTAGAAGATTTTGAATTTTCTTGCTAAGTATTTCAAATTTATCAAAAGCTTCATTTTTGGTTTTCAAAAATAACGTCCAAGTAAACCTTGAGTAATCATCTACTATGACCAAAGTGTATAAGTTGCCTCCATAGATTCTTATAGCGGATGGTCCAAACAAGTCCATATGTAATAATTCTAGACACTTAGATGTAGATACCATATTTTTAGATTTGTGACTACTATGTGTTTGTTTACCAATTTTGCAAGCGTCGCAAAAGTGTTGGTCATATTTTAGTTTTGGCAAATTCCTAACTAACTCTTTTGAAGATAGGTTTTGTATAAGTCTCATATTAGCGTGACCTAAGCGTCTATGCCAAAGAGATGAGCTATCGTCTAATGTTGTTAGGCAAAGTTTGTCATTATATGTTTTATCTATTTTCATGACGTATATGTTATTTTTCCTAACTCCTTTAGCTATGGTGATACCATCTTTTAGTATTTTACTACCATTTTCATCAAATAGTACTTTATACTTTTTATCGCATAGTTGGCTAATACTAAGTAGATTAAATCCTAACCTATCCACATGAGCAACATTTTCAATAGTTAGAGAGTTATGAGCAATCGTACCTTTGCCAATGATTTTGCTTTTGAGATTGCTACCGAA
This sequence comes from Chrysanthemum seticuspe, assembly GCA_019973895.1. Classification (NCBI taxonomy): domain Eukaryota; kingdom Viridiplantae; phylum Streptophyta; class Magnoliopsida; order Asterales; family Asteraceae; genus Chrysanthemum; species Chrysanthemum seticuspe. The sequence continues at coordinate 168,920,840 of BPTQ01000008.1, forward strand.
AGTGACATTACCTCCGTCATACTCTTGGTATGATGAGAAGAGACTTTTGTTGCCCGTCATGTGTCGTGAGCATCCACTATCTTTTATCCATTCATTAGGTTCCAATCCAACTTTCAAACATACCTAAGAAGCGAATAACTCAAACATTTGGTCCCCAATATCTCATGGGTCCGTTTGGGTTAAACATACCATTTATTTGATTCATGTATGGAAATGATGGATAAGGGTTCCATGGCATGTAATCTGGAGTTTGATATGGTCTAGGAAAGTTTTGATTCCAACCGTTGTGTTGGTAGTTATGTTGAACGTTGTGGTTGCTCTTAGGAAAGGGGCGTTTGGCAAAAGAAATTTTATGTCGTTGTTGAGTAGTTTTTGATCTAAATTCATTTTTAATAAGTCCTACTCCTGATATAATGGCTGGTTTTAGTTTAACATTATCATTGGTTTTCTTTGTTATTTTAACAAATTCAGTACGGTCCGTATTGCGAACATTCTGTTCTGCTGAAGTACCCGCGGTACCATTTTGCACAACGGACGGAACCCTTTTTTTGGTTCCGTCTGGTCCGTGCTGTACAGCAGCAGTTTTGACAGAATGTTCGTCCTTTTCGGCCGTTTTGTTTTGACTCTTAGGAATTAAAACTTCATTAAACCCTAGCCCATTCATGTCTCCTGGTGTTTTATGGATTTTAACTATTTCATCGGCAATAGCGATGTTTTTGTTAAACCTTTTAAACTTAGAATTATTTTCTATTAAAACTTCTTGTGTGAGCTTTAGTTTTTCTATTTCAAGATTTAGCTCTTGACATGATTTACAATCATTGTCATTTGCTTTTCCTTTTTCAAGTCGTTTTGCTTTTTCTTTTAACTCATATACCTCATTTTCCAAAAACTCCTTTTTAGTTTTTAGAAATTTATTTTTAGTTATGATTTTTAGACTTAGCTCACACAATTGATTATATTGTTTTTGCAAGGTGTCATCATCTATGGAAGAATAAGAAGAGTCGGAAAGTACCTCATTTGACTCATGTGCCATTAGAGCGATCTCTTCCTTGCTTGATTCTTCATCGTCTTCACTATCACTCCAAGCACCACTTACAAAAGCTCGTTGAGTTTTGCTCTTAGGTGGCTTGGGACATTCTCCTATGAGATGACTTGCATCACCACATCTAAAACACTTTCTTTCACCTTTGATCTTCTTATCATCCCGATCTTTTCGGAATGGCTTCTTTTCTTCTCGAGGTTGTCTTACAAACTTTCCTCTTCTTCTAAAGAACTTCTTGAAATCTCTAACGGCCATGGCATACTCCTCATCTTCACTATCGGAACAAGATTCACCATCATCGCTTGATTCCGCCTTTGCTTTAAGAGCAACGGATTTGATCTTCTCCTTTCTTCCTTTGATGATCTCAGAATCTTTCTCCATTACCATTTCGTGAACTTTGAGGTTGCCAATTAGCTCGTCTAGTGACATTATTGAGAGATCTTTTGATTCTTCAATAGCGGTCACTTTAGCTCTCCATTTGGGATGGAGTGCTCTAAGAAATTTCCTGACAAAGTTCTTACTACGAAAAGATTCGTCAAGTGCTTTAAGTGATGTAATGATAGTGTTAAAACGAGCAAAGCCACAATCAATGGTTTCATCTTCAGGGATAACAACTTGTTCATATTGTTGAACAAGAAGATCAATTTTGTTATCCTTGACTTGTGAATTACCTTGATGTGTAACAATTAAAGATTCCCAAATATCTTTGGCGGTTTCACACATAAAAATTCTTTCATATTCTTTTCTAGGTAAAGCATTATAAAGCATCATTTTAGCTTCATTATTTTTAGCAACTAATTTCTTTTGTTCATCAACGGAAATATCCTTTGTTGTAGAACTAAAATCTCCTTTAACAATAATAAACCAAAGATCTATATCTTTTGATTTTACATATGTTTCAAAACGGTTTTTCCAATAGATAAATCCATTGGTTTCAAAAAGTGGTGGTCTTTGCATAGATTGCCCTTATTTAAAGTTTTCAGAATCCATGGATCGTTTCAAGTTTATAAAATACAAGTTATTTTAGAAATTCTTGAGCAACGAGGCTCTGGTACCAATTGTAGAAAACTAGAAGGGGGGTTGAATAGTTTACCGATTAAAAACTTTGTTTTGAAACTTATTGAAAGATCAATTGATATTGATCTTAAGTATGTTAATGAAATATGCAAGCAATATGTAATAAGTAAATAAGGAAAGAAATGATCAAACCACAACAAGTTGTTTATAGTGGTTCGGCCTACAAGGACTCTTTTTCCTTGCCCTACTCCACTCCCCGAGTCTCACACTCGAGAGTTTAACTTCACTAGTCAACAAGCTCCTTTCACCGGCGGAGAAAACCTTTACACTTCGCTTACACTATTTCCGACACTAAGCTAGATGTCGAGTTCTTTCCAAGGGTACAACTACTCCCACACACAATGTATTTTGAGGACTAAAATACTAACCACTCACACTCACAAGATTATGATGGTTTCATACAACAATGAAGTATAGATCAACACTAGATCATACAACACTAAACAAACAAGACTTCCAACTTCTCGTTGAAGCTTGAATATGACTTGATCTTCTTTGCTACAAAAGAGATCACTAATATGATATGAAACTGAGTTAGAAAGGTTAGAGAGAAGATATGTATGAGAGTATGTTAGAAAGGGATAATAAACTACTTGGCTTGGCATTGCTATTTATAGCCAATTTGGACAGGAGCGTCCACGGACCGCGGACCCCTTAAAAGGGTTCCGCCCGTGTACCAAATTGGTACCGCCAGTCTGACAGTCAAGATATCAAATCTTGCCTAAAGTCAACTCTATCTAAGTAAGATTGTGCAAGATATGAAGAGTACAAATCTTCACAAAATATCTAATGGAATCTTCCAATGATCTCCATGATGTAATACATGATGTCAACATGTTGTATTACTATTAATAGAAATATGCAAATGCTTAAGTAGTGTTTGGTTTTAAGAACCTAACACATTCTACAAACTACTATCATACATAATGATTAGAGTCATATTAAGATGTTACTAATCATAAATGTAAATGCTTGAATGATGAATATATTGTTTGAGAAAGCTTGTTTTAATATCTAATAAACTTGACAAGCTTTAAGCTTTTATAAATTAAATTTACTTTTGTCGTTAACAAAACTTAGGCAAAGATCAAAAATATAAATAACGTTTAATGACGATATTTGTATTAACAGAATTGAATGTGAAAAAGGGGTGAAAAGAAATAACCCTCCATTTATTCAACCTTAGGGCAGATACCGGGTTCAATTCATATGCTACTGGTGGTTACCAAGGTAACATCGGTATTGAAGACAAGACATCATGGACCCAGTGACGCACTGCACTACAACTTCCCAAGACACTGAAGTTTCTCTTAAAAGGACTTGTTTCATTATCACGGGGAACCGACATTATCTATCGACTTTCTCTTAGAGATTGTTGATATTGAAGAAGGAGACCCTCTCCCTAGTCTCCGGCATAGGAACCAAATATGCACAATTGAGTCTAGAGCGTCGAGATCATCTATAAATCTCTTTAGGACACTTTGAATGAAGACTCTCTGTTTCACACAATATGGAAAGAGAGTTTATATCTTATGAGTCCTACGCATTATCCTTGTGGTATTTCCAGAACATCTGAGTAGTATGCCAACATACTCACAATGAAGATGGAAAGCCTTCTGGAGCCAACATCAAACAAGCTCCTGGTGGGTGGCATGTGAGATCTATTCAATAGATCAACCATGTGACAACTGAGCAGAAACAATGGGGCGATTCAATCTTTTGAATCAATCCTAGTTCAGGTTATGGATTGACAGATACCTTTGAAAAGCCGGCCGTTGTGCTTAAAAACTCTTTTCCTTAGCACATCGACTGTGTACTAATTTTTCAAAATAAAAGGTGTTTATGATTGATAATTGATTTTCCTTAAAACCTTCGTTGTATTGCAAAACAATTTCTATTGAGCAGTACACGATTTTTTTTCAAATCTCTTGTCATCAATCAGTGAATCTCACTTCGCTGGTTCACTCACTCCGTGTTGTCTTCTTTGAGACGTTCCGGTTTGAGAACAGCTAGAGAAGCTGCGAAACCCTATCAAGGAAATTCTTCGAAATTATACCTGATCACAGGCAGTACTTGTACTGATCAACGGGGAACCGTGGGCCATGTACCTCAATTCTACAAAAGTGATCAAAGACACTCTTGTGCGCTTTATTGCTAACTATTTTATGCAAGAACACCCGACGTTTGCAGCTGATCAGAATGAAGCGGTCAATCCCTAGCCGCATGCTCACACAACACATTCATTTCCAAAGAAATCATGATTAGTGCATCAGTGACTCTGATATTATCACTCCATGCTACTGCTACACTGCTGCCAATATCATGAATCAACGAAAGCTTCCGCTACTCTGATAAGAATATATCATGATACAGAATGTGAGCATGTCGGTCCAAATGTCACAACATCACATAATACCAACACCACAATGGATGAGTCAGAGATTTACTGTGGCTGATGATCTCAAAGCTGGCTCAAAACTCTATATCACGTGGATCAGTTAAAGATCTCCACTCAGATTATCCAAACATGCAAAAATAAAGAATCAAAGACTACGAGCTACAGAACAAAGAACATGAACAAGAATCCAAGAACGATTTCAATGTAATATCTGTTAGTATTCTATGTAATTGCAATGTGTGTTTGAGGTGACCTCCCTTAGGGGGGGATTGTTAGGATTTAGAAAATCCAGGTATTAAAGTGTCGGTCACCTCAAGTATATGTATCCGTTAGAAAGCTCGTAGTCGTAGTTATTTAATGTTAAGTAGTATTTAGTTAGGTAACACCATGGAGGACGGACGTGTCTTTACCCACTGTATGCCTGATCCACAGCCCGTTAGGTGGCGTTTTATTGTAAGACTATAAATACTCTCTACCTCCCAAGGTAGAGAGTTGGAGCTCATAATAAGATTTTTCTTTCTCTCACTAAAGTTCCCAAACCTCTAACTTTCTCTCTCTAAAACTCATTGTGTACGCCTCTTGTGTTTATGGTATGTTATGTATGTAAAATCCAATATGTTACATATATGACCCATCTTGATCTGTACAGAAAGTATGTTCTTTGTGAACTCATTACCCAACCTGACTGATTCATACATTTCTTTAAGTTTATACATTTTATTATTGCTTATCGTCTTGAACAGATATAGTGCTTCCTCCACCAGTCAGGGCTCAAAGAATCACAAACTATCTGAAGCCGTATCTTTTGAAAATGCAGTTTTCTAACAAGTTTGTAAGTGCACAAGTGATTCATACCCCAACTGCAACTATTGCCTCTTCGACAAGCTCACGTGGGAAGGCTCTACGGATTAGTACACAACAACAAAGTACTAGAGATGTTGTTGTTGCTACTAAGATTGGGAAGCTTTTAGGTGAGAGGTTGCTACTTAAAGATATTCCCGCTGTTTCTGTTGTTTAGAAGAAGGAGCAAAGATACCATGGTAAGGTGAAAGCAGTCATAGATTCTGTTAGTGCAAATATTACGATATTTAATCTATACATTCTCATTTGTTTTGTGGATGACAAACATGTAACTTGTAATACATAAAGTAAAATGTATAAGTTACTTGTAATTATATTTTGTCTCAACATACTCTCAACACCTCTCGACGACTCAAGTCCTTGTATGCTGCAACACAGGTTTGTACATGTTTGTTATGTTGCGTTATGATCAAACCCCAACAAACCATTATAACAAGTTTAGTTAAATAGTTTATGTATAACAAGTAGTGTTTACATATTGGGTAAATACATACATAACTAGTATGTATTATAATGGGTAATATAAATGGGTAAAAACTTAAGTATTTGACCCATTGACCAAATACATTGAATGTAGTTGGGTAAAACCCAAAGTCCATGACCATACCCAATGTTTAGATACATTGTACCCTTGGTGGGCACTCAAAACCATAGACTAGATGCATTGCATCTTGTAGATACATTGAATCTAAAAGAATACCCATGGACCAACCCATAACCCATGACCCATGACCCAAAACCCATGGGTAAAAGGGAGCATCCCACGGATCCCCAGTAATACACTGGATCCCTTAAGGGAGGGATCCGTGGAACAGTGGCTAGTTTTCTTCTATAAATAGTGAGCCATTTCTTCATTGTTTCACACACCTTTACACATGGTTTCTCTCCAACATTTCTAGGATATTTAGATCATTAGGAAACATGTAAACCACCCTTATCTCATATGATCATAATGCTTCTAACTCTCATTTGTTGTAAGCATACTCCCGAAGTGATCCTCCAAAGCAAGCTTAGAGATCTTGCTTTCTTACCTACTGAAGTGATCACCCATCACAAGATACAAGCACATGAAGATCTTCTACAACAAGCTTGGGAAACTTGTCATCTTCGTTCGTAGAAGACTAATTACATCATGCTTTGTGTCCTTGATGTTTAGTTTAGGATCTCATATCCATTAGACATATTGTCTTGGATATTTTCTAGTATCATATTCTTGTATCTATGACTAGACTAGATGGTTTATGTGTTTGTTCCATAAAACACAAGGTTTGTTATGTTGGGCAACAAAACATAACGGGTATTATAGAAGTTAAGTCACAAGGCATTAGTGAAGGGTGCCTAGAGATCGAGTCAAAGGCATTAGTGAAAGGTGCCTAAGGTGTAAATTCGATATGGTGTGATTCGATGTACAAGATAGATTAGTATTGGGTCCAAGGATGGTGATATCCTTGATGGTGTTGTAATAAGGAGTGGGTCTCCTTTGGGTTTAGGTGTTGTGTAGTGTTGGGTAGTAGTTCCTCCATTGTAATGAAACTAGGTACTTAGCCTAGTACCTAATAAAGGTTAGGCGACGTTGTGATAGGTGTGGTTCACCTTGGAGTGAAAGAACCCGGTGGTTAGCCTAGCACCGAATAAAGGGTAGGCGGCGTTGTGTTAGGTGTGGTTCACCTTGGTGTGAAAGAACCCGGTGGTTAGCCTAGTACCCGAAAAAGAGTAGGCGACGTTGTGAAGGCTTCTCCGCCATAAGGAGTTGGTGTAGTGATTACAAAATCTCGAGTAGGTGACTCGGGGAGTGGAGTAGGGCAATGAAGGTGTCCTTGTAGCCGAACCAATATAAATCCTCATGTTGGTTTGTCTATCCTTTTACTTATCGCTTTACGTTTATTCGTGCATTACATTGTGGTTGATGTCTATGTTTGTGATACATAATTGGTCTTTCATATAGTCATAAACTATATTTAACACTTTACATATTATGACACGCTTGATCAAGAAAAAGCAAGCGGACTAATAATGGTGAAACTTGATTTATAATGAACCATTAATCTTGCGGAATCTTATGTGATATTAAGGGGTTGGCCTTACATGTCGTAATGCGTTAAATGCATCCTCGCGTCAAGATTAGCAAATGCAATAGTTTATACTATAATTGATACAAAAGTTTTAAGTTTGAAACGGAAACGTATTCACTCCCCCCTCTACGTTTTCACAATTGGTATCAGAGCGGGTTGGCTATAGTTTTTAAAACAAATGGTTTTCAAAACGAGTAAGGTCCTCGTATCAAATTTTTGGTGAAGTCAAGCATAATATGAAAAGTGTTTTGTTGATTTTTTTTCTTTGAAGTTTTGTTGTTAGATATCTTGTTAATCAAGCTTGAATAAAGGTAAAAATGGTTAATATAACTTCACAAAAAGTCTACAAAGGTTAAACCTTTTCGTCGGGTCAAAACGTACCTTTTTGTTATTCTGTGTCAGATCCGCGGATCCCTCAGGTTACACTAGACGGATCCCTCAAGCAAGGGATCCGTGGTACATAAGACAATTTTTTTTTCTGAATTTCAAAAATTCATAACTAATTAACCGTAAGTCGTTAGAAGTCGTGCCACCTATCGTTTTAAAGGTATTTGAGCCTAATTTCATTTAAAAATGATTTCATAAACTGATTCAAAACAAAAATTTACAGAATCATTGATTTATAATAGACAGTCATTTTCGGTCATAACTTTTGCACAAACTTTTGATTTAATCGGAGACGGATGTTTTCATCTTTGAATAACAATGTGTCCTCTTTTGAAATTAAGGTTTTGATCATATTTATAAAGGAAACTAATCAAGCTTGGTATACATGTTTAACACAAAGCGATGAAAAGAACTTTCGTATGCTATGCTAAATGATAAATTGTTTCCCTTGCATTACTTGATTATTTGCTTATCTCAAATAGCTTTTGTGCTTGTTTGATTGATTAACATATGTGGTTTCCTTACCTTGCTATTCATTCTCCTGCTTGTCGATTTAGCAATTTTTTACTAATCAATGTGCTACTTGAAGGAGTGTTTGGGATAACATCTAGTTGTGTCGAAAATGTTAGTTTTATAAGTTGAAAAAATGTTTAAAACATATAACACACTAAAATGGCGTTTTGATTGAGTTTGTCATGTGTGCAACATAAATGTTTTATGTGCCTATATGATTTCTTGATTTCATATTTTCTTGTACCATTTTCTAAAAACAACAAGAATGTACATCGGATCATAACCTACACTTGTGTTGATGATGTACTCTCCCATTTTCCTTTTCATGATCGCTCTCCAAGCTTCATAGTAGGATTGACAACTTGATTATTTCATCTGATATACTCAAGTAAATTATTTTGCAACACAAATATAATTTTTTATATCTGAAAGTCCAAACTCGAGCTTTCTAACAACATATGTTGAACTAGCTCATGCAACCATTTTTTTTCACCATATGGACAACTTTTAATTTTTTGACACCTTCGTCACCTTAGTTGTTTCAAGTATAATATTAATATAAATGTAGCAATGTATCATCATTGTTACTCTTCGATAGGCCATTGTAGGAATATAAATTTTCCTAAGTTGAGAATGAATACTGGAGAACTTATTGCACTAGAAACTCAATTTGACCTAACGGTTGAATTGCTTCCTTGAGAGAAGTTGGGTATGTGTAATCGCCCGTAAAAATGGTCGTGTTTAGCTGTAATTGAGCACCGCTAGTAATAGTCTCGTATTCATTCTCTCACTTGAGAAATTTATACTTCTATGTTTTCCTAAAGTAAGTTTACAATGGAAATACTTTGCATTGTCTTAGGATTACTAATCAAACAAGTTGTAAAATTAATTTTTTAGTTAATCACAACCACTTGCCTCATCAAGCGATTATCTTGCTTTGATCGAGAAGAGCTACATGACTTCATGGACAAAGCTCATTGTATGCTAATCACCATCCGTAATGACTAGATTGTCCTAAACTAGCACCTCACAACTCTTTTGTCTTGAACACCATTATGTGCTCTTTTCATTCTAGACACATACCTTGCATGTCATTTTTAGTGTAAATGATTTACTAATCTAGACCATAAATCTGTTTTGGGCTTCTTGAATAGTGCTTGTTAAGTTTGCTAAACCTTTGTGTTATTTGTGAGCTCGATCTCATTTGATTATTTATATGTGATCTCTACATGCTCTCCTTGCTTTGCTTAACGTGTATACATGTATGCTTGCAGTAACAATCATTAGCTACCATCAATCATTTTATCTTGATCATTTAAGTCCATCTTCATGTAAGACACTTAATAGACTGAGTAACTTAGGATATGTAGGTGCTAGACCTTGATAGAACCCAATCAACTCCTTTTCACCTCATCTGTTAGCCGGATCCCTAGACTTAAGCTAGCCGGATCCCTCTAGTGAGGGAACCGGTGGAACCGTGGAACAGTAGGTACATTATCTCTTTAGATAATCATTTTCAAATTTCCTTTTTCCACACAAGCACTTTTTCAACACTTAGGATTATCATTTTCTTATATGTTTATAAATGAGTTACATTTATATGATCATTTACGTGTTCTTTTCGTTCCATGATTTTATGTGAACAATTTATCCATTTGTATAAATGTTTTCCTTTTGTACTAACTCTTTTGGATTCTTGTAGGATGACAATGGTCGATTTCATCATCAAGTCAAGTTGTGCTCATTCGCACATTTTCATTTATTCCAAATCTTGCGTCATCCTAACCATCTTATTCCACTTTTATCACTACTCACAAAGTCATCATGTCTACCACCTATAGTGAGTCATCAACCAAGTCAAAGATTCACCTTGATACCTTTCATCACCTTTACCACAACTTTCATACCTCTAAGTCATAATGATGATTTCTATCATTATCACCGTGTCCAAGGTATAGGTCATGAACTACGTGTTAAATGATGTCTCATTGATAACGCTACACGCGTCGTTCGGGGTCAAAGGAACTTCCTTTTCTTCGAGCAAGTTTTATAACACCCTAGGCAGTGAACCTAATCGTTGTAGTGTAGTATTAGGGTAAGCCACGGGTATTGATATCGTTCTATAGGGGAATAGGAATGCTAGTGAGAAGTTACTACGCTAAGGTTGGGGTTGAGGAAGATTATTTTTTATCTTTTATGTTTTTTAGAATTTGAAAAGGTACGAATCTCGAGGTTTGGATTTGGGGGTTGGTATTTCTACCGATTACTCTACTTATCTAATTATCTAATCTAAGGTGTATGTAGTCTATGTCTAATTATTGTGTGCTCGTATGATAGTTTAAAGATGTGTTTACTTAGGTTTTATTTCTCTTTAATTATCTCCTATTGATGGTTGAATTGTCACGTCCTTATTCTTAATCGCGTTATGTGTCTAAAGTCGTAGGGTATGCGTTTGTCCCTAACTCTTTGAAACTACCAATGGGTCTCGTCTACAATATCTCTAGGAATTGTAAACTCTAACTCTAAGGTACTCTTTGGATGGTTTAGCCTACAACTACTCTAGGTGTTATAGTCTAAGGTTCACAAAGAATAATCAAGCATTAACTACACAACGAATGACCTATCGCATTACTAGATCAATAACAATTAAGATAAGAGACAACCAATCAATATTCAATAATTAAGTTTCATATTCCCTAAGCAAACACAAAAGTAAATTAGCCGGACATGGAGAACATGCAAGCATACACACAAGTAATTAAAGACATAATTTAATTAATGAAGTAAAACACTTATTTTGATGTAAGATAGGGTTTGTAACCCTAAAATACTGTACAAGACAGCCTTGGTTCGGTTTAGGTTTTTACTCCAAAAGACTACACACTGAAAACTGAAAAATTCGGATTCTATATATAAGATTACATTCGCGACGGCGTCACCTTATGATTTGTGACGCCGTCGGGTCGCCATCATTAGGGTTTCGTCTTGGCCACGTTAGTCTTACGACGGCGTCACCTTATGCTTGTGACGCCGTCCTCTTCAGCCTCTGACGCCGTCTGGATCAAATCTTGGCCGTCTGAGTGCGACAACCTACTCTTTTACAGCCTGACACCGTCACTTGAAAATAAGCAATTTGGCTATTGTATCGTCACAACATGTGCTCCGACGGCGTCGCAGGTAACACCTGACGCCGTCCCCTTGTATTTCAGCAGTCTGAGTGGCTCGATTCTTGACTTTGGCCATTTTCTTCGTATATCCGCGCCTTTTCGTCCAAATAAGTGTCATTCCATCAATTTGCCTTCGAGTGACCTAAAAAGTGAAAAGGAATGATATTAAGTAATAACGGATACAAAAATGATCAAATAAGGGCTTAAACGACCCCTCAAAAAGGTACATTTTAAAACCTTATCAAATATCCCTACACTTGGTATTTGCTTGTCCTCAAGCAAATGTGCTTTTAGCCAATTAATTTATAAGTTAGGGGTCATGAAGCATTGGTTTAAAACAATCCACAACACATATAAGCCCCGCAAAAGTCATAACAAGCACGGAAATTACATACTAGCACCTCACATGGGGTGTTTGGATACTCACATCTCTCGGGTGTATATGAAATATAACAAGTTGGAAATGGAAGATAAACACTCATTAACCGGTCCTAGTACATAGATTACCATAGGCTTGAGAATAGATCAAACCTCCATCGCTTTGGCGTAAGCACCTAGGAAAGACTGTCAAAGAGGTCTTTAAAGGGTTGTAATGTTAGGCTTACGGTAGGGAAACAAAGGGTTTGGTGGGATAGGCTATTTAGTGGTGGCAAGTCAAAAATCTTTTTGTTACAAGCATACGAAGAATGGCGTTGCTAAGCCAAGACTCGACACTCTAAACTCTAGGTAACTGAAACAAACAAACATAAATTTAAAGGATAGATGTAGGATAGTAACCCGTTTTTTTTTTTTTTTTTTTTTTTTTTTTTTTTTTTTTTTTTCATACACTTTTACTCTACCATCCTCTACGGTAACATCAAAATGATAGGGATTTATACCCACATCCCTACACTTGAGTTTTTATTACTCTAACACTAATTTGACCCAAATTGAAAAGATCAAAACACTTGGAGTACATTATAACGCAAATAAAGGGAATTTGAATCGTTCCCTTCCCCGTCATTTCATAAAATTCAACTTTCCCCATGAGTCCCAATCGTCCCAAAATTGTGTACAAAGGATATGACTCGACTTAGCAACTCATGCAAGCAACTAGATAATTGAACTAAGGGTTTAGTGTGATAATAATAATGCACTAAAAGTGAGTGCATACAGGTAGGCTAAGGCGATTTGGGTGTACATTTGGGGGTGGGGTGTAAACAATGCTCTTCATTGATATTCTGGAAAAACCGAAACATCACGAGAACCGCGAAAAGGATAGGCTCTGAGGGGTTAACTAGGGGTATCGTGTACTAAAAATGAGTACAACGCAAAGGTGTGGGGTAATTACTCAAACGATGTGGAAGAAGTAATTATATTACGGGTATCAAACAAGGGTTATCCTAATGCCTCTTATCATTTAGTTATTCCTAACTACACAAGTGTAGTCTTACTAGCGATCTCGGAATGCATCACAAAACAAGTTCTAGAATCTATTAGACTACCGGTTCACACACTAAGCATTAAAGATGAATGCTTTAATTCCTACTAATCTAAGAGCGATCCTCACATTTTGGGTGGAATTTAGGTGGTAAAGGGTTTTTGTGCTAGTCATGCAACTTCCTATCCGTGAGACGCTTTTGTTAAGACTAATGGCCCACTCCTATATGTCATGAAAAATTTTAAATTTGGTGCCAAAATTACCCTAACCGACATTTTCTCATGGTTTATTACACAAATGAAATTGGACAAGGAAAATAATCAAGGATAAGCATAGTTTCAAAGTTCCCGTTTTATTTTCCCTCCCTACACTTAAACTGAACATTGTCCCCAATGTTCCCCGAAAGTATCAAAGTTATGATAATAGAAGGTAATGAAAACGAAAGAAACTAATACTCCCCTGATTAGCTCGGTAGGATCCGTGTGTGAAGTAGTGGTTAAATCCTTTCCTAGAAGAATGTATGCGTGAAAAGCTCCTTCCAATCTTATGTATCTTCTTCTTAATAAATTAAACCTGCACACTTGAAGAAAACAAACGAAACCTTCGCGTAAAATCGGCGGTAATAATATATATAAGACTCTACTAAACTAGGATATAATGCTTGCGGAATGGATGTTTACAGAATTTCTGGAAAATTAAGACCTGGAAAATTCCAAAAATTCATAAGTAGCTCAGAAAATGAGAAAAAAGTAATCTGTTGTTTTTACTCCTTCCTGACGCCGTCAGGTTGCGATCCTGACGCCGTCAGGTTATCCTGAAAAAAACTGGTCTGCGATTTTCTGAAAAAAATTCTGGAAAATTTACATCTTTAGAATCTGGAAAAAAATTTCTGCAAAACATCCATTATGACTCGATACAAGCATTTGACTCGAACAAACACACATATATATCTTTTAAATAATTGAAATTCTCATGTTCACGTTTCTTTTGAAAACGTGTGTAATCCTCCCTACACTTATCCTTTATGTAAAATACCTTTATATGCAATTAAGACAAGGTTAAAAACAAAATAAAGCATTTTTACAAATTTAAACATGAGAATAAGCAATCAATAAAAGATATATGACACTAACAAGCAAACAATTAAGCATGGGTTGCCTCCCACGAAGCGCTTTTCTTTATTCATGAGTCTTGTAGCTAGACTTGTAGTCGTGCCCTTACGTACCGATATAAGTAAGCCTATCCTTAAAAATGTCATAAGGATCAAACTTATCATTTAAGTTCCTAGTAGTACGTTCGGTTCGATATGCCTTTTCAAACTTCTCTCCATCGGGACCATAGATTGTTATCCTAATGTGCCACTCTCCATTACCATCACTAAGCGGTCTATCCCAATCCCACTTATGTTTAGGCTTCTCAATTTTCCACTTATTCATGACAAGGTTGACGGGCAAACTTCCTAAGAACTCGGTCATCTTCCTAAATACTAAGGCGTCCTCGAACGGGTTCACTTCCATGTCCCTAGCCATTTCTTTTTCTTGGAAAGTTGCTTTACTAGTAAAGGCTTCATCTAGGTAGAAAGGTCGTTGGGGACCTATGAGGTTCTTATCTATCCAAGGTCCATATCTAGAAGGCGTTCTATCCAACCTAATCTCATGTGGGATTTCCTCTTCTTTGTAGTACGTATGCTTTTTGACATCGTAAATTGACCTAGCACTCCCTTCTCCTATCACTATCTTGGACATCTTACAATCGATGATGGCACTAGCGGTAGCTAAGAATCCTCTTCCTACTAGTAATGGGCATGTCGGGTCCTTATTCATGTCTAGCACATGGAAATCTTCCAAAAGAGTCAACTCTCCTACGTGTACTACCATGTCTTTTATTATACCTACCGGATATGCAACACTACCGTCCGCTAGACCTAAGATGGTTTCCATTGGTTCTATCTTACCTAAGTTAAGGCTTCTATAGAGGGACAATGGAACAAGATTGATGCATGATCCTAAGTCAGCTAGAGCATCGAGAGGTTTGGAAGTTCCAAGCCTACACGGAAGAGTAAATAGCTCGGGATCATCTAACTTCTTAGGTAGATTATTTCGCACAAAGGCGGACCCATGTTTTCCAAGTTTAAGTTCTAACTCATATTTTTCTTTTAAAGCATTATAATAAGGTGTATGAGCTAAGACTTCAAGAACCGGTTTTTCTTGATGGAGTTCCTTGTACTCCTCCTCTAGATTAGGTTTGGGTTCTTGGTTGACGGGTTTCTCAAGAGTAGGTTCTACCAATGGTGCAGGGCCTTGGTATCTCATTTTGGATTGCTTGGAACCCTTGTTGATAGCATTTACCGAGTGAATCGTTGGGTGTGAGGGACCTGGATGTGTACTCTCCCATGGTGAACAAGAACATGAAGTTGACGAAATCGAATTCACTTTTGGGTTCTTTATAGTATCACTTGGGAGTGCTCCAATTTCCCGTTTATTAAAGGCTTTTAAGAGGGCATCAAGCTTGTTTGTCATCTCGCCTTGTCTTCGCTTAAAATCGGCTTCAAGCTTAGTCAATCGAGTCTCTTGAGATGACATGAATCTAGATGCAATTGCCTCAAGATTAGTGGGGTTCCCGGTGTTTAGAGAATTGAACCTATTAGGTGGACTAGATGATCCTTGGGGTGTGCTTGAGTTTTGGTTCCACTTAAGGTTAGGGTGATTTCTCCATGAGGGGTTGTAAGAGTTTCCTAAGTTGTTTTGTTCGGGCTTGAAAGTGTAGCACTTCTCTCCCGCTCTGTCGGTAGGCGTGGAGGCGTAGTCTGCAAAAGCTTGTTCGAGGAGTCTTGTGCAATCACGAGTGTCATGGGGACCACCACATAACTCACAAGGTAGAGTGATTTTATTCACTTGATGTGAAGACTTAGGATTTTCATAGGAACTCATTAGGAATTTAACTTGATCTTCAAGTTCGAGCATCCTACGGTCGGAAGGTTGTGAGTCAATGGGAGGCAAGGAGATTGCCTTAATGGTTTTGGGCAGCTCACGGGGGTCATTCCAACTTTCGTTGTCATAGAGAGCAAGGTCCTCTATTATACCCCATGATTCTTCCGCTGTGAGATCACTAAGTTTTCCACCGGCCGCTTGGTCAATGGATCGCCTTGTGGGGAAGTTGACATGATCATAAAAGAGTTGGACTTGAAGCCAAAGATCAATGCCGTGATGAGGGACTTTATGAAGTAAGTCCTTGAATCGAGTCCATGCTTCGTAGAGAGATTCACCTTGACGTTGTTGGAACATCAAGATGTCATTCCTGAGCTTAGTGGTTCTCCCCGGTGGGAAAAATTGAGAAAGGAAACGAGAGGTGAGATCATCCCATCTTGAGATGGAGCCGGCGGGAAGTCGCTCAAGCCAATTACTAGCTTGGTCTCGTAGAGAGAATTGGAAGAGACGCAGATGCATGGTCTCGTGAGTAGTAGCATCAAGGTCGATGGAATCGACAATTTTAAGGAAATCCTTAAGATGCTGATTAGGATCTTCGGAACGAAGTCCATGGAATGCACATCCGTTTTGCACCAACCGGATGGTGTTGGATCGCAGGGTCGTAGTTTGGGCTTGGTCGGGAAGCTCAATGGTGTTCCTATAGCCTAGGTGGCTTGGTCTCGAGTATTCACCAAGCGTACGGGCTCTTGGCAGGTCATTTGGTGGTAGGTTGATGAATGGTGGTTGGTTATCACATTCCATGATGAAAAGTGATGGGATTACGAACAAAGGTCACGAAGAAGGAGGATAGACTACGAGGAAGCTAAAAAAATGAGAAAATTTTACTTGATAGGAATCAAGCAAAGAAACCTAAACGAGGTGGACTACTAACTAGCTATTCTATTCCCCGGCAGCGGCGCCAAAAACTTGATAACGCTACACGCGTCGTTCGGGGTCAAAGGAACTTCCTTTTCTTCGAGCAAGTTTTATAACACGCTAGGCAGTGAACCTAATCATTGTAGTGTAGTATTAGGGTAAGCCACGGGTATTGATATCGTTCTCTAGGGGAATAGGAATGCTAGTGAGAAGTTACTACGCTAAGGTTGGGGTTGAGGAAGATTATTTTTTATCTTTTTATGTTTTTTAGAAATTGAAAAGGTACGAATCTCGGGGTTTGGATTTGGGGGTTGGTATTTCTACCGATTACTCTACTTATCTAATTATCTAATCTAAGGTGTATGTAGTCTATGTCTAATTATTGTGTGCTCGTATGATAGTTTAAAGATGTGTTTACTTAGGTTTTATTACTCCTTAATTATCTCCTATTGATGGTTGAATTGTCACGTCCTTATTCTTAATCGCGTTATGTGTCTAAAGTCGTAGGGTATGCGTTTGTCCCTAACTCTTTGAAACTACCAAAGGGTCTCGTCTACAATATCTCTAGGAATTATAAACTCTAACTCTAAGGTACTCTTTGGATGGTTTAGCCTACAACTACTCTAGGTGTTATAGTCTAAGGTTCACAAAGATTAATCAAGCATTAACTACACAACGACTGACCTATCGCATTACTAGATCATTAACAATTAAGATAAGAGACAACCAATCAATATTCAATAATTAAGTTTCATATTCCCTAAGCAAACACAATAGTAAATTAGCCGGACATGTCGAACATGCAAGCATACACACAAGTAATTAAAAACATAATTGAATTAATGAAGTAAAACACTTATCTTGATGTAAGATAGGGTTTGGAACCCTAAAATACTGTACAAGACAGCCTTGGTTCGGTTTAGGTTTTTACTCCAAAAGACTACACACTGAAAACTGAAAAATTCGGATTCTATATATTAGATTACATTCGCGACGGCGTCACCTTATGATTTGTGACGCCGTCGGGTCGCCGTCATTAGGGTTTCGTCTTGGCCACGTTAATCTTGCGACGGCGTCACCTTATGCTTGTGACGCCGTCCTCTTCAACCTCTGACGCCGTCTGGATCAAATCTAGGCCGTCTGAGTGCGACGACCTACTCTTTTAAAGCCTGACACCGTCACTTGAAAATAAGCAATTTGGCTACTGTATCGTCACAACATGTGCTCCGACGGCGTCGCAGGTAACATCTGACGCCGTCCCCTTGTATTTCAGCAGTCTGAGTGGCTCGATTCTTGACTTTGGCCATTTTCTTCGTATATCCGCGCCTTTTCGTCCAAATAAGTGCCATTCCAGCAATTTGCCTTCGAGAGACCTAAAAAGTGAAAATGAACGATATTAAGTAATAACGGATACAAAAGTGATCAAATAAGGGCTTAAACGACCCCTCAAAAAGGTACATTTTAAAACCTTATCACTCATATTCTACCACATCCTACTTGTGTCAACCACAACCTCAAACTACAAGTTACTTATGTCAACCACATCCTACAAGTGTCTCACTACCACTACAATTCATGGTCACTCAACCATCCTCCACAAACATCTATGTTGTCAAAAGCCAAATGAATTTCGTAATGAAATTCGTCTCATCCCTAAGAATATTTTTCTTACCTTGAACAAACCTTACAACCTCTAAACCAACCATGATGATGCAAGTAGTAGGATTATTCTCTTTTTGTCACTAATCCTTTCTTTGTAGGTTCATATATATATACACTTTGATGTGTATGGAATTCTAGTCTATTTATGGACGAACTTTTACATTATTTTTTTTGTAGGTTCTTCTTGACGCCCTCGAGCTAGGGGGAGCTTCCGTCGAGCATTTATAAAGTGCATCATATGACTTACTCATCCAAGGACGAATATAATTTTGCACTAACTTTTTGTTTTGTAGATTTTCAAAACACACTAGGAGTACTTGACGCTCTCAATAAAGGGGAGTTTTTCATCAAAGCTAAAACATTGCAAATTTTGCAATAATTTCGTCTTAGCCTTCCTAAAATACTTGACGCCTTTAACAAGGGGGAGCATGCACACATTCATTCTTCAAAATTCCTTTATGTTTCAACAAAAGGGAGATTTCTTTCTCATCATATATTTTTCCTTTTTCTTTTCTTCTTAACACTAACCTTGATGTAGGTTAACCTAAAAAATTTGATCCATTGAGCCGTTGGCAATAGTGGTTATAATTCAAAGGATCTTTCTATTTTTTTTTGTGTGATTGTCTAGGTTCCTCTTAAAGGCGAGATCACCACCTTTTGAAGACGTGCAAGCTCAAGGTCATGAGTTGCTAAGCTTCGTTATTAGTGTTTCATGTTGAAGGTATTGGCGTGGTGTGCCAATTGGAGCAATAAGGTGTTTTTATTTTAACATCACTAGGGATGATGCAAACTCGCCATTCTTGGGAGAAAGGACACACCCTTTTTGTTTCAACAAAAGGGTGAGAAGAGTGTAAACGGAGAAGGTAATGTATAGGAAGTACGGACACAAGTAACTTTGACATTTTACCTATCTATTACGTTTACATATATTTTGTCATCATCAAAAAAGGGGAGATTGTTAGTGAAAATATTACGATATTTAATCTATACATTCTCATTTGTTTTGTTGATGACAAACATGTAACTTGTAATACATAAAGTAAAATGTATAAGTTACTTGTAATTATATTTTGTCTCAACATACTCTCAACACCTCTCGACGACTCAAGTCCTTGTATGCTGCAACACAGGTTTGTACATGTTTGTTATGTTACGTTATGATCAAACCCCAACAAACCATTAAAACATGTTTAGTTAAATAGTTTATGTATAACAACTAGTGTTTACATTTTGGGTAAATACATACATAACTAGTATGTATTATAATGGGTAATATAAATGGGTAGAAACTTAAGTATTTGACCCATTGACCAAATACATTGAATGTAGTTGGGTAAAACCCAAAGTCCATGACCCATACCCAATGTCTAGATACATTGTACCCTTGGTGGGCACTCAAAACCATAGACTAGATGCATTGCATCTTCTAAATACATTGAATCTAAAAGAATACCAATGGACCAACCCATAACCCATGACCCATGACCCAAAACCCATGGGTAAAAGGGAGCGTCCCACGGATCCCCAGTAATACACTGGACGGATCCCTCAAGGGAGGGATCCGTGGAACAGTGGCTAGTTTGCTTCTATAAATAGTGAGCCATTTCTTCATTGTTTCACACACCTTTACACATAGTTTCTCTCCACTATTTCTAGGATATTTAGATCATTAGGAAACATGTCAACCACCCTCATCTCATATGATCATAATGCTTCTAACTCTCATTTGTTGTAATCATACTCCCGAAGTGATCCTCCAAAGCAAGCTTAGAGATCTTGCTTTCTTACCTACTAAAGTGATCACCCATCACAAGATACAAGCACATGAAGATCTTCTACAACAAGCTTGGGAAACTTGTCATCTTCATTCATTGAAGACTAATTACATCATGCTTTGTGTGCTTGATGTTTAGTTTAGGATCTCATATCCATTAGACACATTGTCTTGGATATTTTCTAGTATCATATTCTTGTATCTATGACTAGACTAGATGGTTTATGTGTTTGTGCCATAAAACACAAGGTTTGTTATGTTGGGCTATCAAACATAACGGGTATCATAGAAGTCAAGTCACAAGGCTTTAGTAGGTGCCTAGAGATCGAGTCAAAGGCATTAGTGAAAGGTACCTAAGGTGTACATTCGATATGGTGTGCTTCGAAATACAAGATAGATTAGTATTGTGTCCAAGGATGGTGATATCCTTGATGGTGTTGTAATAAGGAGTGGGTCTCCTTTGGGTTTAGGTGTTGTGTAGTGTTGGGTAGTAGTTCATCCATTGTAATGGAACTAGGTACTTAGCCTAGTACCTAATAAAGGGTAGGCGACGTTGTGATAGGTGTGGTTCATCTTAGAGTGAAAGAACTCGGTGGTTAGCCTAGCACCGAATAAAGGGTAGGCGACGTTGTGTTAGGTGTGGTTCACCTTGGTGTGAAAGAACCCGGTGGTTAGCCTAGTACCGGAAAAAGAGTAGGCGACATTGTGAAGGCTTCTCCGCCATAAGGAGTTGGTGTAGTGATTACGAACTCTCAAGTAGGTGACTCGGGGAGTGGAGTAGGGCAAGGAAGGTGTCCTTGTAGCCGAACCACTATAAATCCTCGTGTTGGTTTGTCTATCCTTTTACTTATCGCTTTACGTTTATTCTTTCATTACATTGTGGTTGATGTCTATGTTTGTGATACATATGATGAGTGTGTAAATACTCATCATTTTTAGTCAAATCTGAACTGCAAAACACTTAAAAACGCTCCGAAATGCATCAAAATACTGAAAATATCTCAAAATTGCATTTTATATGTTTCAGATGCAAAATGTTTAAAATCAGATGAAAAACGAGCAAAGTTTGCATAATTGGCAGTTTCAGTCCCCCGACTTTCAAAAATTGACAGAAATAGTCCCTGAGCACTTATTTTAAAAGAAAAGTCACCAAAGGTCATTTTGGAATCATAAATTGTCATAATTAGTCCTTTGGTGAAAAGTTCCAAAAGTTTTGAGAAATTACAATTTTGATCCTTGGATTTTAAAAATGGTCATGTTTAGTCCTTGGAATTTCACAATTGGCAAAAATGGTCCTTAACTTATTTGAGATTTACAAGTTTGACCCTTGGACTACAACTTCATAAATTATAGTTTTGGTCCATGGAATTTCGAATTGGACACATTTAGCCCCTAAGCTACACATTGGGTCCATTTTTTATCCTAAGTCCATGTCTTAACTTAAATTACCCAAGCCCAATCCACCCAAAATAAACCAACCCGGTCCAGTCCACCTTTTACCCATCCAACCCGTTTACCCACCCACGTTTAAAATAAAACCACCCCGCCCCTCGGATTCCCTCCAAACCACCCATCAACTCCACCACTTTTTCTGCAACTCCACCACTTCTAGCTCACCCTACTCCACACTTTGTCCCCTCCAACCTCAACCCTCCAAAGCCACATTAAATGCCCCTTTCCCTGTCCAAGCTATGGGAACCACTGGCAAATATCTCTTTCCCGCCAAATTTTGATCAAACGGCCAAAATCTTCTCAAGCCATCCAATGGCTACAAAGGCAGGTGGGATTTGCTCAGAAGTCTAGTGGGAGCACTTTTGATGTATAAAAAGAGAAGAGAAGCAAGGGAGAGGAAGCAGTACTTAGTTTTTTAGTTTCTATGTATGTCGTTTTTATTAATTTAGTCTTAACTAAGTTTTAAATTGTATTTCTCAATCTTCCTTGTACTAAGACTAAGCCACTTAGTCATTGTAATTCATTTCAAGTCCTAATTCAAAGTTTCATTTAAGTTTCATGCCTTCATGTTCACTGTTGAAGAATTTAGTTTCAAACTCTTGAATTCAAGCTTCTAATAGCTTAATTTTAAGTTCAAACAAGTTTATTTAAGCTTCATATAGCTTTTAGTAAGCTTAGAAATCAGTTTCATTCAATATTCCATTTTGGTCAATGAAAGTCAAACTGTGAGAAAATCTTGGTTAAGCAGGCATGGAAATGGTTATTGGTTGATGCAGTGATGGATATGGGTTGAAATTTGGTTTTAGACAGTGGTTCCCTGTGTTGTTTGGCAAGCCATTGTGGTTGGGACTTGTGTAAGTGTTTGAATATCATTTGGTACTGCCATTATTGCATTGATAATTTAGTAACTATTTGATAATTGTAGTATTGTTATTTTTATCATATAAGTAGTTTAAATCTGTTCTAGTTTAAATTATAGCTTGGATGTGTGGATTAACAGTAGTTAAGTTCAAATTAGTGTCTTAAAATAGTGTTTGGATTTGCTGCATTAACTGAGTTAGAGGGGTGTTTAGTAGTTAGGATCAGTTGTTCTACACTTATTGAGTCATTTGAAACTCATTCTAGTTCATATGTACCCTCTGAAATAGCTCAAAGTCAAAATTACCTTGAACCTGTTCTAATCTCATGTCTGTTGGATATTTGGAAAATCAAAAGCTTGTTTTGTGTTTGTAATACATAGATATAACTTGCATTAAGTTTATTTCAGTATAATACATCAATCTCAGTCTACAAATTGGTTTCAAAGTTCATTTAAGTCAAACTTGGCAAAACTGTTAAAAGTCAAAAGTCATACAAAGCAGTTTTCATCAAACTTTCTTGGATCATCACTAGTTAATCCTTGGTCAAAAGTTCTTGGTATTTTGGATTTGAGAAGTTGAGCTGGTCTAGTGTTTAAAACTGATTTTTGCAAAATTTTACAACATCTCCTTGAGCTTCAAAGAAGCTTGTAAAATCTGCTCATATGCCCTGTGACAGGGCATAGTCACAGTGCAATTTTCTCAGCTTCTTGCAGAGCTTGTCACAAGCTCATAAGAGCTTGTCCAGGTCTGGTTTTTGGTTTATAGGTAGCTAGCCAGGTCTAGTTTAGGTTCCAATATCTGGTTTCAACTTCCAGCTTATTGGGTAGCTTATTCTTAAGCTACAAAGTTGTAGTCAAAACCTGTTTTTGGCTCTTAAGTCAAATCATCCAAATCTTTGTAGTTTGCATTTCAGTGGTATAGAGTAGTTGTATTTAGTTCATTTATAGTAGTTTAAGCTTATTATAGCTTCTGTGAAAGTTTGGTGCTCATTTGTAGCCTTTGGCTTATTTCAAGTGCTTATTACTTAAGCAGTTTCATTGCAGTTTCATTTTCTCACACACAAGCTACTGTTTTCATATTTTTCTTAGATTCAGTATAATATTTTAGACTTTTCCTGAATTTTTCATATTTTTCTAGCACTGTTTGCTATTTTTCTTCATTTAAAACAGTTTTTAGGCTTATTTAATTAGCTTTTAATACAATTAATTCAGAAAAACTTCAAAAAAATAAGTTTTCATTTTTCCTAGGTTAAGATAAATATAAAAAGTCAAAAAAATATTTTTCCAGATTTTTCATAGTTTAATTTGTAATTTTTAGCAATTTAAGTAGTTTTAAATAGTTTTTAATTCATAGAAAATAGAAAAATAATCATAAAAATATAAAATTAGTTTTGAAAATTCTCTTTAGTTATTTTAGATTTTTCTAAGTCATAATTTCATTTTTCTAGCTTTATTTCATATTTTCTTGTATTTTAGGCTATTATTAAATAAGTAAAAATAGTTTTAAATTAATAATAATTAGATAAATAGTTTTAAAAATAATTTTCTTTTTCTAAAATTTTTCTCTTATCATTAGGATTGTAAAAATGTCATTTTTATATTTTTAGGATTAATATTGTTTCAGTTCACATTTTCTTTTGTACGTCACGTAGTTTTTTAATTTAAATTTGTAAAAGAAAAATCAAAAACATCATTTTAAAAAATAGTGATAGCATTTATTTAATATAGTTTATCTTTTTAATTTTCTTTAATTTGCATTTAAGCCCCTGTAATTTATAAACTTTTCCTTTAGGTATAATCGATCATATCTCTTTTTCCGTTCAAATCCTCTCGATCACTATTCGTTTGATTATTCTCGCACAGCTCGTTGGGACTTAACGACCTGGGGAAACACTATACTCTCTTGATCTTCATTGCATTGGTGTCTGAACTGTTTTAAGTTTCTTACGGTTAGCCATTCACAAGTGGCTAGCTTGTGTGAGATAACTTGACGGTTTAGCACGAATCAACATACTTGGTCTTTCATATAGTCATAAACTATATTTAACAATTTACATATTATGACACGCTTGATCAAGAAAAAGCAACCGGACTAATAATGGTGAAACTTGATTTATAATGAACCATTAATCTTGCGGAATCTTATGTGATATTAAGGGGTTGGCCTTACATGCCGTAATGTGTTAAATGCATCTTCGCGTCAAGATTAGCAAATGCAATGGTTTATACTATAATTGATACAAAAGTTTTAAATTTGAAACGGAAACGTATTCACCCCCCTCTACGTTTTCACAGATTCTTTAAGAGAAGCAGGTGTTAAGTTGCTTTAAATTGTGTTAGCTCATCTATTGATTTTCTTTCTTGTAATAAATTGGTAAAACGAATCATGTACATTGAATTATTAGCAACTTTAGGTATCACTTTGTTCATGCATGGATAGCAACAATGTATTAGACTAGGCTAAAATGCATCCTTGGTGTCCTAGGATGAGTCAGGTTCTTTAGATCTCTTGTATGATGGATCAATCAGGTTGCACCACTGAAGGTCTTTGACTTGCAATATACTTTGTTTTTCATACAATTTAAGATTATTGAAACAACCGATACAACATTCTGATGGATTAATGAGCATCACTGCTCATTTATAAAGTATAAACACAATTGATGTGGCAGTTACGACCTTCTACTTGTGTATGGTAGACCACTACCATTACAAGTGCAGATTGACAGGCTAACCAATTGAGAACAAGAAAGGGTTCGAGACCATATACCGCTGAACGTGCTTCTGGAAATTGATCTAGAGACCCAAAGGGCATGCACGTTTTCTACAACTATAATCACCTCTAAATGCATTCACAACTAAGTTTTTACAAATTGGTGCAGCGTGTACGGTTTACAACATATGCAATGATCTTACGAATAGATGAAACAAATGGCTGGTATTATAAAAGATGCGAATCATGTGGAAAAAAATTGGAAGAAGGGTTTGCACACGGCCATTGTCACAAAAAATTGACTGGCCAACAATGAAAGAAGTCAGCGACTCCTTTTACTATCTATCAACATGTATCTATCAAATGTACATAGTAGTGTACGCAGCCGCACTATCAAGTTTAACTTATCTATCCTTTATTATTGTTGTAAGTGTCTATAGTCAGTTGTAAAATAGTTTATCCACTCTGTGATATCGAGTTTCTATAATAATGTATGTCTCACAATAACTGAACTAAAAAGCTACAAAGATAAAAGTATGGGTTACTTAATTGACCTCTGCAAGTTCCATCTCAAAATCCTAAAACATGTAAAAAAAGTATGACGGCGAGCAAAAGGTATACGATAAGTGATTGCAACTCTAAGATCTTACATAACACCAGTAGCGCAAACAGTCATAAAACAAGATAATAAAAGTTCAAAAGACGAAATCCAAGGATGTTGACTTATAGACTTATAGTTGACTTGCAAGTAACATAGTTATCAGACATAGGTGTCGATCAATGACTTGATATGAAAACTTGTGCATTATATCAAAATGGTGTTCAACATGTTACACAACTTATATAGTTAACAGAAAAGAACCTACTTGTGGCCACTTAACTCAATTTTTACATCTCTGAATCAATACAAGATTCCGTCATCAGTCCAACATCAAACGGGCTCATAAATATCCTTCCATCTGCACTTCCTGAGAACAGAAACCTTTCTGCAGGGTCAAGGACCACTGCGGTTATTGGTTGTGGAAAAGATAAAGTTTTCAAAAGAGTCCCTTTTACGAGATCCCATACCTATCGTTAACGAAAAGAAAAAAACTAATTCAGTAACATTTATTATATTCATATCATACTTTGGTACAAAAATATCGAGCACAATATTTAAGTAACCTTGCAAGCGTCATCAAGAGAGGTCGACACAAAAATCGAGCAAGATAGTAAAAGTCCAGTTATGAAGGATTTATAGTCGGTTAAAACACTTAGTGGTGTACGAGAGTATACCAGGTTTGTCTCATCTAGCAAACTGTCATGAAATTATGATGATATATATTGAGGGCTTATTACACACAATTAAATGGTTCGTGAAAACTAGTATATGAAAAAAAAACATCAACATTAATACCTTATCATCGGCCATACAGCTATCATTCCATCTTCAGAACCAGATATAAGAAGAGAAGAATCATTAGAAAATGCCAAGCAGGTTAACGAGCATGCCAAGTCTTAAGCAGTTTCCCATTTATTACCTGATAAAAATGACAATAAACTTCGTAAGCAAACATATAACTGGATTAGGGGACAGTTTCCATATTGTTCATTTTTAGCAATAATCGTACTTACAAACAGTGTTAACCTATTCAAGACATATGATAAGTTTGTTTGAAAGTTACTTGTGATACCGAATAATCAAAATCAACAGCTTCTGGATGTGCTTTTGTCGGTTAAGGTTGTACAAAACCGGTAATTACTTGTTTGATCTGTTAAAATTTAGTTATAAGAAGGGATAATAAGTAACTTTTTTTTCTTAGATATTCAACTGTATTGCAGCTAGTTATGTGGAACTGATTATTTGATACTATATAAGATGCAAAAGTATATATGCTCAGAAGGTCAGTTCTAAAATGCAAATCCAAACAGCCCCTAAGAATCAGGGCAATAAGCCAATAACCGTAACTGGCTAGCAAATTGGCGAAACACGTTAATATTGTTTTTAAATTTTTGTCCTGTGTAAATATTGTGTTTGTGCATAGTTTTTTGACTTTTTTGAGCCTAATATGGTCTACATATATTTACAGGAATAAGAAGCTGTATCATGCTACAATTGTCTAAACATATCAGATTGTTATAACTTTTATCACATTAGATAATTCAAATTTTTCTCTCTATTTATTGAAGCACAAGAAAATGTTGTACAGTATAGGACTCTAGATGTAGCTCAACATTAACATATTTAATTTGTTATCAAGCTACAGCCTTGAAGTTCAAACATAACAACATAAGAAGATCTAATTTGAGCCATACATTCATCGGCTAACATATATGGAAAGAGATAACAATGATTGTATACTAATACGTTTTTTAGAGATGAAAAAAGAAGTATCTATTAATCACGGATCTGTAGGGAGTTTTTCGAAAAGCTAATGACCTTTGAAAGAGAAAAGGTCAAACTTAATTAAAAGAATTCAGTACCTTATCAGTCTCGTATAGTGTTTCATGCTTTGATAGTGCCCTCAATATCCTATAAGCTTCCCTTCCATATTTTTTCATCACAATGGATTCAACCTGCAGAACAAGAGATGTGTTGGAGTTCAAAAATATATTGTAATTTTTCTTAAATAACTTTAAAAAAAAAAAAAAAAAAAAAGGAGAGAGAGAGAGAATGGACCTCCTGGGATTGAGCCTGATCAATGATTTTCTTCAAGTCTGTGCAGCAAAGTAGTAACAAGTGAATACTCAACAAAAGGGTTTTACTCGTCCAAACATGTAAGGCTGGTTGCAAGCTAAAGGTGGCAATATGGACTGGTCAGGCAGGTTAGGTAACGAGCCCACAGCTTTAACATTAAAAAAAATTCCACACCTAATCCAATTTTTACGTTTTTTCAAAAATCTTCCAATGTTGATTCAAAGACCATTTCCAAAGTATCTATTCCTTAGTAATTCAATGTCCTCATGAGAAGATTTCCACTTTCTAGCTTCACGAACTTCTGATTGCTGATAAAGAAACAACAATCAATGACTGCTGCAAGTAAAATTTGCAGTAAGATTAAATTTGTACATAGCACATCATGAAAGAGTAGCTCTTACAAGAATTACAATTTTTAATTTATTTTTTGAATTACTTGCTTTGCCAGGTACCCATATTTTAACAGCTTATCAGATTGCTATTTCTATGTTGTGATTAAAATCATACACATTTACTGTTAAGGTGCTACTAAGAGTACACGTTCTGTCCACATCTTATGCTAGAAGCTTTGGCAAGGCATGCATTCAGCTTAAAATTTCTGATTGACCATACATACAAACTTTAATGTAGCCACTGTAGCTGTATAGCCACTTATATTAATGATTCCAGGCGAAAATGTTTGGTCAAATGGCGCACCTTCCAGAAAAATAAAAACAATCTAATTCGGAGAATTGGAAAAAAAAATATACTGACCGTAGAAGGTGACACGGGTATAACAACAAAAGTAAAGAGTGATTGCTCATTTGGTCCTCATGTTGAGCAAGTTCCTACAAGAAGTTCCCTTTATTTCCTGATACAAAAGCCCCGGTGAAAGGATCCAAAATCAGAACATACCAAATTGTAGTATCATACATTGATGTTAAGAAACCCTATAAACATGAATTGCTTTATATTACTTCTCAAATCTCAACCATGAGTTGATCGTATTGAAAAAAACTTGTTTTTTTGGTAATGTATCATCAATGTAGTAGCTAATGCTACACGAATCGATAAGTATGCAAATTTATTCACATGTGAAGATACATATCCTTTCTTCACATGTGAAGGGTATTCGATATCCTTTCTTCACTTGTGAAGATACATATCCTTTCTTCACATGTGAAGGGCATTCGATATCCTTTCTTCACATGTGAAGGGTGTTCGATATCCTTTCTTCACATGTGAAGATACATATCCTTTCTTCACATGTGAAGGGTATTCGATATCCTTTCTTCACTTGTGAAGATACATATCCTTTCTTCACATGTGAAGGGTATTCGATATCTTTTCTTCACATGTGAAGGGTGTTCGATATCCTTTCTTCACATGTGAAGGTACATATCCTTTCTTCACATGTGAAGGGTGTTCGATATCCTTTCTTCACATGTGAAGATACATATCCTTTCATCACATGTGAAGATACATATCCTTTCTTCACAAGTGAAGATACATATCCTTTCTTCACATGTGAAGGGTGTGTTAGTGCAAATATTACGATATTTAATCTATACATTCTCATTTGTTTTGTTGATGACAAACATGTAACTTGTAATACATCACGTAAAATGTATAAGTTACTTGTAATTATATTTTGTCTCAACACCTCTCGACGACTCAAGTCCTTGTATGCTACAACACAAGTTCGTACATGTTTGTTATGTTGTGCTATGATCAAACCCCCAACAAACCATTAAAACATGTTTAGTTAAATAGTTTATGTATAACAACTAGTGGTTACATATTGGGTAAATATATACATAACTAGTATGTATTATAATGGGTAATATAAATGGGTAGAAACTTAAGTATTTGACCCATTGACCAAATACATTGAATGTAGTTGGGTACAACCCAAAGTCCATGACCCATGGAGCTTGTCCCATAACCCATTGCATGACATCATGCTTATATCATATATGGATAATATCCATAACCCATGGTATTGACCCATACCCATGTGACTAGGTGCATTGCACTCAAGAGATATACTGTATCTAGCTAAAGATCCATGGATCAACCCATGACCCATGACCCATAACCAAAATACGCATGGGTAAAGAGGAGCATCCCACGGATCCCTAGCTTTATGCTAGACGGATCCCTTGTGGGAGGGATCCGTGGGGTCTGGGGAACAGTGGCTATTTTTCTTCTATAAATAGTGAGCCATTTCTTCATTGTTTCACACACCTTTACACATAGTTTCTCTCCACCATCTCTAGCATATTTAGATCATTAGGAAACATGTAATCCACCTTCATCACATATGATCATAATGCTTCTAACTTTCATTTGTTGTAAGCATATTCCCAAAGTGATCCTCCAAAGCAAGCCTAGATATCTTGCATCTTTACCTACTGAAGTGATCACCCATCACTAGCATACAAGCACATGAAGATCTTCTACAACAAGCTTGGGAAACTTGTCATCTTCATTCATAGAAGACTAACTACATCATGCTTTGTGTTCTTGATGTTTAGGTTAGGACTTCATATCCATTAGACACATTGTCTTGGATATTGTCTAGTATCATATTCTTGTATCTATGACTAGACTAGATGGTTTATGTGTTTGTGCCATAAAATACAAGGTTTGTTATGTTGGGCTACAAAACATAACGGGTATCATAGATGTGTCATACATCTATGACTAGACTAGATGGTTTATGTGTTTGTGCCATAAAACACAAGGTTTGTTACGTTAGGCCACAAAACATAACGGGTGCCTAGAAGTCAAGTTACAAGGCATTAGTGAAGGGTGCCTAGAGATCGAGTTAAAGGCATTAGTGAAAGGTGCCTAAGGTGTACATTCGATATGGTGTGATTCGATGTACAAGATAGATTATTAGTATTGGGTCAAATGATATTGATATCCTTGTTGATGTTGTTATAAGGAGTAGATCTCCTTTGGGGTTAGGTGTCGTGTAGTGTTGGGTAGTAGTTCATCCATTGTAATGGAACTCGGTACTTAGCCTAGTACCGGATAAAGGGTAGGAAACATTGTGGTAGGTGTGGTTCACCTTGGTGTGAAAGAACCCGGTGGTTAGCCTAGTACCGGAAAAAGAGTAGGCGATGTTGTGAAGGCTTCTCCGCCATAAGGAGTTGGTGTCGTGTAGTGTTTACGAACTCTCGAGTAGGTGACTCGGGGAGTGGAGTAGGGCAAGGAAGGTGTCCTTGTAGCCGAACCACTATAAATCATCGTGTTGGTTTGTCTATCCTTTTACTTATCGCTTTACTTTTATTCTTGCCTTACATTGTTTATTTTCTATGTGGTTGATGTCTATGTTTGTGATACATACTTGGTCTTTCATATAGTCACAAACTATATTTAACACTTTACGTATTATGACACGCTTGATCAAGAAAAAGCAACCGGACTAATAATGGTGAAACTTGATTTATAATGAACCATTAATCTTGCGGAATCTTATGTGATATTAAGGGGTTGGCCTTACATGCCATAATGCGTTAAATGCATCCTCCCGTCGAGATTAGCAAATGCAATGGTTTATACTATATTTGATACAAAAGTTTTTAAGTTTGAAACGGAAACGTATTCACCCCCGCCCCCTACGTTTTCACAATTGGGATGAAAAGTATTTTGTTGATTTTTTTTGGTGAAGTCAAGCATAATATGAAAAGTGTTTTGTTGATTTTTTTTCTTTGAAGTTTTGTTGTTAGATATCTTGTTAATCAAGCTTGAATAAAGGTAAAAATGGATAATATAACTTCACTAAAAAGTCTACAAAGGTTAAACCTTTTCGTCGGGTCAAAACATGCATTTTTGTAATTATGTGTTAGTTCCGCGGATCCCTCAGGTTACACTGGACGGATCCCTCAAGCAAGGGATCCGTGGTACAGAAGACAGTTTTTGTCTGAATTTCAAAAATTCATAACTAATTAACCGTAAGTCGTTAGAAGTCGTGCCACCTATCGTTTTAAAGGTATTTGAGTCTACTTTCATTTAAAAATGATTTCATAAACTGATTCGAAACAAAAATTTACAGAATCATTGATTTATAATAGAAAGTCATTTTTCGGTCATAACTTTTGCACAAACTTTTGATCTAATTGGAGATGGATGTTTTCATTTTTGAATAACAATGTGTCCTCTTTTGAAATTAAGGTTTTGATCATATTTATAAATATAAAAGAAACTAATCAAGCTTGGTACACATGTTTATATTTAACACAAAGCGATGAAAAGAACTTTTGTATGCTATGCTAAATGATAAATTGTCTTCCTTGCATTACTTGATTACTTGCTTATCTCAAATAGCTTTTGTGCTTATTTGATTGAATAACATATGTGGTTTCTTAACTTGCTATTCATGCTCTTGTTTGTCGATTTAATAATATTCTACTAATCAATGTGCTATTTGAAGGAGTGTTTGGGATAACATCTAGTTTTGTCGAAAATGTTAGTTTAAATACTAGATAAGTCATATAAGTTGTTTAAAACATGTAATACACTAAATGGCTTTTAGATTGAGTTTGTCATGTGTGCAACATAAATATTTTATGTGCTTATATGATTTCTTGTTTTCTTGTATCGTTTTCTAAGAACAACAAGAATGTACATCGGATCATAACCTACACTTGTGTTGATGATGTACTCTCCCGTTTTCCTTTTCATGATCGCTTTCCAAGCTTCATAGTAGGATTGACAACTTGATTATTTCATCCGATATACTCAAGTAAATTATTTTGTAACGCAAATATAATTGTTCATATCCGAAAGTCTAAACTCGAGCTTTCCAACAACATATGTTTGATAAGGTTTTAAAAGGTACCATTTTGAGGGGTCGTTTAAGTCCTTATTTGATCACTTTTGTATCCGTTATTGCTTAATATCGTTCCTTTTCACTTTTTAGGTCTCGTGAAGGCAAAATGCTGGAATGGCACTTATTTGGACGAAAAGGCGCGAATATATGAAGAAAATGGCCAAAGTCGAAATCGAGACACTCACAGTTGCTGAAAGTAGAAGGCGACGGCGTCAGGTGCTATTGGCGACGCCGTCCCAAAATTATTGTGACGGGACAGAACCCAAAACTCGTATTTTCAAGAGACGGCATCTAGTGGTGAAAGAGTAGGCCGTCGCTACTCAGACGGCCTAGATGCAATCCAGACGACGTCAGAAGCTGAAGAGGACGGCGTCACGGACATAAGGTGACGCCGTCGCAAGGTTAACGTGGCCAAGACGAAACCCTAATGGCGGCGACACGACGGCGTCACTAAACATAAGGTGACGCCGTCGCAATTGTAATCTTATATATAGAATCCGAATTTTTCAGTCTTTGTGTGGAGAGTCTTTGGAGTAAAAACCTAAAACCGAACCTAAGGTGTCTTGTACAGTATTTTAGGGTTTTAAACCCTATCTTACATCAAGATAAGTCTTTACTTCATTAATTCAATTATGTCTTTGATTATTTGTGTGTATGCTTGCATGTTCTCCATGTCCGGCTAATTTATTTGTGTGTTTGCTTAGGAAGTATGAAACTTAATTATTGAATATTGATTGGTTGTTTCTTATCTTAGTT
Source organism: Chrysanthemum seticuspe (assembly GCA_019973895.1). Taxonomy (NCBI): domain Eukaryota; kingdom Viridiplantae; phylum Streptophyta; class Magnoliopsida; order Asterales; family Asteraceae; genus Chrysanthemum; species Chrysanthemum seticuspe. Next base: position 168,954,331 of record BPTQ01000008.1, read on the forward strand.
GATTAATGATCTAGTAATGCGATAGATCATTCGTTGTGCACTTAATGCTTGATTCATCTTTGTGAACCTTAGAGTATAATTACCTGAGTAATTGTAGGCTAAACCATCCGAAGAGCGCCTTAGAGTAGGATTCTATAATCTCTAGTGGGTTTGTAGACAAGACCCTTTGGTAAGTTCGAAGAGTTAGGGAGAAACGCATACCCTACAACTTTAGACATACAACGCAACTAGGAATAAGACGTGACACTCAACCATCAATAGGAGATAATTAAGGAGTAATACAAACTAAGTAAACACATCTTTAAACTATCATACGAGCACACATTAATTAGACATAGACTCCCACAACCTTAGTTTAGATAATTAGATAATAGTAGAGTAATCGGTAGAAAAAAGATAAAAAAGATAAAAAATATAAAAAAGATAAAAAATACCCGAGATTCGTACCTTTCCATTTTCATAAAATATAAAAAAGATAAAAAATAATCTTCCTCAACCTTAACCTTAGCGTAGTAACTCCCTACTAGCATTCCTATTCCCCTAGAGAACGATATCGATACCCGTGGCTTACCCTAATTACTACACTACAACGATTAGGTTCACTGCCTAGGGTGTTATAAAACTTGCTCGAAGAAAAGGAAGTTCCTTTGACCCCGAACGACGCGTGTAGCGTTATCAAGTTTTTGGCGCCGCTGCCGGGGAATAGAATAGCTAGTTAGTAGTCCACCTCGTTTAGGTTTCTTTGCTTGATTCCTATCAAGTAAACTCTTTTCTCATTTTTAGATTTCTCTTAGTCTATCCCCCTTCTTCGTGACCTTTGTTAGTAATTCCATCACTTTTCATCATGGAAGGTGATAACCCACTACCATTCATCAACCCACCACCAAATGACCCACCAAGAGCCCGTACTCTTGGTGAATACTCGAGACCAAGCCGCTTAGGCTATAGGAACACCATTGAGCTTCCCGACCAAGCCCAAACTACGGCCCTGCGATCCGACACCATCCGGTTGGTGCAAAACGGATGTGCATTCCATGGACTTCGTTCCCAAGATCCAAATCAGCATCTGAGGGATTTCCTCAAAATCGTCGATTCCATCGACCTTGATGCTACTACTCGGGAGACCACGTGCCTGCGTCTCTTCCAATTCTCTCTACGGGACCAAGCTAGTAATTGGCTTGAGCGACTTCCCGCCGGCTCCATCTCAAGTTGGGATGATCTTACTTCTCGCTTCCTTGCTCAATTTTTCCCACCGGGGAGAACCACTAAGCTTAGGAATGACATCTTGATGTTCCAACAACGTCAAGGTGAATCTCTCTACGAAGCATGGACCCGATTCAAGGACTTACTTCATAAAGTCCCTCATCACGGCATTGATCTTTGGCTCCAAGTCCAAATCTTCTATGATCATGTCAGTCTCTCTCTCCAACAAACCATTGATTATGCCTTCGGTGGAAGACTAAGTAACCTTGATGCTGAGGCATGCTGGGAGGTTATTGAGGACCTTGCCCAATATGAAGAGGAAGGTTGGGAAATTCCAGTTGTTCATGAACACGGGTCAACTCCCCGAGCACAAGCAATTATGAGTATGGAGGCCCAAGTGAAAGCATTAATGGGAGTAACCACGCATGCTGATGAACACACGAATGCGGACAAGGAATTTTTTATCCCAAGAAAATCCAGGCAGGATGAATTTGAGGACATTATGTTGACATTTGTCTACAAGCAAGAAGAGGAAATAAAACGCCTCGAAGCTCAAATGCAAAGAACTCATGACACTTTCTTGGGCCTAGCTAATAACTTCATGTCGAGCATCCGTGGTGAAATCGCAAAGAAAAATACACCTAAAAAGCTTGAAAAGGTGTATGCGATACCCGGACATGCTGGGGTGACTCCCGAACCTTCTCCCTTAGTAAACCTCGATGAATCATATTCTTGCCTAAACACCTATCTCAACGTTCCCCACTTGTTCCATAGAAACACATTCATTGGAATGGTCCACGTATCACTTCCCAATTTTCCCAATGCTAGGGAAAGTTCTTTCGGTTTTAAACCTGGAAAGAAAGGACTTCACCCTCAAGACTTCGGAACTTCTGAGATCACGATTGAAAGACAATTTGACATATGCGTTACTTACCATAGTGGAGATTATTGGTGGAATAACCAAATTGATTTTAAAATAAAAGCTAAGTTTCTTGTCAAAAATAGTAACCAGGTTTTTTATCCGGGCGGACTAAAAAAAAAAAAAAAAAAAAAAAAAAAAAAAAAAAAAACTGTTTTCTTTTACGAAAATTTGGACGTGACGCCGTCACACTTTAACGAGTGACGCCGTCGCTAAGCCATATCAGACGTATTAATACAGCACCCATCTCTTTCATTCTTTACCCTACACATTGTTTATCCGCCCCACACCACACAAAAACGTATTTCCCACATCAAATCCACCATTTTTTCACAGCAATCTCCACAAGGTAAGTAATCTACATTGATCTTTGTCTATTCAATTGTTTTAATTCATGTTCAATTTCATTTTCCCCTTTATTCTCAAATCCGAAAAACCCCAACTAATTTGATCTATTTCGCCCTTTAAATCTTGTTTGATTAGGCGAAGTAGTAGTGTTACCATATGGGGGTTAACTTTGCGAGAAGCCTTTACGGCTTATGAGTCAAAACCACCTGGCCGTTATGCCATTGTTGCTGCAACAAGGGTGTTTGGGTTAAGGGTTATGGTTAGAAACTTGGACTTTTCCCTCGCAAATGTCGGATTCAAAATAATTGGTCGATCTGACGGCGTCAGGTGTATTCTGTGACGCCGTCATTACCGGCTTGTGTCGTCCTTCGCGTCGCAAATGATACTCATTTGCTCTCCACTTATTTGATTTCTTGTTTCAGATGAGCAGAAGAGTAAAAAGGACTAGGGGCAATCTTCTAATGCTCAAGAAAACATTGCGGACACAATCATTGGGTGGGGGGTATTTACTGAAGAAAGTTGTCAAGCTAGTTACAACGATTTACTCCATCAAACTATTGATTCAGGGGCTGTGTTGGATTGGGCATTTCTGCAGGAAAATGATTTGGCTAGGGAATTTTCGAATAGTTTTAGAAGGGATAAATTCACTGATCCCCAATGGGAAAGATTGTTTCGAATAGGAGAGCCCGTATATGGCGAGTTGGTACGTGAGTTTTACGCATCATATCTGCCAAATATCAATGCATGTCAGGATAATATTAATTTCCAAGGGATCCGATTTAGGTTAGGAGGGGAATGGAGGGCAATGTCGACGCTTGAGTTTGGATGGAGGTTGGGACTATATACATCTGAGGATGCTGAGAGTGAGGTTTTTAGGACTCGATTCGCAAATGGAATTACTCATAAGGATGAGATGTTGTGTATTCAGTTCTGGAACACGATTGCTGATGGGGAGTATATTACTGGGGGTACCCTCGCTTCACAAATCCGGGATCCACGGGTTAGGCTCATACATCGATGCCTCACCTTCTCTATCACAGAGAGACATGCCACGAGTCATCGTGTCACCTTACCAGACCTATTCTATCTCTACTGCATACTGGCCGAGGGTGTGTACTGTAACATTCCGTTCTGGTTGGCCGATTACTTGAGATCCGCAAGTGGAGTTAGGTTGGCGGATAGGGTGTATGGGGGCATGCTTATTACCCGGTTAGCTCAATCCCTAGGTATATTGGCAGGAGAGGTACCTTCATTCCTGAATACGATGGCAGCACCTAGGGTCGTCAAGGCTAAATCTCTGAAAGCTATGAATGTCCTGATGGATTATGGTAGAGGTTACGCTTGGTTCCGTTCTCAGCCCGTCATTCAAGGTGGTGATGACGATGATGATGAGGAGCCACAGGTACCGGCACACCAGCAGGGAGGTGAAGCAGGAAGCTCTACTGATAACTACAGGCACATGTCTAGTGGAGATTGGCAGGCCTACCAGGGAGCATGGATGGGGCGCATGGATACATGGATGGCGCAACAGGACCATAGGGCTAACTGGACCTACGACCATACTGTCAGACAGATGCATCATCTATCCATGCGTGATCAGCTTGACCCACATCTCCAGATTGATCCTTTCCCAGGGCGGGAGGAGGATTATCCACCCTATGGGTATTTGGGCCATCTTCCCCCTGGTTATGACTATCGTTATGGACCCCCTCCCCCGTGATTGATGTAGTAGTTTATGGATTAAGTATGGTTGGCTGTTGAAACAATTTTTATTTTGGCATGTAATAATCTTGGACATCTTAATTAGTAGTGACCTTTGAACTATGTGGTGTTTATTTACATGTGGTGTAATTTAGTTTGCATGTATGTTTTATCTTTGTTTATGATTTATCTCTTATATCTTTTATTAATTCTTTATCCTCATGTTTAAATTTGTAAAAATGCTTTATTTTGTTTTTAACTTCGTCTTAATTGCATATAAAGGTATTTTACATAAGGGATAAGTGTAGGGAGGATTACACACGTTTTCAAAAGAAACGTAAACATGAGAATAACAATTAACTAAAAGATATTTATGTTTGTTTGTTCGAGTCAAATGCTTGTATTGAGTCATAATGGATGTTTTGCAGAAATTTTTCCAGATTCTTAAGATGTAAATTTTCCTGAATTTTTTTCAGAAAATCGCAGACCAGTTTTTGTCAGGATAACCTGACGGCGTCGGGATTGCAACCTGACGGCGTCAGGAAGGAGTAAAAACATCAGATTACTTTTTCTCGTTTTCTGAGCTACTTATAATTTTTTGGAATTTTCCAGGTCTTAATTTTCTTAGAAATTCTGTAAACATCCATTCCACAAGCATTATATCCTAGTTTAAATCGAGTCTTATATATATTATTACCGCCGATTTTACGCGAAGGTTTCGTTTGTTTTCTTCAAGTGTGCAGGTTTAGTTTGTCAAGAAGAAGTTACATAAGATTGGAAGGAGCTTCTCACGCAATAATTCTTCTTGGAAAAGAGTTTAACCACCACTTTACACGGATCCTACCGAGCTAATCAGGGGAGTACTAGTTTCTTTCGTTTTTAATTACCTTCTTTTATCATAACTTTGATACTTTCGGGGAACATTGGGGACAATGTTCAGTTTAAGTGTAGGGAGGGAAAATAAAACGGGAACTTTGAAACTATGCTTATCCTTGACTATTTGCTTTGTCCAATTGTGATTGTGTAATAAACCATGAGAAAATGTCGGTTAGGGTAATTTTGGCACCAAATTTAAAATTTTTCATAATATATAGGAGTGGGCCATTAGTCTTAACAAAAGTGTCTCACGGATAGGAAGTTGCATGACTAGCACAAAAACCCTTACCACCCAAATTCCACCCAAAATGTGAGGATCGCCCTTAGATTAGTAGGAATTAAAGCATTCATCTTTAATGCTTAGAGTGTGAACCGGTAGTATATTAGATTCTAGAACTTGTTTTGTGATGCATTCCGAGATCGCAAGTGAGGCTACACTTGTGTAGTTAGGAATAACTAAATGATAAGAGGCATTAGGATAACCCTTGTTTGATACCTGTAATATAATTACTTCTTCCACTTCGGTTGAGTAATTCCCCCACACCCTTTGCTTTGTACTAATCTTTAGTACACGATACCCCTAGTTAACCCCTCAGAGCCTATCTTTTTCGCGGTTCTCGTGATGTTTCGGTTTTTCCGGAATATCAATGAAGAGCATTGTTTACACCCCACCCCCAAATATACACCCAAATCGCCTTAGCCTACCCCTTATGCACTCACTTTTAGTGCAAATGTTTGTTATCACCCTAAACCCTTAGTTCAATTATCTGGTTGCTTGCATAAGTTGCTAAGTCGAGTCATATCCTTTGTATACAGTTTTAGGATGATTGGGATTCATGGAAAAAGTTAAAGTTTATGAAATGACGGGAAGGGAACGTTAAATTCAAATTCCCTTTGTTTGCGTAATAATGTACCCCAAGTGTTTTGATCTTTTCAAATCGGGTCAAATTAGTATTAGAGTAATAAAAACTCAAGTGTAGGGATATGCTTATAAATCCCTAGTATTTTGATGTTATCTTAGAGGATGGTAGAGTAAAAGTGTATAATTAAAAAAAAAAAAAAAAAAAAAAAAAAAAAAAAAAAAAAAAAAAAAATAGAAAAAGAGAAAAAGAAAAAAAAAATAGAGTGATAAAAAAAAAAAAAAAAAAAAAAAAAAAAAAAAAACATACGGGCTACCATCCTAAATCTATCCTTTAAATTTATGTTTGTTTATTTCAGTTATCTAGAGTTTAGAAGTGTCGAGTCTTGTCTTAGCAACGCCATTCTTCATATGCATTTAACATAGAGATTTTTGACTTACCACCACTAAATAGCCTATCCCACCAAACCCTTATTTCCCTACCGTAAGCCTAACGTTACAACCCTTTAAAGACCTCTTTGATAGTCTTTCCTAGGTGCTTACGCCAAAGCGATGGAGGTTTGATCTATTCTCAAGCCTATGGTAATCTATGTACTAGGACCGGTTAATGAGTGTTTATCTTCCATTTCCTATATTGTTATATTTCATTTATACACCCGAGAGAGATGTGAGTATCCAAACACCCCATGTGAGGTGCTAGTATGTAATTTCCGTGCTTGTTATGACTTTTGCGGGGCTTATATGTGTTGTGGACCGTTTTGAATTAATGCTTCATGACCCCTAACTTATAAATTAATTGGCTAAAAGCACATTTGCTTGAGGACAAGCAAATAACAAGTGTAGGGATATTTGATAAGGTTTTAAAAGGTACCATTTTGAGGGGTCGTTTAAGTCCTTATTTGATCACTTTTGTATCCGTTATTGCTTAATATCGTTCCTTTTCACTTTTTAGGTCTCGTGAAGGCAAAATGCTGGAATGGCACTTATTTGGACGAAAAGGCGCGAATATATGAAGAAAATGGCCAAAGTCGAAATCGAGACACTCACAGTTGCTGAAAGTAGAAGGCGACGGCGTCAGGTGCTATTGGCGACGCCGTCCCAAGATTATTGTGACGGGACAGAACCCAAAACTCGTATTTTCAAGAGACGGCGTCTAGTGGTGAAAGAGTAGGCCGTCGCTACTCAGACGGCCTAGATGCAATCCAGACGACGTCAGAAGCTGAAGAGGACGGCGTCACGGACATAAGGTGACGCCGTCGCAAGGTTAACGTGGCCAAGACGAAACCCTAATGGCGGCGACACGACGGCGTCACTAAACATAAGGTGACGCCGTCGCAATTGTAATCTTATATATAGAATCCGAATTTTTCAGTCTTTGTGTGGAGAGTCTTTGGAGTAAAAACCTAAAACCGAACCTAAGGTGTCTTGTACAGTATTTTAGGGTTTTAAACCCTATCTTACATCAAGATAAGTCTTTACTTCATTAATTCAATTATGTCTTTGATTATTTGTGTGTATGCTTGCATGTTCTCCATGTCCGGCTAATTTATTTGTGTGTTTGCTTAGGAAGTATGAAACTTAATTATTGAATATTGATTGGTTGTTTCTTATCTTAGTTGATTAATGATCTAGTAATGCGATAGATCATTCGTTGTGCACTTAATGCTTGATTCATCTTTGTGAACCTTAGAGTATAATTACCTGAGTAATTGTAGGCTAAACCATCCGAAGAGCGCCTTAGAGTAGGAGTCTATAATCTCTAGTGGGTTTGTAGACAAGACCCTTTGGTAAGTTCGAAGAGTTAGGGAGAAACGCATACCCTACAACTTTAGACACACAACGCAACTAGGAATAAGACGTGACACTCAACCATCAATAGGAGATAATTAAGGAGTAATACAAACTAAGTAAACACATCTTTAAACTATCATACGAGCACACATTAATTAGACATAGACTCCCACAACCTTAGTTTAGATAATTAGATAATAGTAGAGTAATCGGTAGAAATACCAACCCCCCAAATCCAATACCCGAGATTCGTACCTTTCCATTTTCATAAAATATAAAAAAGATAAAAAATAATCTTCCTCAACCTTAACCTTAGCGTAGTAACTCCCTACTAGCATTCCTATTCCCCTAGAGAACGATATCAATACCCGTGGCTTACCCTAATTACTACACTACAACGATTAGGTTCACTGCCTAGGGTGTTATAAAACTTGCTCGAAGAAAAGGAAGTTCCTTTGACCCCGAACGACGCGTGTAGTTTTATCAATGTTGAACTAGCTCATCCAACCATTTTTTTTGTTCACCATATGGACAACTTTTAAATTTGTTTTTAACATGACACCTTCGTCACCTTAGTTGTTTCAAGTATAATATTAATAAAAAGAAAAACGAAGCAAAGTGTCATCATTGTTACTCTTTGATAGGCCATTGTAGGAATATAAATTTTCCTAACTTGAGAATGAATATTGGAGAACTTATTGCACTAGAAACTCAATTTGACCTAACGGTTGAATTGCTTCCTTGATAGAAGTTGGGTATGTGAAATCGCCCGTAAAAATGGTCGTGTTTAGCCGTAATTGAGCACCGCTAGTAAAAGTCTCGTATTCATTCTCTCACTTGAGAAATTTATACTCCTATGTTTTTCTAAAGTAAGTTTACAATGGAAATACTTTGCATTGTCTTAGGATTACTAATCAAACAAGTTGTAAAATTAATTTTTCTTTCAGTTAATCACAACCACTTGCCTCATCAAGCGATTATTTTGCTTTGATCGAGAAGAGCTACATGACTTCATGGACGAAGCTCATTGTATGCTAATCATCATCCGTAATAACTAGATTGTCCAAAACTAGCACCTCACGACTCTTTTGTCTTGAACACCATCACGTGCTCTTTTCTTTCAAGACACATACCTTACATGTCATTGTTAGTGTAAATGATTTACTAATCTAGACTGTAAACTTGTTTTAGGCTTCTTGAATACTGCTTGTTAAGTTTGCTAAACCTTTGTGTTATTTGTGAGCTCGATCTCATTTGATTGCCTATATGTGATCTCTACATGCTATCCTTGCTTTGCTTAACATGAATACATGTGTGCTTGCTGTAAAAATCATTAGCTACCATCAATCATTTTCTCTTGATCATTTAAGTCCATCTTCATGTAAGAAACTTAATAGACTGAGTAACTTAGGATATGTAGGTGCTAGACCTTGCTAGAACCCAATCACCTCTTTTTCACCTCATCTGTTAGCCGGATCCCTAGACTTAAGCTAGCCGGATCCCTCTAGTGAGGGAACCAGTGGAACCGTGGAACAGTAGGTACATTATCTCTTTAGATAATCATTTCAAATTTCCATTTTCCACACAAGCACTTGTTCAACACTTAGGATTATCAGTTTCTTATATGTTTATAAACGAGTTGCATTTATATGGTTCTTTACGCGTTCTTTCTTTTCGTTTCATGATTTTATGTGAACAATTTATCCATTTGTATAAATGTTTTCCTTTTGTACTAACTCATTTGGATTCTTGTAGATTGACAATGGTCGATTTCATCATCAAGTCTAGTCGCGCTCATTCACACATTTTTTATATTCCTAATCTTGCATCATCCTAACCATCTTACTCCACTTTTATCACTACTCACAAAGTCATTATGTCTACCACCTCTATTGAGTCATCAACCAAGTCAAAGATTCACCTTGATACCTTTCATCACCATCCCTTGCTAATGTTGAGTCTCTTTATTACCTAGTAAAACTTGACCTCTCATCACCTCTACCACAACTTCCATACCTCTAAGTCATAATGATGATTTCTATCATTATCACCGTGTCCAAGGTCTAGTTCATGAACTACGTGATGAAGTATGTTTCATGTTCTACCAGATCCTACTTGTGTCAACCACAACCTCAAACCACAAGCTACTTATATCAACCATATCCTACAAGTGTCTCACTACCACTACAACTCATGGTCGCTCAACCATTCTCCACAAACATCTATGTTGTCAAAAGCCAAGTGAATTTCGTAATGAAATGCGTCTCATCCCTAAGCACATTTCTTTTTTCTTACCTTGAACAAACCTTACAACCTCTAAAGCAACCATGATGATGCAAGTAGTAGGATTATTCTCTTTTTGACACTAATCCTTTCTTTGTAGGTTCATATATATACACTTTGATGTATGGGATTCTCGTCTATTTATGGACGAATTTTACACTAATTTTTTTTGTAGGTTCTTCTTGACGCCCTTGAGCTAGGGGGAGCTTCCGTCGAGCATTTATAAAGTGCATCATATGACTTACTCGTCCAAGGACGAATATAATTTTGCACTAACTTTTTGTTTTGTAGATTTTCAAAACACACTAGGAGAACTTGACGCTCTTAATAAAGGGGAGCTTTTCGTCAAAGCAAAAACATTGCAGATTTTGCAATAATTTCGTTTTAGCCTTCCTAAAATACTTGACGCCTTTAACAAGGGGGTGCAACTGTCAAGGGGGAGCATGCACACATTCATTCTTCAAAATTCCTTTATGTTTCAACAAAAGGGAGATTTCTTTCTCATCATATATTTTTCCTTTTTCTTTTCTTCTTAACACTAACCTTGATGTAGGTTAAGCCTAAACAATTTGATCCATTGAGCCGTTGGCAATAATGGTTATAATTCAAAGGATCTTTCTATTTTGTGTGTGTGTGATTCTCTAGGTTCCTCTTAAAGGCGAGATCACCACCTTTTGAAGACGTGCAAGCTCAAGGTCATGAGTTGCTAAGCTTCGTCATTAGTGTTTTGTGTTGAAGGTATTGGCGTGGTGTGCCAATTGGAGCAATAAGGTGTTTTCATTTTAACTTCACTAGAAATGATGCAAACTCGCCATTCTTGAGAGAAATTAAGTTTAAAGGACACACCCTTTTTGTTTCGACAAAAGGGGGAGAAGAGTGTAAACGAAGAAGGTAATGTATAGGAAGTACGGACACAAGTAACTTTGACATTTTACCTATCTATTATGTTTACATATATTTTGTCATCATCAAAAAGGGGGAGATTGTTAGTGCAAATATTACGATATTTAATCTATACATTCTCATTTTTTTTGTTGATGACAAACATGTAACTCGTAATACATAACGTAAAATGTATAAGTTACTTGTAATTTTATTTTGTCTCAACACCTCTCGACGACTCAAGTCCTTGTATGCTACAACACAAGTTCGTACATGTTTATTATGTTGCGTTATGATCAAACCCCCCACAAACCATTAAAACATGTTTAGTTAAATAGTTTATTTATAACAACTAGTGTTTACATATTGGGTATATATATACATAACTAGTATGTATTATAATGGGTAATATAAATGGGTAGAAACTTAAGTATTTGACCCATTGACCAAATACATTAAATGTAGTTGGGTACAGCCCAAAGTCCACGACCCATGGAGCTTGACCCATAACCCATTGCATGACATCATGCTTGTTGGAATCACTCCTAAACAGTATTTCAAGTATTTATATTTCATATGTAATAGGTAGCTTTATTATGGCCTTTATGTTTGTTTAAGGTCCAGCTTATGTAGAAGGCCCATAAGCTGAGGCCCAAGCCCAATAAGGAATAGGGAAGGAGAGGGAGTGTTGCCCTAGCTCCTTGCCTATATAAACTATTGTAAACCCTCATTTGAGGGTTGGTTGTTCAAGTTATTCTCTCATTCACTCTTTTGCATAACCGTTTCATATCATACGCATGTGTGTGTGTGTATAGCTTGTTCATCCGCCTTCATCTATTTCTCTATAAGCTTGTGTTGTAAAACTAGTGACCTAACAGTGGTATCAATCGCCAAATAGTTGGGTGTACTCGTTTGTTTTTGAAGTTTTGATTTTGAATCTTACGCGTAGAGATAACGCTAACTTTGTTTATCTTAAAAACTCGTTTTTTACACTTTTTAATCCAAGATTCTTGTACTTTCAATGTTTTGAGGTGTTAAAATACTTGTTTTTGGCAAAAAGTTTCAAACTTTACGCGTGGATTTACGTTTTTAAGCTTGTTTTTGTTCGTGGGTGTCATTCTACGCGTAACCCGTTTAGCAATTTTGGTACATCAAAATTCACACTCTTGTGTTCTTTTGGTACTATTGAAGCTATTCCATAACAAAAAACTGGTTTAGAAATACATTTGGGCAGAATCAAAGTTACGAGTAATCCTACGCGTAACAAAACCCTAATATTACGCGTAAGACTCTCCTTGGTTTGATCTTCAATTTTCTGGTTTATTCCGTGTTTTCTTACTTGGATAAGTCTGAAAATACGTCGACTTTGGATATCTTTTGCACTGTGAAGTGTAAAAGATCATTTGGGCAAAAACCCTAATCTTACGCTTAAGCATACAGCTTACGCGTAGAAAATCTTACGCTTACGATTCATCTTACGCGTAGACCTAGTCCTACGCATAAGGTAATCCTACGCCTAACTTTCTACGCCTAACTTACTGTTTACGCATAATTTTAGTAGTTTTTCCTGCTTACGCGTAAGCTAAAACCTACGTGTAACTCATCTTTGTTACGCGTAACTTTTGGTGTTTACGCATAAGTGTTACTTGGTTCTTGTCTTTTCTACGCCTAAGGATACTTCATCAACAAAGGTTCATTCGACTACAAAGATCCATCTTTACCACACAAGTTTATCATCATGTCTCAACCACCATACTCTAACTATTTCCCTCACACTTATAATCATCAACAACAACAACAATTAACTCCACAACATCAACAATGGAATCAACAACAAGCTATTTATCAACAACAATTTAATCAGCAACATACTCCACAACTTGGTGCAATTCCACAACCACAAATGGTTCAACCACAACCAAGCATTCAAGTTCAACCCTACACAACCGATTTCAATCAACATCCATCACGGACCACTATGAAGGAACCCACTTGGTTTGCTAAGATGTGTGAAGCTTTAAGCAGCCAACAATCAATTCATGAAGCTGGATCACTTGATAGACCTCCAATGCTCACTCCAGGAAACTACGATCAATGGGTGATAAGGTTCTTTAGGTTCTGTGATCTGAAGAAGCCACACGGAAAGTTCTTAAAGAAGGTTATCTTGGAAGGTCCATTTGAGATGCCTACTGTCACTGTACCCGGAGATCCAACTGCTGTTCCACCAAGAGATGAACAAACCAACATTGCTACTGTTGCAGATTTAAATCCTACAGAACTTCTACACTATGAAGCTGATGAACTTGCAATGGAATACATCCTCTTAGGATTACCAAACCCAATTCTTCGTAGTGTTGATGCTCAAAAGACTGCACAAAAGATGTGGGATCATATTCGTCTTCTTATGGAAGGATCGGTACTCAATCAGGAGGATTTGGAATCCAAAATTTACTTGGCTTATGAACACTTCATGATTGAATCTGGAGAGACACTCGAGTCATATCATCATCGATTTTCAGACATCATCAATGATTTGGATAAACACAACATCATCATGCCAAGAATTGTAGTGAATACTAAGTTCCTGAGTAGTCTTGGTCCAGAATGGGAGAAGTATGTCATTTTTCTCCGTCAAGCGAAGAATATGCATCATTCTACTTATGGATTGTTGTACGATTACTTGAAGCCTCATGAGAAGGAAGTTGATCGGGAACGGATTCTCCGTACTCAAATTGCTAAACAATCACGACCGGACAATCAACAACTTGCCTTGTATGCTCAACAGAATTATCCCTCTCAACCAGCAACTCAACCAACTGCTTCCAACACACCTTCACAGCAACAACCTCAACCTCAACAAAATCAATTGGTTCCATACAGCAACAATGCTCAAGCATATGTCAGTGAAGCTACTGAGGAAACAGATCCGTTCGAAGCATTGCAACAAGGATTTGTGATGATTGCTAATGCTTTTGGCCGTTACACCAACAAATCCAACAATCGTATTCGTTCCTCATCTAACACACGGACTCAAGCTGTTGTGAACAATGGACGTGTTGAAGTTCAGAATCGTGATTATGGTCGTCAGATGGGCGGTGGTCAAGGGTTTAATGCTGTGGGTAGGAATAACAACAGAGCTCAAGTGGTGGAACCGGGAAATGCTCAAAATCGGTTAAATGGTCTTCGATGCTACAACTGCAATGAGAAGGGACACCTGGCTAATGCATGCCCAAAGCCAAGGACTAGGGGTAGTGCTTATTTCAAAGAGGCCTTACTTTTGGCTCTTAAGGATGAAGCTGGTGGATCTCTCACAACCAAAGAACAGAGCTTTATGGCAGATGCAGACTCAGATGATGATATGGAGGATTTGCAGGCGAATGCAGCTGTTATGTTGATGGCTAATATGCATGAGCTGCACATGAGTGATACAGGCCCAGTGTATGACACTGATGGCTTGTCTCAGGTACCCGAACAAACCATCATCATATCTGAACTTATATCTCCGCCAATATCTGAATCCGGCACGGATCAGACTGTTCAAAATGAGTCTTCTACATCTTCTTCTGATGATTTTCAAGTTAACCCTGTAGTTACATTTGACGATCAAGATGACCTTATGGTCTCCTTTGATAATCAAATTGACTCCGTGATCGTACTTGAGGATCTAAAGAATGATCATGTTGAGACTCACGTTGAACAAGATGATCTGTTGCCTCATCCGGATTTTGCTCGGTTAATTCAAGACCATAAAATCAAAATGGAGGAATGTTATGCATTAAATCAATCCTTAAAAAGTAAAAATGCACTGTTAACCAAGGATTTTGAATGTTTACAAATGCAACTCAACTTTTTCAAAACTCAAGAAAACCGTGAAAAAGGTTTTGAAGCCGCTTTTGCAAAATCTCATCAAAACGAAAAATATTTAGAGAGACAGATGCGTGATCTAGCCGCCTCGAAGAATGCTTTGTTGTCCGAATTAGAACAACTGAAACATGAACATAAAAAGCAAATTAACGCTCTCACCTTGGAAAATCAAAATGCTAAGGCTGAGTTGTTAAATTGTCAAAAACAGTTCTCCGCATACAAAAAGCATTCAACGAATCGGGTAGATGACCTTCTTGCAGAAATTCTCGGTTTGCAAAAAAACTTAAAGAGTTTAAAACTGTTGTTTACAAACATGGTGAATCAGTAACAGCTATTGAAAAGTTTACCTTAAAACCTAATCCAAATGGATATGGAAAAAATCTAGCTGATTACAAACCAAAGCTTTCACTAAAAACATTCAAACCAACTCCTGAAGTTTCCAGTGCAAAATACAAAATTGATAATACTGTCATGAGTGTTGTTGAATATCATCGTCAAGAGGAATTAGATGCAGAAGACGAGAGTCGATCAAAATTAAAAAATGTTGTTTACAACAAACCTTTTAATTATAAAAACGCGGTCACTTTCGTCACACCAACGGATTCTTCTAACACACCAAGGGTTATCATCAAAACACTCGAGTCTTCTATTGTTAATCCCAAAACAGTCTTTGCACAAACTTATGGTCCTTTACCTTCCATTAGCGAAGTAAACTCACAACCTGAAAATCGAAAAATTCTTCGATATTTTGACATTTTCATGGCTGACCTCAAAATTTTACAACATGAGATAGAATATCGATCTGAAAATCAAAGTTGAACATTTTCAATCGCCTCTGGCGCGAGAACAAAGAGACATTTTTCAGAAAAATCTTTTACCTAATGTTAAAAACTTGAAAAGTTGTGCAATTGCCTGGGAAAAGGATTTTCATAAGGAACTTGGGGTAATGAAAAACGTTTTCGAGAAAACAGAAACATCTATTACTAACACAAAACGGAAAAAGAAAATGTTGAGAAAAGATGTTGATCGACTCTTGGAAGATGTTATCTGTGCTGATATCCATAATGTTGTGCTATTCTATTCGTTGCCATATGCATCTGATCATATCTCTGCTGATATTGTTGACACTGTTGTTACTGTTGAAAACACCGATAATGTGCTTCAGATCGAGTCTTTAAAAGCAGAAAATAAACGATTACACACGGAAATTCACAATGCAAAACGTCGTCTTCAATGGTGTGAAAAAGATATTCACAACCATCAACTTAGTTTTCAAAAGAAAATCGCTCAATTGAGTGCACAATCTTCTGATCCTAAAATTGAGCAACTGGATGATCAAAACGTGTCTTTGAAAAGTCAAATCTCAAAATATGAACAAGAACTTTTAAAAGTTAAACAGGAATATGGTGTCATATTTGATTTACTCAAAAAGACTCGAGATGAAGCATCTAATGAACTTGATCACTATCTTGGTCACACTAGAGATGTCATGAATTTTGCTGGTAATATTCGTTCTGAAAATCAAGATCTGATTCACACCATCTCTAAGTTACGGGAAATGTTAGGAAAGTATGAACAACTCCCGCCTACTGTGATTAAGAGATTAGCACCAGTCACACTTAGTAATCGTGAACCTAGAATTCCCACTGCCAAATCACAAGTTGCTAATGTGTTTCCCTCTACTGAAACAGGAATAGTTGCATCTTTTCCAACCGTCCGCACTTCACAGCCTAGGAGCACTCAAACGAAGAATAGGAAGTTGCGACCTAAGAAAAGATCAATAAGGAATGCTAAAGTAGAAGAACACCCTAGGACTCTGAATAAAACTCATGTTACTTCCACTATAGATGTTGCGTCTGGCAAATGTAATAACAATAGTGATGTAACGAATGCTAAACCGTTAAGTACCTTTGATATTCAGTCTGATGCACCTTGTGATATTTGTCAAAAGAATATGAATTCTGATTGTCATGACAAATGTGTTGCTAAAGCTATAATCTCTAGATTACGGAATCCTAAGAATCGGAATACCTCTAGGCCCACTAATCATTCTAAGTCTGTGCTTGGTAAACCACCATCTTTAGATTCTAAGGCAACCATTGCTATCACAGTAGCTCCCGCTTCACCTCCTAAGAATGTAGTACCACCTAGTGCTTTCACTAAGACTAAAGCAAAGAGTAGTTATAGATGGCAGAAATGGATATATAACACACTAGGATTTAAATGGATGCCTAAAATTATAAATGTGTGTATGTCTAACATATCTGCTTCGGAACCCTCTCACATTTCGGGTTCCACATCTACTTCTATTCCATCTGTGTCGTCTGTGTGTAATGCAGGTGATACAGATCATTCTCTGGATTGTTGATAGCGGATGTTCCCGACACATGACAGGCAATCTCAAACTGTTATCAAACTTTATTGCAAAGTTCATTGGCACTGTCAGATTCGGGAACGATCACTTCGCAGCCATCATGGGCTACGGAGATTATGTTAATGGGAACATCGAAATCAGCAGGGTTTACTATGTGGAAGGCCTCGGTCACAATCTGTTTTCAGTAGGTCAATTTTGTGATGGAGATTTGGAGGTTGCTTTCAGGGAGAAAACTTGTTTCATTCGTGATCTACAAGGAAACGACCTTATGTCTGGCTCGCGTAATTCTAGTCTCTACACTATCTCTATGCAAGACATGGTTGCTTCCTCTCCCATTTGCTTACTTTCAAAGGCAACATCTACAAAATCATGGCTATGGCACCGTCGTCTCTCACATTTAAACTTTCAAACCATCACCAACCTTGCTCGACACAAACTAGTTGAAGGACTCCCACGATTCCGGTATTCAAAAGATCACCTTTGCTCAGCCTGTGAACAAGGGAAAAGCACTCGTGCTCATTTTCCTTCAAAGGTGGAACACAGCTCTCAGCATGTGCTTCATCTTCTTCACATGGATTTGTGTGGCCCGATGCGCGTGCAAACGATCAATGGAAAACGCTACATCTTAGTAATTGTTGATGACTACTCACGATGGACTTGGGTCTACTTTCTTCGTAGCAAAGACCAAGCTCCACAAATGATCATCACCTTTCTCACAAAGATACAGGTTCAGCTCCGCAACACCGTCAGAATCATCAGAACAGACAAAGGAACTGAATTTGTTAACAAAACCCTTCGTGAATTTTATGAGAAAGTGGGAATTCAGCATCAAACATCTATTGCACGGACACTTGAACAAAACGGAGTAGTTGAAAGACGAAACCGAACGATAGTGGAAGCTGCAAGAACAATGTTAATCAATGCTAAACTTCCAGATTACTTATGGGCAGAAGCTGTATCTACTGCATGCTATACTCAAAACCGTTCTATGATCACAAAACGCAACAACAAAACACCTTTTGAGCTTGTCCACAACTATAAACCGAACCTCAAACACTTTCATGTATTCGGCTCCCTTTGCTATCCGAATAATGATCGTGATGATTTTGGAAAGCTCAAAGCAAAAGCTGATATTGGAGTCTTTATTGGATACTGTGACAATTCTAAAGGTTTCCGAATCTGGAATCGTCGAATTAAGGAGGTAATGGAAACGATTCATGCTCATTTCGATGAACTCACGGAGATGGCTTCTGAGTATAACAGCTTAGAACCCGGTCACAACCGTTTAAACTTCCCTCAAACCCCATCATCAGCTGAAGAAAGCCCTCAGCTAACTCATCAACAAATGGAAAGGTTATTTGCTCCTCTGTTCTGTGACGATATTGATGAACGTGCTCCTGGTGTATCCGCTGTTTCCGCTGCACAACCTGATCATATTCCTATACCTGATACACCTGCTACAACAACTACTGTTGAAGATGCACCTACACCAATTGACTCCAACACAACAGTTGAACACACCGCTTCCAACAATGATGAACCAGCTGATGATATTCTAAATGAAGTACCCCCACCTGCAGATTTTGATCCAAATGCGTTCTTCAACCCGTTTGCAAATGAGACTGCTGCACCAGATGTTGCGAAATCTTCAACAAACCATTTGAATCCTCAGAATCTGCACAATGTATACCAACATCAACCCTCTACACATAGATGGACTAAAGACCATCCTCTGGCTAATATTATTGGCAACCCGAATCAACCAGTCGTTACGAGACAACGTCTTCACTCAGATGGTGAACACTGCATTTATGCACTCACTGTCTGCCAATCTGAACCTAAAAACATTAAGGATGCAATGACAAAAGACAACTGGATTGAATCCATGCAAGAACAACTCAACCAATTCAAACGTCTTGAAGTATGGGAACTGGTTGAAAGACCAACAGGGGTCTACGTCATTGGTCTAAAATGGATTTGGAAAAACAAATTGGATGCTGAAGGGAACGTCATCCGAAACAAGTCACGTCTAGTTGCTAAGGGTTATCGTCAGGAAGAAGGAATAGACTTTGAAGAATCTTTTGCTCCGGTTGCTCGTCTTGAGGCTGTTCGGATATTTCTCGCGTTCGCGGCTCATATGAACATGACGGTCTATCAGATGGATGTCAAAACGGCGTTTCTCAATGGGCAACTTAAAGAAACGGTTTATGTCAGCCAACCAGACGGATTCGTTGATCCTGAGTTCCCGAACCATGTCTACAAACTGAACAAAGCTCTATATGGTCTCAAACAAGCCCCTCGGGCATGGTACGATAAGCTATCATCCTTCCTCATTGCCAATAATTTCACCAAAGGCTCGGTTGACCCAACTCTTTTTATACAATATCACGGGGCACACATCTTAATTGTTCAAATTTACGTGGATGACATCATTTTTGGGTCAACACATAAAAAGTTTTCAATCGCTTTTGCAAAACTCATGAAGAAAAATTTTGAAATGTCCATGATGGGTGAACTTACGTTCTTTCTAGGACTGCAAGTTCATCAATCACCCCGTGGTATTTTCTTGAGTCAGTCCAAATATGCCCTTGAACTGTTAAACAAATTTGGAATGAATACCTGTGATACTTATGCCACACCAATGGCTCATACCAAGAAATTAGATGCTGATTTACATGGGAAATTGGTTGACCCTACCAAATACCGAAGTATTATTGGGTCTCTCATGTATCTAACAGCTAGCAGACCTGACATTGTCTTTGCCGTTTATCTATGCTCCCGTTATCAGTCGCGACCAACTGAAACCCACCTCTCTGAGGCTAAAAGAATCCTCCGATACATCAAGTGAACCATTAATTTGGGGATCTGGTATCCGAAGGATTCTGGTTTTGAACTAATCGCTTTTTCAGACGCTGATCACGCAGGATGCTTAGACTCAAGGAAAAGTACTTCAGGAGCTCTACAATTTCTCGGTGATAAACTGGTGTCTTGGCAATCTAAGAAACAGGACTGTACATCGCTGTCATCAACCGAAGCAGAATATGTAGCCATGTCCGCGTGTTGTGCTCAAGTCATTTGGATGAGAACACAACTCAAAGACTATGGTTATGTATTTGACAGAATCCCGATGTACTGCGACAATCGGAGTGCCATTTCAATCTCGTGCAACTCAGTTCAGCACTCGAAATCAAAGCATATCGATCTACGCTATCATTTCATCAAGGACCACGTGGAACAGGGTACCGTTGAATTATACTTTGTGGGTACTGAATACCAATTGGCAGATCTGCTCACCAAAGCCTTGCCTCCCGCAAGGTTTAATGAGTTGGTCCACCGAATTGGTATGCGGTGTTTGACTCAAGAGGAATTGGATGACCTCTTAAAACAGTCTTAAAAACCTGTCAAACACCAAAACATCTTTTGTACATAAAATTTTCAAAAACAAAATACAAAAATATAAAATCCGATAAAACAACAAAAATATTCTTCTAATCTATATTTCTTTCAACATGGTAAGTACATTTCTTCCGTCAACACTTTTATCTTTCAAAATTTAGTATTTTTCCGATCAAGTGTTGAGGGGGAGAAAATAATCCATTAACTGTCTCAAAACATCTGTGTACTTGCATGTTATCACATCTCGGTTGATTTTTTCTACAAATGGTGGTAAATTTCTGGTTCATTGACACTCCTCGGACTTTAATTAATAACCTTTCATTATTTTCTCAAGTCGAGGGGGAGTGTCGTCAAGTTTCTTTCCCAAAAATCTTCGTTTGGTAACCAAAATGGAAGTTAAAAGGCTTTGTGTGAAAAAGGAAAAGGTGGAGGGACTATAACTGTCAAAACCTTAAAGTTACTTTATACAAAATACTCCACCCACCTCATTTATTTCCATCACATTAATTATTTCACCTAATATCATCTACGGTCCATATTCGTTTTACAAATCCGTGCTTTCGATTATCAATCTGTAAGTGTTTCTGTGTTTGGATCATGTTTCTAAACAATGGTTTTGAATCTCAAGTAAATCCTACGGCTAAAACATGTTCTACGAGTGATTTTGTGTTCTACGCTTATGCGTAAGAACACACAATCAATACTTGTGTGTTTGGGGTAAAATGATTTGTGTCAAAACGTTCTTATTACATCACTGATACCAGTTTAACCTTCAAATTCCACCCAGAACCACTAATTGAAGATTTTTGAAAACTAGGGTTTATAAGTCGATTTGGGTACTTTCGAATGATAAGTGATTTGATCAAAAAGATTGTTGTATTATACTCTTACGTTGTTGAATTGATGATTTCCATAGTCTATAACCACCCAGAAACACGAATTGGACATCAATTCGAAACTAGGGTTTAAAGTTCATAAACTTTGGGTGTTTTTGATTCACTGCATAATAAGTGTTAAAACTTGGTCTACATGTTCTCACAACGTCTATGATATACCAGAAAAAGTTTGGTGCTTAATCTATGGCTAGAATCCATACGCGTAGATCTAGGGTTTAGTCTACGCGTATGCAATTCTATGCATAACTGTGTAACATATGTTAATGCCATGATCTATTGATAAAATGAATGTATGTGTTAATGTTGATGATTTGATGGATTTATTTTAGGCCTTTGCTACACGTAACATTCAGAATCAAGGTGGTTACTAATCTACGCATAAGGATCACCTTACGCGTAGCTTGTTATGCGTAAGACTTGTCTTACGCGTAGCTTCTACGCATAAGGTTCTACAATGGACTACGCGTATCCTGTGAAGGATATGCGTAAACAGTAAACCCTACGCTTAAGGTCAACTCTTACGAGTAGCCTTACGCGTAAGGTTAATATATGCCTACGCATAAGGTCTCCTTTTCCTACGCGTAACATTTCTTACGCGTAAGTTAGGATTCTACGCGTAAGCCTACGCCTAAGCATATATCATACCTGTCTACGCGTATCTTTGCCAAAACTACGCTTAACCCTGGATTGTCCTTCATGATGAATTGTTACTTGTACAAACTTGCAAATAAACTAATCATATCATCACGAATCCAAAAATGTCACTAATAAACTTAAATCGTCTGATATGTTGTGAAGCAATAAGTGATAAAATAAACTTTAAAACTTAAATTTAACTAACTCACGAAACATTTCACGACATCATTGAATTATTGAACATACAAGTGACTTAGGACTCGTAACAATCATTGACACTGTACATTCAATAACTAGACAATAAGACCTTCTGTTGACTAACATTATGTCTTTCGATATGTTGGTTCTTTTGGCTAATGTTATTTCAGATCACGACATGGCTGAACAAATGAATGTGGATGCACCTGAAGTTCTCTCCATTGCTGATATCTACCCTCATGGCTATCCAATGAAGATTGGAAAGAATAACCTCCGTGTTGACTTTGACACCCTCACTTGCTCTGAATCTTCATGTCTTATTGCTATCGATATTCTGAAGACTCATCCGTATCAGAACATGCTTACTCACTCTGCAACCATTCCTGAGATCTACATCCAACAGTTCTGGAACACTATGGAACGGGTCAAAGGAAGGACTGCTGTGACGGTGACCCTGAACCACAAACAAGTCACCATTACACCTGCAGACTTAAGGGCTGCTCTCCTTATTCCTGAAGTCAATCCAACCAAACTTTATGCCACACCTGCTGAAGAGTTAACTCTCCAATTCTTAATCAATATCGGTTATGACGAGGCTACAGGAGTAATCTCTAAGCACTCTCATGTAGAGCTTAAGAGTATTCCTCAACCATGGAGAACACTCTACATGATCATCACCAAGTCTGTTTCTGGTCGTGATAGCGGCTATGAGCATCCTAAGCTCATAGAACTGCAAATATTTTGGGCATTCGTCAACATGAAACACATCGCTATTGAAGCTCTGATTTGGGATGACATGATGTCATTTCTCAGCAAACTTGGCTCAAAGATTCCCTACATCAGATATACTAAACTGTTGATACAAAGAGCTCTTGGACTTCATCCTGATGTTCCCAAAAGGCTCAATGACCCAGACAATCACGACATGTTGACGGAGCCTATTCTTTCTGTAAGAATCAAGGAAACGTCTACAAAGAAACAAGGTGCCGTGCTCCCAGATTTCCTTCTAACTGAAGATGTCAGAAAGCTCGAAACGTACAAGAGATATCTGGAAGCAGTCAGACAAGGCAAAGTTGGTCATCTTGATGAAAAATCTTCTGGAACACCTGTCAGGAGAACCAGAAGAGGAAGTGCAGGAAGCACAACAAGTTCTGTTAGTCAAAGGAAGGTTCCTAAAAGGAAAGCTCCTTCTATAAGGATTGTTCCCGTAAAGGAAGCCGAACCTATTCCCACACTTGAACCTCAAAGACAACTTAGGGATGAGAGCTCTGAAGATACTGAGACAGATGAAGAGGTTCATTACTCTGCTACTGCAACCGAAACACCTGCCTCAGTGACAAAACCTCCAAGTCCTCCAGCTGTCCAAGAAAAAGGGAAGACTCAAGCTATTGTACCTTATGATGAGAGCTCTGAAGAAGAAGAAGAAGAGCAATTGGATAAATCATACAGGAAAAAGTTTCACAACGTCCGACACATTCAAAAGGCCGCTGAATTTGCTAAAGATCAAATGGGTGGCCCCGGAGGATCAAGTGGTGCTGCCCACTCCTCTCCAGATCCTGATGCGGTTAATCAACCCGATAAGGGATCTGGTACAACCACTCTTCTGCAACAACAACCGCCGGTTGAAGACACCATCGTGTATGATTTTGAGAAACAGGAAACTGAGAAAGAAAAGTCTAAGGATGACGAGGATGATTATACAAAGTTTCTTCTAGACAGTCCAACTCACTCAAAGGAGAAAACCTCAGAAACTCCTAAGGACATGAAGTCTCCTCATGTCTCCTCATCATCGGACTCTTCATCTCATTCATCACCACCACCATCAACTAAGTCAACCAGATCATCATCCAAATCCGTGAAGAAACCACCCAAATCTTGGATTTCTCAAACACATGCAAGAATTGTGAAAGCTGTCAAACAAGTTAGAAAGAAGGACATGCTTCAAAGAAAACTTAATTGGTATGCTGAACAAATGCAGTACTTACATGATGAGAATGACGAGATGCGGAAAGATAGGAAAGCTATTCAGGAATTCATGAGAAGTCATCGTCAGGGGGAATTGAATGAAATGATTGAAGGTTACACTCAAAAGTACCTTCAGGATGTCGTTCCTAAAGTCCAAAAGGAACTAGAGAAGTCAGCAAGAGACCAAACCCACAAGTTTCTTCTCGACACTGTCCCCGGTGTGACTAGAGAAATATTTTCCAGACAACTCACCCCTAACATCGTCGAATTGGTTAAACATACAATGGCCAAAGAAGCTGATCTCTCTGAATCTGAGTTAATCGCTAAACTAGTGATGCAAATGTCAAAGCGATCTGGAACGTTTACTTCAGATGAAGCTAAATTTTTCGAAGGTCTACTTGCTTTTCAACTCAGTTCATCATGCAAGGAGTCAGCCGATCAACCCAAACGGCCAAGAGATGACGATGATAAGGATAAGGACTCTGCACCTAAACGTCAGAAGCAGTCTGGTCAATCTACATCTATGCCACCTCCTCCACTTCGGACTTCTTCTCAACATAAGTCTCCATCACCTCGGTCTTCTACTGATAAACCTCAGGACGATTCCGAGTTACCACCCCGGACTCATAAAACTGGTGATCACTTTGAGTATACGGGTGGTGACGATGAAGAGGTCCCTGAGCCCCGACAACAACCCACCTCACCAAAACAAGTACAGAAACCAACATCATCATCAAGGCCTTCAAAACAGAAGAAGAAAACGACTCTGAATGACGTCGTATCATGGCTTGATGACGATAATACTGCTGAATTTGATTGGTTTGCTACTCTTGTTAATGACACTCCCTACCCTGAAGAAGGTCAAGAATTGGTAGACGGTAGTACCTTGGAGCATGAAAAAATCTTGCAAGAAAGATTCCGTGTGAAGAAGATGACGAAATCCGAGTTGAAGCGCATCAAGAATGACGCATTCCTTCTGTTGAAAAACAGCTCGGAAAGTGCAATCGAGGTTGAATATCACCTTGAAAACATTGCTCGAGCCATGTCTAACAACATGGATTGGCTCAACCCAGAAGCAAACATTGACTTCACTAAACGGAACAACCCTCCATATTACACTGACTGGACCAAACCTCTACCAACAATCGGCCAACCAGATGAACCAAGGATCCCCTTCAGATATTTCTTCAACACAGACCTGGATTTTCTTCTCCATGGTGGCGACGGTTCAAGAAAATACGCTACATCATTAACTCTTCCATTCCCAGCGGCTACCTACTCAAACTGCATAGCTATCGAGGAACGTGCAAATCACTTGTTTTCTGACAAAGTGCATGCATACGACCAAGATGCATTGTATGGGATTCATCATTGGCCTGAACGCCGAAGAATCTACTACAGAAGCTGCCTGGTTCAGAAGTCTCAACATGAAGTGTATTGCTCAAAGAACATCGTGGCCATCAAACACATTGATCTCAAGTCTAAGTGGGACTACACATTCTTGAAGAATATCATAGTCAAACGACAAGATGAACAGGACTATGAATTCTCAGAGGCTGACTTTGAGAACTTGTCACTCAACGACATCGAAGACATGTATCTTGCCAAAGTACAGGGTCGTATGAGACAATTCTCGACTGAAATTCAACGTGAATTCATCAAGTCAGTTCTCATCTTCATTAGACGCATTGTGATCAAAGAACGTGTCGAAGATATCCAGATGGCTGTTGAATCATATCAGAAACGTGTAAACTTCACTCCACCACAGCTTGATCTTCCTGACATCAACCAGCTCAAACAACTTACGCTCATCAGCAAACCTTTCGGCATTGTTTACCGCAGTGAACTTCGCAGAAACTGCTTAATGGCGTGTAGTGAGCTCCATAAATTCGGGGATCATACCTTGAAGATGGTTAGGGATGGATTGGCGTACAGATTGAAGGATATACGCTTAAAGGTTGGGAATCCTAAGCGCTGGAACTCTCAGGATAGAAGGGATGTGAGAAGGATCATCACCATGATTGATGACCGGTTGTTCAGAAGGGATCAGTTCAGACGCTTGGAGAGCTATGTTGGTGGTCGACCCAGGAGAAACATCACCGGATTTCAACGCCCTGTGCGCACTCCTGGGAACATCACTGCACTTCCTGGTACCCCTTGAATTGTTTCCTTCATATGATTTTGGATGAATGATTTTATATGTGAATGGCTTGTGCACACATAACAGTGTACAACCCGTAATGGTCAAGAAAGGACCCTGTGGTACGCCTCAGTGCCACAATCCTTATAAAAGGAGCGAAAGCTTCTTAATTTTTGAGTAAAACCTATCAAACCTTTCATTTTTCAAGGTTTTGCTCAAAAAGACAAGTACTTCCCCATATGATTTCCAAACCTCAACCGTTTATATCACTAGTTGAGGGGGAGTATTTGATAACAACTTTGTTCACAAATTGTTCACAGTGGTCACTCTTCCCGCAACACTCAAAATGGTCATATTTATTCTCAAAATGTTTCAAAAATAACATCTAATATGCCATTTTTGAGGGGGAGAAAATTATGTGATAAGAAATATGTTGTACAAAATGCAAATGAATCTGTGTACCTCAGACTTAACCTACGAATTGACGGTACTAAACTGTTAGTAACTCGAAAAGACTTGTCCTGGACGGGTAATAATTTCAAGCTAGTTCGCTAGTGATGTAAACGTGTCTCGCAAAGGACTTGTCCAAGTAGAAAGTACCATTCGAGAAACTCTTGATAGACATGAACTCTGACGGGTATGACAACCTTTCGAGGTTTGTCTACACCTTCAAGATAGTTATTAGAGCTAGTTGTCACCTAAAAGCTGACAATGTATCTCTTTAACTATTCAACGTAACCGTGTCTCGCGGGAGATTGTCTATCTTCAGTGAATCAATTCAAAAAGTGCGCGCTCTTTCCTCACTGTGCATTTAACCTTTAAAAACTATTAAGCACATGTGGAGGGGGAGTATTTATGCAAAAACTTATCTCTCACTGTGGTTCAAACATGTTTTTCATTTACAAACCCTTTGAGAGATATTTTAACTTACAGTGGTTATAATGGCAAACATAGGTTAGTCATGGAGTTATAAGGTGACTAAGGTTAGGAATAACCGTCCTATGATCCGCCAGAGCCGGAGGGATCTACCCAAGGACACTACCATTAGTTAGTGTTAGAAGTCCTTAGGAATGATTATAAAGAGGAGAAAATGAGAATCGGAGAAAGAAGGAGTTGAAGAATCAAAAAGAAATGTAAAGTAAAGGGTGAAAAGAAATAGCCCTCCAGATTATTCAACTTAGGGCAGACACCGGGTTCAATTCATATGCTACTGGTTGTCACTTAGTGACACCGGTATTGAAGATTAAAAGTCGTCATGGACCCAGTGACGCATGCACTAAGCCTTCTTAGCCACTCAAGTTTCTCTCAACAGAAGCTTGAATTCTCACAGGGAACCCTACATAAACTATTGGCTTTCTCTTAGAGATCGCTGGTATTGAAGAAGGAGACCCTCTCCCTAGTCTCCGCTCAGGAAAACCAAAACGCACTATTGAGTCTAGAGCCACGAGATTCATCAAAAGATCTCTTAGGAACACTTGACATTTAATCACTTGTTGATCAACAAATAAGATCTTCAGTGATTCAGTGGTTCATATCGAGTCCTTCACAGATCTTAGCAATCTGTCGAGAACATTTATGAGAGGTTCACATCTGTGATCCTCAGTGATTGAATGGAAACTCCTGCCAGGGTCAACACCTAACAGCCCTGACAGCAGGTCACTTCGGTAACTCCCCGTGGATTACGCGGTATGTGTCTCAAACGGTCTACAGTCGTGAGGTGATGCTTCGGTGTACCTCAGCGACTCATCTGAACTGTAGATGTATTTCGGTACATCGCGTTATCTCACTTGTGGGACTCCAGTTCAGGAACGGCCTTTGTAAGAATTAGAGTTGTGTTTTCACACTATGCTGTTAACACTCTCGAAGTTCAAACCTGTAAGTGCCGGAAACCGCTTATTACTAACCGTTTGCAATGTTTTCTTCTTATGGAAACTCCGGAGCGGGATGATCGTGCTGATTCTTCTCATGTTCACACCAACATCATCACTAATGGAAGTTCTATTCAAAAGCAACACAACCGTCAGAATGATTCTTCGTCAAACCAAAGAATCTACAAAGTTAAAGACTCAGAGAACTTCATCAATATTGAATTCCAACGTCATAGAGCGTGTGAGCATGTTGAAGAATGACGTGGAGACACTGGAGCAGCGAAGCAGACCTGAGGCAGACTGATGCAGATAACAACATACTATCACTTTCACCACAAAGAACAATGATCAAAGAACAAAGTCAATGATGACGTCAAAGCAGAACTGTTCATAGTTAACGATCTCTCTACACTGGGGAGATTGTTCGAATCAAGACTATTCCTCTCACAAGAAAGAAGAATGTCAGATGACGTCACTGCTACTATTACATCAACGCCTTCACCGTTTACATTCATATATACTTGAGGGGGAGATTGTTGGAATCACTCCTAAACAGTATTTCAAGTATTTATATTTCATATGTAATAGGTAGCTTTATTATGGCCTTTATGTTTGTTTAAGGTCCAGCTTATGTAGAAGGCCCATAAGCTGAGGCCCAAGCCCAATAAGGAATAGGGAAGGAGAGGGAGTGTTGCCCTAGCTCCTTGCCTATATAAACTATTGTAAACCCTCATTTGAGGGTTGGTTGTTCAAGTTATTCTCTCATTCACTCTTTTGCATAACCGTTTCATATCATACGCATATGTGTGTGTGTATAGCTTGTTCATCCGCCTTCATCTATTTCTCTATAAGCTTGTGTTGTAAAACTAGTGACCTAACAATGCTTATATCATATATGATAATATCCATAACCCATGGTATTGACCCATACCCATGTGACTAGGTGCATTGCACTCAAGAGATACATTGTATCTAGCTAAAGATCCATGGATCAACCCATGACCCATGACCCATAACCAAAATACCCATGGGTAAAGAGGAGCGTCCCACGGATCCCTAGCTTTACGCTAGACGGATCCCTTGTGGGAGGGATCCGTGGGATTCGGGGAACAGTGGCTTTTTTTCTTCTATAAATAGTGAGCCATTTCTTCATTGTTTCACACACCTTTACACATAGTTTCTCTCCACCATCTCTAGCATATTTAGATCATTAGGAAACATGTAATCCACCCTCATCACATATGATCATAATGCTTATAACTTTCATTTGTTGTAAGCATACTCCCGAAGTGATCCTCCAAAGCAAGCCTAGATATCTTGCATCTTTACCTACTGAAGTGATCACCCATCACTAGCATACAAGCACATGAAGATCTTCTACAACAAGCTTGGGAAACTTGTCATCTTCATTCATAGAAGACTAACTACATCATGCTTTGTGTTCTTGATGTTTAGGCAAGGTTGTAAAAATCGCTAGGCGCTAGTGAGGCGGTTGGGTAAGGCCTAGCGATTAATCGGTTAGGCGGGGATTAATCGAGGATTAATCAGATTGGAATTTTTATGCACAAAAATGTAATTTTAGATATTATATTATTTTATATGTATGGAATAAGCGTATTGCATCAAAGTTCAAATATTTCAAGTGTTCAAATATAGACATAATACATAATTCTTCAAAGTTCAAAGTCAAACATAAATATTACTTGGTGTGTTGATCATTTTTAAGCGACATCTGACCGATTTTGTCCGATTAATCGGTTTGTTGACCGATTTTTAAGTGATTTTGTCTGATTTTTAAGTGATTTTATTGACCAATTTTTAAGCGCTTTTGTCCGATTAATCCGATTAGACCGATTTGGTCTGATTAATCGGTTTGTTGACCGATTTTTAAGCGATCTTTGACCAAACCGATTAAATAGGCCGATTATGATAAATCAAGGCGCTTAGTGAGCGATCAACGATTATACGAGGATTAATCGGCCGCCTGGGCCGATTTTTACAACAGAGTGTTTAGGTTAGGACTTCATATCCATTAGACACATTGTCTTGGATATTGTCTAGTATCATATTCTTGTATCTATGACTAGACTAGATGGTTTATGTGTTTTTGCCATAAAACACAAGGTTTGTTATGTTGGGCCACAAAACATAACGGGTATCGTAGATGTGTCATACATCTATGACTAGACTAGATGGTTTATGTGTTTGTGCCATAAAACACAAGGTTTGTTATGTTAGGCCACAAAACATAACGGGTGCCTAGAAGTCAAGTCACAAGGCATTAGTGAAGGGTGCCTAGAGATCGAGTCAAAGGAATTAGTGAAAGGTGCCTAAGGTGTACATTCGATATGGTGTGATTCGATGTACACGATTGATTAGTATTGGGTCAAAGGATATTGATATCCTTGTTGATGTTGTTATAAGGAGTAGATCTCCTTTGGGGTTAGGTGTCACGTAGTGTTGGGTAGTAGTTCCTCCATTGTAATGGAACTCGGTACTTAGCCTAGTACCGGATAAAGGGTAGGCAACGTTGTAGTAGGTGTGGTTCACCTTGGTGTGAAAGAACCCGGTGGTTAGCCTAGTACCGGAAAAAGAGTAGGCGACGTTGTGAAGGCTTCTCCGCCATAAGGAGTTGGTGTCGTGTAGTGTTTACGAACTCTCGAGTAGGTGACTCGGGGAGTGGAGTAGGGCAAGGAAGGTGTCCTTGTAGCCGAACTACTATAAATCATCGTGTTGGTTTGTCTATCCTTTTACTTATCGCTTTTCTTTTATTCTTGCATTACATTGTTTATTTTCTATGTGGTTGATGTCTATGTTTGTGATACATACTTGGTCTTTCATATAGTCACAAACTATATTTAACACTTTACGTATTATGACACGCTTGATCAAGAAAAAGCAACCGGACTAATAATGGTGAAACTTGATTTATAATGAACCATTAATCTTGCGGAATCTTATGTGATATTAAGGGGTTGGCCTTACATGCCGTAATGCGTTAAATGCATCCTCGCGTCGAGATTAGCAAATGCAATGGTTTATACTATATTTGATACAAAAGTTTTTAAGTTTGAAACGAAAACGTATTCACCCCCCCCCCCTCTACGTTTTCACAGGGTGCTCGATATCGTTTCTTTAAATGTGAAGATACATATCCTTTCTTCTCATGTGAATGGTGTTTGATATCGTTTCTTCACATGTGAAGATTCGATACAATTTAAATATTATTACAATGGTAATCCATTTCTTCAAATAAATTGTCTTCGAAACTTTAAGTGTTCTATATTTCTTCACATATGAAGGGTGTTCGATATCCTTTCTTCACATGTGAAGATTCGATACAATTTACTGTCCTTGTCAGGGAATAAAGTTCCCAACTTTCATAATATTAGTGCGGGACCTCAATCGAACAATTGGTATACATTTGAAAAGAAGCATAATATTTCATTAAAGATTGAAGAACTTGCTCACACGTGAAAATTAAATATAGTTTTCACTTTCAATAAACCAAACATTAGCAAAAATAATAAAAATATACCTTTTTGACCTAATAATCTCAAATTTGCAAAAGTTGGCTACATCTTAAACTGGACCCGATGAACAAGTCTAAGGAATGATTGAGCAGTGACAAACTACCATCAAAGACGACTATATTCACATATGAAGAAAAACTATACATTTTATCAAACACCTAATGTGCATTGATAGACCACCATCAAAGACACATTCATCTAGAATCTATGTCTTCATTTTCATTATTAGTTTCTATAGAATCAACTAAATTATTCATTAACATAACTAATTACAAAAATACAAATAACAGAACTTTTTTTTTTATCTATAATCATTAAATTAAAAATTATGAATCAAAAACTAAATTCATACTTACTCAACACCTCAATTTGAAATAGTCGTTGATTTAACTCGATTCGAAGAATATATAGTTATAAAGGTTAATTATGGTGGTTGACGGTGATAAGTGATGATGATAATGATAATTATCGGTGGAGTATAGTGGTGATCGGTGATGATTATGGTGGTGGATGGTGGTGATCGACGATGATTGCGGTGGACGGTGGTGATCTGTGATGGTTGTGGTGGAATCTGGTGTTGATGAACCATAGAGAGAGTATATTGTTTTTCACACTTTAAAATGTGAATTGTGTGTGTTTCTCTGTTATATACCGACCTTCAAAAGTAAAGTAAAAAATGCATCTGTTATTTCTATCTTTAGTGTAAATATTAGGATTGATGTTAGTCGTTGGATTGATATTAGAAGGGGATTAGATGGAGGGCTAGGATCACTTCTCGCATTCTCACCAAAATAAAACTTCTTATTTGAACGTTTCAATATATAGATATATATATATATATATATATATATATATATATATATATATATATATATATATATATATATATATATATATATATATATATATATATATATCAATGTTGCAAAAATAGGTCTACAAGGCCGATTAATCACCGATTAGGTGCTACTGGGCCTCCGACCTTTCCGATTTGTGTAAATCGTTCAAACAAATCGGTGAATCATGGTCAACGGCGATTAGCGATGGTCAAACTTGCCGAAAACATGGAAATCTTACCGGAAATACCCTAAACTCGCCATAAATTAGTTATAATCAATTATAATCGCTGTTTATATCTATTACAAGATGTTTTTCAAGGAAAATCTTGTCGAAAATATCAGCACTTGCCATAAATACCTAAAATTTGCCAAAAATGACAATACAATTAATCACCGATTCGCTATTTTTGCAATCCTGAACAAATGCAATCACTTATAGTCGCTGTTTATATCTATTACAAGATGTTTTTAAGGAAAATCTTTTCGAGAATACCCAAAACTACCAAGAAATATCCAATACTTGCCAAAAATGCAAATCCGATTAATTACCGATTAATCCCGCTTAGACCGATTACAAGCTACAGGGGGGTCGACCGCCTCACTATCGATTCGCGATTTTTGCAACCTTGATATATATATATATATATATATATATATATATATATATATATATATATATATATATATATATATATATATATATATATATATATATATATGCTCCGGTTCCATTGAGAAGGTTTTTATTTTGAGATCTTCGTTTGAACAAACTGATTCATGTTTTTGATTTGATTAAAAAGTAAACATAATTTTATGGTTAATCGAATTTATAAATCACAAATTTGATTCACAAATCATTGTTAAAATCGAGTTATGATGATGATTCATTAAATTTGTATAGATGATTCAGTATTCTACTTATATCACAAAATCGAGAGATTTTTAACATTGATTCAAATTTTTTTTACACATTTTGAATTTTAATCACATTAAAATGAGTTTTACGCTTGAAAAACATGAATCAAAGTTACAAATCTATCGTTTTTGAAAACCTTCTCAATTTTCTCAAAATAAAAATCTTCTCAATCGATCCGAATTATGTAAATATACACTAACAACATTTTTTTTGAACGATATATACCAATAACATATTAGTGCAAATGTGTAATGAAGCTTTTGCGTTTGAAAAAAAATGCAAAGGAACAAAATAGAAAGTTCATCCCACATCGATTGAATGAAGAAAATAAAAGTGAAATGAGAAGCTATAAAAGCTATGACTTTAATTCAAAATAAGGGTAAAATGTGCATCTAAATATAAAGATGTTTATGCTTATTTGGTTTTTCCAAAATTATAATATTGGAGTGATATCTAATATTAAAGCGTAATTCACGAGTTTTTTTTTTTTTTTTTTTTTTTTTTTTTTTTTTCATTATTATCGTTATCGAGCTTATTCAAGTCGAGCACGAGCTAAAAGACAAGCTTATTGAGCTCGAATTTCTAACGAGCATCTTGAACTTAGAAAATTTTCAAATAGATAAACGAGCAAACAACGAAAATATATTCGAGTTCGAGCTCGAGCCCAATCTTAAAACTATATTCGAGCTCGAGCCGAGTAATTCTCAAACGAGGCGAGCTCGAATATCCTAAAACTCGATTCGGCTTGGATTATTAACACCCTATTTCTATCAATAATGATACTGCCTAAACCTAAAATACAAATGGTATTCAAAGATATATACAAATCTTTTACAACGTCCGAAGCTATGAGGTGTTCGTATGTTTAGACCGTCACGGAATTCATTCAAAAGAACTTTTGACAGAGCCTTTGTATATAGGTAATAAGACTCGGGATTGAACACATGCCAAATTTTCATGCATTAGTTCATTCAAAGATCTTTACCCTGTGCACAATTAACAAATGTGAATATCCATTTTCAAGTGTATTGTTTATTAACATTGATGAGATTATCCTATTGAAATAAGCACTTACATTATCACAATTGATCACGATAAGCATATTAATGGGACAACCAAGTCCAAGAAGTAGATTGCGGAGCCAACAACATTTGGAACAACGGTGGTAGCTCCCTGGGACTCGGCTTCAGCACTTGAATGTACGTGACATCGTAAGTTGTCGTTTAGACGACCATTTCTGATTGTTCTCGAAAAAAATAAGCTTTTATCTTATCAAATTCTTTCAAACCATGAAAAAGAATTCAACAAAAGAAGGAAACAAACCGACTACTTTTTTTAACAATAAAACTTATATATATACTAACTAAAACTTGTAAAGAACCGCTGTTTATAAAAATAAGAGGAATTGCATATATACCTACTAAAGTTTGTATATTTGCATATTTTCTCAAAATGCAAGTTTTTAATGCAAAGTGTACAATGGTATTTATACATGTTTTGAGGAAATATGCAAATATGCAACTTTTAGTAAGTATATATGTAATTGTCTCTAAAAATAAAAGCAAGACGTGCTTATGCATATCAACCCATTAAAGCATGTTTATGTAATTATGTACTCCTAAGTAATTAGGCTATTCAAACAACAGACGAAGTTTTCTGTAAACGAATAGAAATCTAAATGGTGTGTGCAAGACGTACATCTATATTATTTATAAAACATGTTGACTCTTCCCTATTATTATTTTTTTAAGATTTTTTAAAATAATTTTTTAAGCAAATACAAGTAAACAATCATCATTTACAAGTATTCGAAGCACAAATAAAACTAAAAAAACCACAATTCAACACATACAATTAATATATAATTTAAATAACCCCTTCACCAAAATATACAAACTCATAAAGTTAAAGGCACAATCATCATAAACAGAAATTTTTAATATCAAATAGTAATTAATGTAATTAAAAGGTGTTGTGAAAAGAGAACATGGGCCCAAGAAATTCCTAACGGGCAA
This sequence comes from Chrysanthemum seticuspe, assembly GCA_019973895.1. Lineage (NCBI taxonomy): Eukaryota > Viridiplantae > Streptophyta > Magnoliopsida > Asterales > Asteraceae > Chrysanthemum > Chrysanthemum seticuspe. The sequence continues at coordinate 168,989,833 of BPTQ01000008.1, forward strand.
CAAGCTATGTTTATTTCGTTTTATGAGCCCAAGCTACGTTCTAACCAAAAATTATTTATAATAAAAATTGTCTGGGTTGTATGTGTTGATGCATACATTAATTGTATATGTAGCTTAATTAGTTGTATTTGAATAAATTAGATTTATATTATCATTCATTTATACGATTATTGTTAGAAAGAAATGTGTAACCGAACAACATTTGTTCACCACAAAATAGTCACAGGGTACCCGCCGTCGTATTACGCGGGTACCCTGCTAGTATTTAATTAAGATAATAACTTTAAGCACTTAAGAGTTGGGTATAAGCTATAAAACAATAATACTGATATAGATATTTATTTTAGTTTTACTAATTCACGGGCTATGAGAATCGTCATACAAACTCAAATCAGATAATAATATCTAATTAAAAAAAGGGCTAATTATGCAAACACACCTTTTGCTCAAGGTGTCAAAACTTTCTAGGAAAAAAGTTGGGGTATCTCTTAAATAGACTTTGAGACTTGCGACTTTTTCCTTCCAATCAAGGAGCGCCAAATGTCCTTCCACTTTTTAGAACCCAATCATTGAAAGTTTCTTTTCGTACCTATAATTTATAATCAACTTAGATCCAGCGAATTTTTTTTTGCTATTTTCGAGGAAAAAAATCAAACTTTGGAAGCTATTATTTTATTCCTTTTGCCCCTTCCCAATGCTGAGCGACTTAAGCGAATTAAATTAAGCGCCCTTTTAAAATTTGTACTTTTGTACTCTTATCCTTTTTTTACAGAACTGTAAAATACTTTTTACTTAAGCGTATTCCTTTTTTTTCAGCACTTTTTCATATCACATATCTTTCATAACCTTTATTTGATGAATTAGAATAACACATACATTACAAAATACTCCCACAAGCCAAGATCTATCCGTCTTCTTGAAATCCTGCAAAAAAATGTTTCGTATTCGGGTATGTATTTTTATATTCATATATATAAATTGTTCGTATATTTGTTTTTTCCGTATTTTATTTGAAATTATACATGTTTAATCGTAGTTTTGCAACAACATTTTAGTTTATTTAAGTTAGCAAAGGTTTTTGATTGTGTTGGGGTTTTTAATTTATCTGGTGTTTGGAGATGTTATTCTTTGTTGTTGTACCCTTTGCAATAAGTGCATTAAGGAATGAAGTAATATATGATATTTATTACAAAATTGTACAATATGCATTAATTGTAAATAATGTGCATGCTTGGATGATTGTACAATATGCTTGGATGATTGAATGCAGCTTTGTTACTCCCCTTATATGTAATTAAGTAGAATATGTTTTTGATTTTTTTTGATTTTTTTTTGATTTTTTTTTTTGATTTTTGTTTCATTTGTAGGAATATGATGCGAAAATCATCATCAGAAGTAAACCAAACTACTTTTCTTTAATAAAATCCAAGTTGGATAAAAACGAAGGAAGTTGTTTCGGGGAACTTGTTTCGGTAAATGGTTGGACCTTTCTTATTTTGACCACGAAGGACATATGATAGATTATATTTTACAAAAACAATGTTATCCGAATGAAAATCATTATGATATGCCGATTGTATATTAAATTGAAGACCGTCCCCTACATTTCGGTCGTCCAGAGTTTTCGCTTATCACTGGTTTTCATTTTGGAAAAGTAAGTTTTGAAAAATATAGGTCTGGACACCTCAATATTAGGTCAAGGGTTTTCCCAAAACGTTCAGGTTCAAAAATTACAAACTTAGATATTCTTGGTCTAATTGAGGATGAAGAGGCATTTGGTATCATATGCGACGAAGATGCAGTACGTCTTTGTCTATTGTTAGCTTTGGAGGTTATCTTCATGGGCAAATTATTGGTTCAGGAAGTTGATGATACTCTCATGCGATTAGTTGAAAACCTAGATGATTGGGATGCCTTTCCATGGGGAGAGCATATTTGGAGGCATTTGTATGATGAAATTTTGGATGTTGCGGATAAACACAAGTGGGATTTCCTTCAAGGTATTAACAAAGACCACAAGTTTGTTCCAACCTATACACTGTCAGGATTCGTTTGGGCTTTCAAGGTTAATATTTTATGTATCATTATACACTGGAGTCATTTTATGTATCAATATTTTATGTTATTATTTTTTATTGAACTTGCAAAATCCGTATAGATATGGATACTGGAGTCATTTGAAAGAAGCATTCTATGGTGGAATAAAGTTCCTGATATTATGCCAAGAGGAGTAGCGTGGTCAAAGAATACACCCTTCAAAAGATCTGATTATAAGTTTCTTTTTGGAAAGGTAAAAGTCTTCATCAAATTTTTGTTATTAATGCAATCTTTTATTCTACATTAATGCAATCTTTTATTCAACATTATTATTTCATTTTTAAGGATTCCAATCCTGTTAAAGAACTTACACCGACAATAGCTGAGAGGAGATCTGATTGGTATATAAAGTTTACGGCGTTTTTCCATGATTACATACCTAGAACTCCACCAGTGAAAACCACACATCTTTACGACGAGTGGTTGAAGAAGATGGCCGCAGCACGCAAATGTTGCAAGACTGAAAGGAAACATTTACCTATTATACGCAGGAGTGAGAGCAGTATAATAGAGATTAGCATAATACAGGATGGTGTTATTACAGAGTTAAATACGCGTTTGTTCAAACTCGAGGCAATTATTCAGGTTGTTTATACTTTATATTCTCCTCATAGACCCATCAATAATCACACGACTATTGATAATAATATACGTCCTTAATATTTTGTATCATTTATTTCAGGTTCTTGCTCGAGAAAGAAATGGGGTAATATATCCTTTTTTTCGTATATATACTTTGACATCCTTTTTGTTGAGCGTCAATTGGAAGTGATTTGAAGATCAATTAAATGATCTGGCAGTGATTTGGGGGAATAAATACGTTTGCACCAAATTTACAAAACAGCACCTCAAGTATCCATTATCAGGAACCTGCTAGGAGTGGATTGAAAACCACTAGCAGTGGTTTGAAAGAGTCTAGCAATGGATAAAGCAACCACCACTTTTTTTTTTTTTTTTTTTTTTTTTCTTTTTCTCTAAATAAAAACACTAAACAGCAAAAGGTCCAAAGTATACAAACAATCCTTCATACCTGCATATCACAAACATAAACCAAACACTGAAAGCATTATTAAGGTTAGTAGTGGTTAGAAAATAACTAGAAGTGGATTCAAAAATTAATTTATTTTTCGTATATATGCTTTTTATAAATACTTTTTTTCATTCTTAGGAGAAATTGGAGTTAACTACTGATCTTCGGCATCTAAGTGCACAGTTTTGTGATGAGCTTAATCATGATTTTCTTGACTTGTTTGAGTCAAGTCAGTCAAGCATTGATACTAGTTCATCAGCGCGGCTAGATGATTTTTCTGATGACGATGTTGCAAAAGTAATTTACAAAATCAGTAAACAAGTGTAAAACCCTTTCCGTACCATAACATATTATAACGATAGTAACTATATAAACGTTGACAGGAATTTATTATCCAAGAAGAATTAAGGTTGCGACATGAAGAATTACAAAGTGCCCGGTTAAAAGAGCAGCAGTTGATGCAACAAGAGAAGAGGTTAAGGATGGAAGAGGACAAGTTGATAATGCGGGAAGAGCAAAAGAGGTTGCAGTATGAAAATTAATGAAAGAAAAGGGGAGAAGCAATCATGAACTCAGATCATATGAAAGCTAGTAGAGCGCGTTTTGCAGTTTCCAAAAGGAGTGAACAACGTTCGGGTGAAGCTAATTCGTATTATTGGACCAAGGAATATGCTGAAAAGAAAAGACGATGCTCTAGCTTACCTAATCCAGATATGAGTGAAAAACTTAAAATTTTCACGCCTTGGGTTGAGGTATGAAAAATACTTCTTGACAACGTTTTAAAATATATCTTGTTAATGACAATTGATTATAAGTGTAATCGTTTCATATACTAGGATCTTGCACGCTCCAGCAACGCTGTCAACAGAGTTCATTTTACAAATGAATTTGACGAATTTCTTGGACAAATTGGACCGCTTAACTGCAAGTTTCCTTGGTGTGACAATGTGTGTGTGGATAGAAGGTTTTGGGAAAGTTTGGTTTGCTTAGACCCGCCTAGGAAAGGTTGGCTAAGGGATGAGGCAAGTACTCATACAACTGTACCTATTGAATTGATTTCTTATAACGTTTATCACACTCATTCATGTTTCAAAATTTACAGCACATAGAGTTGTGGGTTAATTACCTTTGGCATGTTAGACCTGATACGGCTGATTGGGCGATGGTTAGTAGCTATTTTGTTCAGCTTCTGTTACAAAAATCGTTGCCGTTGTGGTATGCTAATGGTGAAAGATACTCTATTCCATGGTCTGACGTTAACCACGTAAGTGACGATATATATATTTTATTCTAGTCCAGTCTCATTCATATAATTAACCTGTTTAGCTTTTGCCATATATTAATGTTATGCTTGTGACCCAAACGTTGTAGGTTTTCATGCCTATTAATGAAACTGAAGCTCATTGATGTCTTGCGCATTTGGAGATAGACACAGGCATTGTTATCTTTTATGATAGCGGTTAAACTTTTGAAGAGGAATGGCGAGAGTTTTATATCAAACTGAGGGAGTGTTTACAGGTTTGACTATTTATTCATATGTCATAAGAATTAATACAAAACCGTTTAACCATGTTTTAAAACATTAGATTTTTTATAACAGTGTAACTTTTATCCACAGCTACAATTACCTAAGGTCCTAGCACAAGCGCAAGTATTTGAGAAGAAAGGCATTGATCCAACAAGTTATTTCATTACATTTACTATCGCTGAACAAGTACCGAAGCAGGCCGGGATATTTGGTGACTGTGGTATTTGGGTTATGTATTTTTTTATACCGCTTGGCTTTTGGTCTATCATTGGATGTGAAGGATCCTATTCAGGCTGCGCTTTCATACCGTGAACAAATGGCTAGGTGTTTTTTTTAAACACCGTTTTTGTGTTTAGTGATGTTTTAGTTTGATGTATTATCTGAAACAAATTGATAACCATATGCTCCCTTGAATGGTTTTAATTTTTGTATTCAGTATGTTGTATTATATTGTTGTCTTCAAACTAATGTAATAGGATAATTAGACACACTACAAATTTGTATACTAGTAATATTTTTCTAAAAAAATAAGCAAAAAAAAGCACACACCAAACTATGGATATACAAAGTAGGGCAAACCCATGCATGCTACTTTACAAGTATTGTCCATTGGGTAATAGCTATTTATGCATTATCCAACATGTAACTAGGTGACTTTGTCTTGGTATGGGTGAGTTTAACTATATCTCACATATATCATTAGATTTATTAACCAAAACTAAATTTTATCTTACATATATTTTGTGTTTTTTAGATTTATACTAACTATGGCATCACAAAACACATAATCAAAGGCCTGTGGTGATTTATGGTATCAAGAATGGCTGTAAGTTTGTCCATTTACTTTTTTCTGTTAATGTAAACTAAAGTTGGTTTTTACAACAATATTTCGTTTTGCTGAATTATTTCCATTGTTACACAGAATGTTTGAAAACAGTCAAGATCTTGGGTTTGATGTTTATCATGGCAGTCGGTTCTTTTTTTATCCCTTAAGCTATTTAGGTGGAGATGTTTTACATTTGAGGTTACCTAGGTTGAGTAGGTTATCGTATTCTCAAATATGTGACATACTGTTGAAAGAAATTAAGGAGGATATTTGGGCTTGGTATTTTTATCTTCCAAGTAGTAGTCTAGAGGAAGGGTTGACCCTTGTAGAAGGTGATAATAATGTCAAGAAACTGTATGTCATGGCTGAGCTCCATGGTCTAGTTTATATCTATGTTTGTCATCAGCCACAGGTTCATTTAGTTAGCTACTATCACAAGAACCTGTCTTTTGATTCCTCAGAAGATGAACTGACATCTAAAATTAAAAGTCACGAAAATAAAAAAAAATATGTCGATTGTCTGTCGTTTGAAGAACTAATGTCATGGGAAGAAGAGGAAAAAAATTCACCAACTTACCTTAGGACACCTTATGTCAAGCCTTTTGTTGAAGCTAGTTTATTCAGAGGAAAATCTGAATTTGGTGGTAATAATGACCTTGAATACATTCCTCCTTGTTTAAGGACTACAGTCCGACCTTATGTGTCCAATGACTTTGAAGATTCTTTAACACAGAAGTCCACTGTTACCGAGTGTTTGTCAAATGAATGTGGGTTCGAGTTTAGTCCGTTAAGAGGTAAGAACCTTTTTAACGACTTTCAGGCTACTGGTAATCATGACCTTCAGGATCCACATGCTACTAGTTTACTCCCATCTATTCAAACCAGCCCTTTAAAGTGTAAGAGGCTTTTTGATGATATTGATGACCTTCCTACAGTTGGAAGCTCTACTGTAGTTCAATATGTGTCCAAAAAATTCGTTTTAAAACTGGTACCTTGAAATCTAGGAGATTATTTGATGAATTTGAAGCAGTTGGTAGTAAACAATCTGATGATATGAAGGGTGATGAGGCAATCAGTTTGGTTAATGATCCAGTGGTAGTTGAAGGTTCCACAGCTGATGGTTCCATGTCATACCCAGCCTCTTCTGATCCAAGTAATTCAAAGGTATGATGAAGGCTACCATGTGGTAGTATTTGATCTTCCAGGGTGGTATGCACCTTGTTAAAAAATTTGTATTTTGGTTTCTTTCCAGGCATGATGACTGATTAAACAATTTATTTTCAGTCTGTGGTGAAGGCTAGTTAGTGTATGTTACAAACTACTATGTGATGATGGTTCTACTACCATGTGTATGTTACATTGCAATCATTTTGATTAAAGGGCATTGATTAAATATGCTGATGTCTATTTCAGTCCTGACTTGGTTCTATCAGTCAATAAAAATTTTCATAGATAAGATTTTTAACACAACCATCTCAATAACAACACTACAACAATCATCTCAATAAGTTATTTCATAGATAAGATTTTTAACACAACCATTACATTCTCAACCGTTACACTCATATCATTCATTATTCAACCATTACATTCATTCAAACAGTACTGTTAGAACCACATCCTTCTTCAGTTGCTTTCCTTTCCTTGAGTTTTTCAAAGAATTCTTCCAGATCTTTAATCCTTTTTTCCAATGCCTTAACTTTTTCTAGTGTAATGCCATCTTGGTTCTCCTTATCCGTAACATCACCATCTAGCTTTTTCTCCTCAGATAAGTCCAAAGCTATTGTGGATTGTTGTATGTGTACTATCGAATTGTCAGCAATATCCTCTTTCCTGTCTGGCACTTGTTCATAACTACCTTTTCCAGATAAGTTCAAAGCCATTGTGGATTGTTGTATGTGTACTATCGAATTGACTGTATTTATGCTTATTTTGTTGACTTGTGTTTAGGCGGGAAAAATATTTTGGCGGGAAACTAGATAAGCGAATTTTGTAGCTACTTATTTAAGCAACTATTGTTTAGCGATATAGTCTGAGCGACTTTTTTTATAGCGATTTATGATACACTAAAACCTTATTTTGGCCCCATCCACTTTTACCGACCAGAACCCTAGCTGTTTTTGTGCAACTGTCGTTTTCGTTCAATTATTAAAATTGAATTTCTCAAAAGGTTCGTGATACTTTATTGTCATGGTCCCCCATATCAATATTGACTGTATTTTATGTTTCAATATTCATATCAAAGTTTTTGGCCACATTAACTTAACTTTACATGCTTGTAATTGTTTATAAGGTAATCATGGCAATCGAGTTTGTGGTGCGACCAAACATAACTTTTTACCCTGGGTTTCTTGAGCTTCCTCAATTTGCTGAGCGTGCTTTTAATGGGAATCAACATTTATATTTAACTGGGATTCAAAGACAACGGAAGAAAGTAAGGATTGTTTCTCGGTTAGGAGATCCTATTAGGATTGTAGGTAACAAATGGGTAGAATTTGTTCATGAAAACATGTATACGGATGTTCATATGTTACACTTTGTTCAAGAAGGTGATGACTCTTTTTACGTTACTGGCTATGATTCTAATGGGTTGGAAGTTGAGGAATATGCTGCTGTAGAAAGTCGTCATATAAGGTTTCAGAGTTATCGGCTGCCATACCCTCATATTCCACAGGTTATTTATAAGAATCAATTTTTTTGTTTTCGTTTTTTTAAAAACAAGTGTATTTTATTACTGTATATGTTATAAGTGTCAATCATGTTGTTGTCTCAGACATTGCCCGGTAATTTTCTAGATGGTATTGGGTTGCAAGGTACTGTTGTTGTTGTTGTTTAAGGAATGGAGTTTAATGTGGATGTTACTCGGGGCTATGAAGGAGGTCATGATCCTCGTCCTTTATATGTTATGGATGATGAAATGTGGTCGACTGCTCTTCAATATTCCGATATTGAATTTGGGGATGTTATTGTTTTTACTAAATTGGAGAACAATAGCTTGAATATAACCGTGTTTGGTTTCGATGGTAGGGCAAAGATACAGGGGCCGTTTCTTGGTGTGACGCAATTGTTTTTTCCACAAAATAATCTTGATAATGAAGATGGAGGTAGGCTTGAAATCTCATAATCATATTTAGTAATATCATAACATATATCTTTAAGATTTATTTTGATATTTTTGGAACAGGTGATGAGCGAATGCAACACATTTGCCAGTGGTTTGGTCACCTTGATCATTTTGATGAGAGAACTGATGTCTTTTACAGAAGGTCTACTGAAATTCTTGCGTTATCTAGACTTGTAAGTTTGTGTTTTGTGTGTACTTTTTTTTCTATGCATTTATATAATTTTATATAATTTTTGTAAATGTTAAACACCAGGATATTCCAGACCATTTTCTTCACAATCATCCTATGCATTTTTTTCAAAATGCACTTTCTAGGAATAATGCAGTCGAATACATGATTCAAATTCAGATTGACTATCATAGAGACAATCCATACCGGGTGAATCATGTGAATGCATTAGGTGACTGGAACCACTTTTTTGAAGCTTGTGAGTTTGAGTATGGAAAGATGATAAGGTTTAAGTTCATGTATGTAGATTGTTATGATGATTTGGAGTATCCTGTTTTCCATATTTGTTAGGAAATCGGATACGTTTCTTGAATGACATTTTAAGTTTTATTTATTTATTTATTTATTTTGGTTACATGAACAAACTTTCAGTGGTGGGTGTGTATATACTTGTATTCGATTGGACTGTTTAGACTGTTACAAATTTTAACAGTTTATGGTAAGTACTTTTCAACATGGCCACTTTATGCGCGTATTGATCATGCGGTCAACCCATTTATACGTGATATGTTTCATTAACAACACCAAAACAAACATTTCAATAAAAAATTTCACAAATATATTTTCAACACAACCATTATGTTGGGTTTTAGGTTCCTCAGATACATCAAAAGAGAACAGAATCAGAATCAGTTACTACAACCATGGGAACATTACAACCACCATCAGTACATCGAAATAGAATAGAAAAGATCATACTAAAACTACCCAAAGAGGACACAAGCTTCACATCTACACCACCCCTACCTAAGGCTTCTTAGCAATCCCCCACTTAGGCATCTCCTTCATATTAATGTGAATATTTTGTAATCCTTCATATTAATGCATAATATCACTATTTTTCGCCTAGATTTGGTTGCTGTAATCTTGGTCAACAGATTGGAGTGTGGTTGTTGGCCAACAGATTAGGTTCCTCAGATCAGGAATTATTCCAAGTATTGGAACCACTTCTAGAGTTGATGAAACCACTGCCAGAAGAATGAATCCACTGCTTGAGTTAAACCATTGCTAGTAGTATTGTGTAACCACTGTTAGTACATTGTAATCACTGCTAGTTGATAAGTCGGTTTAATGTTTTGTGTTAGATAAATACGTGTGTTTTCTATCTTAGGTGTGAAAAAAAGGCCTGAAACTGAATAAGCAACTTTTTTAGCTAATTATTTAAGCAACTATGTTTTTGCGAAAATTTATAAGCAGCTTTTTTTTATTCGACGTTCTTACATTATAGCACATCGACAACTGTGAAGTACTATCACATAAACCAAAATATTCTGAGCGACTTTTTAAAAGCGCCTTTTTCATTTTAGCGATTTATGATACACTAATACTTCATCTTTTATCTTTTTGTTGCCACATTCACTTCCTACCGACCAGAACCCTAGCTGCTTAATAATCTAATTCAACTGTCGTTTTCGTTCAATTATTAAAATTGAATTGTGCGAAAGGTTCGTGATACTTTATTGTCATGGTCCCCCATATCAATTTTGTCTCTATTTAATGTTTCAATATTCGTACCAAATTAGGGTTTACATGTAAAATTATATATATATTTTTTAAAGTATTGTATTTTATGTGTTCCTGTAACAGGATGGCACCTAGTTAGACTTCAGATCCTCGTTACCTGTTTGATGTTCATGTTTTCAGCGAGTTTTATTTCCAACCGCTGAGGTATGAAAATGGGGGTGTTTTTTATTGGAGTGTGTCCAAGGATAGGAAGCTGGACTATAGTAGTATGTGCCAGTATCTTAAAGAACATACTGAGTTAAATTTCCATTCGTTGTTTTTCTGTTTATCACAATGTCAATTAGAGGTAGGCTTGAAACTAATAGAATGTGATAGGGATGTGGCTGCCATGTATGACCTTGCTGATCGATATGGGAAGTTAATGATGTATATGGCACATAATCCCCAAAACTTAATTGATTTTTATTATCATAATCTTAACTTTTATGATTCTGAAGATGATTATACAACTAAATTGATTATCCATGGAAGAAGATTAAAAGATGCAAGCAATATCACATATGATGAGCTTATTGCTTGGGCTGAAGAAGAAGCGAGCAACCTTATTGATGTTGATGTCGATATGTCTGTTAGCCTTAGGGATGTAGTTGCTAAGCCTAAGGTTAAGCGTAAGTTGGTTTTCATTGAAAAGCAAGATAAAGCCTTTGCAGGAAATCGATAAAAGAAATAAAAAATAAAAAATAAAAAACAACGCTATTTCTGAGCTGTTAGATGCTACTTTGTGAGACATAAATCTAATAAACCAGGCAATATATGTGTCACAAAATAGCATTTAACAGCCCAGGAATATCGCCGTTTTTTTATAGCAGACACTTCTATTTTACCTGGTGCGTCAAAGTTACCAATTAATTCATATCACACTTACCACATGACACGTATCCATATCGATTATCCATTATTTTGATGATGTAGGTTATCTTTTTCAACAATACGTTGCAAGCCAGCATATCAAGGCAGCAGGTTATAACATAGGTATGTTCCAAAAAAAGTACTTAGACACACATAAATAAATAAGTGCATATATTAAAATATCCAACAAAATTAACCTTACCAGGTTAATTAAAACATCCATAAGCATAAACATAAACTTTAGACATTCCTTAAACCCCACAACCCTAGCCATACCTTAAACCCAAAAGACATTTGACAAACACCAGAAGAAACCAGATCAGTACACCATCGACTTGAGCTTCTCAATGAATGACATAAGCTCACTTGCTCGCTTCTGCTTGTTCACAACCTTCACCAACATGTTTGCAATGTCTGCCAAATCTTCATTTTGCAAAATATTCAACTGTGAAATGCTTTTCACACCTGAATCAAAAGGATACAAAAGCTCCAACTCTGCAATCACGCAATCCCTCTCAGCAACACGAGCCCTAATATCTTGGGTTTTTTTGGTTAATTCTGCTTCGTCCACCCTAGTGACAGTAACCTCCCTCCTAAACTTCTCCACCATCATGTCTCTAACGAGACTAGAACTAGCAGCAACAGCTAACTCCTCGCAGAAAGGCATTTTTGTAGTCATTTTCTTCTTTTGTTATTTTTTTATTAACAAAAAAGCAGTGATTTTTTGGTCTATGTTTGTGTGTTTGAAGTTAAAATTTTCCTTTGGTTTATGTGTGTTTTTATATGAGTTATAAGCTCTTTTGATTTGATAGCCATCTTGAGCCACCCATAGTAATTATGGCCTTTTGACTTATAAGCCATTTTGATTTGATAGCCAACTTGAACCACAATAACTATAGTAGAATACTTGATAGCCAACTTGAACCAAAATATGTTTACTTGATTGATAGCCAACTTGAACCTTTTTTTTTCTTTAATTTGACAGGTTTCCATGCATCACAATAATCGTGACATTAGGAGACGGGTGTAAACATATTGCAAAGGTGCATAGACTCAGAATAGTTCTATAGCTAAACTGTGTATTCGACAATTGTAATTATATGCCCTAAATTTATATGTCTTTAGTTCCCCTTTTTAAATTGTATAAAAAGGGCTCTAAAATTGTTAAGCGAATATTTTACCTAGTTTTTTAAACTACTTTTTTTAAGCGATATTTTTTAAGCAATAAACTTTACCATAGCCCATTCAGAGCGACTTTTTGAAAGCGCCTTTTTTAAGCAATTTTTTTTTGTTGACTTTGATACACAATAAGACAAGTGTATAGTACTATCACGTTAACCGATATATTTTGAGCGACTTTTTAAAAGCGCCTTTTTTCATCTTAGCGATTTATGACCACTATCTCTTTAACCCGACCAGAACTCTAACTGACTTCGTTCAATTCTAAATTTAGTTACAAGTCAAATGCAAATCTTTTTTGTTGACTGTCACAAAATAAGACAAGTGTATAGTACTATCACGTTAACCAATGTATCCTGTAAAGTACTTTCACATAAACCTATGTATTCTGAGCGACTTTTTAAATGCGCCATTTTCATCTTGGCGATTTATGGCCACTGTCTCTTTAGAGCGACCAGTCAAATCACCTTCGTGCTATTTTTAGTTTAATTATGTCGATTATGCGATAATTTTTTTTTGTAATTCACCGTCAATGTAGGTTGTTTACTAAAACACACAGACAAATAAGATTAAGATTGATAACATAAACAAAAGTATCTACACTTAACTAGTACATCAACCCTAGGTACTAGTCAACTTTCACCGTCAAACTGCATCTACACATAACCCTAACTTCATAACCATAAACTAACCTAATCAAAGCTTGACATTACCTAAACAAACATAAACCTAACATGAAGTACCAAAGCTTTCAACAAAAGACCATAAGATAACAACGAAAAAGGCTTCACAAAGTCAAAGGACCATTGACTCAAGACGTTCAATGAAGGATAACAAAGAACAAACGCGAGCACCTTTCTAACACGGAGGTCTACAGCCTTCCAATCTCAGCCCTATCTTCAATTTGCATCCTTCTCATGTGCACAATAGTCGCAACAGAAGAGTTCGTTGGGCCAACAACCAACAGCTCTTCAATAAGCACATCCCTACGTTGTACACGAGCGATTAGCTCGTCAAGCTTCTATTGCAGATCTAATTCATCCTAAACAGTATCCCTAACTTCTCCCCAATATTCCACAATCATCATAGACTTGACAGAGCGAGAGTTTGCTGTACGGGATAGTTGATCCAAAAGGACAAGACGTGGGTTGGCCATTGTTGTTGTTGGTTGGGATAAGAGTATTTTTAGAGAGGATTAAAAATAGCAAGTGTAATGTGTTGATAGTTGTGATAGGAGTTGTTAGAGAGGATTAAATAGAGGGGAAATAGAGAGTGTTAAGCACAAAATATGTATTGTCATTTAGTAGTTTGAAAATAGCAAGTGTATTTTATATTGTTTAGAAGTTATCCTCATTTTTTTTAAACATGATGGATGTTTGTCATATATGTTTTGACTGTTCATTTCTGCATGGGAAAAGGTGTTCATATATATGGTTGGATTTAGAGGACATATTTGTGACAAAGGATAATCATTAAGGTTTTTATTTGTTTTGTGATATTAAAATTGTTTTTTCCAAAAAAAACATTTTTTTTTCCGTTTTTTTTGTGACAACAACACAAATTCGCTAAACATAATATCATATATAACCATCAATCGATAACATAAAATGTGTTTCCAAAATCGCCAATGGTCCAAAACTATACATAAGCTACCTATACGCAAATGGTCCAAAACTATACGTATAATACATTTAGCGGTAATCCTAACCATGTTATTCTCTACAAACATATCATAACACATAAGGCTCGAACTCGTGTTAACCATGCGGTTTTGTCAGTTGACTTCCGATATCTTCTGCTTCTTCGAGTTTGTCCAAAGCTTAACCTGCGTATTTTAGATAGCTTAGGGTTTTAGGTAATGAGAACTATCCAAGCATCGGGTATCAAAAAGACCCTTTAAACCATTAAGGTTGAATTGGTCATTGTAACAATTAGGGTAGGAGGGTAGGATGGTGGATTTTGGGACCTAAACCAAGATCTTGGCAGGGTGTTGGGGTCCACCCCCTTTCATGTGTAATAGCACTTTAACTAGGTTAATGAGATCATGTTGTGTTCATCTGCTTGTGATACAAAAGATTTGATCATGTTTGCGTACGACTATTTGAACAGTGTGTCTATGGTTGAGGGTTGGTGAAAACATAAGAATGATGTTAGTGTGTTTAGTTAAAGTACTATTATACCATTGCCCGACATCATTTCATTCTCCTTTTTACAATGATCTTCCCAAAAACTCACCAACAATTCTCTCCTATATTATCAACCAACAAAATTGAAGTTAGCGGCGGTGACACGTGGCTTCTCTAATGGTTTACGGCGAGGAGGTACACGGTTTCTTGGTCCAGTAGATACAGGAAAGTGTACAACCCATTTCTTGTTACGGTTTGTTATGGTTACCTGATGATGAGAGTTGAATCTTGAAGGGTAGAAAGGTGGTGCAAAGTGGTTTAGCCCTGCTTTGAGAGTTCATAACTGTGTGTGTGTTTTTACTGTGTGTTTTTTGGTTAGAAACTCCATGTGTGTGTGTGAGAGAGAGATGTCAGAGATTATAAGAAGATAGATGAAAGGGTTTGTAATGATAGTGATGGCAAGTAAAGTGGAGTTAATGAGGCACCCTCACAAACCCTTTCATATCTCTCGCCACCATTATATCTCTATCATTACAAACCCTTTCATCTCTCTTCTTATCATCTCTGACCTCTCTCTGTCACACATAAACATGGAGTTTCTAACCAAAAAACACACAGTAAAAACACACACACACTTATGAACTCTCAAAGCAGGGTTAAACCACTTTGCACCACCTTTCTACCCTTCAAGATTCAACTCTCATCATCAGGTAACCATAACAAACCGTAGCAAGAAATGGGTTGTACACTTTCCTGTATCTACTGGACCAAGAAACCGTGTACCCCTCGCCGTAAACCATCAGAGAAGCCACGTGTCACTGCCGCTAACTTCAATTTTGTTGGTTGATAATATAGGAGAGAATTGTTGGTGAGGTTTTGGGAAGATCATTGTAAAAAGGAGAATGAAATGATGTCGGGCAATGGTATAATAGCACTTTAACTAGACACACTAACATCATTCTTATGTTTTCACCAACCCTCAACCATAGACACACTGTTCAAATAGTCGTACACAAACATGATCAAATCTTTTGTATCACAAGCAGATGAACACAACATGATCTCATTAACCTAGTTAAAGTGCTATTACACATGAAAGGGGGTGGACCCCAACACCCTGCCAAGATCTTGGTTTAGGTCCCAAAATCCACCATCCTACCCTCCTACCCTAATTGTTACAATGACCAATTCAACCTTAATGGTTTAAAGGGTCTTTTTGATACCCGATGCTTGGATAGTTCTCATTACCTAAAACCCTAAGCTATTTAAAATACGCAACGAAATATCTTACCTTTTGGCCTCGGCTATGGTCGCGGGTTAGCCTCGGCTTGGCACCCGTGACACCCTATATTCCTACAAGTATAAAAGCAAAGCACATAATAAGCGGTTACAGATACATTAAATTGATTACTATCTTCATAACGCATATATTCCTACAACTAATCAATTTTAACTTTCTAGTCTAGTGTCTTAAGTATACTAGTCAATACTGATTTTACCATAAAAACAACTATAAAAACAAAAATTACTCTAAAACTGATTTTACCTTAAACTAGTCAATACATTCAATTGCATATAATATATTTTGCTCAAGATAAGATCGAAACCGATATCAA
The DNA here is from genome assembly GCA_019973895.1 of Chrysanthemum seticuspe. Taxonomy (NCBI): domain Eukaryota; kingdom Viridiplantae; phylum Streptophyta; class Magnoliopsida; order Asterales; family Asteraceae; genus Chrysanthemum; species Chrysanthemum seticuspe. The sequence goes on from BPTQ01000008.1 coordinate 169,005,961, forward strand.
TGTTGTTGAAGGTTTACTGAAGCTTTTTATAAAGAATGTGAAAGTTATTATAATCACTTACAAACCACAATACCTAAGCTTTTCAATCAAATCGGTCTAACAAAAACAAAAACCCATGAAGCATTAACCAAATAAGAGATACCCACTTAAGATTACAACTATATAACAAAAACCCATGAAGCTTTTTACAAGCAGTCAAGAGTATTTATAAAAATTAGTAAAAGATACCCGCGCGGTGATGTAGTGGTGGTGGAGGTGGCGCGATGATGTAGTGGTGGTGCGGTGATGAAGATGAAGGAGGTGAGGTGGAGCAGCTTCGTGAGTTTGGTAGTTTTTTTTTTTTTTTTTTTTTTTTTTTTTTTTTTTTTTTTTAATCTCATTTGTGAAAGCAGATGAGGTTAATAATTGGGGTATGTGTGATATGGGTAGTATGTGAGTTATAGGTTCTTAAATAAAAGTTAAGATGGAATCAGTAAATTAATGTGGGGAAGGTATAAGTTGTTGAGGAGTAAATGAAGTCGTTGACTTTGGTGGCCGGATTAATGACTTGGAGTTGACCTATTGACTGGGTGGGTTTTGTACTGGTCTAACCACTGCCAGTATAATTTTTGAATCCACTTCTAGTTATTTTCTAACCACTGCTAACCTTAACAATGCTTTCTGTGTTTGGTTTATGTTTGTGATATGCAGGTATGAGGGATTGTTTGTATACTTTGGAGCTTTTTGGAGCTTTTGCTGTTTAGTGTTATTATTAAAAAAAAAGTGGTTGCTTTATCCACTGCTAGAGTCTTTAAAACCACTGATAGCAGGTTCCTGATAATGGATACTTGAGGGGCTGTTTTGTAAATTTGGTGCAAACGTATTTATTCCCCCAAATCACTGCCAGATCATTTAATTGATCTTCAAATCACTTCCAATTGACGCTTAACATAAACCCTAACCACTCCCAACTGCTAATTTCACAATCCCACATCATATCCTATCACAACTCACAATGCCGTCGCAGTATTCCAACACCCATAAGCTAGTTGCTTACTTAATCAAAAATAATTAATCAGATGGTTTTCATGGCATGATTGATTTTATCAACCACAGTAAAATTCACTTTGGATCAACTGTAGCACCCACAATTCTTAAAGACTATATACATCAATTTTGGGGTAATGCTGAGATACAGGAGCGAGATGGATTAGAGGTGTTTAGGACTGTGGTGGATGATAATGAGATTTTGGTGGATGAGGAAGTCATTAGAGGTATTTTGAGGTTTGATGATGCTAATGGACTAGTTAATCTTTCTGATCATGATATATTTGAAGGTATAGAAAGGTTAGGTTATACAAGAAGGGGAGACAGGGTAAATTTTTTGAAAGGTATGTTTTCTTCCCAATGGAAGTTTTTAATTCACACCTTGCTGATGTGTGTGAGTAATAAGACCACTGGGTTTCATGAATTTCCCTCCAAAATTGCAACTGCTTTAATTTGTCTATCTGAAGGGAGGGAATTCAATTGGTCTAGCATGATTTTTGAAGGGTTTGTGCATAATATTAGGAAGAAGGGTAAATATTACTTGTATCTTAGGTTTGTTCAACTTATTGTGGATAGTCAAATAGCAGAACCTGTTGAACATAATAGAAAGTATGAGGTGCATTATATGCTTCCTAAGGTTTTTGCTCATATGAGACACCAAAATCCTACCTTCCCAATCAGAGTTGTTCCATTGTTCCCTCATATGATTAATTTACCTGTCATTCGTGAGTTAGATGATGTACCTGAACCCCAATTCACTAAACCTGAACCCACTGCCACCTTAGTTGCACCCACTGCTAGTACAACTGTAACCACTGCCACCAACCCTAATGCTATGTTTACTTTACCCAAGGATTCACCCCTCGGACCAGTTCACACAAGTCAAAGTGATGAGGGTAGTTTGGAACATGAACATGAATTGACGGATAATGATCAGGTACATGATGACTTTTCCAATGAACCACCTCTCGGACCAGTTAACACAGGTCGAAGTGGGGAGGATAATCTTGAATGATATAATGAATTGACGGTTAAATGTACAAAAATGGAGAATACGATCTCAAGTCTTCAGGAGTTAGCTGTGTTTCAGGGAAGAGAGATCAGACAATTCAAGCACAGGATGTTTGTGATGGAGAAAGTGAGGAGACCTGGGATTACTGTTGTTAGAAGAGTTAGGAAGCAGAATAAGAAGGTGAGCTCCTCTCAAGCTGTGGTTTTGGAGGATGTAACCAAACAGGGGAGGAGTGAAGGCTTTGATTCAGGGGAGGCGGTTGTTGTGCATATGGATGAGGATGTGGATAGCGGAGATCATGGAGAGCAGTATGTGGTGTCTGATAAAGATGGGAATGAAGTTGTACTTGAAACCTTGAAGACTGTAGTAGACGATATAGAGAAGGAGGTGGTGCAGGACACATCCACTGCTAGTGTTTCTGTAACCACGGCTAGTTTTTCAGAACCCACTGCTACAACTTCAACTGAGGTAACCACACCCACTATAGTAGAAGATAAAGTGAAGGAGGTGGTGCAGGACACATCCATTACTAGTGTTTCTGTAACCACAACTAGTTTTTCAGAACCCACTGCTACAACTTCAACTGAGGTAAACAAACCCACTGTAGTAGAAGTTAGAGTGAAGGAGGTGGTGCAGGACACATCCACTGCTAGTGTTTCTGTAACCACGGCTAGTTTTTCAGAACCCACTGCTACAACTTCAACTGAGGTAACCACACCCACTGTAGTAGAAGTTAAAGTGAAGGAGGTGGTGCAGGACACATCCACTGCTAGTGTTTCTGTAACCATAACTAGTTTTTCAGAACCCACATCTACAACTTCAACTGAGGTAAACACACCCACTGTAGTAGAAGTTAAAGTGAAGGAGGTGGTTCAGGACACATCCACTGCTAGTGTTTCTATATCCACGACTAGTTTTTCAGAACCCACTGCTACAACTTCAATTGAGGTAAACACACCCACTGTAGTAGAAGTTAAAGTGAAGGAGGTGGTGCAGGATACATCCACTGCTAGTGTTTCTGTAACCACGACTAGTTTTTCAGAACCCACTACTACAACTTCAACTGAGGTAACCACACCCACTGTTATCTTAGTCTCACCCACTGCTATTACTACAACATCTACAATTGTCACAACTACCTCTGTTTCACCACCTAAATCAAAAGAAGTTGAGAAGGAAGCTGCCAGTACACTGTTAAATTTAAGCAAAACTTCATCAAACCCTACACCTACCATTGCACCTGCTCCTATATTTCTTAAACCAACTGGACCTAAACCATTGAGTAAAAGTTTGACTATTGGTGAGCCTTTGAAGAAGAAGGTGGCTCTACCAGATATTGGAAAGGGAAAAGGTATTGCTGAACCTGAGATAAAGTTTAAGAATAAAGAAGAGCAGATTGCTTATGATCATGAGTATGGTGAAAGATTGATAGCTAAAGAAAAAGCAGAAATAGAAAGGAAAAAGCTAGAAGATGAGGAAGCTACTCAGAGATGGTTAGCTGAATGGAATGATACACAATCCTATCTTGAAGCTTCTATTGATATTAAGAATGAGTACACTACTCAAGAGTGGGCACTGTTGTCTATTGATCAAAGAGCTAGAATCTTGGGTGAATGGGCAAGAAGGATCAACAAAGAGAATAAGCAAGTCAAAAGAAAGAAACCTCCTACAAAGAGCAAGATGAGAAATGCTATGATGAAGATTATCAAGAATTCAGGCATACATATTACTGAAAATCTAAGTAAATGTTCATTTGAGAGGGTTAAGGAGATTTATCTGAGGTGTATGAGAATTAATGATGATTTTAATCCTATGTATTCTGCGAAAGAAGCAGAATGGTTAAAGAGAAGAGCTGAGTTAAAGAAGGAATCCAGTTCTAAAAGACAAAAGGTGGATGAAGAGTTGAAAAAGAAAGAAAGAACTAAACAGTATTTTAAGGAGTCTGATAATCCTAATCCTGAACCTATTAATCCTATTCCTTTAAAAGCAGTTCATCCTATTGTGGATTGGCAGATTGTTATAGAAAGGGGTAGAGAAGTAGTTGAGATAACAAGAGGTGATGGATACAAATCTACTTATTTTAAATTTGGGATCTTACTAAATTGTTTGACTAAGAGTGATTTGGAACAGTTGTGGAAAGTAATGGAGTTCAGATATGGGAAGTTTGGTCCAAATGGAGAGTTAGCTAAGTTTGTATGGACTGCTATAAAGAACATGTTTCAACCTGATCTTGATGCTGAATATTGGGATAAGTGTGAGGTGGTTGAATGGTTGTTGTTCTCATACTGCAAGGTTCATGCTGTAAAAACTAGAAAGGAAAGGTTTTTCATGTTTGTTGATAGGGATTATCCTTTATCAAAGAATGTGGCAAGACAAATGCTGGAAGCTAAACACACTTCAAGAGGAACAAAGGAGACACATCATATAATTGATCAACTGTTTCAAAAGATAGAGAAGATTGCAGATATACAAGGGCCTTTAGCAATTAAGGATAAACCTCAGTGTTAGGAATTGGAAAATCCATAGTGAAGAGTCGGTCACCCCAACTCTAGTCTAGCATATGTTAGCTCGTAGACGTTACGTTATTTACTAGTTATTTAGTTAGTTATTTAGTTTAGAGTAACACCGTGGAGGACGGACGGGTATTTACCCACTGTATGCCTGATCCACAGTCCGAAGGAGGACGTATAGTATGTAACTATAAATACCCTCTACCTCCCAAGGTAGAGGGTTGGACCTTTGATTAATCTAATCTTCCTTCCTTTGTTAACTTTCTCTCTCTAGAAAGGCTCCCATCTTCTACTTTCTCTCTCTAGAACTCTATCAAATTCGAACCATATATTGTTATGTGATGTGTTTATGAAATCCAATATGTTACAAATGGTATCAAAGCCATGGTTAGATCATCTCTTACATATCATTGGATTTATAGTGGTTTTTAGGTGGTTTTTGAGTTTGAAAAAGTTTAGTAGTTTTTGCATCATTTGGTTCATCTTTAGTGTTAAAGTTTGAATTTTGGGTGTAATTTTGTGTTTAGGATCATTGTATGTGCTTGGGTTTTGATTTGGTAAGCTTGAATCACTGTGGTTGAGCTTCTTTTGGATTAAAAAGTGTGTTTTTGAAGTTTTTCTTGGTAGCGACTTGGTTCTCGTTGTGATATTCATCGTAGCGACTTGCTTCAGTAAAAGGCAGCGAGTTATAGTGGTTTTTGGTAGTGACTTGGTCCTAGTGACTTGTCTATTGAGACAAGCCGACAAACAGTACACTTAGTGGATTCTCCACTACGGGTAGCGACTTGGTGAAGGTAGCGATTTGCTTTCGATTTTGTTAGCGACTTGTACTTAAGTTTTCTTAGCGACTTGGTGTTAGCGACTTGAACCTTAGCGAGTTGCTATTTAGTGACTTGACGACTTAGCGACTTGGTGCTTAGCAACTTGTTGTCATAATTCTTAGCAACTTGGTGCTTAGCGACTTGGTTCAAGGTTTCTTAGCGACTTGTTGACTTTTCCCGACAAAACTTCAAACGGCTATAACTTTTGATCCGTAACTTCGTTTTCAACGTTCTACCCATCAAAACGACCGTAAGAATGAGGAGAATGGCACGGGGCAACCTTCGAGGCCTAAATCCGCTCCGAACAGAAGTTATTGAGGTTTTTATGCTTTTTGACCTAAATTTCTCCGAAAAATCGTGCATAAACCAATCCAAATCTCAACCAAACAACATCTCTGCTAATCCTACAAACAACCATAAGACCTAACACACAATTGTCTATCATTGTGTCGATCCATCAGTTATCTTAACACGTTCTATTGGTCTCTATATCACGGTTTCTTCTTGATTTTGTAAAATCCCGCGAAAGAATCTATTTCTCGGTTTAAATCATAGACTTGTAAAATCCCGTGTATACTACAACGTCATGTCTTACACTACTGACCCAGTAATTTCAGAAGTACTTAAATTGTATGATGTTGTGGACAACAATGATAATGTATGCTACATAGAGCGATTAAAGATGATTGAATCAATCAATGATGATGTGAGTTCTTCATGCTCTGAGTCCAATGAGAAAGATTTGCACCTGTTCAGGCTACATAATGCCATGCAAAAAGAAAGTAGCATTGAACCTTATCAACAACTTCACTCACACCTCATGTTACTCACACCGATAAGAATGGAACGAACATGCATTGCCATTTTCCGTCAAGACTTATCCACATTAACGGGAACATTACTATTGAACTTAGAACAATTAGAACAACAACTTGATAAAGAAAAGGTTCAAAAGGATAGTTCCAGTGCTGCACTTCAAGTGATCCACAACCAATTTCAGTCATTCATAAGTGGGGAATTTACATCGGATTATGATCAAGACCTGACTGAAATGTCTTTCAAGAGACACACTGGAATGGAAATTAGCGTGTTCATTGAGACATTCATTCAACTCATGGATAATGTGGAGAAGTACATTGAGGAAGTTACACATAAAGATGAAAAAGTGGATGAGTGTCAGGTGCAGTTGAGAGATAGTTGTGATGAGTCGGGTAATATATCAGTTGAAAGGTCGGGTGTTGCTGAATGCAGAATATCAGAGACAGCTAAGAATGATGTAACCGGCTACTCAGTAATTCCGGTCACACAAGAAGTGGATGCGGTGATCAGAAAGGTGAATGAATTTCGGGTACAATCAATAGATTGTAGTGTTGAGATCGGTAAGGCATCGGATGATGGATCAGTTGACACTGAATACAGAGGCTCAAAGGCGATTAAGTCTGAAACAGCCAGTTGTTCAGTGACTCTTGTTACACATGATGTGGATGCAAATATCAGACCAACAAATGAGCAGGTGTCATGTGATGAGGTACCATTAACTGTTCAATATAGTGCATCTCCTAATGTACCTAAACAAACTGATCTTAATACTGAACATGATTATGATAAATGTTCCTTGGTTGAGGCTGAGTCTAATAAATTCAAAACAAATGACATGGTTGATAAAAAGGCTTTTGATGAACTTTCAAACAAATTCTCAAAACTTGAAAAACATTGCATTTCTCTTGAAATTGCAATACAAAGAAAGGAGGAAAGTTTTCAAACTAAGAAACCATGTAAAAATCCGGAATTTCCTGAATTTCGTGAATTTTTTGAAATAAACGATTTAAAAGCTCAGCTTCAAGCCAACAACTCGACTATCAACAATTTGAAAAAACATATTTCTGATATGCATGTGAAAAGTAATTTGGTTACAAGTAATTCTGATGTTAATGTTATTGATGATATTCAAATGAGAAATGATGAATTAGCGGTTTGTGTGGCCAAATTACTAAAGGAAAACGAGTCTTTGAGAAAGCATCACATAGAACTAAGTGACTCTGTCAAAGAAGCTAGAACTAAGTCAATGGAACAATCAAACTCTTTGATAGCAAAAATTGATGAACTCAAAGCTCAACTTCAGGAAAAGAGTTTCGCTATTGTTGCCTTAAAAATGAGCTTAGGCAAACTGTAGGGAAAAGTGTGAACACTAAGTTTACAAAACCATCAACCTTGGGGAAACCAGTTTCTCATCCCATTAGAAACCGGTCCGTTGTTAGGCAGCCTACTGCGTTTATATCCGAAAGACCAAAATTTTCAAAAACACGGTTTGCCTCCCAAGTTGATGCGATAAAAGTTTTGTCAAAACCAGTCACTTCACCTGAGTTACCTAAGAATAAGTCTTCTAGTTCAGTTAACCCTCAACAAGTAGCCACTTCTACTCCCAGCACCACTAGGAATAGTTTGAAAACAGTGTCAAAATCAAGCATTAAAACCCAGAATTCATATAATATGAATGACTTGTGGAAGAACTATTATCTAGAAGAAGCTAGGAAAAAGGCACAGATTCGAAAAGACGGAATTTTAGGTGCAAGACCTAGGGTGAGGAATTTTATGAGTTTTCAAGGCACTACTGGTAGTTGTAAACCATTACCTAGGAACACTCAAATGACTAGGGGTTGGCTTGCATCTAATAGTAGATATGAGAAGAAGAATGCTAAGCATGTTGAAAACGAAACTAGAAATTCTAAGTCTTTTTCGAATAAGAAACATTCTCCTAATTCACATGCTAAGGTACAATCCACTAAGACTACTAACGTGACTAAGGTTCAACATGTTATGAAGCAAAACAAACAAAAAACTTTGCCTAGATAGATACCAGCTGCTAAATCTTTGGAGTCTTGGAATATCGATAAGTCTTCCACTATGCATAAGAAGCTTAACACTACTAGACCTTGCCATATGTGGATACCATCAGGTAGAATGTTTAAGGATGCTGGACTTAGGTGGATACCTACCGGAAAGCTGTTTTCCAATGGCAAAATCAAGGTTCACAGTGAAGCCCCAAAGGATTTGGATACTAATGTCACTAACCAATATATATGCAATCAAGTTTGTAATGTTAGTGCAGTTATTCCTTACTCAGTTGCAGATACTTCGATCCTTCACTACATGGACTCGCTTAAAGTATGGATAACAAATGGATTGATATCTCATTACTCACAGGTTCAAGTTACTCAACCTTGATATTCAATCTGCTATGACGTCTGTTCACATCAGTTCAGGCCTCGTACTTCATCATTATGGCGTCTGCAGATAACACTTCAGGCCCCATTCCTCATAGAAAAGAAAGGTGTACGCTTCAGTGCGCTTTATCTTCAGAAGAAGAGAAATCTTCATGTTTATGACCATTCTCGTCGACATTCTTCATCAACAAGCTTCATGTTTCTCCCATGCTCATTCAGTCATCTAGTGGATCTACGTTCATTGGTGTATATTCTTATTCAATTGGTTAAATCAAAAATGGCAACTTCGGATGCAATTTTTGAGGGGGAGAAGAGTGAATTTACTACATGTTGATGGATGTTTGAATAATGGTCATACGACTCTCCTCCAACGCCTAATGTTTCACTTACTAAGGATAAATGGGAGTTATTGTTTGGGATTCATTGTTTCAAGATATGTTTGATGAGTATTTTCAACCGCTAGCGAATGTTGATCATCTAAGAAGTACAACTCAAACTACTCAAGAAGCCCAATCTCTAGTTATTCCTCAAGGCATTGATAATGACTATCATAATATTGCAGTTGCACTCATGAATAATGATCCGCTCTTTGGTATTCCTTTGCCAAATCTTCACGGATTATTGTTCCTCACATTGTGCACGCTATAAATCAACCACATGAACATTAAGGAAAATGACTACCTCATCCGCTCGAAGATATTATTGGTGAGTCTTCCAGATCAGTCCCTACATGAATACCTTTAGGAAGAAGGCATTGATGTTGAGGAATCATTTGTTCCGGTTCATTCAGTGGGTCAATGTACATCCGATTGTATGTTGTTTTCACGTGTTGGGCATTTGACACAAGTTGATGACTTCGGAGTTAATCATTTATCACTTATTTGAGATTGAAGTTGACTTTCAACAAAGGCGTGTTCTTATTTGATAACTTGCTCGGGCTTAAGATTTTGAGTTGAAGACTTGGTTTATCTAGTTACCAGCAGTTGAGGTGGTTGGTTGAAGACCTGGTTAACTATCACTATTAGGAGTTACGTTGTTTTACTCAGTGTCACATGCAGATGACGATGTGGATAATCTCAAGAGGTGTTAATGTCTCATACTTTGTTTGAGTAGTGAGTACTTAGAGATTTGCTTGAAGCATAGATTCTCGACACTATTTTTCCATCATTAAGTGCAAGCTTAAGATACAAATGCAGGGAATTCGACTTCAGTTTCAAGTTTGGTATATCGGGTTTTCTTTAACAGTGGTCACTTCAAATTGTCTACATATGGGTTGACAAAGATAGTCAGAGAGAGTTTATGTAGCAGTTGATTCTCACAGGATTCATTTGGGCTATTTGAGTTCTTCTCACAAGATTTCATGTTTATGGGTATATTATGTTTTGCTGATTCTGAGGTATCAAAACCAGCAAGGGGGAAGGAGACATATATCTAAAAGCACAACGAGTACACATGATGAACTTAACACTTCTACCTGATTGAAGTTATCCTGGAAAGACAATGGTCATAACCGTAGAGAAACTCAGTGTTTAACTCGTAGCCTTTGGTGTATTATTCCAACTATTTGGGGGAAGCATATATTATTCCAACTATTTGGGGGAAGGATGTATTATTCCAACTATTTGGGGGAAATGGTCTCTGGAGACTTTTGGTATGTGTTATGTCAGCGTTCAGTTGGAAGAAATGTGAGAAGAATATTTGGTACGTGAGATGATATTGCTTATCGACATCTTCTATATGATTTATGATAAAGTGCTTCCGGTTAGTGCTTCATGTACACAATGTAATGATGATTTCGATGAAATCGCAACCATCAGGGGAGAGATATGTGTACATCAGGGTCGCAAAACATATTCACATGATCGAGCTTAATCAGTTATTCCGGAGTTGACATCTGCAGAGAAGATCAATGATTCAACCAGTTACTGTGATGTCGTTGTCTCTACTCTGGTAGGGTACTTGTGTACATTATGGGCTGATTGGTTATATGGAAGTTATCTGGAATGCACTAGGTAAAATGAAGATGTTTATGTATTGTTCCCCTGAATTGACAACTGGTCAATCTCGAAGAGTAATGTGCACATCGGGGACGCACAACAGGTTCATGTGATCGGACTTCATCAGTTATTCCGGATTTGATAACCACTTAGACGATCAATGTTTCAACTTGTTACTTTGGTGTTCTCGTGTTCTTCGGGGTGCAGAGCTTCATTCAATGAGACTGTTTTCATTCATTTCTACTTCTTGGGGAAATGGTCTTTACTCTTAGTTTGTCGGTTTGAGGGGAAGCTACCAAAGATTAACTCTTTGAAGGCTCAAGTTCTTGCGACGATTTAAGAGCCTCGAATGCTTTGGTGGTGAAAGTTTAAGAGATGATGACTTCTATCTTCTACAAAGTGCTGAACGATTTCCTTATCTCGGTACTCGTATCATCATCTTCTTAAACTATTTCTCTATCGTTGTAAATATTTTTCAAAAAGCAAAATACAAAAATATAAAACCAACAAAAACAAAATAGAAAAATATAAAATCAACAAAAGCCCATAAAAATCAGAAAATTGAAAAATTCCAAAAATATTTTTTCTCAAGACATGTCTTCTGGTATCGATAACATCTACGGTCTTATAAATTTCATTCAATAATGGCATGGGACTTTAGATGAAGTTCGAGCAGGAGGTGTAAATATTTCTTTCTAAACATGTCTCAAAACAATGGCTTGCAGGTACTTCAGACTGTAACCCGTGCTTAAACTATGGCTTGCTATTGTTTCAGATAGCAACCCGTTCTTCAAGAAAGGAAAGTGCCGCGCTAAACCTATTTTCAAAATATTTTGTGCACTTATCCTAAAACATAATGAGGAAAGTATGTCGTAGGACTGCTGTTCCTACATAAATGTTTTTTCTTCTATAAATTCTTCAGAAAAATATTTGTTGTTTTTAACAAAATGGTGGAAAATGAGTTGCTTGTAAATCAATCAGTTTCAGAGTTTTCAGAAAAATTGAAAACTCAATCAATGACTTTAGCGTTTTTAAACTTTTCAGAAAAATAAGTCATTGATTGAGGGGGAGAATGTTTTCAAATCTATATCATCTAACTAGATTATCTAATTATCCTGTATGCTTAATTTAAAATGATGTTAACCTACGTTGAAGGACTAGGTGCCTAGGATATGATTGTTAGGATTAGATGATTAGAGTTTGAAGAACACATAATCCCATGCTTTATATGATCTGATTGATATGTTGAATTGACTGTTATTAGTCGATTGCTGTTTGGGTGATGTCGACCACCATATATCTGTTTGAGTTCACTAAAGAATGCATGTATATTGGTATATAAGAATGTTCCCTATCCGGATCCCACAACTGAAGACGATTGGATGCCGAAAGGAAAGGGCAACTATATCTTGGGTTGACAAATGAAGAAACGGAGCTTAATTGGACTTCCAATTAGAGTTGGCATAAATGCAACGTAAGAGGTCTCACTGCATCAGCCGATGGTTTTCTTCTAAGTGATTGAAGAAACAGAGCTTAATTGGACCTCAGTTGGCATTAAATTGCAACGAAAGAAGTCTCACTGCATTTGCAGACGGTTTTTCTTCCAACCCTCAGCAACAACAACAAAAGCTTCTCAACCACCTAACGTTTTGAAAAATGAAAAATATTGTTTTGAAAATTAATTGGAATTAATTTTGAAAATCACCAGACTTCATTTTATCAAAACTTAAGTCACTCAATCATCGACTACAGTTATCGATTGAGGGGGAGAGTGATTTAAAATAAAATATTTTCAAAACAATATATCTTCATAAAAGTCCGTTTGTACAATAATAAGTGGTGCTCTAATGATTTAATGTTATGTCATGGTATGATTTTCTTTAAAACTCAAAGATCTTACAAAATGAAATCATTTACGTTCTTGTTTGATTGTGAAATTGTTTTATTTTACTTAAAGATCATTTAAAAACTATCATACCTGACACTAACAATCTTTAATGTCTATAGTTGGTCCATCTCAGTCAATTTCAAAAGTTAAATCTTGCCACGTCTTTCCCCTAAAATTTTCTAAATGATTTAAATCATTCGGGATCACAAATCTCAAATGGTTTGATATTTTTGATCGGGGGAGAGATTGTGATTTAAATCTCAAATCTGTTTTAGTCCTTTAAAGGCACTCCTGCCTCCATGTGCCAAACGATTTCAATATATGATGCACATGTTGAGAAGGAACATTTATCCAAAAACCAGATGAGTATTTAAACCAGGCACATATTCTCCCATGTTTTCTAAACCTGATTAAATCACTTGAGATCCATAATCTCAAAGGGTTTGATATTTTTGATCGGGGGAGAATTTGTGATTTAATAATGAAATTTGTTAAATGATGATCGTTTTGATTCAAAGTGCAGGTTCTCTCTAATATGTGCCAAACTCTTTCGTATATCGATGCACATATTGAGGGGGAGCGAATGGTTTATATTGGCTTTCGTAATTGTGGATGTACTTCAAAAGAACTCTTGCCTATATGTGATAAAATGATTTCAAATATCCTATGCACATATTGAGGGGGAGAATTTACCAAAGAAAATCAAATGGCTTTTTCTATGAAAATTGTGATCAAAGAAAATATTTCAAAGTCCTCTTGCCTCCATGTGCTAAACAATTTCTAAATCATATGCACATGTTGAGGGGGAGGTTTTCTAAATGATCAAAACTATTAAGGTACAAAATTCTTTGATCTTGTATCACAAGTACCTTGATTGTTTTTCCAAATAATTTTTCAATTGGTTTCGAGAAGGAAAGAACAATACCAAAAGACCGACCAATTTACTTTATGCATGGTGTTATAAGGATGGTTAGGTTAGGTATTTGTTCCCACGATCCGCTAGAACCGGAGGGATCTTCCCAGGGACAATCCACTAGATAGTGTAGAGTCCTTAGGAATATTGAAAAAAGGAGAAAAATGAGAATATAGGAAGAGTGCGGACTGAGACCGAGCTAGTACTGGAATAAACCCAACAAGGTTCTAGTTATGAAGTCTCGGTAAGCACTGAAGGGGTTGAAGAATGAAAAAGAAATGAAATGAGAAAAAGGTGAAAAGAAATAGCCCTCCAATAATTCAACCTTAGGGCAGACACCGGGTTCAATACATATGCTACTGGTTGTTACCAAGGTAACACTGGTATTGAAGACAAGACGTCATGGACCCAGTGACGCACTGCACTAAACTTCCCAAACTACTCAAGTTCCTCTTAAAAGGGCTTGTTTCATTCTCACGGGGAACCTACATAACCTATCGACTTTCTCCTAGAGATTGTTGATATTGAAGAAGGAGACCATCTCCCTAGTCTCCGGCATAGGAACCAAATGTGCACTATTGAGTTTAGAGCCAAGAGATCATCCACAATATCTCATTAGGACACAAAATTAATGAAGACTTGTTGTTTCACACAATGTGGAAAGTAAGTATATATTGAGAGTCCTACGCATTATCCTTGTGGTATTGCCAGAACATCTGAGTGATATGTAAAGTATTCACAATGAAGATGGAAATCCTTCTAGAGCCAACATCAAACAAGCTCTTGGTGGGTGACATGTGAGATCTTGCAAAAGATCAAGCTTGTGACAACTGGATAGAAACAATGGGGCGATTCATTATTGAATCAACCTTGGTCCAGGAAATGAATTGACGAATACTTTTGGAAAAACCGTTCGATGTGCAAACCTTCTTTTCTCTTGCACGTCGAATGTGTATTCATTTCAAATTCAAAAAGTATCTCTGATTGAAAAATACTTTTAGAAAAACCGTTCGATGTGCGAATCTCTTCTTTTCACTAGCACATCGAGTGTGTACTCTTTTAAATACAAAAAGTATTTTTGATTGAAAATTGATCTTTCTCATAAAACCTTCGTCGTATTGCAAAACTCTTTCTTCTAAGCAATACGCGATTGTTTTCAAATCATTTTTCATCAATCAGTGAATCTCAATTCGCTGGTTCACTCACTCCGTGTTGTCTTCTTTGAGACGTTCCGGTTTGAGAACAGCTAGAACAGCTGCGAAACCCTGTCAAGGAGATTCTTCGGAATTATACCTGATCACATGCAGTACTTGTACTGATCAACGGGGAACCGTGGGCCGTGTACCTCAATTCAACGAAAGTGATCAAAGAAACTTTCGTGCGCTTTATTGCTAACTGTTGTATGCAGGTACACCCGACGTTTTCAGCTGATCAGAATTGAGGAGTCAATCCATAGCCGTATGCTCACACATCGCTTTCACAATCTACATAAATCATGATAAGTGCATATCTTCATCAACTGACTCTAATATTTTCAATCCATGCTTCTGCTACACTGCTGGAAATATTATGAATCAACAAAAGCTTCCGCAACTGATGAGAAGATATCATGATACAAAATGTGAGCATGTCGGTCCGAAAGTCACAACTTCACATAATGGCGATGCTATAATGGATGAGCCAGAGATTTGTTGTGGCTGATGATCTCTAACCTGGCTTAATGAATCACCAAACGTGGATCAATACAAAGACCTCCACAAAAAGTACAAAGCACTTGGACTTTGAAGAATCACTGCTAAAGCACAAAGACTGCAGACATTGAAGAATTTAAGTCTACGAGCTCGAGCATAAAGACAAAGACAGAATGCTAGGATTCAAAATGTAAATCATGGGGTGACCTCCCTTAGGGGGAGATTGTTAGGAATTGGAAAATCCATAGTGAAGAGTCGGTCACCCCAACTCTAGTCTAGCATATGTTAGCTCGTAGACGTTACATTATTTACTAGTTATTTAGTTAGTTATTTAGTTTAGAGTAACACCGTGGAGGACGGACGGGTCTTTACCCACTGTATGCCTGATCCACAGTCCGAAGGAGGACGTGTAGTATGTAACTATAAATACCCTCTACCTCCTAAGGTAGAGGGTTGGACCTTTGATTAATCTAATCTTCCTTCATTTGTTAACTTTCTCTCTCTAAAAAGGCTCCCATCTTTTACTTTCTCTCTCTAGAACTCTATCAAATTCGAACCATATATTGTTATGTGATGTGTTTATGAAATCCAATATGTTACACTCATGAATTATTCTAAATATTGGAACCACTGCCAGAGTTAATTAAACCACTGCTAGAAGATTGAATCCACTGCTGATGTTAAACCGCGGCTAGTAGCAAAGTATAACCACTGCTATTGTATTGTAAACACTGCTTGTTGTGTATAGTCGGTTTAATATTTTGTATTAGATAAATATGAAAAAGATTGTAAGCACTGTAGCTATTATTATTGATAAGTTGTGCTTCCATTGAGTTAAAGTTCAAATTGAAATAACAACTATAAATCGTCCAAATGAACAACATTTGTAGTACTAAACGTCACAGGATGTGACTGAATGCTGTTAGGAAGGTTATTTTCAAGAGTAGATAAGGTGTTCATATATATGGGAAAGGGTGTTCATATATGTGGTTGGATTTGGAGGACATATTTGTGACAAAGGATAAACATTAAGGGTTTTTTTTGTTACATCTTGATATAATTTTTTGTTTTGTGATATTAAAATTGTTTTTTCAAAAAAAAGAACAGTTTGTTTTCGTTATGTTTTGCAAGTATTAATTTCGCGTAATATCTAACCTTTTTAGTAGTTTTGTTTTAAATAAGATTTGGGTAGATTTGGGTATTTATATACTTGGGTGTTTTAGTGTGTGGGTATTAGTGTGTCTTATTATCTTCTCCCTGTGTGCGTCCACCTACCAAAAACAACCATGGCGGCGGTGCCCAATATTGAAGAACTGAAACAGGAAAGCCGTACCAACGATCTGGCTGGGGCTTTTAAGTTCCTCTTTAGAAGTGAGATCAGCGAGGATCTTTGTTTTATTCGTCGTATGGAGGATGAGACGATGAAATTGCGTAAGATTCGCAAGCTACAAGATACTATAAGGGAGACGCGTATGATTGGGCCAAACAATGAAAAGGCTGTGGATGCATTGGGGTGTCTTATGAAGATGGAGCGAATGAAGCGTCGTGTACTCGATGCAATGTATGCAGTTCTTGCTGGGATACGTGCAGGGATTGATGATAAGGAGGATCATGTTACGTTGATGGAGATCGATGAACAGCTATCTCATGGGTAGCGTCGTTCAGAGTCTTTTGGGTCTTTTGGGTAGCGTAGTTATGAAGCTGGTATGGGTATGTTGATTGATAGTCTTTTGAATGTTTATTAGTGTTGATATGGATATGTAGATTGGTAGGCTATGCCTACCTATAGTCTGTTTATGGATTGCAAATTTGGGTTGTTTTCGCTATGAAACAATGTAATTATGATGATCTAATTATGATAACCTATGAAGCGTTGTTTGTTTATGTTGTGTGTAGATTTGGTATGATGTTTTCAGTAGTGTTTTGTATGTCATTGTCTTAAGTTGTTGATTATAATTGGCCTCTAAATTATAGGCTACTCCGCGATTGTGTAGTTTTGATGTTAACCGTTGTTGGATGTTCTTATGTATTCTTGGCGCAAAAATTTGGAAACCAAGAAATGGATGCAAAAAGGTCAGACGATACTTTAACAGTAAGGGGCACAATGTTATGTTAATGTGTTGTATTGTTCATTTTAATCTTTTTCACTATCTCATTTTAAATTCAAATCCCATAGATTGGAAAGGATAACCTGGATACGCTGAAAAGACAAAAGATTCAAGACCATCCAACTCTTGAAGACAAGAAAAAAAGGTAAGTAAATAAACTGTATTTAACTCCTGCTTACTAGGAAACTTTATTGAATAAAGTATCTTATTAGAAAAGCACATACGATATAACACTAAGTACTTGGAAATCAGATACATTATAACACTAAATACTTACTAGGAGCATATACTACTCTTAGTTACTAGGAAATCACATACGATATAACACTTAGTACTTGGCATATCTCACAGTGCTTATAGCGGCAATGTACCCTCAAGCTTATGAATAAAGAAATTCTTGTTTCTAGCACTCAGCTCCAGTTCGCCAACCAAGATATTCATTTGCATCACTTTGTGTTCATTTGCATCACTGATGAGTGTGTGAATACTCATCATTTTTGGTTAATTCTGAACTGCAAAACGTCTAAAAATGCTCAGAAATGCATCAAAATACTGAAAATATCTCAAAGTTGCATTTTATATGTTTCAGATGCAAAATGTTTAAAATCAGATGAAAAATGAGCTAAGTTTGCATAATTGGCAGTTTCAGTCCCCCGACTTTCAGAAAATGGCAAAATCAGTCCCTAGGCATTTATTTTAAAAGAAAAGTCACCAAAGGTCCTTTTTAAATCATAACTTGTCAAAATTAGTCCTTTGGTGAAAAATATCAAAAGTTTTGAGAAATTACAAGTTCAGTCCCCCAAGTTTCAGAATTGTCAGAAAATACCCTTAAAGTTTAAAAAATTGGCAATTGTGATCCTTGGATTATTTGAGATGGCAAGATAGACCCTTGGATCATAAATACAGAAAGTACATGTTTAGTCCCTGGAATTTCAAACTTTACACCTTTGGTCCTTGTGTTATTATTTCCACAAACCAAACCGGATCCCATATAAACCCAAGCCCAAATAAAAAACCCTTGGCCCAATCTTTTACCCGGTCCAGTCTACCCAACCCGAAACCAACCCATTACCCACGTTTTAAAATAAACAACCCGCCCCCCTTTCCCTGTCTTCCCCGACACCTTGCCTGCAACCAGCCACCAACACAACACCTCCACTTTGTCCCCCTACTCCACACTTTGTCTCCCCCCTCCTCACCTAACATACAAATCGCATTTAATGCACCTTGTCCCTGTCTAAGATATCAAAACCATTTTGGCGCCAAAACCAAATCAATGGCTAAGATGAGCTCAAGACATCCAATGGATGAGATTATTGCTGGGAAGTGATCAGAGGAGAGAGAGAAGACATGTTTGGTGCATAAAAGAAGGAGAGAAGCAAAGGAAAAGAGTAGTTAGTTTATTTTTCACAAATGTATGTCGTTTTTTAGCTTATCCTGTCTTAAATAACTTTCAGTTGTATTTTAAAGCTTCTTTGTATTAAACTCTAGTGTTTTAATGTATTGCAAGACTTTTTAAGTATTAATTCAAGCTTATATTAAGAATTCTTGTTTCAAGGTTCACTGTTGAAATTTTAAAACTTATGTTCTTATATAAAAGCCTCCAATAGCTTATTGTTCCACTCAAACAAGCTTATAGAAGCTCATTATAGCTTTGTGTAAGCTTAAATTTAAATTTCATGCAAGTTTGGATTTTGGTCAACATAAGTCAAACTTGGAGCAAAAATGATGCAGCAATGGTATTGGGTGATGCAGACATGGATTTGGGTTGATCTTTAGTCATTTGGGTTGGTTTAGATTAGGTAGTGTTCTTGGTTTCACTGTTTTCAAGCCATAGTGGCTGGATCTCTTGTAAGTGTGCTTATAATCTCAACAGTAGCTTAATATTACTAGCAGTAGTCATTTCTGTTAAAGTAGTGTAATTTGCTGTCTCATTAGCTTTAATTTAGTGTATTAAATCTGTTTTAATGATTAGCATAAGCTGTTTGTGTATTTGAGCTTGATTAGATTACATTTTCTCACATAAAGTAGTGTTTGGATCAAGGTTTTAAACTATATTAGAGGTTAACATTTTGGAATATATCAGTTGTTTGAAGCTTGTCATGGTTATTTGATGTCATTTCTGTCTTAGTTTTGCTGCCATTTGTGCTAAAAGTCAAAATCACTAGTCATCTGTTCTTGTTTGCAAATCTGTTAAAATCAGTTAAACATAATCATTCATATAAGTTTAAAATTTGATTAACTAGCTTGATAAACTTATATTTCATCATATTTCATCCATTTCAGTTCTACATTTGCATTTGAATCTCATTTTGGTCAAACTTCATAACTGATTTTCAAAGTCAAAAACATGTCAAAACTGTTTTTTTGCAGATATTGCAGCAAGTGCACAGTGCTTGTTTTAAGTAGTTAAGGTCTCATCTTTGGTCCATTTGTAGTTTGCTGGGTGGTCTTCAAGACTACATAGCTGTTTTTCACTTTAGCTCTTTTGATAAGCTAGTGCATAAGCTCAAACATAAGGCCTGTTCACTGTTGTGCTGTCCAAATCAGTTTGCTTATAATCTTATGCATCTGCTTATTTGAGGATAGGAGTAGCTTAATTTAGTTGATTTTAGCTTATTTCAGTATTATTTGGTTTGTGTAGAAGTTTGGTGGCCTATTGAGTTATATTGCTTATTTAAAAGTGCTTATTTGAACTCCATTTGCACTACAGCTTTTATATTTCACACATAAGCATCATAGTTCTTATTTTTCATAGATTTAGATTAGTATTTTAGAATTTTCCTGAGTTTTCCATAATTTTTAGTCACTGTTTAGTATTTTTCTCTATTTAAAATAGTTTTTAGTCACTTTTAATTAGCTTTAATTGCAAATAATTAAGAAAAAGTTCCAAAAAATAATTTTTCAATTTTCCCAGTTTAAGAAAAATATAAAAATCATAATAAAGATTTTTCCTTATTTTTCCCCTTTTATTTGGTATTTTCCACAATTTAAATTAGATTAAAATAGTTTTAAATTAGTAGAAAATAGAAAAATAATCAGAAAAATATAAAAATAGTTTTGAAAATTCTATTTTGATATTTTAGATCTTTCTAAGTCAAAATTTTATTTTTCTAGCTTTGTTTCATATTTTCTTGTATTTTAGGTTATTATTTAATAGTTAAAAATAGTTTTTAATTAGATAATAAGTTATAAAAATAATTTTATTTTTCTATAAATTTTTTTTTATCATTAGGTTTGTAAAAATATCATTTTCATATTTTAGGATTAATATTGTGTAAGTTTCACTTTTTTATTTGTACGCTACGTAGTTTTTAATTCTGTTTTAATAAAAACATAAAATCAAAAACGTCATTGTGCATATAGTGATAGCGTTTATTTAATATTTTTTATCTTTTTAATTTCCTTTAATTTGTATTTAAGCCATTGTAATTTGTTGGCTTTTTCTGTAGTTATAATCATATCACAATCCCTCTTTTCTGTTCAAATTCCTCGATCACTTTACGTTTGATAATCCATTGCATAGCTCGCTGGGGCATAACGACCCGGGGAAACACTATACTCCTCAGATCTTCATTGCATTCGTGCTTAAGCTGTTTTAAGTTTCTTACAGTTGGCCATTCACAAGTGGTCAGCTTGCGTGAGAAAACTTGACGGTTTTGCACGGATCAAATTTTTGGCGCCGCTGCCGGGGAGCTGTGCTGATCTATCTTCCGTTTAGCAGATTAGTTGTTTGAATACTCACTCTTTGTTCATATCATCCATTTATATCTATATATATATCCATATTTTCTTATAAAAAATCCAAAAACAGCTAAAAACGTATAAAACACAAAAATATTTTTCCTTTTGTTTCTATATATGTATCAAAAAAATAAAAACACAAAAAGATTCGTCGTTTTCTTTAATAATAAAAACTTAAAAGATTACCACCGCAAACCAAGGCAGTGCACTACCTAACTGGGGGTGCGACCATAATAAGTTCCCGAACTAAAGATTTAAAACTTGCCTTTGTGTCCTTGTGATTGGTGTACCTTTTTCAAAGAAGCCATTCATCTTGTGATTATTGGTTAAGTTCACTGTTGTTTTGCCTCGATTTTGTGTTAATTGATTTTGTTGTGATATCTACGTTTCAGAACCAGAAAACCCATAAAGATTCTTCTCACCCCAATTTTTATAAAATATCTTCATAATTCCATTTCTCTCCTTAAATCTGAGGTCCCTTAGAGTTAACTCTAGTGCATGCGCACTCGTTCTTCTAGATCATTGAGTCCTTTGCGTGATCTAGCAGAAATTCCTAGAAGACGTTCTCGTAGACGTGCTGCCCAAATAGTCGAACCCGAGATTCGTACTATTTCAAGCAACAATATGGCAGACGAACGTACTATGGCGGAAATGCTCCAGGCACCCACCGAGGGTTATGGAGATGCCATTATTCTACCAGTAATCAATTCTGATCACTTTGAATTGAAGATACATTTGATCCAACTTGTGTCTACAAATCAATTCCACGGGTTTGACCGAGAAGACCCGTATGCACACATCCGTTGGTTTAACAAGTTGACTTCAACTATCAATTTCAAGGATGTGCCACAAAAAGTCATCAAGTTGATGCTGTTTCCATTCTCACTTGAGGGGACAGCCCGGATTTGGCTGGAAAAAGAACCCCCTCGATCTATCGAAACATGGGAGGATCTTGTTCAAAAGTTTGTCAATTACTTCTTCCCTCCATCAAAGACGACTAATCTAAAAAATGAAATTTCTGGATTTCGTCAAAATTTCGATGAAAACTTTGGAGAGGCATGGGAGAGATTCAAAGATCTCCTCAGGAAATGCCCCCATCATGAATTCACGGAGCTTCAACAAGTCAATATCTTTTAAAATGGGTTGAACGGTAACGATCAAGATTCCTTGAATGCAGCCGCAGGCGGCAATATCTTGAATCGTAGACCTAAAGATGTGATTGAGATTTGCGAGCAAAAATCAAAAGTTCCTATTTCTCGCAACAAAGTCAATACTCCTAACCCTCCCGCTTCTTCATCCAGTAACTCTTTTGAGTTAGCAGCTCCGATAGCTGCCCTAACGGATGCCATCCGTTGTATGATTAAGGATGTTAAGGAAATCAAAAGCGAAATTCATAAGCCAGAACCAGTCAAAGCCGTAAACAAGGTGTGTGAAACTTGTAGTGGTCTACATGCGTATTATGATTGTCAAGCAACCGATGCTTCCTTTTACCAAGCTCCCGTAGCTTCGGTAAACCACAATCAATACCGACCACAGGCTGATCCTCATTACCGTGCACCTAGCGGAATGACACCACCTGGTTTTCCTCCTGTGCAAAACCATGGCAATCAAAATCGCTTTGTTCCGAATCAAGGACAAAATTTCAATAACTCTCAAAATTTCAATCAAAACCGGAACAATTTCAACCAACCATATCAAGCTCCTAATCATCAAAGTTATCAACAACCTCCTCAAGCTCCCATGCCAAATGACTTCATGAAAATTACTGAGTCAAGCATACGTTCAATGCAAACTCAGATCAATAACATGAGAGTTGAGCTTAAAAAGGAAATTGATACCACAATGTCTCGGCAGACAAATGAGTTAAAGAATATGATGAGCAGTTTCATGAACATGAATATGAACAAAGCTTCATCATCTTCTGGAGGACTCCCAAGCAATACAATTCCCAATCCCAATGCCGAGTTGAAAGCCGTCACCACTCGGAGTGGTAAGACGCACAATGGACCTTCGACTCCTATGCCCCCTCCTCCTGTGGCAATGAGTCAAGTTACCAAGGATACAACGGACAAGGTGCAATTCTCAAGCCCACGAAGTACCGCACACGTCCCACCTTCGGTAGTCCAAGCTTTAAGTCCGGAACCCGACGTTCCGAAGAAAAATCCTGAGCCAGAAATAACTTCCATCCCGGCTCAAAAGTCTAGTCAGCTTCCTTACCCATCAAGAATGAATGATGAGAAGCTCAAAGACAAAAACAAAGAGCAAATGGAAAATTTTTTCCAAATCTTCAATGAGCTGCACTTTGATATAAGCTTCGTTGATGCTCTCGTTCTAATGCCTAAATTTGCATCCACGCTTAAAGGCTTACTCACCAACAAAGATAAGCTATCTGAGATGGCTAAAACTCCTCTCAATGAGCAATGCTCAGCGGTCCTTCTCAAAAAGCTTCCCAAAAATCTTGAGGACCCTGGCAGATTTCTAATCCCGTGTGATTTCTTGGGGATGGTTCAATGCTCCGCCTTGGCCGATCTTGGCGCTAGCATTAACCTCATGCCACTCTCAGTATGGAAGAAACTGTCTCTTCCTGAACTTTCATCCACTTGTATGACACTCGAGCTAGCGGACCGTACCGTAACTCGTCCACTTGGGATAGCCGAGGATGTCGTGATGAAAGTGGGAAAGTTTCACTTTCCTACTGACTTTGTTGTAGTAGACTTTGATGCAGATCCTAGAGTTCCCCTCATCTTAGGGAGAGCTTTCTTGAGAACGAGTCGTGCTCTGATTGATGTGTTTGCTGAAGAGTTGACCATACGGGTTGACAACGAAGAGCTCACATTGAATATCAACCAGAACTCCAAACCTCTATCCAAACAGAGTGTTGCCACAATTGATCAAAGATCTGAAAGATTCAATGCAACACTCTCAAATTTCACGGTTAAGAGGAGTTTTCAGAAACGTGCTGAGCTTAAAGCTTTGAAAATCAACCCTGGTTCAAACACATGGTTTGAGAATTGCACCAGGGAAGTCAAGAGTGTTCTTGATGATGATGATCTAGAATCGGAGACTTCATCGGAAGTGGTGGAAACTGCTAGCTCTAAGAGCACACCACTTGTCCCACCTCCGGAATCAGTTTGTCGCATCGAGTTTGTTAAATCTGTGGATGAAACCAAACTCTCTTCAGTTTCATCTGAATTGGATGATGATGTTTGTGATCCAATGGGCGACATTCTTCCCATTGATGAATTGCTCAAAAATGATCCATCATCTTCTAGTCTTATTCCCGACTCTTCCATCCCTTCTCTCACTTCTGATGAGGAAGATGACAACTTTTGGAATGAAGTCGATGCCTTTCTTAGTGATGAGTCAATTCCAACAGGAATTGATAACACTTACCTTGATCCGGAGGGAGACATCTTTTTTCTGGAAAATCTGTTGATTGAAGAACCATTTCCCACCCTCCCTCCCGGACATCTTCTTGACAATCACCATCTAAGCTTCAAGTTTAAGCTTAAAGATGTCAAAACTGGTGATTTGCTTCTCTCTGCGGAGGAATGGACTTGCAGTCTTATGTACGTCTTTATTCCATTCTTCACAGATGGTGTGGTTGCTCTTTCCCTTTTCTCTTTCGGGAATGAGGACACCATCTTTGACCCCGGTATCATCCCTAATAGTTTCTACTATTAACAATACCGCGGTTATATCTCGTCGGTGTGGAACTTTCTGATGTTCATATGTTTATTAACATTGTGAACGAAAGTCCGATCGAGATTGGTTTTCCACGTTACTTTCCCCATGAACCAATGAATGCGGGGATCGAGTCAAGCTAGCGACTCGGGAATCAAAAACAGTAGCATGCCATATGGGTTGTCACCCATATTTCTGAGCTGTCTGAAGTTTGTTACGGTTAGCCATTCACAAGTGGCTAGCTTGTGTGACAAAACTTGACAGTTTAGCTTCTTCTTTCTACTTTCTACCACCCTAGTGTGGGGGGGTTGCCCCACATGTTTTGTATATAAGTCTTCCCAAAAAAAAAAAAAAAAAAAAAAAAAAAAAAAAAAATATATATTCTTTCTAAATAATGGCCGTAGTATTTCCCTTTTACGTTCTTTGTTTCGGCATAACAGCCGGTACTTTGAATATTGAGGGCAATATTCATTTCTAGTGTGGGGGGGAATTCTCACGAATTTTATCATGTAATTATACCGCCTAATTCCCCCGTTTTTGGCCAAATTTTTTTTTGGAGTAAGTGTTCTACACTTACTCAATTGGTTATCAGTCCGCCTTGTCTAATAAACAAAAGGATTGGCTAATCCAGGAGCAAACGACTCTTGGTAAAGATATCTCAAATCCGTTGACGGCTTGCAATTTTCCCAAAATTGTATGGTATTCAGCTCACCATATCCTTAAAAGTGAAGAGTTGGCTAGCCCGCAAGTTTATGGCTTGTGGTAAAGGCAGTGGAAAAACCATAATTGGTAATCGACTCACCAAAGATAATATTGATAATTTATCTAAGAGTTGGCTAGTCCAGAGCAAACGGCTTCTGGTAAAGACAAATCAAATCCGTTGGAAGCTGGTGGTTTGCTCAAAATCACATGGTTATCGGTGTACCATGGTTCTTACTTGAACTAAAACATTTGGCTACTCCAGAAGTAATGGCTTTTGGTAAAGAGATGAAATCCATTAGTTTTTCTCAAAAGATTGCTAGGGACTAGCAATAGTTTAGTGTGGGGGATTGATGAGTGTGTGAATACTCATCATTTTTGGTTAATTCTGAACTGCAAAACGTCTAAAAATGCTCAGAAATGCATCAAAATACTGAAAATATCTCAAAGTTGCATTTTATATGTTTCAGATGCAAAATGTTTAAAATCAGATGAAAAATGAGCTAAGTTTGCATAATTGGCAGTTTCAGTCCCCCGACTTTCAGAAAATGGCAAAATCAGTCCATAGGCATTTATTTTAAAAGAAAAGTCACCAAAGGTCCTTTTTAAATCATAACTTGTCAAAATTAGTCCTTTGGTGAAAAATATCAAAAGTTTTGAGAAATTACAAGTTCAGTCCGCCAAGTTTCAGAATTGTCAGAAAATACCCTTAAAGTTTAAAAAATTGGCAATTGTGGTCCTTGGATTATTTGAGATGGCAAGATAGACCCTTGGATCATAAATACAGAAAGTACATGTTTAGTCCCTGGAATTTCAAACTTTACACCTTTGGTCCTTGTGTTATTATTTCCACAAACCAAACCGGATCCCATATAAACCCAAGCCCAAATAAAAAACCCTTGGCCCAATCTTTTACCCGGTCCAGTCTACCCAACCCGAAACCAACCCATTACCCACGTTTTAAAATAAACAACCCGCCCCCCTTTCCCTGTCTTCCCCGACACCTTGTCTGCAACCAGCCACCAACACAACACCTCCACTTTGTCCCCCTACTCCACACTTTGTCTCCCCCTCCTCACCTAACATACAAATCGCATTTAATGCACCTTGTCCCTGTCTAAGATATCAAAACCATTTTGGCGCCAAAACCAAATCAATGGCTAAGATGAGCTCAAGACATCCAATGGATGAGATTATTGCTGGGAAGTGATCAGAGGAGAGAGAGAAGACATGTTTGGTGCATAAAAGAAGGAGAGAAGCAAAGGAAAAGAGTAGTTAGTTTATTTTTCACAAATGTATGTCGTTTTTTAGCTTATCCTGTCTTAAATAACTTTCAGTTGTATTTTAAAGCTTCTTTGTATTAAACTCTAGTGTTTTAATGTATTGCAAGACTTTTTAAGTATTAATTCAAGCTTATATTAAGAATTCTTGTTTCAAGGTTCACTGTTGAAATTTTAAAACTTATGTTCTTATATAAAAGCCTCCAATAGCTTATTGTTCCACTCAAACAAGCTTATAGAAGCTCATTATAGCTTTGTGTAAGCTTAAATTTAAATTTCATGCAAGTTTGGATTTTGGTCAACATAAGTCAAACTTGGAGCAAAAATGATGCAGCAATGGTATTGGGTGATGCAGACATGGATTTGGGTTGATCTTTAGTCATTTGGGTTGGTTTAGATTAGGTAGTGTTCTTGGTTTCACTGTTTTCAAGCCATAGTGGCTGGATCTCTTGTAAGTGTGCTTATAATCTCAACAGTAGCTTAATATTACTAGCAGTAGTCATTTCTGTTAAAGTAGTGTAATTTGCTGTCTCATTAGCTTTAATTTAGTGTATTAAATCTGTTTTAATGATTAGCATAAGCTGTTTGTGTATTTGAGCTTGATTAGATTACATTTTCTCACATAAAGTAGTGTTTGGATCAAGGTTTTAAACTATATTAGAGGTTAACATTTTGGAATATATCAGTTGTTTGAAGCTTGTCATGGTTATTTGATGTCATTTCTGTCTTAGTTTTGCTGCCATTTGTGCTAAAAGTCAAAATCACTAGTCATCTGTTCTTGTTTGCAAATCTGTTAAAATCAGTTAAACATAATCATTCATATAAGTTTAAAATTTGATTAACTAGCTTGATAAACTTATATTTCATCATATTTCATCCATTTCAGTTCTACATTTGCATTTGAATCTCATTTTGGTCAAACTTCATAACTGATTTTCAAAGTCAAAAACATGTCAAAACTGTTTTTTTGCAGATATTGCAGCAAGTGCACAGTGCTTGTTTTAAGTAGTTAAGGTCTCATCTTTGGTCCATTTGTAGTTTGCTGGGTGGTCTTCAAGACCACATAGCTGTTTTTCACTTTAGCTCTTTTGATAAGCTAGTGCATAAGCTCAAACATAAGGCCTGTTCACTGTTGTGCTGTCCAAATCAGTTTGCTTATAATCTTATGCATCTGCTTATTTGAGGATAGGAGTAGCTTAATTTAGTTTATTTTAGCTTATTTCAGTATTATTTGGTTTGTGTAGAAGTTTGGTGGCCTATTGAGTTATATTGCTTATTTAAAAGTGCTTATTTGAACTCCATTTGCACTACAGCTTTTATATTTCACACATAAGCATCATAGTTCTTATTTTTCATAGATTTAGATTAGTATTTTAGAATTTTCCTGAGTTTTCCATAATTTTTAGTCACTGTTTAGTATTTTTCTCTATTTAAAATAGTTTTTAGTCACTTTTAATTAGCTTTAATTGCAAATAATTAAGAAAAAGTTCCAAAAAATAATTTTTCAATTTTCCCAGTTTAAGAAAAATATAAAAATCATAATAAAGATTTTTCCTTATTTTTCCCCTTTTATTTGGTATTTTCCACAATTTAAATAAGATTAAAATAGTTTTAAATTAGTAGAAAATAGAAAAATAATCAGAAAAATATAAAAATAGTTTTGAAAATTCTATTTTGATATTTTAGATTTTTCTAAGTCAAAATTTTATTTTTCTAGCTTTGTTTCATATTTTCTTGTATTTTAGGTTATTATTTAATAGTTAAAAATAGTTTTTAATTAGATAATTAGTTATAAAAATAATTTTCTTTTTCTATAAATTTTATTTTATCATTAGGTTTGTAAAAATATCATTTTCATATTTTAGGATTAATATTGTGTAAGTTTCACATTTTTATTTGTACGCTACATAGTTTTTAATTCAGTTTTAATAAAAACATAAAATCAAAAACATCATTGTGCATATAGTGATAGCGTTTATTTAATATTTTTTATCTTTTTAATTTCCTTTAATTTGCATTTAAGCCATTGTAATTTGTTGGTTTTTTCTGTAGTTATAATCATATCACAATCCCTCTTTTCTGTTCAAATTCCTCGATCACTTTACGTTTGATAATCCATTGCATAGCTCGCTGGGACATAACGACCCGGGGAAACACTATACTCCTCAGATCTTCATTGCATTCGTGCTTAAGCTGTTTTAAGTTTCTTACAGTTGGCCATTCACAAGTGGTCATCTTGCGTGAGAAAACTTGACGGTTTTGCACGGATCAATCACTTTGTGAATAAAGAAATCATGTATGTCCAGTTGTTAGTCTTAGCAGCAGCTCTTATCTCATCACATTTAGGCAACCCTGGCATTGATTTTGATTACTTATTTATGGAATGATGTTGTGTGAAAATATACTTGCAAGTTTGCTCTTAAATACACAAATTGGAAGGTAAATAAATAGTCACATGCATACCATTGATGTTACACTATATGCCTGACTCCTATATGTTTTTATAGAAAAGAACAAAAAATATGCACATGTTCAACAGTTGATTGTATAACATTGTCACAAAGTAACATCCAAAAAAGAAGAATAAAAAATGGTGCCTCAATAATGAATAACATTGTCACAAAGTAACATCCAAAAAAACAAATAAAAGCAAGTCACTCCTGTAGCTATTATTATTCAAGTAACATCCATAAAATAAAAGTAAAACATTGAAAATCCTAGATGATTGATAAGTTGTGCTTCCATTGTGTTAAAGTTCAAATTGAAATAACAACTATAAATCATCCAAATGAACAACATTTGCAGTACTAAACGTCACATGTTGTGACTGAATGTTGTTAGGAAGGTTGTTTTCAGGAGTAGATGATTCACATTTCCATACGAAATCGTTGTTTGACTGACCACTTGCTTCTCCCTGTTCGACCTCTACACGCGTCCTCTGTCCACCGTGTCGTTCTTGTTCCACTGCTTCTTCGTTAGTAGGGGTGCACGATTGTGAGTTTCTTTTACGTTTCTGAGATGTGACATTAGTTCAAACAACCATATCAGTAATTACATACAAAATTATATACATTGAAATAAAATATAGAAACACACTGGCCTTGCTTGTCATCAACGGTTCAGTACATGACTGTCTTGTATGTCCTGCCTTTCCACACCTGCCATAGTTTTTGCTTTTTGGATCTTCCCCCTGTGATCGGATACGTGTTTTTTCTTTGGGTCTTCCAGGTGGCCGCTTATCCATAGCAGGTGGTTTTACGGTTTGCACGTCATCAGGAGTATGCCACAAGGATACATCTTTTAGAGGATAAACCCTTGCTTCGTATGTATTTTTTAGTGACGTTTTCTTAAACCAATCCATCGCCTAACTGCTAGTGTCAGTCAAGCCTTCAACTCTAGACACAGCACAAACATGACCACAAGGTAGACCCGATAGCTGCCATTTGCGGCAACTGCATTCTCTGTTGTCAAAGTCAACAATATGAACATGTTTCGAATCAGTAACTTGGTAAATCTTGTGCATCTCAATTCCGTTAACATCCCAATTAGCACTCTTTGCCATTCTATTGTTTACTTTTGCAGTTGCCCATTCGGTAAGTTCATCCGTTGGAGCATCTGAAATAAAAAAAATAATACATTTTCGAGCGATGTGCCAAATATGTGATAAACCAATTATAATAGACAGTTTTTTAAAGTTACCTTTGTATTTTGCTCGACGTTCAAAATACCATTTTTGTAGAAGCCTTCGGTAGTACTCCATTAGCTGGGTTATTGGAACTTTCCTAACATCTTTGGTTACAGAGTTTACTGATTCTGCACTATTTGAGGTCATGTAATTGTACCTGTTTGCAGGGCAGTAAGCACGTGACCATTTATCAAATCCAGCTTCATCTTTTAGTTTTTTATACACATCAGGTTTTAATGATTGAATCTCAGAAATTGAAGCATCAAACTCCTGCTCTGTGTAAGCTTTGCATGTCCTCTAATATATAGCCTTCCACTTTCTAGTTTTCAAATTGCAGTTCATCTTTAAATGACGACAACAAAAACCATGAAAGGCGTTAGGAAAAACGGTGCTACATGCATGTGCAATTGCCGGATTTCTGTCAGAGATGATGGCCAAATCTTTTACTTCACCAATGCATTCTTTAAGTTTGATCAAAAACCAGGTCCATGATTCATTCGTCTCACCTTGAGAAACACTAGTTGCAATAGGTAAAATCTAGTTGTTTCCGTCCATCCCAACAACAACCAGATTTGTACCAAGGTATCTCCCTTTAAGATGTGCGGCATCAACGATTAGCAATGGTCGCATAAAACGTAAGAAGCTCCAAATCTATTTTAAATCGATCAGAAATTGCTTAATTAATACTATTTACATAATAATGAAGGTAATAATTAGAAATAAAAGATAATAGAATTTATGAAAAACTTACAGCAACACCGAAACCAATGAATACCATCTTAAACAGATATGTGTCATCTGTCTCAATGTGTGTTACTGTCCCCTCATTTTGCAATTTTAAGTTATAGCAGTAATACGGCAACTGCTCAAAAGAATCCGTAGGACAACCGTTCAACAACTTTAATGCAATGTTTTTCCCACCCCAAGCTCGGTGGTAAGAAATGTCTACTTTCCAATCAACATTAAAATCCTTTTTTATGTCCTCACCCGTCTAGACCCTTTTGCAATTCCTCAATTTATCAACAAGTATGTGACCCACTAATTTTTGGGTAGCATTTCGATGATTAGGATGAATTTTTGTTCTGGAACATGTATGACAGTCGTTAATGCTAGTAACATAGAAGTATCGGTTAACAACACTTTTTTGTGAATGTACCAGTTGCAACCTTCTTCAAAACAAGCAACACTGTACCTTTTCTTACATGACTTAGTAACTTTATACTCAAACAAATCAACCAACGCTTTTATTCCTATTGCATAAATGCATCCTAGCTTATCATCAAACCGACTACCCACCTTTAATTTAGATACTACAGGGTGTTTATGGTTACTTAACTTTTTAATTATAGGATCAGGTGAACTGGGTGTATCAGGGATATTTTGAAATGTGGTTTTCTGCCAACTAGGCTGCACATCTACATTAACGTTTGCACCTGCATCCTCATTATTATGATCTTCAACTTTTGGTGTTTGAAAATCAGATTCTTGAGGCAACAAAGGAACATTAAGATCAATATCAAGAGGCTTAGAAGAAGTAGACGGCTTTACCTCGGAAGATTTCTCGATAAGTTTGATGTATAGTGTCTGAATCACGTTCTGCTTATAGCATATTTCATGAACGAAGAAAGAAACATCATCATCGTCACTTACATCAATTTTGGTTGAAGCGGACATGTAGTATAAACTGATGATCTTGTCTTTAATCTGATATTTGTTAGTAACATAGGTAATCAGATGTAGGTAGGTGATGTCAACTGTAAGTAAAACTCCACGAATTGATCTCTCAAAATCCAAATAAACTTTGAATTTTTGGGAATTAGTCGAAGTCATTTCTATTTGGTTGTGGAATTATTGTTTGTTTGACTAATTTGTGTTATGGGATTTGTGTTCTGGGATTGTACAAAGCAATAACCCCAATAAAAATTCGCTGAAAAGAGAATCTTTTAGTCGCTGAATATAAAATTCGCTTAAAATTTTCCCTCCACAATATTCATTACCCGCTCATTCACAAAGTATATTTCCCGCCAAATTTGATGTCACTCTACTAGAAATGCGTCAACTGTACTCATTTGCATCTGTGAATACCCGGTAACAATTGGGTGAAATAAAACAATGGCTCCCTCCTTTGCCTCTACTTCTAGATCCAATCGAAAGCCCTTGGAATACTACATCAATGCTACACACTGCGAATGTCCAAAACCATTACTGGTGGAAGTACAAACCTCTTGGACCCGGAATCATCCTGGTAGAAGATTCAAGGCCTGTCCAATTTATGTAATATTATTATCCATTATACTTATTTTACTTGTTAGGTTGAATATGTTAATTTAACAAAACTTCTTTTTAGGACTAAGAGACCAAATGTAACTTCTATGGGTTCCTAGACCCGGAACTACCAAGTCAGTATTACAAAGATTTGTTTTACAAGGAACATGAGGAAAAGAAACATTTAATGAAGACGGGAAAGCGTTCAGTCTCGGATGAAGTTATTGAGGTTTCAAAGAATGATATCATGAAAATGTTGGATGAGTTGACTTTTATCAAGTCAAGAGTGCAAGTTCATGACAAAGTTGTGTTGGTTTTCAGTTTGATTGTTCTCTTCAGTGCTGTAGTTTGGTTATGGTAATGTGTTTTACAATAAGTGTTATGTACTACGTAGGTTATGGTCTTTTAGCAATAAGATTGGTTGTAGTCGTTTTTTCAAGTCAAATGGATGTTTGTAAAAAACAAACATTTTAGCAATTTACACAAAATGTTTGTTGCAAATCATCAGTATCACAACTCGTATATACAAAACAAGTGCTTAAAGAAAGCATACATGGCTGTTAGGAATATACCAAGTTGCACTACACAGACATGCCTAAGAAGTTGTCTTTTGATGTCCTACACAGACATACAGTTTGTGGTTACATTTGGTTGAACAACAAAAGTCTAAACCCACATACAAGCCATACCCAAAGAGATGAAATGCATCTTTATTCATCACTTGTATGAACAGCCACCTTATACTTCCAAAAGTACTCCACCATATGCTCTCGATACGCCAAAGCAACTTGAAGAGGATCATCAAACTTCATGCTTAAGTTGTTACCCAACCTGTGCAAAAAAATACATACCCAAACTCCACAATCGCCGTATGCATTGGCTTGTTTAGGGACAGCATCCGCAACTCGAAATGTGATCTTATAATCAGAAATAGGTATTGATTTGGCTTCAAGAACTTTACACAACTTTAGATACTGTGGTAGCATTCTCTCAAAAGTGGCCCTCATTTTTAAATTCTCTTCTCTCGTCTCAGGTTCTGGCGTACCTAGTGAGTCATAAATAGTTATAACTCCTGTACGAATTTGTAACTCGACGAGAAACCAGTGGCAGCCGGGTACGTTCACAGGAAAGTATACCTAAATGTGAACAAATAAACTTTCGTAATTCATAACATTTTGAGCATGCATATCACCCAAGTATCTAGAAGAAAGTATGGTCTTTATATACAAACCTTCTCGACACTAGACCATGGCAATGGATAGCGTTGACCAGTGGCGTAGTAGGCACGCATAGACCCATCAAGGATAGAAGACGAGAAAAATGGTCCAACCATAGCCCAATCGGCATTCCCCGGCCTGAACTGCCACATTAGATCAACCCAAAGATCTAGATGCTGCAAATTTTTTTATAAAATACATACCGTTAAACTAATTCAAATAAAAATTATTTTTTTATGGAAATTAAATATCTGTTAAGTACCTCATCTCCAAGCCATCTTTTTTTATTGCCCCTTCCATACCCCAACAAAGCCAACCAAATTTTCGATGAACAACGATGTCACCAAGACCCCAAGGAAAGTTATGCGATGACTTAAATTTTTTATTTATAAAGATATCCATACATGCTGGTTTAGTAATCTTGTTGATATCGCAACCTTCAGGACGTGACAGATCCTGAAAAATTTTAAAAACCAGATTAATGTATATGTCTTTACGCTGTCTGTTTGTAAAAATAGTTCTGCTATACCTCTACCCATGTTTCCAACTGATTATCTTCACCACATGGGGGATTAATATCTTTTCTCAATCTTTTGGAACGCCATTTCGGCAATTGTGGAGTCGTGGGAGGGAGGTTCACGTATGGGTCCTGCAAACACTTGCCTACCTGCTTTGACCTTTTTGAGTCAACATCTTCTTTCAAAACTGGAGTACTCTTTTGGGTAACTTTGGCCTTACTCTCTTTGGTAACTTTGGGCTTTCTAGTTTTCTTTATTGCTAGGCCATTATAAGGTGACAGTAGAGCCTTACTTGCATTTCTCTTCCTTTTAGCACGTATGAAAACATCCTATACATAAAAAGTTCATCATTGAAATTACATCCACTTTTGAAGTACATATGGTAACTTTTATAAATAATGTAGTTGTACCTCAGAAGCTATAGTCAAAGGCTTATTGGCTTGTCCTTCAGTTTGTGAAACAGCTTGTGTGTTTTTCTCAGAATTATCAAACATGGCCTTTCTTGCTTTCTCAGCATCAATATCAATTTGGTCTAATACCGCCTTGGTTGAGCTCTCATTTGCAACCACTAACTCACCCCCGATTACTTTCTCATTAACGTGGCCATCAACATTGTATGCTTCATTATGAATAACCAACTCACGTAATTTCTCGTTAACATTCCCATCACCATCCTTATTCTCTCCAACATGATTCATATGATCATCCCCCATATCTGCCATTTGTGACACTGCTTCACTTACTTTCTGACCATCATGAGAATCTATAATGTTATTTTGATTACCTTGAACCCCCTCTACAGATTTCTCAGCAACATTTAACACTGCCTCACTTACTGTCTCACGATCATGAGAATGTTGATCAGTAGCATTGCAATCAAAAATGTCATTTTCATTACCTTGAACGCCCTCTATAGATTTATCATCCACACTTAAAACTACTTCACTTACTTTCTCACGATCATGAGAATCTATAACAGTAGCATTGCAATCAAAAATGTTATTTTCATTACCTTGAACCGCCCCTCCAGATTTATCGTCAACATTAAACACACCTTCATGAGCATGCATCTCAGTAGCTTGAACCGCCTCTCCGGGTTTATCATCACCAGATTTATCATCAACGTTAGACACACCTTCACTTACTTTCTCAGTAACATTGGAATCATGAGCATTTATCTTAGTAGCTTGAACCGCCTCTCCGGGTTTATCATCAACATTTACCGCTACCTCACTTGGTGTTTCGCCATCTTCCTTGTTTTCAGCAGCCTTTTGTTCATCTTGCTTCGCCTGATCCTTGTATTTCATATTTCCATACACAGAGAAATCATCATCAAAGCACCTGCCCTGTAATTATACAAGAAAAACACAACTATAATAGATGACCAAATGTAGCAAACATCTATAGATAGTGCAGGTGAAATTAATATATACGTACTTCAACAGCCGATTGAGAAATTTTTTGATTCAAATTAGGTAAATTCATATGACTGGGATCATCATTTGGAATGTGATCAACTAACGGCAATGGTTCGTCTGGAAGACAAAAATCCTCAAGCTGCGACATAGCTGATGGAAAAGCGGCAGTATCTATATAAGTAAGCCCAACTTGTTCGTTTTCAGCATTAACACAACTCGATTTCTCGCAAGATTGATCAGGTTCTGGGCTTAAGGTCTGTAGTTAACAAAACTGATTTAGGTATGTAAGAAAATAACGATAAAATAAAAAAGTACTATTCAAAGGAACATAACCTTTTTATAATCATCCGAATGAACATCATGAGAATGAAGATCAAACAAAGTAGGACTACCATTCCAGCTTTCATTATGAATTGGACTTGAAGTCTGAATTTCCATGACATTTTGGCCAAAACACTCCTCATCCGATTTGTCGTGCATATGAGTTGAAGTCTGAAATTTAAAATATACAATCAATTATACTACTAAAGAAACGAGACCTAAATGATTAACAAATATTAAAGGAAATTACCATGGCATCTTTGGAAGCCAAATTTTCATCAACACATTGCCTTATTTGTAATTGTTTGTGAATAACCAGTGACGTCTGTACATAAATATATATAATCCATTAGTTGGTGAAAAACCAAAAAATATTGCTATCTAAATGATGTTGATTAAAAATGAATGTAAAGAGCATGTTCACCTTTGGACGTTGTATCTTTAGAGCTTCCTCAACAACGGCAAGTCTATTTTTAATATCATTAAGGACCTCCACATTGGCTCCGGGTTTATCGATCATAAATACAATTGCCTTCAATGCCTCAACCTCGGCATGTATGTCTAGATGATTGGAACTTTGATCTTTATCAGTTACTGGCACATCTTTATCAGCTAAGGCCACCTCTTTATCATTAAAGGCCACCTCTTTATCAGTTACCACGACCTCTTTATGAACTGCAACTTCATGTACCTACAAAGCAAAATCGAAACAGAATGTGCATTGGTCAATTGTCAACGTGAATAGTCGCACAAACGACATAGTTGATACGGATGAAAAATAAATGATACAAAATGTGCAACTTACCTCATTGGTGGGATCATCGGCAGGTGATTGTTTTTCTAGACTATCCAACTCGCTAAAATAAGCATTACTAGGTGCAAACCATGGTTGCAACCTTTCTGCATTTGTTGGAACAAGATCCAATACTGGATTCGAACCCTAGTAAACAAACAATTATAAAGTCAAAAACAAATATAAAGAAGTCGTTAGTTATTTGACAAATACAAACAAATGAAAATGCTTACAGGACCAAAAAGTTTGCTATAATCGCATTTGGAAAATGTTTTACACTTTGACCAAGAAAGACAACGTGGTATCTTGGTCGGGTCTTTGGTCCACCATGAGCTGCTAGTGGGATAACTCTCAAGAATCCATATCTAAAATGAAGGAAAACAATAAAAGCATTGTACAATGAAAAGCAATATAACAAATTTGTATCCAAAAATAGTAAACAAAAACTGATATGTTCATAAATGTCTACAAATCTAACCTTAAAAGCCAAGAGAAAGCCACAAATATTATATGTTGCAATTTTAGAAGGGTTTTCTTGCGATTTCTCTTTGTAGTGAGCGTTGTAATGCTGAGGTACCACATTGGCTAAATTTTTGTAAAAACGGCTCCGCGAGAACTCTCCCCATGGATATGCATTCCATGCCCCAAAATCCTCAACTAATTGCAACAAATGATTGTCAACGATGTACCAAGGTCCACGACCTATGAACATGACCTCAACGACTATCAACAGACATACTCTTACCGCATCCTCATCTGATAACTTTGAAAATATTGTGTCATTCCCAAACAAATCTAAAAGCTCATTCCCTTTTACAGTTACCTTTCTTAGAAATTGTTTTTTCAAGAAAGACACGCAAACCAAAAGGACTGTGATCAATTTCTACAGTGGGAGGCAAACGACCGAAACGAAATCCGGTCATCAATAGAAACTCTCCACGACCGAATTTCATTACAGTATTCCCAATTTTGTATAAAATGGGGGGACAAGAATCAAGCAGTTTAGGGATATATACCTGGTGTTGTAAAACGAAATTCACCATATGATTGCCTTTACCTTGCTGAGGAATATCTAACCATGGCCCAAAAACAGTTGCTCTAAACAACATCATTCGATCTGGATTGCTTAACAATTTAGACTTAATATCCGAAAGCAACTTAACCTGGGAACGAACCGTTACCTTAGCATCAAAATATTGGGGAATGTAAGCCATTTGGGAGTTTATTGACTGACTAATTAGGGGTTGATTTAGGGTTTCAGTTAGATAATGAGTTGATTTCACAATTTTGATTTGTGTTTTTGTGGTAGTAGAGTGTTGGTGTGTGTGTGGGTAAAAATATAAAAAAAAGGTAAAAGTTATGTTAAAAAGGTACTAAAAGGTACAAAAAGTCTACATTAAAAAAGTCGCTAATATTATTTCGCTTAAGTCGCTCAGCATTGGGAAGGAGCTAAAAGAATAAAAAAATATTTAAGTAAGTTTGACTTTTTTTACTAAAGGACAAAAATAATTTCGCAAGAATCTTAAAAAAGTCGCCCAGATTCGGTCGCTGTACTATCATAGCTGGTAAAAGTTAGAAACAATAATTGGGTACACAAATTACGAGGGACACTTGTCAAGCTTAGATTAAAAGTAGAAAAGTCGCAAGTCTCAAGTTCTATTTAAGAGATACCCCAACTTTTTTCCTAAAACGTTTTGACACCTTGAGCAAAAGGTGACCATTTTCTAGTTTGTTTCAGAAAGCATAGATGGAGTTTTAGATTTCTCACAATTTGGGTGATGATTGTTATAGGGCTAATAACTTATTAAAGCCTTATATTTGTCAAAAATGACAGTTCTGCGTGGTGAACTAAAAAAATAAATCTTTTATATATTAATGTTGACATTTTTGTCTTCTTGTGAGTAATAAAGATTAAAAAAAATTGTGATGACCATTTTACCCTTGAATTTTTAAAAATTGCATTCATTGTCCCAAGGATAAATTACATAAATGGTCCCTCTACGTTTTAATCTTAAAAAAAAAAAAAAAAAAAAAAAAAAAAAAAAAAAAAAAAAAAAATCCCATGTCACAAAAAGAAATTCTAAAAAAAATTATTTCAGAAAAAAAATTCTAAAAAAAAAGAATTTCGAAAAAAATTTCAGAAAATTTTTTTATACGTGAATTTTTTTATCGAAAATTTTGATAAAAAATACAAAAAAAAATTCAATCTTTTTTCGCGTGTCAAAAAAAAATCTAAAAAAGCACATTTCAGA
The DNA here is from genome assembly GCA_019973895.1 of Chrysanthemum seticuspe. NCBI lineage: Eukaryota > Viridiplantae > Streptophyta > Magnoliopsida > Asterales > Asteraceae > Chrysanthemum > Chrysanthemum seticuspe. Next base: position 169,045,027 of record BPTQ01000008.1, read on the forward strand.
AAACAAAAAATGAAAAAAAAGTAAAAAAAATTCACAAAAAATATTTTGGAACAAAAATTTCCAAAAAAAGGTATTTCGAAAAAAAATTCAAAAAAAATATTTTGGAATAAAAGATTCGAAAAAAAGTATTTCGAAAAAATTCAGAAAAATAAATTCAAAAAAAAAATTTGGAACAAAAATTTCAAAAAAAAGGGACGAAGGACGCAATTTTTTTCCAAACGACAAGGACCATTTATGTAATTTAGTCTAGGGACGATGGATGCAATTTTCGCAAACCTACAGGGACCAATTATGTAATTTGGAAGGGTAAAATGGTCATAATACTTAAAGAAAGACAAAAATGTCAACACTAATGTCTAAAAGAGTTATTTTTTAGTTCGCTACACAAAACTGTCATTTTTGACAAATATAATGCTTTAATAGGTTATTAGCCCACTGTTATAAGCTCGTTACCAAATCAGTCACCTGTAGTGATTTGTAAATGGATTAACTAGTCAATACATTAATGAAAAATGCTAACCACAAGCTTATGATTTGTGTTTAAAACTTATCGATTTGTGTAAAATTACATTTAATGAACTCGTTATTTTTATGCTAATACTTTTTTGATAATTATAATTATAGAAAATATTGTTAAACATGGAATATGTGATGTTAATTAAGGATATGTTTGGTAAAAATAACAGTGAACAGTAGCAGTGGGTATTAGCAGTGAGCTGTGAGCAGTAGCCACAGCTCACTGCTCACCGCTCACAGCTTCTTAAAGAATCATTAAAAAATGAGCATTCTTAAAAAATACCGCTATTTTGTCAAACGACTACTAAAAATTAAAATGCTAATTGCTCACCGCTCATCGCTCCAAAAAGCTCCACACCGCTCTGTGCCAAACATACCCTAAGTGTTGATTTTTCAATTATGGAAAGCAGTGTAGCACCGAAACGAGAACGGCAAAGGGATACGGGGACGATACGGGAAGGGAAACGACAAAACTAAAAACTTCAAGATATGGGAACGGCATAAATACGGCAATAAAAAAATATAAAAAATTAAAAATATATTAAAGAAAATCCAAAATAGATATATGTTGATGTAAATTGTAAATTCCAAAAATACTACATATTAACTAGCCCAAATGCTGCAAAAATTAATTATGTATGCATTTAATTATATATTTGAGTAAAGCCCACTATTAATTAACATATTCTTGGTTTGAGTTGGTCCATTTATCAAACATATTAACTAGCCCAAAAAATAAAAAATAAAAGAACGAAAGGCCTTTTAGGGTAACAAGACTATTTTCAGCCACATCTTTTCTTCCTTCTACATCTTTCTTCCACCTTTTCCTCCTTCAACAGTGTATCCACCGGAAAACTCCATTAAAACCCAAAAGAAACGGCTTGGAAACCTCTTGAAAATCCAGAAACGGTAAGGATACTTCATACGAAACGTTTCGCAGATTCGTGAAACGGCTTGGAAACGTTTCGGTGGCGTTTCGAGGGGTATCCGCTCCCATCATGTTCCCAAAAGGGGAAAGCTGGCCTAAATGGCGTTTCGGTGCTTCACTGATGGAAAGCTTAAACATAACCCACAAGGTTGTGGTTAGCAAAACCTAATAATTAAAAATGATTGTTATAAACCTATAGGGTTCTAAATTTTATACGTGAATACTCTTAAATGACACGCCTTTATATCTTTCTTTTTTTTTTTTTTTTTTTTCTTTTTAAAACGATTGGATTAGTACGTATATAGTTAGTGTAGCTAGTGAGAGCCCACTCTCATACTTCTACAGGAAGAAATCACCATGAAGAGACTTAAAAGCGAGACCTCTCGCATGAAGAAAAGCCCCCTGACCAACTCTGCTAGACAGATGTTGGCACACGCCTTTATATCTTAGCCTTTGTGTTTGTCTTTGTCTTCATTTTCATCTTTATGTTTGTGTTTGTATTGTTTGCAACTACATATTCAAAAATGATCTATCTTTACAATGGATCGATTCCTTATCCCTTGTACATGTTTTTCGACCTCCCAAAATATTGGAATTTTGCTTTGCCTACAATTTCCTACTAAAACGTTTTACTATTAAACAACAGCTAGTATCATCAACGTATCAAATGATGCATTTTCTAAGTAGAATATTCAACGTCAACTTGTTAGCTATCTGGATTCTGGAACATCCAGAAGAATGAGAACTTTATATGTTCATATGTATTTTTTTCAATAACAGAAACTGGAACACCTCTGAAAACTAATTAATATATAGTGGTATATGATTTAAACAATATATTTATACAAAACTAAAAATATGCTAGTGACACAATGTATATCAGGAGGGGTGTTAGTCGGGTCGGGTTGGTCGAGTTCGTGTCAATTCACGTCAACTCCAATTCAGGTTGAGGCTAAAAAATATACCCGAACCCGACCCTATTAAAATCTTGTGTTAGTCAGGTTCGGGTCCAATTCGGGTTTGGGCCGACCGGAATGTAATAAATTTTCATCTATAATTTATAAAATTATATAAAAAACCCTAATTCGGGCTAATCTGATCGACACGAACCCGAGTTAGCCAAACATTTTTTGTATTCGGGTTACTCTGGTTGACCTGAATAACTTGATTAAAATATTAACCCGAGTAACTCGATCCAAATAAGCTAAATCAGGTTCGAGTCTGGGTCACGTAAGTTGACACCCGTGTATAGCATAAGCATAGTTTATTATATAGCCTTAACTAGCGGGTTAACCCGCGCGTTGCGACGGGAGTGCGTTGCCCTCGATCATTTTATTCACGGGAGTAAATTTGCTAAAGTTTTTTTTTTTTTTTTTTTTTTTTTTTTTTTTTTTTGCGCACTGTTCATGCGGGGGTACTGTTCATGCACGGGGTACTGTTCATCCCCCAATGAGTTTTAGTATATATATATAATAAGCAAAATGATTGAGTTGGCAAGACGTTATAACTATTATTACTAAAACAAATTGTGAAAGGTATTAATTTGAATCATGCATGAGGAAAACAAACCTGAGCTTACCACACCAACATTCTCTAAATAAGTGCTTTACTTGGTTTTAGTCGGTATCAACGTAAGGCCAACATGTCAAAAATGAAATATAGAGAAAAGGATTGTTATCGTAGATTGTATTGTAAGCCCAGTTATACACTAGAAAAGAGAAAACAAATTTTGTTTTATTTGAGCTAGCCCAATAACATTTTTTATAAGCCCAGAACTATTTCACTCACCTAACGCCTATTATATTTCAGTTCACAATTCCCTTCAATTCCTTTTTTCCCGGTTCTCTTCCTGTTTTGGACCAGTCACAAGCCAGCTACAATGGCAAACAGTCAAACACCTTTTTTATTTTTAAACATATATAATGTTGAAAGCCGTAAGGGTGAGCAGAAACTGCACCGCAAAAACTCACACCGCAACAAAAACCGCGGTGCGGTTCCTGAAAATTTAAAATCCGCATTATGCGGTGCCGTGTCGATTTCTACCGAAAAACCGCACCGCAATAACCGCACCGAACCGCAAAGTCATATTCAAATATATTTTTATTTTTATTTTTAAATAAACCAACTAAATTTCACTAAATTTCATAATTTTTGTATGATTAAATACTTTTGTTTATATTTTTCATAATTAGTTATTTCAAACGTATTTTATTGATTAATTATTATCCGAGTTTTTATATTATATATTTATATATATATATATATATATATATATATATATATATATATATATATATATATATATTATAAATTTAGCATCAAAATTTTAAAAAAATTTCATCTCATTTTTCATCTCATTTGACTTTATTATTGTAGAGATTTATAATTTCATACTAGTACCCAACATCTTTTATATATATATGTTTTTGCTCATTTTGTAAACCCATGATATATTTATTCTCTAATAAATAATACCACAAAATAGAATTTGAAAAAAAAAACTTTAAAAACCTCAAAACCCGTAAAACCAAACCGCAAAAACCGCAAAACCACAAACCTGCAAAACCGCGCGGTTGTGGATTCTCATTTTTTAAAAACCGCAATTGCGTATGTAATTCGGTTTTTACCAAAACCCGCACCATGCTCACCCAATTGAAAGGTACACAAGACCATGGAAATGTAACTAGCAAAAAACATGACAATCAACCTAATTTATTAAGTTAACGTTAACTTTATAGTACCAAAGTTGGGTTACAACTATATTATCACGGGACAAATTATTTATACCATCCTAAAATAATTCTATCAACCTCCCTCCCCTCACCCCTCCTCCCTTCTTCACCGTTCACCCAACATTTTATTATTTGTTTTATTTTATTTTTATTATAAAACTATGACACTGAAAATACGAAATATAACATATAAAGTTTGACAAGACAAAAAATATTAAAAGACAAAAATACAAAACAAAACAGAAATTACATAACATAAAACGATAAACTATTGTCTTGTCTTGTTAAAATGAGGTAAAAGTAGACCAGGAGGGATACCAATAACATCACCCGTCATGTCATGTGAAATCGGCCGAGGTACATACCTACACATAGCTCCGCCAGCTAGGTGAGCTTTGAAGACCCAAACTAAAGCTTGATTAGAAAATCTCATAACTAACACGCGATCACACTTTATTTAAGCAAGCTTGTTTAGAGCTCAAATGGTCATTTCTAAAAGTTTGACTACAACATGCTCGATTTAGATACTTGATAAACAAGAACAAGACCTAATCTCATAGGGGCGAGATATGAGAGAGGTATGATGTAGGCAGTTTCACCTCTACCCAAGGATATAGTAGAGGGACACCTTCAAGAAAAACCTTCGGAAATAATATGATCCTGCAAAGACGGAAACATGTATATAAGGATTATATGGGTCTGCGTGGAAAGTATAAAAGCATGTATAAAACAAACACATAAACGCATACTATCTATACTACTTATAATGCATTTAAGCACTTCCCTCCTATTAAATTTTTAAGATTTCCTAATATAGATTTTAAGCACATACAAGTAAAGAAGCATCATTTACAAGTATTTAAAGCACAATTAAAACTAAAAAAATACTATTGAACACAAACAATTAATACGCAATTAAATTTACCCCTTCACTAAAATATACAACTATTTAAATACAATGTACAACCTAATTAAGCTTATAAAACAAAAATCTAAAATCCATCATCCCAAAACATAAATCTTCGATCCATCAACCATATTAAGATAGCTTAGTTCATTATAAGCATACATGGCAAACTGTTGCTCTATTAGCTTAAAAAGACCCACCATCATCGCTGCAAAACCATGACTCGGATATCTCTGCCCATATCCATTAGATACAAAACAGGTATAGTGGCGAAGTAGCTCGCCATTTCACACGTGACACCCCGTCAACTCTCGCCGTCCGCTTGCCACGACACCACAGATGCTCGCCGTTTTGGTTCTCGCCGAGGAAGTGACGAAGAAAACGACAAACAAATTTTTAAAACTATCTGTTGCCAAACGTTTAACTTTTGATGTAATTCCTTTTTTTAATTAAACCCTTTGTGGAAAACTAAAATGGGGGGTTGAATAGTTTTGCCGATTTTAAGTTTAGTTTCAAAAACTTTTGATTCAATCTTATGTGAATTCGTATGGATGGATAGAAAGTATAAAGCAACAAGTAATGTAAGTAATGAAAGCTAGTAAAGTAAAAGATATAAAGTAGTGACACAAGTGATTTATAGTGGTTCGGCTACAAGGACACCTTCCTTGCCCTACTCCACTCCCCGAGTCTCCTACTCGAGAGTTCAAGCACTATGTCAACAAGCTCTTTCAGCACGGCAGAGAAGCCTCACAACGTCGCTTACACTTTTTCCGATACAAAGCTAAATACCGAGTCCTTAACATGGCCGACCAAACTAACACAACTATAACACAACAACTATGTGAAATATGAAACACAAGATCTTGCTACAGAAATCTTGCGGAGGAACAAATCAATCAAGGACCCCTTGCTTGGATGACTTGTCGTATCTTGTGATCTCGCCTTTGAGAAGGATCTATATGAGAATCACAACAAAAGAAAGAAGAACTACTAGATAGATCAAGAGATTAGAGATTAGAAGAGAGAAGTAATATATGAGAGAGTTTGTAAGAAGAGGGGTGAGTAACAATGAAGAAATGGCTCACTATTTATAGGCAAAAATCTCTACTGTAGCAGGGATCCGTGGACGCTCCTCACTATTTGGGTTATGGGTCATGGATCATGGGTCATGGGTCATGGACTTTGGATAATGGGTATCCAAATAGATACAATGTATCTAGAGATTGGGTCATGGGTCTTGGGTTATGGGTTATGGATTTGCTCCATGGGTATGGGTCATGGGTCTTGGATATTACCCATTCTAATAAACTATTACAACAATTTATGTTAAATGACTAGATGTAAATGCTTTACAAAAATAACATGTATCCTTAAATTTTTACTTATGATAACTTTATATTTTTTATCAACAAAACACAAAGAGATCTCTAAATATGAATAAACGTTTTTATGGTTTATTTGTATTAACAATCTTCCCCTTTTTGTTGATGACAAACCATAATGTTATGATGAGTAAAACTTAAGATTAGATGTATGTTTTGAAAGCATATGTAAGTTTTACTTCTTCTCCCCCTTTTGTCAAAACAAAAAGCGAACGTAACGAAGAAATAAAGTGTGCAACAAAAATATAATCCACGAAGCACAAGCTCCCCCTTGAAGGTAGCTCCCCCTAGAATTGGGTGTCAAGTGAGAAAATATAATACCTACAAAGCAAATGTTAGTAGTAACATGTAATATAATCTTGTATGGGATGAGAAAAAAGATGGAGAGCCAAGGTATGTAAACAAAGCCTTGTAATAAAATATCAAAGTGTAGTGGTATAAAGGCCACATACAAAATGTAAAACAAAGAACAAGGTTTGTTCTTGAAAATAACTCAAATAAAAAAAATAGATAAGCTAGTAATAGCATTCCTTCCTTGCTTGCATATGGTTAGACATGGAAGTTTTGGTGAGTGATGATGTTGATGCGATGAAGGATGTGGTTAAGTATGAATCGCATCTCGTCCCTTATTTCCATTGCAAGTTCTCTAGTGGATTAACAATGTTCACAATGTAAATGATGAGGGTAGTGTGGGTGGATGGTTTCCGGGTAAGTTTGATTTGTGGAAGGCGGAATATGTGGTGGAAAAGTTTGAAAATATGGATCAAAGTCCATGATGTTGGTGAGTGGTGAAATATAAGAGCCTAGATGTTCTTGTAAGATAATGGGAGCTAAAGATGGTGAAGTTGCAAGATCTTTGTAAAGTATATTTGGAGATGTTGGTGGTGTTAAAAAGACTAGTTCTTTTGGGTTTAAGTTGGAAGTTTGTTGGGTAGATTTTGTTTGTTGAAATGGTGTGGGTGGTGGACTAGACACGGGTAGTGGGATTGTTTTCGGAGTCTTAAGGAGTTCTGATAGGGTGATTTTAGGTGGAGACTCGATAGGTGATGGTGGTGATGTATTTGTTGGAGATGATGGAGGTGCTACTATGGAATCATTTGGTGGTGAATGCGTAGTTGGTGATGGAATTTGTGACAATGGTTTATCAATGCGATTCTTCTAGATTTGGGTGGTGGCACTACGGAAGGTGGTAGGATAAAGTTTTGGATTTCTTGAAGAGGATTGTTTTCACTAGGTGGTTCATCAATGTTAGAAGATCTTTTGGATGACATGATGATGATTCTTTGTGAGGTTGAGAGTAATGGATATGCAAGCATTTTGGAACCTTATTTATAGAGAAAGTAATGCATATGAGTAAATGCTAAAACCAAATTGTGGACTAAAATCTAATGATTAGATATGAAATTAAGGCATGTGATCAGGAGAGCACCAGCATTAAGTAACATACTCATTAGTGAAAGAGCTAAAATGATGGAAATATGAAGGTTTTTAGCCAAAGTGAGAAAAATGGAAGAAAAATTTATGCTTCTGTCCCACGGTTCTCACGAATCCTTTCCTTTAGGGAACCGTCTAGCGTAAAAGCTGGGATCCGTGGTGCTGGGGATCTCAGGCAGCTTAAATTTTTCCTTTTTGGAAACATTGGTTCCTAGTGTGTGCCTATATGCAAACCATTTGGAGTTGCGGTTATCTCGACTCCTAAAAAGAGAAAAATAAACGAAGAAGTGAAAAAGCATATTATTATGTGAGATAACTCGAGTGCTCCTTAATTCATTTTTGCTTAAATGAATGTACCCGAAAACACATATTAGTTATGTGTTCCCTTTAGCATTCAAAAGACATGAGATGCAATGAAAACGAGTTTTTATTTTGTATTAATAATGAAAAGGTTTGTCCTAAACGTGAGAATATTTTTAGGAAAGTGATACAGGGAGAAGTATCCGTTTAGAAAGCATTCCGAAAAGTTTCTTGTATAAAAAGAAAGTTTATATTTAGTTTTGAAAATCCCCATATTGTTTGTGAGTTGTGTGTGAAATAGAGATCTAGACTCAGAAAATAAGGTAAGGCTAACATTTACATACCTTGTAGAATTGAGAAGCATATTACCACGATTGTTCCATGAGACCAAGACCAAGACGAAGCAAGTTAAATTGTTCCTGCTTCAACGGTTTGGTGAGGACGTCGACTATGTTGTCTTCGGATGATACCTTCTCAATAGAAATGTTCCCCTTTTGAACATTGTCTCTTAATAAGTGATGACGGATCTCTATATGCTTGGTGCGAGAGTGCAACACCGAATTCTTGATTAAGTCAACAGCACCTTTGTTATCGCATAAAATGGCTATGTCACTTAGATGAATGTCGTAGTCAACTAACGCTTGTTTCATCCATAGTGCTTGTTGGCATGCTTTGCCGGCGGAGGCATATTCGGCTTCGGTTTTTGATATGGCCAATGCCGTTTGCTTCTTCGATAACCAAGACGTTAAACAACATCCTATAAAAGTACATACGCCACTTGTACTTTTTCGGCCAACATAATCACCTTCATGGTCAGAATCCGCATATACAATAGTTTCTACCCCCGTTCCCTTAGGATACCATAATCCCAATTGATTCGTACCCTTAATGTATCTAAATATTCTTTTGACGGCTTCTAGATGTGAAGTTTTAGGGTCTTGTTGAAACCTAGCACATAGACAAACACTAAACATGATATTCGGCCGACTAGCCGTAAGATAGAGAAGACTACCAATCATGCCACGATATTTTGTGTTATCAACGGATTTACCGTCTTCATCTTTTGTAAGTTTAGTATGGGATGACATTAGTGTTCTTATGGGTTTTGACTCTTCTAAACCAAATTTCTTTAACATTTCTTTTATGTATTTGGATTGATTACAAAAGATACCATCTTCTAGTTGTTTGATTTGTAGACCAAGAAAGAAACTAAGTTCTCCCATCATACTCATTTCAAACTCATCATGCATGATTTTTGAGAAATCATCACACATGTCTTGACAAGTCGATCCGAATATAATATCGTCCACGTATATTTGAACAATAGTTATATGTGATTCCTTTTTCTTTGTGAAAAGTGTATTATCAACTAACCCCATGGTATAGTTGTTTTTAATTAAAAATGATTTGAGTCTATCATATCAAGCCTTTGGGGCTTGTTTAAGACCGTAAAGAGCTTTCTTTAGTTTGTATACGTGTTTAGGTTTTTTGAAATCGATAAAGCCCGGAGGTTGAGCTACATAGACTTCTTCATTAATAATGCCATTTAGAAAAGCACTTTTAACATCCATTTGAAAAAGCTTAAGATCATTAGCACAAGCATAAGCAAGAAGTATTCTTATAGACTCTAATCTAGCCACGGAAGTATAAGTCTCATCAAAGTCTATGTCTTCTTGTTGATTATACCCTTGGGCTACAAGTCTAGCTTTGTTTCTAGACACTACACCGTTTGCATCTAACTTGTTTTTATATACCCATTTAGTTCCGATTATGGTTTGGTTATTAGGTGGAGGGACGAGTGTCCAAACATCGTTAGAAATAAATTGATTTAACTCTTCTTGCATAGCCATTACCCAACTTTAATCTTTTATGGCTTCTTGTGTATTTTTAGGTTCAATGGTTGGGACAAAACAAAATAAACTACTTTGGTTTTGGACTTGAGATCTTAAGGTTGTTTCATTTAACTTTCCTATAACCATCTCTACGGGATGATCTTTAGACTCTTTAATATTGATGCTTCCATTGTTTGATGGTTCATCTTCTTTATTTATATTTTCCTTGATTTCTATGGCTTCACTTTCGATTATCTCATCATCGACAAGAGGTTGGGTAGGTTTAAGTGGACTTTCATCAAATCTTACGTTTAAGGATTCTTCAACTTTCATTGTTTCTTTATTTAGTATAACATAAGCTTTACTATTAGGAGAGTAACCTAAGAAGATACCTTCGGTTGATTTAGGATCAAATTTGGTTAAGTAATCTTTAGTGTTAAGTAAAAAACATTTACTACCAAAGACTCTAAAGTGTTCTAACGTAGGCTTTTTGCCTCGAAGTAACTCGCATGGAGTTTTACCTAAGAATGGTCTTATTAGGACACGGTTAAGTATGTAGGTTGATGTGTCGACGGCATTGCACCAAAATATTTGAGGAATAGATTGCTCATTAATCATGGTGCGACTCATTTCTTGTAGGGTTCTATTTTTCCTTTCAACTACCCCATTTGATTGAGGAGTGCGAGGAGTCGAGAATTTGTGAGTAATACCATTAGCATCACAAAAAGCTCCAAATTGCACTTCATTATCAAATTCCCTACTATGATCCGTTCTAATAGACACTATAAGACTTCCTAGTTGTCTTTGGATTTTCTAGCTTAAGATTTCAAAATAATCGAACGTTTCAGTTTTTTCTTTAAAAATTTAGTCCATATGTATCTAGAGTAATCATCCACTATAGCCAAAGTATAGAAGTTGCCTCCATAACTTTGAATAGCGGATGGACCAAAAAGATCCATATGAAGTAGTTCTAGACACTTAGTAGTAGAGACCATATTTTTAGCTTTGTGACTAGCATGGACTTACTTTCCTACGTTACAAGCATCACAAAAGTGATGTTCGTATTTTAATTTGGGTAGATCTCTTACTAGTTCTTTAGATGATAGCGATTGAAGAAGTCGCATATTGGCGTGACAATCTTTGATGCCATAAGATCGAAGTATCATCCATAGAAGTAAGACAAAGTTTGTCTTTTGGTTCATTACCGATTTTAATGACATAGACTCCATGTTTTCTAATGCCTCTTCCTATAGTAATACCGTTTTTTAATATTTTACTGCCGGTTTCACTAAAAAGTACGTTGAACTTTTTATCATATATTTTTCCTATAATTAGAAGGTTAAAGTTTAGGTTTTCTACGTGACATACATCGTTAATGGTTACAGATTTGTGAGAAATTGTACCTTTACCGATGATTTTGCTCTTGCTATTACCAAACACCGCATTTCCTCCATTGAAGGATTCGTATGTGGAAAACAAGTCTTTGTTACCGGTCATGTGCCTCGTGCACCCGCTATACTTGATCCATTCATCCAGATTTAGGTCGACCTTTAAGCACACCTAAGAAAACAATTAACTCAAAAGTTTGGTCCCCATTTGTTCATGGGTCCATTAGTGTTATACATTTCATTCATGTTAGGCATATATGGAAAGGGTGAGAAAGCATTCAATGGTGTAAAGTTTTGAAATGAAAAACCGTTTTGTACATTAGGATTCCATCCCATTTGATGGTGGTTACTTCTCGGATAAACATTATTTGGTCTTCTTATAAATGTGTTTGGTTTAGAAAACGATGGACCTTTGTTTCTCATAAAACTTTGATTTTTTTAGTTGAGGTGGTTGTTTGACATTTCTAACAGTAATGTGGGTTGGTTTCTTCTTGTTAACAATAACAAAGTCATTTCTAGATGAGGTAGCTACATTATTTCTAATGTTTGCTGGTACAGACCCACAGATCCCTGGTTTTACACTAGACGGTTCCTTTTTCAAGGGATCCATGGGATCCGTGACTACAGTAGCTTGTTTTTCAATTGCTTTGACGAATTGTGTTTCTTTAATCTCGCTAGTTGACGCATTAAGTTCCTGTACACCTAAACCCTTTTGATTATTTCCCGTTTTAATACTATCAAGTATTATATCTAGAGTATTAGTACTCATTCTAGCAATCTTGGAATCAAGATTATCAACTAACGTTTGAAGTTGAACACAAAGCTCACATTCACCATCTACTTTCTTCCCCTTTTCAAAACGTTTTAATTTATCACGTTTTAGTTTATCTTTTAACTCAATGACTTCTTTTTCTAAACGTTCATTTTTGTTTTTCAAAATCTTATTTTTGTTAATTACTTTTAGACTAATTTTGCAAAGTTTATCATATTCACGATGCAATGATTCATCATCTAATGATGAGCTACTATAATAAAGAGATTCGGGACATATCTCGTTTGAGTCATTTGGATTCTTCGATGGCCGTCACCTTTGATCTCCACTTGGATGGAAGCGCCCTTAGATATCTCCTGACATGATTACGACTAGAAAAAGTTTCATTAAGTGCTTGTAATGAGGTAATAATAGTATTAAAGTTAGCAAAATAGTTATCTATACTATCCTCATCCGATATTGAAAATTGTTCATATTGTTGAACAAACAGATCTATTTTATTGTTTTTAACTTGTTGATTTCCTTGATGAGTTACAACTAAAGAATTCCAAATTTCTTTAGAGGTTTTAAGCATAGAAATTCTTTCAAATTCCTTTTTGGGTAAAGCATTATATAAAACCATTTTTGCTTCACTATTTTTGAAAAGCTTTTTCTTTTGATCGTCGGAGAGGCGATCATGAGGGATGTTTATTTGGTTGCCGGTTTTATCATCTTTTGTAGAGGCTTGAAAGTCACCTTCAACAATGATGTACCAAAGAAACATATCTTTTGACTTCACATAGGTTTCGAATATATTTTTCCAATAAATAAAACCATTTGTTTCAAGTAGTGGAGGTCGTTGCATAGATTGCCCTTCTTTATAATTTTCAGAACTCATTGTGATCGAAAAGTTTTTAAAGTATGATTTACTTTAAAACTTTTGTAAACCTTGCTCTTGATGCAAATTGTGGAAAACTAGAAGGGGGGGGGGTTGAAAAGTTTTTCCGATTTTAAGTTTAGTTTCAAAAACTTTAGATTCAATCTTATGTGAATTCATATGGATGGATAGAAAGTATAAAGCAATAAGTAATGTAAGTAATGAAAGCAAGTAAAGTAAATGATAGAAAGTAGTGACACAAGTGATTTATAGTGGTTCGGCTACAAGGACACCTTCCTTGCCCTACTCCACTCCCCGAGTCTCCTACTCCAGAGTTCAAGCACTATGTCAACAAGCTCCTTCAACACGGCGGAGAAGCCTCACAACGTCGTTTACACTTTTTTCGGTACAAAGCTAAATACCGAGTCCTTAACACGGCGGACCAAACCAACACAACTATAACACAAAAACTATGTGAAATATGAAATACAGGATCTTGCTACAGAAATCCTGCAGAGGAACAAATCAATCAAGGACCCCTTGCTTGGATGACTTGTTGTATCTTGTGATCTCGCCTTTGAGAAGGACCTATATGAGAATCACAAAAAAAGAAAGAAGAACTATTAGATAGATCAAGAGATCTGAGATTAGAAGAGAGAAGTAATATATGAGAGAGTTTGTAAGAAGAGGGGTGAATAACAATGAAGAAAAGGCTCACTATTTATAGGCAAAAATCTCTACTGTAGCCCGGTTCCTACGGATCCCTCTCTTGAGGGATCCGTCCAGTGTAATCCTAGGGATCCGTGGACGCTCCTCACTATTTGGTTACGGGTCATGCGTCAATGTCTTTGGATCATGGGTATCCAAATAGATACAATGTATCTAGACATTGGGTCATGGGTCTTGGGTTATGGGTTATGGATTTGCTCCATGGGTATGGGTCTTGGATATTATCCATCCTAATAAACTATTACAACAAATGAATTATTACAACAATTTATGTTAAATGACTAGATGTAAATGCTTTACAAAAATAACATGTATCCTTCAAATTTTACTTATGATAACTTTATATTTGTTATCAACAAAACACAAAAAGATCGCTAAATATGAATAAACGTTTTTATGGTTTATTTGTATTAACACCCTTTTTGTGTGTTGTGTGCGTTTGAGGTTGAAGTTGAGGAAGACGATTTACTGGTAGTGTTGGTGAGATTCGTAGATGGATGTAAAAGTGAAAGAGGTTGGTTTATATGTGTGTGTGACAGCACATAGAGAGGTGTGGGATTAAGTTAAATGAATTAGGGTTGTGAAAGAAAATGATTTATATAATTCATTTTATTAAGGGATATGTGATTAGTTGGGCCTAGACTATGTTTTATACAAAAATGAGAGTTGGGTTGGTGTTGAACTTAGATAAACTTTGGTTTATTAAATGGTTCTAACCATGTTTTTGATTATTGATAGGCTTACACAAAAAAAATAAATGGTAAAAAGGTTGTTAAAGCTTAATTTTTGGTTTATTATTAGACTATTGTTAAGGCTTAAATTTTTCCGTAAATTTTTACCCTATTATTTGGTTGCTTCGGATTGTTATTTTATTTTAATGAATGATATTTAGAGTAGTTTATATGTTTCGTAATGTATTTTTTTATGAAATGGTATTGTCGAATAACATCACATTGCCAGGAAATTTAGTTACAGGGTGCCCGCCGCCGCATCGCGCAGATACCCTGCTAGTCATTCAAAATGTATAAAGACATATAAGGCTAAAATCATAAAAACGTATATAGACCTAAACGTGTAGTCACATAAACACCATACTCGTATACAAATATATAGGATTATATTCTAATCGCTAATGAGGAGGCAACATCTAAGAAAATAGAGGCATAAAAGCATATAGTAAGACATGAGCCTACTAACATGTATAAATGCATATAAAGTCTAGGTACGTGCAAGCCAAGATTAGAAAATTAGAAACTAACCTGCGACGAGAACGACGACCTAAACAATCTATTCATCTAACCTAATTCCAATTCTTCACATGTTCTTATCAAATGTCATGTACTCAAACAAGAGAAGCTCCTTTAAATCAAAGTCAATCCCTCCATCTTAGCTATGGTCTATCTCTTCTCCCCAATCCTTCAATAAGAGATTCCACTATACTAACGGGCGCTGAGTGTGGCCCTCTCTTGACATGCCCAAACCATCTTTGTCTTTCACTTATCTTGTTGATAATAGACATTACTTTTAGTTCCGATCTAAAATCTCCATTTGGAATCATGCCTAGCAAGGTTTTACCACAACTCCATCTTATTATCTTCATTTCTGCCACCTCCATTCTATTTGCATGAGTCTGCGTTATTGTCCAACACTCTCACCAGTACAACATAGTCGGTATAATTGCCACCATATAAAACCTTCCTTTCAGCTTTAGAGGTACTTTTTAGCACAATTGTTGGGATTTTAGAACTCAGTTAACCATTAACCTCTACGAGTACGCAGCGGATAAGGATCTAGTAATCGCAATTAGGTTAAACACGTAATTAATAAATAATTAATTAATATAACAATTAATTAGTAAAAGGGATAAAAGAAAACCTAACCTTTCGTGGCTATTTGAACGCAAGTGTAACGGACAATAAAACCAATACGAAACTAAGCATCTAAAATAGATGCCTCAATTAGTATCACACACAAACCCGATAACGTATACGTTCGATTATGAAGCTAGTCGAGAACGTAATTAAAACGAATCAACAATTGACCCACTTGAATATAACACGAACAAGAAAACCACCCAAGACATGCTTGCTTCTTATTCGAAACCAAAACAGCCAAACCTGTTTTGTAACTATACCCGATATCAGACAAAGAGGTGTCCGATATCTTTTGCTGTTACATATTTGTAAGTATGACTTAAGCAAAACAATTGATTCAGTAATACATCTTGGACATGCAAGTTTACTAATTCAATATATACCAAATCAACCAATCGTATTTATAGAAAATCATATTGGTTGGACCTAAAAAATAGTGTATCAATCACATGGTATTGTTTAGGAATATCAGTTGTGATAGATGACATAGACCGATTAGTATTTAGGATATAGGGATAGTTTTTTTTTTCTTTTTTTTATGCATGCATGAGACATAGGGTGTGTTTATATAGTGGTACAAACCAACCCAATGGTTGGATTTGTTTCTTGATCGACAAGAAAAAGAAACCCACCAACCCATTCACTCTCTTTCCCGATCAGTTAGAGACATCAAGGCCCAAGGCTAGTCCATCCAATCCGACCCAAGTTCACTGAAATAAGCTGTCCATGGTTCATACATATCGGGTCAAGTACATGCATGTTCCGGTAATATAATTCAAGTATAAATTACGTTCGACACGTATACTCATGTTTATCGTGTGTGCCCCCATCGGCTCACACACTTCTAGTTGTTTACGTGTGTTTATAACTCCAACAAGCCAACAGCTCTCACTTGGGAGTTGGTGTGTTGAATGGCACACAAAACTAACGATGGAAACGCCTAGCAAACGCTCTCACTCGCTTTTTAACTAAAAGTGTCTGAGAGAATAGTTTCATAAAAGTTTCTCAGTAGCATGGTCATTCAATGTCTTGCTCTAATCATCCTTTGTTATAGATACCGTTAAACCATGGATTATGGATCATAAATCATTCCATATAGTTTAACCATTTAGAATCTCGTTATAGATTTTAATTCAGATATACCAAATGTAATCAAGAATCATCTTGCATTACCCTTTGGGTTTGGCCAAACAATTATCTGATTAAATATGGAGAGGCACTGTGGTATCTTTCTGCACATATCAAGTGGAGTAACAAATCCTTTATTGACTACAAGTGTTGTGGATGCTGCTTCACATCACTCCGAAATATAGCTTTTATAACTACCTTGTTCAGATAGCGTTTTGCGTATACTTACAAAAAATGATATCCACACATAACATAACTTACTTGCATCTCAAGTCTAAGGACGAAGATAACAAACCATTTTCAATATTTTACTTATGACAAGGATCCAAAAGTAAATGTTTGACAATCCGATATGCATCTCTAGTGAATACATATGAGTTTGGCGGGAACAATCCGAGTTCTCGTTAGAATATAACCAACACTCACATTTTCCTTACATAACAATGTTCCCATATTATGTGGGATAACTCGAGTGCTCCTTAATTCATTTTTGCTTAAATGAATGTACCCGAAAACACATATTAGTTATGTGTTCCCTTTAGCATTCAAAAGACATGAGATGCAATGAAAACGGGTTTTTATTTTGTATTAATATTGAAAAGGTTTGTCCTAAACGTGAGAATATTTTTAGGAAAGTGATACGGGGAGAAGTATCCGTTTAGAAAGCATTCCGAAAAGTTTCTTGTATAAAAAGAAAGTTTATATTTAGTTTTGAAAATCCCCATATTGTTTGTGAGTTGTGTGTGAAATAGAGATCTAGACTCAGAAAAGAAGGTAAGGCTAACGTTTACATACCTTGTAGAATTGAGAAGCATATTACGACGATTGTTCCATGAGACCAAGACCAAGACGAAGCAAGTTGAATTGTTCCCGCTTCAACGGTTTGGTGAGGACGTCGGCTATGTTGTCTTCGGATGATACCTTCTCAATAGAAATGTTCCCCTTTTGAACATTGTTGGTAATTGCTGAGTTGATGATTACAAAACCAGGAGCAAGAATGAAGAACGAAGAAACAATGAGGGATGATTATGTAATATTTAGATAGCTTTTCTAATAAGCTATTATTAGGGTTTTATGTAACCTCCCTCTCCTATATAAAGAGGGTAGGGCGTCTAGGTTTAAGCATCCCTTCCATCCCTTTCATTTATCCTTTTCCATTTCATAGCAAACACGCTATAATCGTGTGTCTAGACTCTCATTAGAGATGTTCGCTATGAATTGGAAAAGGATAAATGAAAGGGATGGAAGGGATGCTTAAACCTAGACGCCCTACCCTCTTTATATAGGAGAGGGAGGTTACATAAAACCCTAATAATAGCTTACTAGAAAAGCTATCTAAATATTACATAATCATCCCTCATTGTTTCTTTGTTCTTCATTCTTTCTCGTGGTTTTGTAATCATCAACTCAGCAATTCCCAACATAGGTAGACTGAGTGGGAAGGGTAAGATATGGCCAACTAAAGACCCTTTTTGCTTGTGCGATTTGACTAACTGATCAACTACCGTTTGGATGAACTTAAAAAGTCGGGGATGAGTGTTTAAGATGCTAGCGCCCGGGCACTCATTATTATGAATATTGCATGTAGCGGCACTTAATGACTTGGCTTAGGGGACTAAGAACAACTGGACTTATGACGGGTCACCTGACTTCTCCAGTGGAACCCTTTGCTGATAGGTTAGGACGAACTGACCAAATGATGCCCTAGCGACTTTCACCCCACCTGAAGTAAATTGAAGTAATTAGACATAAACATAACTTGATAGGATGAGTAACTTGGTTAGTACCCCTCTCCTTTATTGATCACAACCCTTGCCTTTACTTGCTATCTTTTATGTTCTTGTCTTTAGTAGTTAATTAATCATTTCATCCCTTAAAATCTATTAAAATCTGTGACACCTAGACTTAGTTTAAATCCGCACACACAGCTCTTGGGACGACCTCGATTTTACTGAATACTACACTACACACGACCGGGTACATTGCCCGTTAGTGCATTAGGGTAGACCATAGGTATAACGAGAACTTATAAATATTAAAACCTGCATTAGGAGCATCACATGTTGTTTCACGGTTTCACCACATTACATTTTGTGCTCTTAAATAAACTCTACCACACGTTGTTTCATGGTTTCACTACATTAAATCTTATACTCCTAAATCTTTACTATATATAAAGTAAAAATAATTTTGCTTAAAACTTAAAAATCTTAAAAGTGACTAATATTTAATTCCTAAAATACCCCAATTAAAATTTTTCTCTTAAAAATTCAAAAAGAAAATTCTTTAAAAACATTTTTAAACGTCGTATTATATACTTGACAAGGTTGTAAAATTCTTGCTTTATAACTCCCATTTGAATCATGATATAGCTAATCTTACAATGTCACATATGAACTTGCAGATGAAAATACTTGGTTTTCGACTGTGTGTTGACATTATAAAAAATATATGTTATTGATTAAAGATCATTTACATATCAAACTTTTCCTACGAATCAATCTTTACCCTCCATCTTTATTTGATCTAATGGATGAGATTATTTCAAAATTTTAAAAACCATTTTTTATCATTTTTTTTAAATGTTAATATCTTTCAAACCATTAATAAGTGGGAAAAAAATACTGTTACGACCAGCATTTAATAATCTTTTTATAAATAGGCACTTTGATATACTTTCGACAAAAAATTGTGTTTTTCACTTTTTTTTAACTTATTTTTTTCGTTACTGAGATTTGTATGAAAAAATCACATGTGATTAAACACTCATTTGAATATTCTAATAATATCACATGTGATATTAGTGTTAAATCACATATGATATGTAATATCATATGTGATTTAAAATTAATATCACATGTGATATTATTAGAATATTCAAATTAGTGTTTAATCACATGATTTCTCATGCAAGTTTTAACAGTGAAGAAAAAAAAAAGAAAAAAGAAAACGAAAAAACGTGAAAAAAATGAATGATCGAGGCTGGCACGGAGGTGCATGGATACTCAAGAAGGCTATAAATTCTATTATCATTTGATAAATTATTTATGCATTTGTAACCGTGCTGGGACCTCATTTTGTAAACTCTGATATTTATATAATTCGAATGAGAATCATTTTAAAACGACTCACTTAGAGTTCGTTTTCTATTGTTATAACTGTCATACCATCAACTAACAGATAGTTTGAATTCTGCTGCGTTCACGAAATTGGGGGTGTTACAGATTGGTATCAGAGCTATAGTTATAGAGAAACGGGTCTAATTATGACCGAAATTATAACCATTTTTTCACAAAATATTATATATCCTTACGCTCTCCGTGCCCTCCATCCTCTAGACAATTATGTGAATTTTAGGCATTTTTATGCTTCACGAACATATCAGTATATTGATATATACACACTTGACATATTTAATCATCTTTTTATAAACTACTTGACTAAACCGAACATTACATTATCATCCTGTAATTATATGTAGCCTGATCACCTATATCTAATTCCGAAAGGATCATGTTACGCTAGGAGCAGTTACCTGTAAGTTTTCTAAACAGACGACTATTCTTACGATTACGCACATGAACTAATCGGACCCTTACCATATCCATAACTGATACGCGTACAACGCGCGTTCGGGGTCAAAGGAACTTCCTTTTCGTCGAGCAAGTTTTTCAACACCCTAGGCAGTGAACCTAATCGTTGTAGTGTAGTATTAGGGTAAGCCTCGGGAATTGATATTGTTCTCTAGGGGAATAGGAATGCTAGTGAGAAATTACTAAGCTAAGGTTGGGGTTGGGGAAGATTATTTTTATTCTTTTTTTATATTTTTTAGAAAATTGAAATGTACGAATCTCAGGGTATTAGATTTGGGGGTTGGTATTTCTACCGATTACTCTACTATTATCTATTCTAATTAACTAAGCTAAGGGGTAGTCTATGTCTATTGTTGTGTGCTCTTATGATGATTAAAAATGTATTTACTTAGATGCTATTACTCCCTAGTTATCTCCTATTGATGGTTGAATTGTCACGTCCTTATTCTTAACGCGTTGTGTCTTCTAAGGTCTTAGGGTATGCGTTTATCCCTAACTCTTTAAGTCTACCTTAAGGTTATTGCCTACGAAATCTCTAGGATTCATAAACTGTGGAGTTTGTTAGGACTCCTTGAGATCGTTTTGAGCCTTAGGGTTTAACAATAACAATGACAATACGCAGCAAATAAATCAAAACATAATTGTTATTGACACAAGGTTTCATTCACCATTAACTAACTAACTAACTATAACAAGGATCAAAGACTTGATCTTTGAGGTTAACTAACACTAACTAACTAATCTAGTCACCTAGGCATTTACAAGACTATACACCTAGGACACACACACACACCTTTAGTCGACTACATTATGGAAGACTTAATTATAAAACCTACACCTCATGTCCTTTTTATATACCAGAGGATTAGGGTTTACAAATCTCTACTAAGGACTAAATAACAAATCTTCTTTTGCAAGCAAGTCCTTCCATCTTTTTGTAGGTTTCCTTCTTGTCGTATTAAGTCCCTCTTGTTTCATTCTTTTGTCTTATCAACTCAAACGTATAATTCCCAACAATCTTCCCCTAGTTGATAATGACAAAACCATTCTTGAACGAACTTCCCTAGACGAAGTAGAGAAATTGAGATCAGGGATCTCACCATGAATGAAACAAGTATGTCTTCCTTTGTCTTCCCCTTAATCCATGCCATGCCACTCAAACATCTCTTCCAGTTTTTGTTATTATCCAAATAGGGAACGTATGCAATTAATGATCTTAACCACCATGAACCAATATCATACTTCCAATCTAAGCCTTCCAATGTTTCGAATTACCCTCCATGAAGAACACCAAAATGCTTACTAAAAATGAATCCAAAACAGTAGAAAACTCCAACTAGCAATAGGAATAATGATCAACAGTAGTAAAAACCAAACACTTCCCCTTGAGTGGTGCATGAACATCAAATGATTCTTCAAATCTGTAAGCTCCTTGTAATGATCAGTTGTGAAGAAAATCAAATATAACGAACTTGATGAAGAAGTAAAATAACCCAAACTTGTGTCTTATGTCTTGCACTATCCACGTGACATTGAACTTATACCGCTAACCAAAAATATAAGTAGATCGCAACCTCTTGACAAAATCCTTATCTTCAATGAGACACTGAGCACTACAATGTAACTCCTTTAAGTGATAGTTTACTAGGTCTTCATCCATCCATCCCTTGACCTATGAAAACTAGATTTTGCAAGTCTTCGTCAACATCCTTTAAGGACGAACAAGTTATCTACAAAGTGTAACACCCACTTTGAGATATGATAAGAACACAAACCTGTGAAACTCGAAAACAAAATCAAATAAATGATATTTAACCTTCTTCGTAATCAATTATTCAATAAATCTCCAAAACGAGCCTTTTTTAAAACATTGAAGAACAAATTCCAATCTTCTTGTGTGTGTTAACGAAAATCCCATGTGTGTGTCGCCAAAAATCCATAACAATTATTACACTCGACTTCCCCTCAAGTTGAAAACCACACGTAAATTAAAAATCACGTATGATCCGATATCGAGCATAACTACCAGTATAAAAATTTATCGACAGAACTAGCAGTAGAAAAATAATTTCTCGGACACCACTAGCAATTGAAACCGTCCATCAAACTTTTAAATATACCACTGATAATTGTAATTAATCCAATTGAGCAACCCACGATAAATATCCTCGTACAGAATTTAATGTACCAATGATAAATTAATTCATTGCACTGGTCATATAATAACACAAAGCACCTCTCGTACCATTAATTATCATGTTACCAAATACGCTGTCCCATTAATTCCATCAAACCAAGAAGAATTTTTAACGCATGTGTGCATGTGCTCCAGTCTCTTTTATTATCCCTATGACACCAACATCTTTAATATTGATTTGTATCCTTTTCTAAATCTCATGACCAAATCTGAGTTCCAGTAATTGCAAGCATCGACAAAAGCAATCATCCCACCAATTTAAATATAGTACTGACCAACGAAGGTAATGATATGAGGTAACATTAATTATGTGCACCTTTTACAGCTAGCATCCAAGAAAGTACTTCCATGTAGTAGTTTAAACGCTGACCAGCAGTACTAATATGCGTAGCAGCAGTATTAACTCGAACCTTAAACACAGCAGTGGCAAGTTAGAAAGCAATCAGTGGAAACCAAACATGTGGCCGCAAAAAATCTCGAACAAAGGCGGTAATATAAACTCGTCACAACATAAACGATCACAACAAGTAGCACTTTGACAAGAAGCAGTACTTTAACAAGGAGCAGTACCTTTGTCAGCAGCCATATTCGACAACCTGTAACTTTTGCATAAAAGTTCAGATCGACGATCCCTCCAGTGGAAAGTTAGATGGCTATATAGAGAACGTCCACCAAAAATTTCGTCACGATCCAACGGTTAACGAAAACGTTATGATCATTTCAAAACAGTGTTGTAGTAACCTTACGGAACTTTCTCAGTTTCTGCAGCAGACTTCGACAGCTTATAACTTTTGAATGAGAGCTCTAATTGACAATCCCTCCGGTGAAACGTTAGACGAATATACGGAGATGCACCTGAAAAAATTGTAGCTCGATCCAACGGTTCAAGAAAACGTTATGCCCTCTTGAAAACAGTGATTCAGTTGTATTATGAAAATTGTTGAAATTTGATTTTCTCCTTCGTTTTTCGCCAAGAAACCTTGTGAATCCCTAGGTAACGAGCTCCCCAAAATCTGATACCAATTGTGGAGTTTGTTAGGACTCCTTGAGATCGTTTTGAGCCTTAGGGTTTAACAATAACAATGACAATACGCAGCGGATAAATCAAAACATAATTGTTATTGACACAAGGTTTCATTCACCATTAACTAACTAACTAACTATAACAAGGATCAAAGACTTGATCTTTGAGGTTAACTAACACTAACTAACTAATCTAGTCACCTAGGCGTTGACAAGATTATACGCTTAGGACACACACACACACACCTTTAGTCGACTACATTATGGAAGACATAATTATAAAACCTACACCCCATGTCCTCTTTATATACTAGAGGATTATGGTTTACAAATATCTACTAAGGACTAAATAATAAATCTTCTTTTGTAAGCAAGTCCTTCCATCTTTTTGTAGGTTTCCTTCTTGTCGTATTAAGTCCCTCTTGTTTCATTCTTTTTGTCTTATCAACTCAAACGTATAATTCCCAACATAAACTAACTCTAAGGTTTCCTTTGGATGTTTAGACTACAATAACTCTAGGTGATTATAAACTAATGTTCACAAAGATTACTTAAGCATTAAAAAGACACCGGATGACCTATCGCAATATTAGGTCAATCACAATTAAGATAAGAGACAACCAATCAATATTCAATACCTAGGTTTCATAGATCTAAGCAAACACACAAGTAAATTAACCGGACATGGAAAACATGCAAGCATACACACAAACAATTGAAGACATAATTGAATTAATGAAGTAAATCACTTATCTTGTTGTAAAATAGGGTATAGAACCCTAAGATACTGCCCAAGACATCCTATGTTCGGTTTAGGTTTTACTCCACAAAACTACCTCTCTAAAATACTAAAAATTTGATTTCTATATATAGAGTTACAATATGCGACGGCGTCACTCTTTAATTGTGACGCCGTCGGGTCGCCGCCATTAGGGTTTCGTCTTGGCCATGTCAACTCTGTGATGGCGTCACCTTATGCTCGTGACGCTGTCGGCTTCAACCTCTGACGCCGTCGGGATCAAATCTAGGCCGTCTGAGTTGTGACGCCCTACTCTTTTAAAACCTGATGTCGTCACTTGTAAAATAGCAATTTGATCTCTGAGTCATCTCAAGGTGTGTCGCGATGGCGTCGCAATTAAGCCGTGACGCCGTCCCCTTCAATTCCAGCAGCTTGAGTGTCTCGATTCTTGACTTTGGCCATTTTCTTCGTATATTCTCGTCTTTTCGTCCGAATAAGTGTCATTCCAGCAATTTGCCTTTAAGAGACCTAAAAAGTGAAAAGAAACGAAATTAAGTAGTAACGGACACAAAAGTGATCAATTAAGGGCTTAAATGACCCCTCAAAAGTGTACCTTTTAAATCCTTATCAAATATCCCTACACTTGGTATTTGCTTGTCCTCAAGCAAATGTGCTTTTAGCCAATTAATTTATAAGTTAAGTGTCATGAAGCATTAGTTTAGAAAAATTCACAACACATATAAGCCCCGCAAAAGTCATAACAAGCACGGAAATTACATACTACACCTCACAAGTGGTGTTTGGATACTCTCATCTCTCGGGTGTATATGAAATATATCAAGTTGGAAATGGAAGATAAACACTCATTAACCGGTCCTAGTACATAGATTACCATAGGCTTGAGACTAGATTAAACCTCCATCGCTTTGGCGTAAGCACCTAGGAAAAACTATCCAAGAGGTCTTTTAAAGGGTTGTAACGTTAGGCTTACGGTAGGGAAACAAAGGGTTTGGTGGGATAGGCGATTTACTGGTGGCAAGTCAAAAATCTTTATGTTACAAGCATGAGAAGAATGGTGTTGCAAAGCCAAGACTCGACACTCTAAACTCTAGATAAATTGAAACAAACGAACATAAATTTAAAGATAGATGTAGGATGGTAGCCCGTATGTTCATTCATTTTTTTTCATACACTTTTACTCTACCATCCTCTACGATAACATCAAAATAATAGGGATTTATAGGCACATCCCTACACTTGAGTTTTTATTACTCTAACACTAATTTGACCCGAATTGAAAAGATCAATACACTTGGAGTACATTATTACGCAAATAAAGGGAATTTGAATTTAACGTTCCTTCCCGTCATTTCATAAAATTTAACTTTTCCCATAAATCCCAATCGTCCCAAAACTGTGTACAAAGGATATGACTCGACTTAGCAACTTATGCAAGCAACTAGATAATTGAACTAAGTGTTTAGTATGATAACAATAATGCACTAAAAGTGAGTGCATACAAGGTAGGCTAAGGCGATTCGGGTGTACATTTGGGGGTGGATTGTAAACAATGCTCTTCATTGATATTCTGGAAAACCGAAACATCACGAGAACCTTGAAAAGGATAGGCTCTGAGGGGTTAACTAGGGGTATCGTGTACTAAAGATGAGTACAACGCAAGGGTATGGGGGAATTACTCAACCGATGTGGAAGAAGTAATTATAATACGGGTATCAAACAAGGGTTATCCTAATGTCTCTTATCATTTAGTTATTCCTAACTAAACAAGTGTAGTCTCACTGGCGATCTCGGAATGCATCACAAAACAAGTTCTAGAATCTATTATACTACCGGTACACTCTCGAAGCATTAAAGTGGAATGCTTTAATTCCTACAAATCTAAGGGCGATCCTCATATTTTGGGTGGAATTTAAGTGGTAAAGGGTTTTTTTGTGCTAGTCATATAACTTCCTATCCATGAGACACTTTATTAAGACTAATGGCCCACTCCTACACGTCATGAAAAATTTTAAATTTGGTGCCAAAATTACCCTAACCGATATTTCTCATGGTTTATTACACAAATGAAATTGGACAAGGTAAATAGTCAAGGATAAGCATAGTTTCAAAGTTCCCGTTTTATTTTCCCTCCCTACACTTAAACTGAACATTGTCCCCAATGTTCCCCGAAAGTATCAAAGTTATGATAATAGAAGATAATTAAAAACGAAAGAAACTAGTACTCCCCTGATTAGTTCGGTAGGATCCGTGTGAAGTAGTGGTTAAATATTTCTTCAAGAAGAGTGTTTGCGTGAAAAGCTCCTTCCAATCTTATGTATCTACTTCTTGATAAATAAAACCTGCACACTTGAAGAAAACAAATGAAACCTTCACGTAAAATCAGCGGTAACAATATATATATGACTCTACTAAACTAGGATATAATGCTTGTGAAATGGATGTTTACAGATTTTCTAGAAAATTAAGACCTCGAAAATTCCAAAATTTATAAGTAGCTCAGAAAACGAGAAAAAGTAGTAAGCAGTTTCTACTCCTCCTGACGCCGTCAGGTTGCGATGCTGACGCCGTCAGGTTATCCTGACAGAAACTGGTCTGCGATTTTCTGGAAAAAATTCTGGAAAATTTATATCTTTAGAATCTGGAAAAATTTCCTACAAAACATCCATTATGACTCGATACAAGCATTTGACTCGAACAAACACACATGTTCTTTTAAATAATCGTAATTCTCATGTTCACGTTCTTTTTGGAAACGTGTGTAATCCTCCCTACACTTATCCCTTTTGTAAAATACCTTTATATGTAATTAAGATGAGGTTAAAGACAAAATAAAGCATTTTTACAAATTTAAACATGAGAATAAACAATCAATAAAAGATATACGACACACAAACAAGCAAACAATTAAGCATGGGTTGCCTCCCACGAAGCGCTTTTCTTTATGTATGAGTCTTGTAGCTAGACTCGAAGTCGTGCCCCTACGTTACTTCATTACCGTCACCTTCTTCCAAAACAATATCCTCATCGTTGACCATTTCATTATTGTCCAAATGGTAATGTTTCACACGTTGTCCATTCACGGTAAATTCCCTTCCATCATGGTCTAGTAGTATCACAGCCCCATTTTCCATTTTCCTTTTTACCGAAAAAGGTCCATACCATCTTGATTTGAGTTTTCCCGAAAATAATCTCAATCTTGAATTATACAAGAGCACCTTATCTCCTTCCACAAACTCTTTAGGATTCTTTATTCATTGATCATGCCATTTTTTCGTCCTTTCTTTATATGTGATCGACGATTCATAAGCTTCAAGTCTTAGTTCATCCAGTTCTTGAAGCTGTAGGAACCTATTTGACCCTGCCTCAGAATAATCCATATTACAGGCCATAAGTGCCGAGTATGCCTTTTGCTCAAGTTCAATAGGGAGGTGGCATGCTTTCCCATATACCAAGCGAAAAGGGGTTGTTCCGATAGGTGTTTTATAAGCAGTTCTGAATGCCCATAGTGCCTCATCCAGTTTGAATGCCCAATCTTTTCTATTCTGGTGGACCATTTTTTCAAGTATCCGCTTTAATGCTCTATTTGTATTCTCTACTTGACCATTCGTTTGGGGGTGATATGCTATAGAAAATCTATGCAGAACACCATACTTCTTCGTCACCTTCTCCATTTGAGCATTGCAAAAGTGGGTTCCTCTATCACTGATCAATTCCTTGGGAATCCCAAATCGTGTGAAGAGTTTTTTTAAGAAAATGAATAACTACTCTTGCCTCGTTAGTCCTAAGGGCTTGGGCCTCCACCCATTCGGATACATATTCGATAGCCACTAGAATGTATTCATTTCCTCCAGATGATGGAAAAGGTCCCATGAAATCTATACCCCAAACATCGAATATTTCGTAGACTTGGATATAGTTCTGAGGTGATTCATCCCTCCACGAGATGTTTCCCGATCGTTGGCATGCATCGCACGTTTGAACTAATCTCTTAACGTCGCGGAAAATAGTAGGCCAGTAGAATTCGGCATCAAAAACTTTTCGTGCTGTGACATTTACACCGTGATGCCCCCCAGATGGTCCCGCATGACATTCTCTCATAATTCGATCAATCTCTCTTCCAGGAACACAACGTCGAATGATTTGATCGGGGCATATGCGGAATAGGAAGGGCTCATCCCAGAAATAGTATTTTAGTGCGGTGAAGAATTTCCTTTTATCTTGCCTAGTCATGTAATTTGGCAAAACCCTACTGGACAAATAGTTAGCATAATCCGCATACCATGGCTCAATTTCCTTAATGGCCATTAGCCGTTCCTCAGGAAAAGAGTCCCGAATTTCGATATGGTCTAATTTCTCAAGGTCTGGGTTCTCTAACCATGATAGATGATCAGCAGCAATATTTCCAGTTCCCTTTTTATCTCGAATTTCAATGTCGAATTCTTAAAGCAATAGAATCCACCTAATAAGTCGAGGTTTTGCATCTTGTTTGGAAAACAAGTATTGTAAGGCAGAGTGATCTGTGAAGACAACAGTTTTGGAAAGGACGAGATATTGCCTGAACTTATCAAAGGCAAAAACCACGGATAAAAGCTCTTTCTCGGTGGTTGTATAATTTTCTTGCGCTACATTCATGGTTTTGCTAGCATAGTAAATTGGTTGAAAATGCTTCTCCTTTCTTTGGCCAAGCACGGCGCCTACAGCATAATCACTAGCATCGCACATGATTTCGAATGGTTGGGACCAATCAGGGGTAACCATTATCGGAGCCTGAGTGAGATCTTTTTTTAGACGATTGAATGCTTCCTTAAATTATTCAGAAAAATCAAAAGGGGCGTCCTTGACAAGAAGCTGTGTCATTGGCCGGGCAATTTTCGAGAAGTCCTTAATAAACCTTCTATAAAAGCCCGCATGACCTAGAAAGCTTCGAATGGCCTTAACGGTAGTAGGATAGGGTAGTTTGGATATCGCTTCGATTTTAGCTCTATCGACCTCGATTCCATTTCCGGAGACTTTGTGCCCCAAGACGATTTCTTCTCTTACCATGAAATGGCATTTTCCCAATTCAAGACTAAATTTGTTTCTTCACAACGTTTCAACATTTTCCTAAGGTTGGATAGACAAAGGTCGAAGGAATTCCCAAATACCGAGAAATCATCCATGAATACTTCCATGCTGTCTTCAATTAATTCGTGGAATATGGCCATCATACATCATTGAAAGGTGGTGGGGGCGTTGCATAACCCAAAGGGCATTCACTTGTAAGCAAAATTCCCGTAAGGGCATGTAAACGTAGTCTTTTCTTGATCTTCAGGAGCAATGGGGATTTGGAAGTATCCTGAGAAACCATCAAGAAAACAGTAGTACTCATGCCCGGCTAACCTTTCGAGCATCTGGTCGATGAATGGCAACGAAAAATGATCTTTCCGGGTGGCATCGTTTAACTTCTTGTAGTCGATACAAACACGCCAACCAGTAACCGTTCTCTGCGGTACTAAGTCACCCTTTCCATTTTTCACAACCGTCATTCCTCCCTTTTTTGGAACCACTTGGACTGGGCTGACCCAAGGGCTATCCGAAATGGGGTAGATTAGGCCGGCATCGAGGAGCTTGACGACCTCCTTTTTCACTACCTCCTTTATATTAGGGTTAACTCTCCTCTGAGGTTAAACGGTTGGTTTGTAATCTTCTTCCATAAGAATTTTATGAGTACAAAAAGTAGAATCGATACCCTTAATGTCAGCAACACTCCATGCGATCACTCCTTTGTATTCTCTTAGAACTTCTAAGAGCTTCCCTTTCTGTTCAGTGGTCAGCGAAGAGCTTATGATGACAGGGAGTTGGTCCTCTTCTTAAAGGAAGGCGTATTCTAAATGGCTCAGGAGATCTTTCAGTTCTAAGGTAGGAGGTTCCTTGATTGATGGTTGTAGCTTGTTTTCTGGCTTTTGAAGTTTAAGAGGTTCAATTTCTTCCCTATGCGGGTAAAAGGAAACAGCTCCAACCATCTCAATCTCATCATCATTTTATATTATGTTGTTATCATCATTCATGAATTCGTTTATTAGATACTCATCAATACAGCCATCTATGTCATCAACAAATTCATCAACTTCTTCAACAAAATAAATAGGGTGATCGTAAGAGGAGGAATGACTCATAGAATCCTTGATGTCGAAGGTTAAGCTCTCGGACCCTACTCGTAAAGTGAGTTTACCATCATGAACATCAATGATGGCATGAGCTGTAGCCAAGAAGGGTCTTCCAAGGATTATCGAGACTGAGTTGTCTTCCTCCATTTCTAAAATCACGAAATCAACTGGAAACTTGAAATCTCCTACTCTTACAAGAACATTTTCACAAACTCCAATGGGATATTTGATTGATCGATCAGCTAACTGAATACTCATTCCAGTTGGTTTCAGCCCTGAATATCCGATTTTGAGGAATAAGGAATGGGGCATCAAGTTAATGCTTTCCCCGAGATCTGCCAAGGCATTTTTCATAGAAAGTGCCCATATAAAGCAAGGAATGGTGAAGCTGCCCGTATCTTCTTTCTTCTTGGGCAAGCTTTTCTGGATGATAGCCGAGCACTCTTCTCCCAATGATATCAACCCTTCAAGTTTCTTCCGATTCGATAATAACCTCTTAAAGTATTTGCTATGTTTAGGGATATGATAGAATACATCGAGAAGTGGTATGTTGACGGAAGTCCATTTTAAGTAAGACAATATTCTCTCATTGTCTTCTTCAGCCTTTTGATTCTTTAAATGCGAGGGATAAGGAATCTGTGCGAGAGTCGGTCGCTGTGCAGGTGCTGATGTTTGTGGAGGGGGTCGTAGGAAGTCGAAGGACGTTCAGGAATTTCTCTATTTCCTAACTCAGGCTCCCTGGTGGTGGGATTTTGGTCAGGGTATGGGGGATCCTTGGTAGTAATTCCTGATCGAGTAGTAATGGCACAAGTTGGATCGTGCTGGGTTGGACTAGGTTTGCTTATTCTTATGTGGAGTTCGGCGAACTGGCTTTCTAATTCAGCTTGCTGCTCTTGAATGAATCCTTCGAGACCCTTTAAAAGCACTACTCCTTCCATGGTAAATTTCCCGAGTTCATTTTCAAAGGCATCATGGATGGTGTATTCAGAACCCTCCTTTCCCTCAGTCTTCCATTTTAGATTTCCCCAAGGAGTGCATTCATCATTTTTATAGAATATGAGACGGGAAGGGTCATCATAGATGTCATGACTAGAAAGGAAAGCGTGCTCTTGGCATGTGTTATCATCACACTCATCGCTCTCGTGTGACCCTCCACAAATGTCGCATATAAGGTATGGGTTAAACAACCTCTTTGATTCTTTCGACTTCGTGAGGTATGCAAGCTTCTCTTGCGCCCTCCTCATTCGATCATCGACAGATAGTGGGCTTTTATTGGAGGCATCAGAGATACTCATTACAGTTACTGGCTCGTTCCAAGTGTTGTCTTGGTCTTAGACATACTCCTCAATATGGTCCCATCCTTCTTTCGCATTGAGATTGGAAATTTTTCGGCCAGTTGAGAAGTCAATCCCTTTTTTATCACTGCGGGAGACATTTTCGTAAAAGATTTGAACAAGCAACCAAAGGTTGATACCATGGTCTGGGGCTTGTTGAATGAGATCTTTGTAACGAGTCCAGGAGTTGACGATAGATTCTCCATCTGTTTGATGGAAATGAAGAATTTTGCTCCTGATGGATGCAGTTCTCCCAGGGGGAAAGAACTTTTTGGTGAATTTGATTGTGAGTTGTTACCAAGTGAATATGGACCTTGGAGGAAGCTTATCGAGCCACTCCTTGGCTTGTCCTTGAAGAGAAAATGGGAAAAACCGGAGTCTGGATGTCTCCTTGGATACTCCGTCAGCATGATGTGATGGATGGGGTTTTCGCTGTGGGATCCGTGGAATTGACATGCATTCTGGATAAGCCAAATGTCGGTGGCATGCAACACCTCATTGACCTGTTCAGAAGGGTAGACAATGGCCCTGGTAAATCCAGATGCAGAGGGGGAAGAGTACTCCCTGAGGGATTTTGCTTCTGGTCTATTGATGGGTCCATTGACCGGAGTAGCGGGAATTTCCTCACTATGTTGGCTCAGATTGTCAATGTTGACGGTTTCAGGGGATTTAGGGGAATGAGTGGAATCTTCGTCAGTTGCGGCTTCATCAAAGTTGATGGTGGTGCCTTGAGGTTCCGACTCATGGAGAGCTCTTCTTCGCCTATTTAGCTCTCTTTCGCATCGCGCGGGTACCCTGCTAGTCATTCAAAATGTATAAAGACATATAAGGCTAAAATAAAAAAAAAAACGTATATAGACCTAAAGGTGTAGTCACATAAACACCATACTAGTATATAAATATATAGGATTATATGCCAATCGCTAATGAGGAGGCAACATATAAGAAAATAGAGGCATAAAAGCATATATGAACAAGCCAATACAAAAGCATAAAAGCATATAGTAAGACATGAGCCTACTAACATGTATAAAAGCATATAAAGTCTAGGTACGTGCAAGCCAAGATTAGAAAATTAGAAACTAACCTGCGACGAGAACGACGGCCTAAACAATCTATTCATCTAACCTAATTCCAATTCTTCACATGTTCTTATCAAATGTCATGTACTCAAACAAGAGAAGCTCCTTTAAATCGAAGTCAATCCCTCCATCTTAGCTATGGTCTATCTCTTCTCCTCAATACTTCAATAAGAGATTCCACTATACGAACAGGCGCTGAGTGTGGCCCTCTCTTAACATGCCCAAACCATCTTTGTCTTTCACTTATCTTGCTCATAATAGACGTTACTTTTAGTTCCGCTCTAAAATCTCCATTTGGAATCATGCCTAGCATGGTTTTACCACAACTCCATCTTATTATCTTCATTTCTGCCACCTCCATTCTATTTGCTTGAGTCTGCGTTATTGTCCAACACTCTCACCCGTACAAGATAGTCGGTATAATTGCCACCATATAAAACCTTCCTTTCAGCTTTAGAGGTACTTTTTAGCATAATTGTTAGGATTTTAGAACTCAGTTAACCATTAACCTCTACGAGTACGCAGCGAATAAGGATCTAGTAATCGCAATTAGGTTAAACACGTAATTAATAAACAATTAATTAATATAACAATTAATTAATAAAAGGGATAAAAGAAAACCTAACCTTTCGTGGCTATTTGAACGCAAGTGTAACGGACAATAAAACCAATACGAAACTAAGCATCTAAAATAGATGCCTCAATGAGTATCACACACAAACCCGATAACGTATACGTTCGATTATGAAGCTAGTCGAGAACGTAATTAAAACCAATCAACAATTGACCGACTTGAATATAACACGAACAAGAAAACCACCCAAGACATGCTTGCTTCTTATTCGAAACCAAAATAGCCAAACCTGTTTTGTAACTATACCTGATATCGGACAAAGAGGTGTCTGATATCTTTTGTTATTACATATTCGTAAGTATGACTTAAGCAAAACAATTGATTCAGTAATACATCTTGGACATGCAAGTTTACTAATTCAATATATACCAAATCAACCAATCGTATTTAGAGAAAATCATATTGGTTGGACCAAAAAAATAGTGTATCAATCACATGATATTGTTTAGGAATATCAGTTATGATAGATGACATAGATCGATTAGTATTTAGGATATAGGGATAGTTTTTTTTCTTTTTTTTATGCATGCATGAGACATAGGGTGTGTTTATATAGTGGTACAAACCAACCCAATGGTTGGATTTGTTTCTTGATCGACAAGCCAAAGAAACCCACCAACCCATTCACTCTCTTGCCCGATCAGTTAGAGACATCAAGGCCCAAGGCTAGTCCATCCAATCCGACCCAAGTTCACTCAAATAAGCTGTCCATGGGTCATACATATCGGGGTCAAGTACATGCATGTTAGGGTAATATAATTAGAGTATAAATTACGTTCGACACGTATACTCGTGTTTATCGTGTGTGCCCCCATTGGATCACACACTTCTAGTTGTTTACGTGTGTTTATAACTCCAACAAACCAACAGCTCCCACTTGGGAGTTGGTGTGTCGAATGGCACACAAAACTAACGACGGAAACGCCTAGGAAACGCTCTCACTCGCTTTTTAACTAAAAGTGTCCGAGAGAAAAGTTTCGTAAAAGTTTCTCAGTAGCATGGTCATTCAATGTCTTGCTCTAATCATCCTTTGTTATAGATACCGTTAAACTATGGATTATTGATCTTAAATCATTTCATATAATTCAACCATTTAGAATCTCGTTATAGATTTTAATTCAGATATACCAAATGTAATCAAGAATCATCTTGCATTACCCTTTGGGTTTGGCCAAAAAATTATCTGATTAAATCTGGAGAGGCGCCATGGTATCTTTTTGCACATATCAAGTGGAGTAACAAATCCTTTATTGACTACAAGTGTTGTGGATGCTGCTTCACATCACTCCAAAATATAGCTTTTATAACTACCTTGTTCAGATAGCGTTTTGCGTATACTTACAAAAAATGATATCCACACATAACAGAACTTACTTGCATCTCAAGTCTAAGGATGAAGATAACAAACCATTTTCAATATTTTACTTATGACAAGGATCCAAAAGTAAATGTTTGAAAGTTTGGGGAATCCAATATGCATCTCTAGTGAATACATATGAGTTTGGCGGGAACAATCCGAATTCTCATTAGAATATAACCAACACTCACATTTGCCTTACATAACAATGTTCCCATATTGTTAACCGACAATGGACATATTTAGAATAATAAAATCATTCAAGGATTAAACATGCAAATATAGGATAACAATTATTATATGAATGAATAACAAATACCAAGTATCTTTATTCATCATAAAGTAAAAATTGTCTATCAATCCTAATTATCCAAATACTAAAACAGATATGCATGAAACTCATTTAGTAAGTTGAACCCTAATGTTTCCAACATTCTCAACCTTTCTTTAAAAGAAAAACTAAATAGTCATCTGAGTAAACTTCCCAAATACTTGTTTCAAATTTCACATATAGTGAGTGATTTGAAATATAAGATGAGTGTCTTATCTCATATGCTCATACTATTGCAAGAGTTATAGTATGGAGATGTCGTCTTACCTTGCATGAGGTATTAGAAATAAACGACATACTGACAGTCTTCTTTACAGTTGCTAAAAGTGTAAAGTATTCTCATTCATTAATGTGTAATGCAACAATGCTCTATGTTGAGCATAACTAGTTAGCAGATTTGTCATAAAAGATGAAAACCTACTACAACTAGTATTCATAATCCTCTAGCATTATTTGTACTTATACAGTACTATGCTTTATAATTCGTAAACATTTATAATAACAATAATCTAAACTCTCTCAATTAGATATTGTTGTTGTCAGCTCATTTTGTTCTTATACAAAAGCAACAACTAGTCTTATACACAATATAATATATACATGATGAATCCTTAGTTAAAACAACATAAGGTTTCCATCCATGTAATAAATTATTTCAAGTGAAATATACCATTTTAAGACTTGCTCAAATGATATATTGCATTTGTGTCAGACTTAATTTTCCACATTTGTTTATTCTAGATAAACATTTATTCCAAGGTTGTTTGTTTTATTCTCTAAATTCCAAGTGAGGTTTCATTCCAAGCTTAAGGATCAATATCTAGCTTAACTGGAATGATATTTTCAACATGTAAATTTTAAAGAAAAACACATTGCTCCCACTCAATGTCAGATGTACTTAAGAGTTATCTTAATTCAATCAGAATCATATTGTAATTAAATTCAAGATTTCAGCTCTTAGATGCATGATCCAATCCAAACTTGGATTGTATAAATATTGTATACTACATAAAGATTATATAGATTCATAACCCTTTTGATTACACACCATCCTCACAAAAGATAATCATAAAGTAAGAGTTATAAGATCTTCATTGTCATATTCCACATACAAGAAATCATTTATGATAATTAATTATCTTTATATAATTAATGCGTGTATATATAAGAAAATTTAATCACAGTCAATTGCTTAAGTATGATTAAAAACTTCCTATTAAATGCCATGCATTAATATGTATACAATTTCGTCCTTGTGAGTCTTTCTTCAAAAGAAACTCATTCCAACCTCATAGGTTAACTGTTAGGCGAAATAACAATTGTTAGGTCACCATGTTTGTAACACAAGCATAAATATAAGAAATAAGGTAAGAGAGATCGGATGAACACTTTAGCCAAACACACGAATATAATGAAGAAAGGTTTATGCTTAGAGTGAATGAGAAAAGTGAACAACCAACCTTCAAATGAAGGTTTACATGAGGTATTTATAGGAAGGAACTAAGGCAACATGCAAGTTCCCTTCCTTTCCTTATTAGGCTTGGGCCAAGGCTTATGGGCCTTCTACATAAGCCTTAGCTTAATAACAAACATAAAGGCCTAATTAAGCTAACTATTACATATTAATTACTAACACTTGTAATCTAGTTTAGGAGTGATTCCAACAATCTCCCCCTAAGTGTTGGTGATTAATGATATGAGTGATAACGTTGTAGGTGCTGATGTAATAGTAGCTTTGACGTCTTCTGACATTCTTCTTTCTTGTGAGAAGAAGTGTCTTGATTACTTGAAGTATTTCAGCTTTGATGTCTTCATAATCTTTATTCTTTGATCTTTGTTCTTTGTGATTGTAGTGATAGTATGTTGTGGTTATATGCATCAGGTCCGCTTCGATGCTCCAGTGTCTCCACGTCTTTCTCCAACATGCTCACATGCTCTTTAAAGTTGGATTTCAGTACTGATGTAGTTCTCTTAGTCTTTAAACTTTGTAGATTCTTTGGCTTGATGAAGAATCATTCTGACTTTGTGTTGCCTTTTGAGAGAACTTCAATTAGTATTGATGTTGGTATGAGCATGTGGAGAATCTGCGCGATCTTTTCCACCCGCGAGCATCTATAAGAAGAAAACATAAAACATTGGTTAGAAATAATCCAGCACTTTGATACGCTTACACAGCGCGTTCGGGGTCAAAGGAACTTCCTTTTCGTCGAGCAAGTTTTTCAACAACCTAGGCAGTGAACCTAATCGTTGTAGTGTAGTATTAGGGTAAGCCACGGGAATTGATATCGTTCTCTAGGGGAATAGGAATGCTAGTGAGAGGTTACTACGCTAAGGTTGGGGTTGAGGAAGATTATTTTTTTATCTTTTTATTTTTTTTAGGAAATGGAAAGGTACGAATCTCGGGGTTTGGATTTGGGGGGTTGGTAATTCTACCGATTACTTCTACTATCTAATCATCTAATTAACTAAGGTGAGGGTAGTCTATGTCTAATTATTATGTGCTCGTATGGTGGTTTAAAGATGTGTTTACTTAGGTTTTATTACTCCTTAATTATCTCCTATTGATGGTTGAATTGTCACGTCCTTATTTTTAATCGCGTTGTGTGTCTAAGGTCGTAGGGTATGCGTTTGTCCCTACTCTTTGAAACTACCAAAGGTTATCGCCTACAAAGT
Source organism: Chrysanthemum seticuspe (assembly GCA_019973895.1). NCBI lineage: Eukaryota > Viridiplantae > Streptophyta > Magnoliopsida > Asterales > Asteraceae > Chrysanthemum > Chrysanthemum seticuspe. The sequence continues at coordinate 169,082,935 of BPTQ01000008.1, forward strand.
CTCTAGGATTTATAAACTTTAACTCTAAGGTACTCTTCGGATGGTTTAGCCTACAACAACTCTAGGTGCTATAAACTAAGGTTCACAAAGATTAATCAAGCGTTAACTACACAACGGATGACCTATCGCATTACTAGATCATTAACAATTAAGATAAGAGACAACTAATCAATATTCAATAATTAAGTTTCATATACCCTAAGCAAACACACAAGTAAATTAGCCGGACATGGAGAACATGCAAGCATACACACAAGTAATTGAAGACATAATTAAATTAATGAAGTAAAACACTTATCTTGATGTAAGATAGGGTTTGAACCCCTAAAATACTGTACAAGACAGCCTTGGTTCGGTTTAGGTTTTTACTCCAAAAGACTACACACTGAAAACTAAAAAATTCGGATTCTATATATAAGATTACACATGCGACGGCGTCACCTTTTGATTTGTGACGCCGTCGGGTCGCCGTTATTAGGGTTTCGTCTTGGCCACGTTATTCTTGCGATGGCGTCACCTTATGCTTGTGACGCCGTCCCCTTCAGTCTCTGACGCCGTCTAGATCAAATCTAGGACGTCCGAGTTGCGACGACCTACTCTTTTAAAGCCTGACACCGTCACTTGTAAATATGCAATTTGGCTACTGAGCCGTCACAAAAGTGATGCGACGGCGTCGCAGATAACACCTGACGCCGTCCCCTTCAGTTCCAGCAGTCTGAGTGGCTCGATTTTTGACTTTGGCCATTTTCTTCGTATATTCACGCCTTTTCGTCCGAATAAGTGTCATTCCAGTATTTTGCCTTCAAGATGCCTAAAAAGTGAAAAGGAAACGATATTAAGTAATAACGGATACAAAAGTGATCAAATAAGGGCTTAAACGACCCCTCAAAAAGGTACATTTTAAAACCTTATCAAATATCCCTACACTTGGTATTTGCTTGTCCTCAAGCAAATGTGATTTTAGCCAATTAATTTATAAGTTAGGGGTCATGAAGCATTGGTTTAAAACAATCCTCAACACATATAAGCCCCGTAAAAGTCATAACAAGCACGGAAATTATGTATTAGCACCTCACATGGGGTGTTTGGATACTCACATCTCTCGGGTGTATATGAAATATAACAAGTTGGAAATGGAAGATAAACACTCATTAACTGGTCCTAGTACATAGATTACCATAGGCTTGAGACTAGATCAAACCTCCATTGCTTTGGCGTAAGAACCTAGGAAAGACTATCCAATAGGACTTTTAAAGGGTTGTAATGTTAGGCTTACGGTAGGGAAACAAAGGGTTTGGTGGGATAGGCTATTTAGTGGTTTCAAGTCAAAAATCTTTTTGTTACAAGCATGCGAAGAATGGCGTTGCTAAGCCAAGACTCGATACTCTAAACTCTAGATAACTGAAATAAACAAACATAAATTAAAGAAAGATGTAGGATGGTAGCCCGTATGTTTTTTTTTTTTTTTTTTTTTTTTCATACACTTTTACTCTACCATCCTTAACATCAAAATGATAGGGATTTATAGGCACATCCCTACACTTGAGTTTTTATTACTTATACACTAATTTGACCCGAAATGAAAAGATCAAAACACTTGGAGTACATTATTACGCAAATAAAGGAAATTTGAATTTAACGTTCCCTTCCCGTCATTTCATAAACTTTAACTTTTCCCATGAGTCCCAATCGTCCCAAAACTGTGTACAAAGGATATGACTCGACTTAGCAACTAGATAATTGAACTAAGGGTTTTTAGGGTGATAACAATAATGCACTAAAAGTGTGTGCATATAAGGTAGGCTAAGGCGATTTGGGTGTACATTTGGGGGTGGGGTGTAAACAATGCTCTTCATTGATATTCTGGAAAAACGAAACATCACGAGAACCGCGAAAAGGATAGGCTCTGAGGGGTTAACTAGGGGTATCGTGTACTAAAGATGAGTACAACGCAAAGGTGTGGGGGAATTACTCAACCGATGTGGAAGAAGTAATTATATAACGGGTATCAAATAAGGGTTATCCTAATGCCTCTTGTCATTTAGTTATTCCTAACTACACAAGTGTAGTCTTACTAGAGATCTCGGGATGCATCACAAAACAAGTTCTAGAATCTAATATACTACCGGTTCACACACTAAGCATTAAAAATGAATGCTTTAATTCCTACTAATCTAAGGGCGATCCTCACATTTTGGGTGGAATTTAAGTGGTAAAGGGTTTTTTGTGCTAGTCATATAACTTCCTATCCATGAGATGCTTTACTAAGACTAATGGCCCACTCTTATATGTCATGAAAATTTTTAAATTTGGTGCCAAAATTACCCTAACCGACATTTTCTCATGGTTTATTACGCAAATGCAATTGGACAAAGCAAATAATCAAGGATAAGTATAGTTTCAAAGTTCCCATTTTATTTTCCCTCCCTACACTTAAACTGAACATTGTCCCCAATATTCCCCGAAAGTATCAAAGTTATGATAATGGAAGGTAATAAAAGATGAAAGAAACTAGTACTCCCCTGATTAGTTCGGTAGGATCCGTGTAAAGTGGTGGTTATATTTTTCTTCAAGAAGAACGTTTTCGTGAAAAGCTCCTTCTCATCTTATGTATCTCCTTCTTGATAAATTAAACCTGCACACTTGAAGAAAACAAACGAAACCTTCGCGTAAATTCGGCGGTAATAATGTATATAAGACTCTACTAAACTAGGATATAATGCTTGTGGAATGGATGTTTACAGAATTTATAGAAAATTAAGACCTGGAAAATTCCAAAAAATTATAAGTAGCTCAGAAAACGAGAAAAAGTAATCAGTTATTTTTGCTCCTTCCTGACGCCGTCAGGTTGTGATCCTGACGCCGTCAGGTTGTGATCCTGACGCCGTCAGGTTATCCTGACAAAAACTGGTCTGCGATTTTCTGGAAAAAATTTTGGAAAATTTACATCTTTAGAATCTGGAAAAATTTCTTGCAAAACATCCATTATGACTCGATACAAGCATTTGACTCGAACAAACACACATGTATATCTTTTAATCAATTGAAATTCTCATGTTTACGTTTCTTTTGAAAACGTGTGTAATCCTCCCTACACTTATCCTTTATGTAAAATACCTTTATATGTAATTAAGACGAGGTTAAAAACAAAATAAAGCATTTTTACAAATTTAAACGTGAGATTAAACAATTAATAAAAGATATATGACACAAACAAGCAAACAATTAAGCATGGGTTGCCTCCCACGAAGCGCTTTTCTTTATTTATGAGTCTTGTAGCTAGACTCGTAGTCGTGCCCCTACGTTGTCTCAATCTTAGAGGCCCATTCGATCTCCTTAACCCTTCTCTCATCACGAATGTATTCAGGGCCTAACTCAAGACAAGCAGTGTAGTAAACCTTGTTCTTCCAGTCTACTACAAATGCCGGAATGTTGTCCACATCTAAATCGTCAATACCTTCAAATTTTTTATTTTTGTGGGGCATTATATATTTAACACTCTCGGCTTCATTTGAGAACTCGATTATTCCTTCCTCTCGATCATAAACCATCTTAGACTCCTCTATAAATGGTCTCCCAATTATCACATCCCCTAAAAATCCATCAATGATGCCCTTAACATTTTCCAAGATCATGAAATCACACCTATATGTGAAGTTACCTACGAAGACATGCAATCCTTTAGCCCTCCCGACATAGTTACTTGCCTTCTTAGGGCGAAAGGGGTCCCTTATAGGTTCTAACTTTTTGCTCATGATCCAATTGTAATAGAGCCTAGACATTATATTCATGGGAGCCTTATAGTCAATGTAGGTGTGATCCCTATATAAGTATCCAATCATACATGGTATCTTGATGTTTTTAGGATTACCCCTTCTTATGCGAGGCTCGAAGGGTGGTCTCGGGAAGTGAACTACGTTATAGTGATAGGCGGTTTCGTTCCCCTTAGGGTATGAGTCAAAATACTCCCTAAGTTCTTTCTCCTCCTTACAATCCTCCATAATTTCTAACACCTTATATTCTCCATCTTCTAAGTCATCATCCGAATCACTTGAGGTTGAATCACTATCTACAGGGTTAGTAGATTCCTTAAGGGCTTCCTCAAGCGTATTTTCAATTATCCTATCTAGTTTTCTAAGCTCTCTAATTTCACTAACAATACGAGCTCGAATTTGGTTGGCAGAGGCTGGATGAAGCGGTGGGTATTTGTTTGGTGGTTTATCACCTTCCATGATGAAAAGTGATGGGGTTTTATGAAAAAAGGTCACGAAGAAGGGGGATAGACTACGAGGAAGGTAAAAAATTAGAAAAAATTTACTTGATAGGAATCAAGCAAAGAAACCTAAACGAGGTGGACTCCTAACTAGCTATTCTATTCCCCGGCAACGGCGCCAAAAACTTGATACGCTTACACAGTGCGTTCGGGGTCAAAGGAACTTCCTTTTCGTCGAGCAAGTTTTTCAACACCCTAGGCAGTGAACCTAATCGTTGTAGTGTAGTATTAGGGTAAGCCACGGGAATTGATATCGTTCTCTAGGGGAATAGGAATGCTAGTGAGAGGTTACTACGCTAAGGTTGGGGTTGAGGAAGATTATTTTTTTATCATTTCATTTTTTTTAGGAAATGGAAAGGTACGAATCTCGGGGTTTGGATTTGGGGGGTTGGTATTTCTACCGATTACTTCTACTATCTAATTAACTAAGGTGAGGGTAGTCTATGTCTAATTATTGTGTGCTCGTATGGTGGTTTAAAGATGTATTTACTTAGGTTTTATTACTCCTTAATTATCTCCTATTGATGGTTGAATTGTCACATCCTTATTCTTAATCGCATTGTGTGTCTAAGGTCGTAGGTATGCGTTTGTCCCTACTCTTTGAAACTACCAAAGGTTATCGCCTACAAAGTCTCTAGGATTTATAAACTTTAACTCTAAGGTACTCTGAAGGATCGTAATATTTATTGTGTTTGATGATTCGGGTGGTCTTGGATGATCAAAATACATGATAACCATTTTAGAGAGAGAAAGTAGAGAGATGGGTGTTCAAGCTAGAGACTTGATTTGTAAAATGTAAAATGTTAGATTGAAAGCACCACCCCTTCCATGGATGGAAGGGGTATTTATAGTTACAACTACACGAACTCTTGACGACCTGTGGATCAGGTATACAGTGGGTAAAGACCCGTCCTTCCTCCACGGTGTTACACTACGCTAAACTAGGCTAATAACTAACTAATAAAATAGTAAATAACGATATGTCTACGAGCTAACATATGCTAGACTATAGATGGGGTGACCGACACTTCACTATGGAATTTCCAATTCCTAACAATCCCCCCCTAAGGGAGGTCACCCCATGTTTTACATTTCGAATCCTAGCATTCTAATTTGTCTTCTGTTCTTGAGCTCGTAGATTTTAATTCTTCAAGTTCAGCAATCTTTGTGCTTTAGCAGTGACTCTTCATAGTCCAAATGATTTGTACTTTCAGTGGAGGTCTTTAACTGATCCACATCTTTGATGATCTTCGAGCTTTCATTGAGATCATCAGCCACATCAAATCTCTTTGGATCATCCATAGTTGTGTTGCCTTCGTGTGATGTTGTGACTTTTAGACTGACATGCTCACATTTTTGGATCATGACATCTTTCATCAGAGTAGCGGAAGCTTTTACTGGTTCATGATATTTGCAGCAGCGTAGCAGAAGCATAGTATAGAAATATATCAGAGCCAGGTTATGTAGATAAGCACAAGTCATGATTTCTTCAATTAAGTGTGGATGCTGTGAGCATGCGGCTTTGGATTGACTTCTCAATTCTGATCAGCTGCAACCGTCCAAATGTACCTGAAAACAACAGTTAGCAATAAATCACACGAAAGTGTCTTTGATCACTTTCGTTGAATTGAGGTACACGGCCCACGGTTCCCCGTTGATTAGTACAAGTACTGCCTGTGATCAGGTATAATTCCGAAGAATCTCCTTGATAAGGTTTCGCAGCTGTTCTCAAACCGGAACGTCTCAAAGAAGACAACACGGAGTGAGTGAACCAGCGAATTAAGATTCACTGATTGATGACAAATTGATTTGAAAACAGTCGCGTATTGCTTAGAAGAAAGAGTTTTGCAATACGACGAAGGTTTTATGAGAAAGATCAATTTTCAACCAAAAATACCTTTTGTATTTGAAATAGAATACACATTCGATGTGCTAGATGAAAAAAGAGATTCGCACATCGAACGGTTTTTCCAAAAGTATTTTTTTCAATCAGAGATACTTTTTGTGTTTGAAAACATAAATACACATTCGATGTGCTAGAGAAAAGAAGATTTGCACATCGAATAGTTTTTCCAAAAGTATTCGTCAATTCCATTCCTGGACCAAGGTTGATTCAAGAATGAATCGCCCCATCGTTTCTATCCAGTTGTCACAAGCTTGATCTTTTACAAGATCTCACATGTCACCCACCAAGAGCTTATTTGATGTTGGCTCTAGAAGGATTTCCATCTTCATCGTGAATACTTTTTCATATCACTCGGATGTTCTGGCAATACCAAAAGGATAATGCCTAGGACTCTTAATATATACTTACTTTCCATGTTGTGTGAAATAGCAAGTCTTCGTTAATTTAGTGTCCTAACGAGATATTGTGGATGATCTCTTGGCTCTAGACTCAAAAGTGCACATCTGGTTCCTATGCCGGAGACTAGGGAGAGGGTCTCCTTCTTCAATATCAACAATCTCTAAGAGAAAGTCGATAGATTATGTAGGTTCCCCGTGAGAATGAAACAAGTCCTTTTAAGAGGAACTTGAGTAGCTTGGGAAGTTGTAGTGCAGTGCGTCTCTCGGTCCATGACGTCTTGTCTTCAATACCAGTGTTATCTTAGTAACCACCAGGAGCATATGTATTGAACCCGGTTACTGCCCTAAGGTTGAATTATTGGAGGGCTATTTATTTTCACCCTTTTTCACATTTATTTCTTTTTCATTCTTCAACCCCTTCAGTGCTTACCGAGACTTCATAAACAGAACCTTGTTGGGTTTATTCCAGTTCTAGTTCTATCTCAGTCCGCACTCTTCCCATATCTCACTTTTCTCCTTTTTTCATCATACTTAAGGACTCTACACTATCTAGTGGATTGTCCCTGGGTAGATCCCTCCGGTTCTGGCGGATTGTGGGAACTAATACCTAACCTCACCATCCTTATAACTCCATTCATAAAGTAAAATGGTCGGTCTTTTGGTACAGTTCATTCCTTCTCGAAACCAATTGAAAAATCATTTGGAAAAACAATCAAGGTACTTGTGATACGAGATCAAAGCATTTTGTACCTTAATAGTTTTGATCATTTAGAAAACCTCTCCCTCAACATGTGCATATGATTTAGAAATTTTTTAGCACATGGAGGCAAGAGGACATTGAAATATTTTCTTTGATCATAATTTTCATAGAAAAAGCCATTTGATTTTCTTTGGTAAATTCTCCCCCTCAATATGTGCATAGGATATTTGAAATCATTTTATCACATAGAGGAAAGAGTTCTTTTGAAGCACATCCACGAACACAAAAACCATTAAGAAACCATATGTTCCCCCTCAATATGTGCTTCGAGATTCGAAAGCATTTAGCACATATGAGAGAGCAGTATGCACACTTGAATCAAAACGATTACCTTTTCTAAAATTTCATTATTAAATCACAAATTCTCCCCCGATCAAAAATATCAAACCCTTTGAGATTTTGGATCCCAAGTGATTTAATAAGGTTTAGAAAACATGGGAGCAAATGTGCCTAATTTAAAAACTCATCATGTTTTTGGATAAATGCTCCCCCTCAACATGTGCATTATGTATATTGAAATCGTTTGACACATGGAGGCAGGAGTGCCTTTAAAGGACTAAAACAATTCCATTTAAACAGATAAGAGATTTAAATCACGATCTCTCCCCCGATCAAAAATTTCAAACCATTTGAGATTTGTGATCCCAAAAGATTTAAATCATTTAGAGAATTTTGGGGAAAGACGTGACAAGATTTGATTTTGAAAGATGACAGATAAGGACTGTAGGACCTTACAAATATCAACCTTATCACAAACCCACTTAACAAACACAAGTATCACCACGTGAAACCACGGTACGCGTAGAACACGTTCAACCCAAACACAAACAAAGCGTAGAAATAAGGTGAGAAAGATGGTGACTTAAGATATGAACCGTGTATGTTAGAGAGAAAAGAAGAAACAATAAAGTTGTATTACTTGAAAGAAAAACACACACACACACACTTAAGCACACCCCTCAAATGAGACTTTGAGGGGTTTATATAGTACAAGTATCATATACCCTAATGGGCTTTCTTTGGGCTTCGTGGATATGGACTTGGGTTGGATTGGATATATGGCAAGCTTATCATTGCTAGTACCCATTTAGCTTAGTCCAATCCACGAGCCCGTTGACTATTCTAGCACGATATCTAACATGCGTTACAAAGTTCCTAAATGTGAATGACCATCACTTCTAATATAAACTATTAAGGCTAACAATCTCCCCCTAAGGGGTGGTCATACAAATGATGCTCCACTTGATTTGGTCTTTACTTTTCTCGAGCTTGAACTTTGCGTGTAGATATAGAATAGTCTTGATTCTTTGTTCCTTCATGCTTTGTGATCATTTAATGTGGTTGTCTGCCGTTGTCAACTTCGTTGGTTCGGTGTCTCCACGTCTTTCTCCACCATGCTCACAATTCTATTTGTCTTTTGGTTACCAATGATGTGGTTCTCGAGTCTTTAGACTTTGTAGATTCTTTGACATTGACGAAGAATCATCTTTAACTTTGAGTAGCCTTTGATTTTGATGAGAACTTTCATGTGTTGTTGGTATGAGCATGTGGAGAATCTGCACGATCAATCCGCTCCGGAGCTTCCATAAGAAGAAAACATAAAACAGGTTAGTAATAAGCGGATTCCAGCACTTACAAGTTTGAATTTTGAGGGTGTTAAAATCATAGTGTGAAAACACGTCTCTAATTCTCACAGAGGCCGTTCCTGAACTGGAGTCCCACAAGTGAGATAACGCGATGTACCGAAATACACCTACAGTTCAGATGAGTCGCTGAGGTACACCGAAGCATCACCCCACGACTGTAGACCGTTTGAGACACACTAAGCGTAATCCACGGGGAGTTACCGAAGTGACCTGCTGTCAGGGCTGCTTGATGTTGACCCTGACAGGAGTTTCCATTCAATCACTGAGGATCACAATTGTGAAACCTCTCATAAATTTTCTGGCAGATTGCTAAGATCTGCGTAGGACTCTAGAATATATCACTTGTGTCCTTATTGATGAACAACAAGCGATGTCATGTCAAGTGTTCCTATGAGATCTTTTGATGAATCTCGTGGCTCTAGACTCAATAGTGCATTTTGGTTTTCCTGAGCGGAGACTAGGGAGAGGGTCTCCTTCTTCAATACCAACAATCTCTAAGAGAAAGTCAATAGATTATGTAGGGTTCCCAGTGAGAATGAAACAAATCCCTTTTGAGAGGAATTGAGTGGCTAGAAGGTTTAGTGCAGTGCGTCACTGGGTCCATGACGTCTTTGTCTTCAATACCAGAGTCATCTAAGTGACATCCAGTAGCATATGTATTGAACCCGGTTTATGCCCTAAGGTTGAATATGGAGGGCTATTTCTTTTCACCCTTTTTCATTCCTTTTTTTTTTTTTTAATTCTTCAACCCCTTCTTTCTCCTTTCTCACATTACTCCTTTTTTTCAATCATACCTAAGGACTTCTAATACTAAATATTTTTGATGTCCTTGGGTAGATCCCTGCGGCTCTGGCGGATCATAGGACGGATTTCCTATCCTTAGTCACCTTATAACTCCATGACTGTCCTATTGTTGCCATAAAACCATTTTCTTTGAAAATCTCTCTGAGTGTTTATGATTGAAAACATGTTTGAGACACTCCAAGAGTTTTTATATTTTCAGAGACACTCCCCCTTCACATGTGCTTATAAGTTTTGACAGAAATCTGCACATAGAGGGTAGAGTTCGCACTTTTTGAATTGATCGACTTTAAATGAACTAGACCGATTCGAGACACGTTTACATCACTAGAGAACTAGCTTGAAATTATTACCCGTCCTGGTCAAGTCCATAGAAAGTTTCTCGAGATGGTACATGATTCCTCGTCAATTCATTGGTTTCAACTGAGTTGAGCTCTTTTGAGATTCAAACACCGATCATTAAACATTTTTTATCACATTTTAATCGCGTCTCCTCCCCCTCAAAAATAGCATAATTGTGATATTTTTGATATCCACGGATTAAAAAACATTTTAGAATCTTTTTTGGGAAACTAACGGATATGATTTAAGCATGAATTTGGAACATTTTGTTTTATACTCCCCCTTTAATAAAGCATAATCAATTAAAGGGTTTTAGAGGGAGTTATCTTGAGCAAAAAATATTTTGAGAGATTTTGAAAAATCTTTTTGAACAATCTTGAAAAGGTGCTCAAGATGATGATGATTTCTCACCATTTTTAAATGTAGTGCACTGAAGCGTACACTTGATTTTTCTTTAAAAACACGAGTTTTGATTTGAAATAATCAAAAGTCATCATTTCGGTCCGGGTTTCGTACCGATGTATACGAAAGCCATTTTATGAAGAAATTTTGAGAAACGACATGTTTTAGAAAACATATTAAAGAACTCTCGCTCAAGCATCTGTACATGCCCGTATCATTGTTGAATGACATTTCTAGAAACGTACAGAATATCGATTATATAAGAGACATGTCGTAGAAGAATATTTTTAGATTTTTGATTTTTTATTGTTTTTGTATTTTTGAAAATTTTATATTTTTATATTTTGTTTTTGTTGGTTTTTCAAATTTTGTATTTTGTTTTTCAAAAATATTTACAGCGAAGCTTTTTGGAAAAACATTTTTACGAAGATTCGAGAAGACGTTCTAACTCCTCAGGGGTTAGGCTTCGCATTCCAATTCGTCGAACTAAATAGTCAAACCTTTCTTTTGGAAGGGCTTTAGTTAATAGATCGGCGAGTTGGTAATCAGTCTTCACGAAGAATAATTCAACAGTGCCATTTTCGACGTACTCTTTGATGAAGTGATAGCAGACTCTGATATGCTTAGTCTTTGAGTGATGAACAGGATTGCATGATATGGCTATGGCACTTTTCGAGTCACAATACATAGGTATTTTATCGAAAGTAAAGCCATAATCTGTGAGTTGTGTTCTCGTCCATAGAACTTGAGCACAACACGCAGATAGAGACACATACTCAGCTTCAGCGGTTGAAAGTGCAGTGCAATCTTGTTTCTTTGAAGACCATCTTACTAGCTTTTCACCCAAAAATTGTGCTCCTCCACTGTAACTTGATCACCTGCGTGGTCCACATCTGAAAAGGCAATTAGATCAAATCCGGATTCCTTCGGATACCAAAGTCCCATGTGAATGGATGTCTTCAGGTACCGAAAGATCCTTTTAACCTCTTTGAGGTGCAGTTCGCTAGGCTTTTCCTGAAACCGTGCTAATAAGCAAACAGCAAAATGAATATCAGGTCGACTAGCAGTAAGATACATGAGAGAACCAATCATGCTCCGATATTTCTTCGGATCAATAGGTTTCCCAAACAAATCGGCTCCAATTTTTGGTGAAGTTACCATTGGTGTTCCGACCGAGTCACAATTATCCATACCATGATTTTTCAAAATCTCAGTTGTGTATTTAGCTTGATTTATAAAAATTCCACGAGGGGACTGATGTATTTGTAAACCAAGAAAGAATTTTAGTTCCCCCATCATGGACATTTCAAATTTGCTTTTCATGAGATTTTCAAAATGTTTTGAAAGATTCGGATTAGTGGACCCAAAAATGATGTCGTCCACGTAAATCTGAACAATCAAAATGTCGTTTTTGCATTTTTGTGTAAACAGGGTAGGATCAACTGTTCCTTTGGTGAAATTGTTTAGGATAAGGAAAGAGGACAGTTCGTCATACCACGCTCTCGGAGCTTGTTTCAATCCATAGATTGCCTTTTTGAGTTTGTAGACGTAGTCTGGATGTTCCAAGTCGATGAAGCCTTCTGGCTGACTCACGTACACTTCTTCTTTCAGAGTTCCATTCAAGAACGCGGTCTTAATGTCCATCTGATAAACCGTGATGTTTTTGTGAGCTGCATAGGCTAAGAATATCCTGACTGCTTCTAGTCTGGCTACCGGCGCGAATGACTCTTCAAAGTCTATCCCTTCCTCTTGTCTGTATCCTTTGGCCACAAGACGAGCTTTGTTGCGAATTACAGTCATCTCTTCATCCCTTTTGTTTTTCCATAACCACTTGAGATCAATGACACGAACGTCAATTGGTCTTGGAACCATTTCCCAAGAGTCATGAAGACGGTATTGGAGAAGTTCCTCCTGCATTGCTTCTATCCATGCGGGTTCTGCCATTGCCTCGTAAATGTTCTTTGGCTCTATATTGCTAATTGAGCAAAGGTAAATGCATAAGTCGTAATCGGTGGCAAGCTGGCGTCTCGTCTGAATTGGCCTTGAAGGTTCACCAATAACTTGTTCAATTGGGTGGTCTTTTGTCCACTTCAGAGTAGAAGGATACCGTTGGTTATACGTATGCGAGTTAGATGGTTCTCGTAAGCTTGAGGATGATTCAGCTGATTCCGTAGCAAACGGGTTTTCAAATAAGTCTTTATCTAACGTTGCATCGTTCTGGTTTTGGTTTTGCTCATCAACTGCTGGTAGAACGGGTGCAATAACTGTAGTAGATGTAGATGATGTAGATGGAGTTGGTGCATTGGTTTCGACCGTTGTAGATGCATCTTCTATTGGTGGTGGTGGATGAGTTTGAGCGGGTGCAGCGGAATGATGGTTTGATGCATTTTTCGAAGTTCCACCATAGTATTCATCGAACATTAACTCGAAGAATTTCTCCCATTCTTGTTCTTTAGGATTGTCATACGCAGTTGATTGAGCTCTTTGAGGTACGAGTCCTGAACTGATGTGTCCAGAAGTCTACGGGTTTAGTGCGGGTTCTAGAGCAAGTCTCTCAGAAGCCATATGTGAAAGTTCGTCAAATTTCACATTCATCGTCTCCATGATCCTCCTAGTTCTTCTGTTATATACCCTCAATGCCCTCGAGTTATCTGAATATCCAATGAAGATTCCAATATCACCTTTAGCTTTCAATTTACCTAGATCTTCTCTGTCGTTCGTCGGATAGCACAAAGCGCCAAACACGTGAAAATAAGAGATATCAGGTTTTCTGTTGTTCACTATTTCATATGGGGTTTTATTGAATCTTGGATGGATTAGGGATCGGTTCTGAGTGAAACAAGCAGTGGCAACAGCATCAGCCCATAGAAATAACGGTGCACTAGAATAAATTAGCATTGTGCGAGCAGCTTCCACAAGAGTTCTATTTCTTCTTTCAACTACCCCATTCTGCTGTGGAGTTCTAACAACTGATGTCTGATGTGTAATTCCAACATCTTCAAAATAAGTTCTTAACTCCTGATTTGTGATTCAGTGCCGTTGTCTGTTCTTACAACCCTAACTGGAGTTTGAAGAAGTACTTGAATACGTTTCAGAAAGGTGATGATGATGCCTGGTGCTTCGCCTTTTGATCTCAGAAACTTAACCCATGTATATCTCGAATAATCAACGACGATAACAAGAATATACTTTTTCCCATTAATGCTTTCAACTCTCATTGGGCCACATAAGTCCATGTGCAACATATGCAACCTTGCTTCCGAACTAGGTACGGTTTTGGGTTTATATGATGCTCTTTTGCTTTTTCCTTGTTCGCATGATGGACATAAGTGATCCTTAGTGTATTTGAACTTTGGAAGTCCGTTGACGATGTTGTCTTTGGCAAGATTTTCGATGATGTCGAAATTGAGATGGGATAACCGTCTGTGCCACAACCAGGACTGTGTTCCAGATGCTCGTGTCATAAGACATATTGGTGATGAAGAGGCCATTTGATTGATGTCGATAGCATACAAGTTTGTATCACGATTCCCAGTTAAGAGATCAGTGCCATCCAAGTTTCTAACGAAGCAAGCATTTTTCCTAAAAGCAACCTCTAAATCTGCATCACAGAACTGTCCGACTGAAAACGAATTGTGTCCCAACCCTTGGACATAGTAAACCCGAGTGATCAAATAATTTCCGAAAGGTAGATCTCCATAACCCATGATAGCTGCTACATGATCATTTCCGAAACGTACGGTTCCCATGAATTTCCAGATGAAATTGATCAGCAGCTTCAAATTCCCCGGTCATGTGCTTGGAGCAACCCGAGTCGATGATCCAAAGACATATTTCGATAACCTGACAATAACAGAGGAAGATTTTGGAAACCGTTTCGATTTTGGTTCCTTTGGGTTAGAGGTAAAATCCTGATCACACTCATAGAAGTCATCTATTGGTAAGATAGGTGCATTACTCATTCTACCATTCTCGAGTGTGAAAGTTCTACCAGTTGGTTTCCAAATGTCATCCCTAAAGTAAACATTATGCTCCCTATCAGTAGTGTAAAGCCTAAGTCTCGCAACTAGTCTTCCTATTTGTTTAGCATAAGTTCTTTTGGGAACATTCTTCTTAACAGGCTTAACAATCTCATTCTTAGAAACACAATCATCATGAACATTAGTTAAAGATTTCATGCAAGTTAAACAAACAGATTCAACAGATTCATTAAACTTAGCAGATTTCATAGGTTCATTACATTCAGATGAAATGTCTTTCTTATTACAAAGCGGTAAATTCCTAGGGTGTTCTTCTACTTTCTTCTCTTTATTCAAGTGACTACTCTTAGAGGCAAGCGAGACTCTATTGTTCCTTGAATTGCTCTTAGGCTTTAGTCTGCTGCTCCTAGAGGTGCTTCCTAGTCCTGTAGAAGGTAAGGCACACTCATTAGGATTCACAATCTTATCTAGAGAAGTGGTTTCAGCTTTCCTAGTCTCTTTAGAGTGCTTTTCTAAACTTATGTCGTTTGTTCCATATGTTTTAGATGTGGAGGCAGACGCATTAGTGGTACTCATCTTAAAAAGGCCAGGTGCTAAAACTGTTGGTTTCTCTATAACCGCTTTTCCTTTATCAACAATTTGTTTAGGCAAGGCAGGTGGAGTGACTGGTTTTGATGAAACATTTTTCTCATTGACTTTTGGAGGAGGCATAGAAACAGACATTTTTGGTTTGGAAACTGGTTTGGGAACATTTGCTTTCTCCGCAGTCAATGGTTTTGTAATCACAGTTTCCACTACCTTTCCTTTTTGATTTTCCAGCTGAGCCCTCAAAAGATCATTTTTCGCTTTCATGTCATTGTAGGCACGCTCATACGACAATTTGTCATACTTGCATTCCTCAGTTTTACGATCAAGTTGTTTAAAATATGAGACATTTTCTTTTTCAAGTTTCTTAAGTGCTTTCTCATATTTTGAAACAATTTTAGAGGTCTCAGACTGGAGTCTTTCATGATCTTCAACAGAATATGTTTGCAAAATTATGGACATAATATCAGTAGTCAGAACATCTTCGAAGAGAGAGTCATTTAAATTTTCCAAAACTTTGACTTGTTCAACACAGTCATTAGCTTGCTTTACCAGGGATTTATGGTCCTTGACAAAGTCAACTGTTTCTTTCAAAAACGCTTGTTCAAAATGAATTACCCTTGCACTGATGGCATTCAGCTGAGGGGCAATTTGAGTTTCAAAAAACTTTCTTTGTTCGATGTCAAAACTAGAGAACCAGTTGTTAAGTGTAATAGTGGTTTTAGTTTTAACAGTGTCTTGAAGATCCACAATTCTAGTTTTCACATTTTCTAAAATACTTCTCGCATCACTTGTGTTAAAAGGATTGTTTGAAGACATTTGTTCAATGTTCAAAAGAGAATTTGAGACAACAACTGGTTTTGAAACATATTTTAAAACAGGTGTTGACTCTTTGTTTGAAACACTTGGTGTGATGGAAAACTTTAACTTTTCTTTTTGATTAACAAAAGTAATTCCGTTAATTTTGTTCCATTTGTTATAATCAATTGGTTTGATTTCCGAATTCTTTTGTTTCATTTTTGATCTACTCTCCTCAGATAGTTCTAACGTTTCAAGAGAATCACGAACAATTATGGGTTTATTCAAAATATTTCCACTGTTTAACACATTCTGAGATTTCTGAGCTTTCTTGAGGAACGAAGAGGGGTCGTTACCAAGTGCCATTCTATTATTAGTATGAAAACGCGGATTTACTTGATTAGAAAGCATCTTGATTGTTTGAGCAGAATGACCCGTTTTTAGAAGAAAATTTTCCAAAGTTTGGATTTTCTCATTTTTATCAAGAATTTCATCAAGAAGAGAATCTTCTCGTTTTGAAAAATCAGTAATCAACTGCTTCTTCTCTTTTTCAAGATTAGAAAACATTTCTTTTTGTTTAGAAAGTTGGTTATTTTTAAATCAGAAATTTCCTTGTTTAAAGATTTAATTTTTAAGTTCAAATTCACATCAAGTGTGTTATACTTGATTTGCAAAAGTTGTTCTTTAGAAACCAAATTTCGATAACCAATTTCTAATTCTGATTCTTTGTTTTTCTGAAATTCAAAGTCTTTTGCATTCTCCTTGTAACTCTCAAGCTCAGCGGTTAATTTAGCATTCGCGGCCTTAACTTCGCGATTGACCGTTTTAACTTTCTCAATTTCAATGCCACATTCATTGATTAATGATTCAAAATAAGCACGTGTTTCCTCATCAGTCTCAGTATTTTGTGCTACACAGTCTCCACTAGGATCCACATCTGGAGTCTCAGAGTTAGTATTGCTACAACTCGGATTGTCCAGGTATGTATCATAAGTAGGTGCTGGCGTCACATAATGTTGTTCGTCATGAGTAAACACATCAAATATGACATTGTTATAGCATGGATCAATGATTGGTACCTCAGAATGAGTGTCGTACTTAGTCTCCTGAAGATTTGCCATGAAGATGCAGTTTGCATTGAGTTCCTCGAGGTCTTCCAAATCATCCATAATAGCCATAAAGTCATGTTCCTCAGCACTCAATTGAAGTCCAGATTGTTCCTTTTGTACCAACATAATAGCTTTCTGAAGATAAGCAAGATCCTTCTTTTTCGGCTTAGTAGGAAAATTCCGTGCCATGTGACCCAATCCTTGACAGTTATAACACGTAACCTGATTACCCTGATTCACATTTTCATAATTCCCAACGACTGGAGCTGCAACATTCCCATTCTGATTACCCACTGCTCTATTCCTAACATTCTGACCCATCTGATTACCCTGATTCGAAACCGCCTGATTACCCATTCGAAATCCAGTAGCATATCCCTGCTGATTCCCAATAACTCCAACCATTTGTCTTTGATTACCCATGTTCACACCCGGCTGTGCAATTTTCCTGTTGCGAGTGTTTGATGAAATCCTTTGGTTGTTGTTAGTTGGTGTGGAATAGCGACCTCTGAATGCTTTACCCAATAAAGAGAATACTTGAGACAAAGCTTCTTCTGGTTCCATTTCAAGATCAGTGATTCCTTGTTCCTGGTAATGTTGTTGTTCAGGTGGATAGTTTTGTTGTTGAGGGATGTATTGCTGCGAGTTGTTGTTAGTGGAAGATGATGAAGGTTGTTGTTGTGTATTCACTAGAGTTTGAGTCTTAGCAATGAGTGCCAATGGATCATGATTCTTTGCTAATCTTTCTTGCCTTACTTCATTCACTTCATTTTGGTTTTGTTTCATAAAATTGTTGAGTTGATCAAAGTTCACTTGATGTAAGTCTTTTGTTTGGTTGACAATAGTGACATATCGTCCCCATTCTTCTGGTAGGTTGTTCAAGAACTTGATGTTGCTCACGATAGTTTTGGGTGTCAACTTGTTTCTGATCAGCTCATTCATTAAAGTGCAGAACCTTCCATAGTAGGATTCAATGGATTCTCCTGGAGTAGATGTAAACTTCTCCCGAGCTGTTAGCAGCTTGTTCTCCGTATCTTGTTGACCAATTTCTGTTCCATGACAAAGTCGTCTAACTCGTTCCCACATATCGAAAGCAGTTTCAAAACTGTCTACAGCAGCAAAGATGTCTCTTGGTAAACCCAGTTGGACAATATGAATTGCCATGTCATCTGCTTCGACTTGCTTCTGATCCTCTTCAGAGTATTTTGTGTCTTTTTGAAGACGAAAAAATGGTGGGACGGGAGGTGTTGCATCAGCATTTCCAGGGTCTTGGACTTGTCGAGGTATGAAGGGTCCATCCTGAATGGATTTGATCATCGATTTTCCATTAGGTTTTGTCTTGATGTAACGAAGCATTCGACTTGTCCATTGAAGATAACCACCTTTTTCCAACATAGGAGGACGGTTTTCGGCACCGGCTGTATGAATGTCTTGTTGAGTTGCCATTGATGAAGGTATGATATGATAAAGTTGATGTAGGATCGATTCAACGATAAAGAAGTTGTGATTGATGACGATTAAGCTTGGTTGTTGTAGTGAAAATTTGGTCGAAAAACTTAAAAACCTCAATAAATTCTGTTCGGAGGGTTTTTAGGACTTGAAGGTTGACCCGAATAAACTTTAGTTAATTCGGCAGTCTATTCTCCTCGTTCTTACGGTCGTTTTGATGGGTAGATCGCTGAAAACGGAGTTACGGTTCAAAAGTTATAGCCGTTTGAAGTTTTGCTCAAAATCTTACTCGTAAAACTGTTCTTATGCGTAGAAGTGAGTGCTTATGCGTAGGATGCTTATGCGTAGGATCTTATGCGTAGGAGTCCTTATGCGTAAAGAGCTTAGGCGTAGGATTCTTATGCGTAGGATCTTATGCGTAAACCTAAGGTTAAACGTAAGTCTTATGCGTAAACGTTAAGCGTAGAAGTAGAGAACCTTACGCGTAAGAGTTAACTTATGCGTAGAGTGCTTACTCGTAAGATTTCTGCTTATGCGTAAGAGTTGGTTTAAAACCAAAAATCCTTTACACTGTCACAGCGTAAAAGATATCCGAAAGTCGAAGTGTTCCACACACTTATCCAAGTGAGGGAAGCACTGAGTCACCTTTGTTGCACGAAGATTCGTTACCAAAAAGTTATGCGTAGAAAACTAGGGTTTTGACTTTCTTATGCGTAAGATTAGGGTTTTGACTTACGCGTAAAGTATTTCCAACGATTCAAACAATTTCGCTTGCACAAACAGCCTTAAAAACACTCCAATAACACAAATCTTTTGACCTTTTTCACCCAAAGTGCTTTTTATTCTTACGCGTAGAAATGAACAACGAAATCAAAACGAGTTTAAAAACGATTTAAAACACGTAAAGCTTCGAACTTTTTGCCAAAACTAGAATCTTTAACACTATATAAACCTTAGACCATACAAATCTTGAAGATTTAAGTGCAAAAATAAAAGTTTTATGCGTGAATCTTGAGAATGAAAACTACGCGTAACTTGTTAGAAAAAAAACTTCAACCAAAACACTCCTAAACCATTGTTAGGCGATTGATACCAATTGTACGACCTTACAAATATCAACCTTATCACAAACCCACTTAACAAACACAAGTATCACCACGTGAAACCACGCTACGCGTAGAACACGTTCAACCCAAACACAAACAAAGCGTAGAAATAAGGTGAGAAAGATGGTGACTAAAGATATGAACCGTGTATGTTAGAGAGAAAAGAAGAAACAATAAAGTTGTATTACTTGAAAGAAAAACACACACACACACACACTTAAGCACACCCCTCAAATGACCATTTGAGGGGTATTTATAGTTGGAATACATGATGCCCAAAAAGACTTTCTATGGGCCGTGGATATGGACTTGGATTGGATTGGGTTACTTGGACTTATACAAGGCAAGCTTATCATAACGCCTAGCCATTTAGCTTAGCCCAATCCACGAGCCCGTTGACTATTCTATCACGATATCTAACACAAGTTACAAAGTTCCTAAACGTGAATGACCATCACTTCTAATAAAAACTATTAAGGCTAACAAGGACCATTTTAAGACATTAAAGATTGTTAGTATCATGTATGAAAGTTTTAAGAGATCTTTTAAGTAAAATAAACAATTTCACAATCAAACAAGAACAGAAAAAATTTCATTTTGTAAGATCTTTGAGTTTTAAAGAAAATTATACTATGACATAACATTAAATCTTTAGATCACCACTTATTATTGTACAGACCAGACTTTTATGAAGAAATATCGTTTGAAAATATATTATTTTAAATCACTCTCCCCCTCAATCGAAGACTGTAGTCTTTGATTGAGTGACTTAGGTTTGATAAAAATGAAATCCGGTGATTTTCAAAATTTAGTCCAATTTATTTTCAAAATTGTTTAAAAATGGTATTCTGCACAAAGATACGTTAGGTGGTTGAGCTGCTTATTGTTGTTGTTTCTTTAGGGTTTGGAAGAAAAACCATATGCAGATGCAGTGAGACTTCTTACGTTGCATTTTAATGCCAACTGAGGTCAAATTAAGCTCCGTTTCTTCATTTGCTGATGAAGAAAACCATCTGCTGATGCAGTGAGACCTCTTACGTTGCATTTTTCCATGCCAACTCTCCATAGAAGTCCAATTAAGCTCCGTTTCTTTATTTGTCAACCCAAGATATAGTTACCCTTTCCTTTCGGCATCCAATCATTTTCATTTGTGGGATCCGGATCGGGAACATTCTTTTATACCAATATACCTGCATACGTTAGTGAACACACATACAGATATATGGTGGTCGACATCACCCAAACAACAATCGACTAATATAAGTTAATCCAACATATCAATCAGATCATATAAAGGCATGGGAATTATGTGTTCATCAAACTCTAATCATCTAATCCTAACGATCATATCCTAAATTCCTAGTCCTTCGACATAGGCAAATATCATTTTTAATTAAGCACGTAGGATAATTAAGAAAGTCCGTTAGATGATATAAATTTGAAAACATTCTCCCCCTCAATCAATGACTTATTTTCTGAAAAGATTAAAAGCGCTGAAGTCATTGATTGAGTTTTCAATTTTTACGAAAACTCTGAAACTGATTGATTTTAGCAACTCATTTTACACCAATTAGTTAAAACAAATATTTTTCTGAAGAATTTTAGAAGGAAAAATATTTGAGTAGGAACAGCAGTCCTTCGACATACTTTCCTCAATTTGTATTAAGGATAAGTGCACGAAATAATTTAAAAATTGGTTTAGCGCAACACTTTCCTTTCTTTAAAAGAGCGGGTTGCTATCTGAAATAATAGCAAGCCATAATTTAAGCACGGGTTACAGTCTGAAATAACTGTAAGCCATATTTTGAGACATGATTTGGAAAAGAATATTTACACCTCCTTCTCGAACTTCATCTATGGTCCCGTGCCATTATTGATTGACATTTCTAAGACCGCAGATGTTATCGATACCAGAAGACATGTCTAGAGAAAACATATTTTTGGTATTTTTGAAATTTTCTTATTTTTATGGATTTTTAATGATTTTATATTTTTCTATTTTCTTTTTGTTGGTTTTATATTTTTGTATTTGGTTTTTCTGATAAATATATACAAAGATAGAGAAGATGATATAGTTAAAGAAGATGATGATACGAGTACCGAGATAAGGATATCGAGCAGCACGTCGTAGAACATAGAATTCGTCATCTCTTAAACATTCACCACCAAAGCTTCCGAGGCTCCAGAATAAAAGATAGAACATGAGCCTTTGAGAAAAAGAGACTTTGGCAGCTTCCCCCCAAACCGAAGATCCATTAGATGAGCAAATTCGAAGCTCTCTTTCAAGCTTCCATTAGCCAGGTGTACCAAGAAGCACACCATTATCATTGGTCCTGCTGCTCCTTTTAAGAATAATCATCGTGATTCTTCGTTCGAGGTTATATAATCAACAAGGACAGCAACGTATCATCCCACTCATAAAAAATCTTCTCAAATTTCATAATCACTGAAGTCTGACTCAATCCATTCTAAAAGGTGTCAAGAGAACAATTCCCCCAAGTAGTTGAATTGTTGCAGTCAGTCTCTTTGTATAATGCTCAAGAACTCTCCCGAATACACATCATGAGGGTAATGAAGAACACCTCCCCTATGTTCACATCTTTCGTCCTTGATGAATGTGTATGAAGCTCAAGAATCCGAAGTACACCAATATCTAAGAACTCTCCCTAATACACATCATGAGGGTAATGAAGAACACCTCCCCTATGTTCACATCTTTCGTCCCTGATGAATGTGTATGAAGCTCAAGAATCCGAAGTACACACATTCCCAATGAGAGAATAACTGATAACACCTCCCTCATGTTACACATTTATCTCCCCTGAATATGTCATACTTGTGTACCTCTTTTATCTTCAGAAACTT
Organism: Chrysanthemum seticuspe; assembly: GCA_019973895.1. Classification (NCBI taxonomy): domain Eukaryota; kingdom Viridiplantae; phylum Streptophyta; class Magnoliopsida; order Asterales; family Asteraceae; genus Chrysanthemum; species Chrysanthemum seticuspe. Next base: position 169,105,355 of record BPTQ01000008.1, read on the forward strand.
TCTCTAACATCACTTCCCCCACGTAGTTGGAATAAACACTAAACGCCATGAGTCAAACCTTGAGTTTCTCTGCGGTAATGACATTTGTCTTCCCGGGATATCTTCAATCACTTAGAAGTATTAAGCTCATCAAGTTTACTCGCGTTTAGATACGTGTCTCCTTCCCCTTTGCTGGTTTTGATACTTCAGAATCAGCAACATATTATAAGCCCGTATACTAGAAATCTGTTGAGAAGAACATTAGAGGTCTTTGTGAGAATCAACTTGCTGAAGTACATTGTGAGCAAATCTAATTAAGGATTGAATCTGACTTATCACTCTCCCCCAATTAGTGCTCTCCCCTAAACCGAAAATCTGTTTGATAAATGCCCAGATTAAGAAGAAGTCTTTTGATAATCAAATGCAACTCGTCTTTAGTCTTCTAACATATAGCAGAAAATGTAGAATCGACTGTAGACTCGACCTTCTTCAAGATTGTCCGAATGGGGAATAGAAAGTTAACATCTTCTTCTCACCAAATGCATTCCCGTTAACATATATGTAGCAAACCCTCTTAAATCAAATCCCTCCCAATCAAACAAGAATAGAAAGATGTTTATCAAGGAAATCAACCCAGCAACTGGAAGCACTTTGTCATTAAACTTATTAGCCTATGTGAAGATGTCAACCAACGGCTCTTAGAAGATAACTCCATGTAACGATGACCCGATAAGAAGAAGCTCGGTTCTTACATGATTTTGGAGCCGTTTGACCATTTATTCTCAGATATCGATCAACCATGCAGAATTATCACACTTCTTCTCCCCCTCAAGAATTGCAGATGAGGATGCCATTCTTGACTAAATAAGTGAAATCATCCAAATGTATTCTATTCACACTTATCCCCCGCAAAATTAGCAAGTGATGTCACCATCTTCATTATAATCGAGCAAGTGGAATAAGAGTAATTATCAGTAGTCCGGTTCACTTAATGACTGAAGCGCATGGAAAAAGCATGAAGCATGTTGATGAGAATGGTCACAATAAGAAGATTTCTCTTCTTCTGAAGATAAAGCGCACTGAAACGTACACTTTTCTTTTCTTTAGAGTACGAGGCATGAATTGTTGTGTTCATACGTCATAATCTCTCTCTATTCAGCTCTATTGGCAAAACATGTAATCAACCCCATTATCATTCAGTAGGCTCTTTGTAGAGACAGCTGATGGAGAAAACCCAATATGATGAATTTGACCCTGAAGTAAACTAACCCGAACTCGTGACTTAAACTTGCACATTTGTAACAAAGAGCGGTGCCGAGACTTCATCCTCCATTGAATCTCTAAGTACTCTATACTCTTCATCCAACCAACCATCAAGTAATAGACGTACATCACCTCTTGAAAATCCACAATTGAATGTGACACTGAGCACTACAACGTAACTCCTTAAAGTGATAGTTATTTTGAGATGATAAGAGCCCAATTCCCCCAAATGGTAAAAAGAAAAAGTAAAAGACACCCAACAATAACTAGATTTCCAAGTCTTCATTTTTGATAATAAGCTCGAACAAGGATCATGAAGAATCTTCATCCATCCATCCACGATACCTTCAGATACTAAGTACACTCGCCCGTGATAATTCACTTCAACCTCAAATAAATAATAGTGAATTAACTCCGTTGTCACATCTTCTGGTTAAAAGCTCAAATCTAGCCTCCTTTGACGTTTTAAGTGAACAATGATAATGGTTTTCATCCCGACCATGGTTAAATGCATATAACCCCGTAAAACCATGTAGTAACCAAACTGCCATGAAGACAACCCAAACACATACCCAATTCATGAAGTACACCCTTTTATCCCTTCTTCAAAACAGAAACCGTAGCATCAACATCAGATAAGATCTCGAAATACACTTTCCTTTTCTCCAGGATGGTTCCATCATTACGGGATTTTACATCTCTATGGTTTAAACCGAAAAATAGATTCTTTCGCGGGATTTTACAAAACCAAGAATAAACCGTAAGATAGATCCAGAAATGCACATTACTTTAACCAGGATGTTTCCATTGTCATGGGATTTTACAAGTCTATGATTTAAACCGAGAAATAGATTTTTTCGCGGGATTTTACAAAATCAAGACAAAACCGTAAACAATGTCAGCTTGAATGTGTTATGACAACTTTGGTTTCGGTGAATATCTGTTTTACGGGAACATGCAACGGTTCATCAACGGTCCATTATCCAACATCATCAACATCATCAACTATCCAATAAATACTTTGGTAAACACATCATCCACATATTCTGACGGCTGTTGCTGTGACCACTTGGTGAAGTAAACCCGATATACCAAACTTGATCATGAAGTAGAATTCCCCAGATTTGTTACTTAAACTTTTACTAATCCTCGTGAAGAAGAAACGGTGTACCCAATGTACAAAACCTCTTGACTTATCCTCAACTGCGTGAGACACCGAAGTGATAGTTACGTTGTGGGTTAAGCGAGAAAGAATCACAAACGTAATTAAATAGCCAAGTCTTTATCACCCTCTATACATGCCCAAACAAGTCATCTTCGCGGAAGGGTAGAAAGAAAGAAGACGAAATAAGTAAACGTACCCGGAAAACCTCACTTCAAATCCAAATAAGAGATATCGTCCAAACAACCCCATAGACATCCTAGTTCCAATAACAATTTAAGCCGTGACAGCATAGCTTCCTTGAAAATGTGTAAACCAACGTACTAAACCTCCTAACACAATGAATCTCATCATCATACCAAATCTTGAGAAATCACATCAAAACTCGAGTTATCAAATCACATCAAAACAATCTAATTTTGAGAAGCCCATTTATCCGCCTTCCAAATCCAAACCATCACGCAAATTACTCAAAACCGTTCCAGTGACTGTTAACAACACTTACCATATGATTCAAATAAAATCCCGTTCGGTCCAACTCATTGTCATAGTAAACCAGATCCAATTACATCATAGGCTAATATCACGATATCACATTGCCTAACACACAATTCACGAATCTACATTACAGATATTTATTACAGCCCAGCAAAGTGTATACATAATTTAAATTATCACAATTCACAAAAAGGATAATGTCACGTTATCAGGGCCCAATTGTATTATTTCATACCCGAGTTGAGACTAAGCCCATCAAGCCCACGACACCATCCGATCCAATATCACAACCAGTAATACAACACCTCAACCCTAATGTCACGGTATATAACACCACTCACAACTTCACTTAACCCTAATCTCTCATCCTCAAATCTGCTCCCTATCACAAAAAGATTATCCACCTCTATAACTAGACCAAACCCTAATAACAATCACTTGTTTCAATCCGCCTCCATCAAACAAAATCTCCCAACAAACCCTAGATACACCAACAAGAAATCAGCCTTCATCCTTAATTTGTACGATTAAGACAAATACGATAATGCCACAAGGATGGCCATGAGCGACTTAACAGCCACAGGGATGGCTTGATACTCATTGAGTAGGCTATGTGGTCAAATAACAACTTCACGGTAGGTTTTATATTGATGTGAAATTAAATCTTGTTTTGTTCCTTAAATAAACGAGCCATGAGAAAAGAAATAACATTCTTGTTATTTTCTTTATCATTAGATTCCGATATTATCACACAAAAGAAAACGTTTTAGATCCATGAAGCACATGATTTTTGTATATAGATCTTTAAAGATCTATGTGTTCTATGAACCGCACACAAGGGATCAAAGCTGAGATCATTATCATTAAATATCATTTCGACTTCCTTCAAACCAATGGATCTGTGATGTATCTTATCTCCTTATTGTGTAAAGACGAAACGTTGAGTACCAAAAGGGAGATAAAACTGAGATCAAATTAATTTCAGAATTGTAGATTTGTGTCTTGATTAATGATGATTGTTACTCGTGTATGAGGCTCCTTGATAGTCTTGATTTTTTCACTTTGAGGACCACGAGTCATACAAACTGAGATCTAATCTTGTAATTTTTTTCTGTTAAGAGTCTTGATCGAAGGAGTGCTGAAAGGGTTATGAGTTGAGTCTAGGTTAAAGGATAGTTGAAGGTTTAGATTCGGATCTGATTCATTATAGTTGACGTCTTTTGGACTGATGATGTATAATGGAATTGAAGTCTTGATGTATTTTGGTTTTTGGTTTTAATAGTCTTGTCCTTTGTCATCCATCTTCTTCATTTCTGTCACCAAGTCGCTTCATTAAAGGGTCACTACGACAAGTCGCTAGACCAAGTCGCTACGACTAAGTCGCTAGACCAAGTCGCTACTGCTAAGTCGCTAGCTTGTAAATACAAGTTGCTAGGTCATTTAACTTAACAAATCGCTACATATTTCTGTTAACAACTCGCTAGCATAACTCGCTACTTAAATACAATGAATCTAGACGACTTGTAAAGACAAGTCGCCACCAGTGAAAGTAACAAGTCGCTAGGTAGATTCAATGATTTTGGACATATAGTGACAAGTCGCTAACTTGAAATTTGACATTTTCCGATGAGTTTTCTGACCATATTCATATAAACCCAGAAAAAAATGACAAGAACTGCTTCTTTTGACCCATGTTGACCAGTGTATGGACTATGACAATCTGACCATATGACCACTAAAATGATTATTTGACCACAAGATATGATCACAGATTAGGTACAAAATAATTCATAAGAAAACTGAATATCATGACTTGGACAAAACTTTGTTAAAAAAAAACTAGAAGCAATATTTTCCGACCATAACAAAGTACACAAACAGTTAACAATCGTGAACCAAAAACCACAAACAACAACCATGGTACGGACCACACAAATCAACACAACACAATAACCATGGCTCTGGTACCAATTGAAAGATCGTAATATTTATTGTGTTTGATGATTCGGGTGGTCTTGGATGATCAAAATACATGATAGCCATTTTAGAGAGAGAAAGCAGAGAGATGGGTGTTCAAGCTAGAGACTTGCTTTGTAAAATGTAAAATGTTAGATTGAAAGCACCACCCCTTCCATGGATGGAAGGGGTATTTATAGTTACAACTACACGACCTCCTGACGGTCTGTGGATCAGGTATACAGTGGGTAAAGACCCGTCCTTCCTCCACGGTGTTACACTACGCTAAACTAGGCTAATAACAAACTAATAAAACAGTAAATAATGATATGTCTACGAGCTAACATATGCTAGACTATAGATGGGGTGACCAACACTTCACAATGGAATTTCCAATTCCTAACATACTCTTCGGATGGTTTAGCGTACAACAACTCTAGGTGCTATAAACTAAGGTTCACAAAGATTAATCAAGTATTAACTACACAACGGATGACCTATCGCATTACTAGATCATTAACAATTAAGATAAGAGACAACCAATCAATATTCAATAATTAAGTTTCATATACCCTAAGCAAACACACAAGTAAATTAGCCGGACATGGAGAACATGCAAGCATACACTTATCTTGATGTAAGATAGGGTTTGAAACCCTAAAATACTGTACAAGACAGCCTTGGTTCGGTTTAGGTTTTTACTCCAAAAGACTACACACTGAAAACTAAAAAATTCAGATTCTATATATAAGATTACACATGCGACAGCGTCACCCTTTGATTTGTGACGCCGTCGGGTCGCCGTTATTAGGGTTTCATCTTGGCTACGTTAGTCTTGCGATGGCGTCACCTTATGCTTGTGACGCCGTCCCCTTCAGTCTATGACGCCGTCTGGATCAAATCTAGGTCGTCTGAGTTGCGACGACCTACTCTTTTAAAGCCTGACACCGTCACTTGTAAATAAGCAATTTGGCTACTGAGCCGTCACAAAAGTGATTCGACGGCTTCGCAGATAACACCTGACGCCGTCCCCTTCAGTTCCAGCAGTCTGAGTGGCTCAATTCTTGACTTTGGCCATTTTCTTCGTATATTCGCGCCTTTTCGTCCGAATAAGTGTCATTCCAGCATTTTGCCTTCAAGATGCCTAAAAAGTGAAAAGGAACAATATTAACTAATAACGGATACAAAAGTGATCAAATAAGGACTTAAACGACCCTTTAAAAAGGTACATTTTAAAACCTTATCACACTTACAAGTTTGAACTTCGAGTGCGTTAACAGCATAGTGTGAAAACACGACTCTAATCTTCACAAAGGGTGTTCCTAAACTGGAGTCCCACTAGTGAGATAACGCGGTGTACCGAAGTACACCTACAGTTCAGATGAGTCGCTGAGGTACACCGAAGCATCACCCCACGACTGTAGATCGTTTGAGACACACTAAGCGTAACCCACAAGGAGTTACCGAAGTGACCTGCTGTCAGGGCTGTTTGATGTTGACCCTGGCAGGAATTTCCATTCAATCACCGAGGATTACAGTTGTGAACCCCTCATAAATGTTCTCGACAGATAATGTATCACTTGTGTTCTTATAGTTGAACGACAAGTGATGAATTGTCGAGTGTACCTAAGAGATCTTTTGATGACTCTCGTGGCTCTAGACTCAATAGTGCACTTTCGTTTTCCTGAGCAGAGACTAGGGAGAGGGTCTCCTTCTTCAATACCAGTAATCTGTAAGAGAGCCAATAGTTTACGTAGGGTTCCATGTGAGAATGAAACAAGCTTCTGTTAAGAGAAACTTGAGTGGCTAAGAAGGTTTAGTGCATGCGTCACTGGGTCCATGACGACTTTGATCTTCAATACCGGTGTCATCAAGTGACAACCAGTAGCATATGAATTGAACCCGATGTCTGCCCTAAGTTGAATAATCTGGAGGGCTATTTCTTTTCACCCTTTTCTTTACTTTTCTTTTTAATTCTTCAACTCCTTCTTTCTCCAATTTCTCCTTTTTAATAATCATACCTAAGGACTTCTATATTCTAACCATTGGTGGTGTCCTTGGGTAGATCCCTCCGGCTCTGGCGGATCATAGGACGGTTATTACTAACCTTAGTCACCTTATAACTCCATGACTAACCTATGTTATCATAAAACCAATTTCTCTTGAAAATCTCTCACAGTGGTTATGAATAAAAGCTTTTAGTACCACTGTTGAGAGTTTAGGATTTTGCAAAAATACTCCCCCTTCACACGTGCTTAAGTATTTTGACATAAATCTGCACTGTGAGAGAAGAGCGCGCACCTTTTTTTTGAATTGATCGACTCAAGATAGACAATCCCCCACGAGACACGATTACGTTCCATAGTTAAAGAGTTACATTGTCAGTTTTAGGTGACAACGCTCTAATAACTATCTTGAAGGTGTGGACAAACCTCGAAAGGTTGTCAAACCCGTCAAAGTTTATGTCTACCAAGAGTTTCTCGAATGGTACATTCTACTCGGATAAGTCCTTTGCGAGACACGTTTACATCACTAGCGAGCTAACCTGAAATTATTACCCGTCCCGGACAAGTCTTTTCGATTTACTAACATTTAAGATCTCATCAATTCATTGGTTAAGTCTTTTTAGCACAACGATTCATTTGCAATTTACAACATATTTCTTATCACATAATTTTTCTCCCCCTCAAAAATGGCATATAAATGTTATTTTTTATGAAATTTGATATCAAGTATGACCATTTCGAGTTTTGTGGGAAGATTACCACGAAGAACATTTTTGTGAACAAAGTTTTAAGCAAATACTCCCCCTCAACAAGTGATATAAACTTTTGAGGTTTTGAAAATCATAAGGGGAAGTACTTTTCCTTTTGAGCAAAACTTTGAAAATGAAAGTTTTGATTAGTTTTACTCAAAAGTAACAAGCTTTCGCTCCTTTTATAGGATTGTGGCACTGATGCGTACCACAGGGTCCTTTTATTACAAGTACGGGTTGTACACTGTTATTTGTGCATGTTGGCAATTATTAGAGGTGGCAAAACGGGCGGGCCGGGCGGGCACGGGCACGGGCTAAACGGGCACGGGCTAGAATGGGCACGGGCTTAAATGGGCACGGGCTAAACGGGCACGGGCCAAATAGGTACATGTTATACAAATCGCTTAATAAAAGACCTAAAACGACGAAATAAATTCCTTAAACGTAATATCTTATTAATATTAAAAAAAAACTTAAATATATTATATAAAAAAACTCTTTAAAACGATTGTAATGTTCTACAATTGAGAGGGAAAAATGTGCCCGTTAGTGCCCATCTATGTTTTCAATGGGCTATATGTGCCCATTTCAAAAAAAGGAGGGGGCTAAATGTGCCCAAATCTTTTAAAATGTACCCATTTAGCCCATCTTTTTGCTTTTGGGCACATTTTGCCACCTCTAGGAATTATGCTAAGTATGAATTATGCTGAAATTACTGCTGAAGGATTATGCTGAAGACTTAATTCTGCTGAAGTAATGACACGGTGTAGATGGTTTCTGCGGAGATAGTTATTCTGCGTATTCTATAGTTAGTTAGGATATGCATGAGCTTTATTAGGAAGTTATATTGTATATCTTATTTAGTTTTATGTTTATACGTTTCTTGGGAAACGGGTTAGGGTTCCTTGTGTATAAAAGAACACAATAGTACGAGTAATGTACAAGTTGAAAAACAAAGTTTTAGTATTATTAAAAGATCCATAGAGGATCAAAGTGTTCTTAGTAATTTGTGTTTGTTCTTGTGTTTAAATTCCGCTTGAATACAAGTTATAGAGACTGTCTTATAGTGTGTTTGTGATTACATAAGCATAACTATCGATCTACGAGTGCTTTAAGATCTATCAAGGTCTTTAGATTCAACAAGTGGTATCAGAGCCTCGGGAGAGTCTCTACGATACTAAGAACAGTATTTCCTTTACACCCTTACAACCAAAACAACCTTCACCATGCCTGGATCAAATGATGGTATGGAAGTCACCAACAACCATAACAACACCTCACTGCAACAACTCAGCCTCTCTAACAGCAATGCAAAGTTTCCTTACCTCAAGAAGGAGGAGTACGATTTGTGGTCAATGAAGATGCAAAACTGGATCTCCAACATTGATTGGAATCTCTTGGAAATTGTAAAGAAGGGGAACAGTTTGAAGAGGACTATCACAGATCCTGATGGTAATGTTACTATTGTTCCTCCCAAATATGCTGAAGAGATACTGGCCGTTCCAAGAGAGCACAAAGTAAGAACTATTCTCCTTCAGGCTATTCCTGAAGATCACTTGGGTGATTTTCACTACATGCTAGATGCTAAGGATATATGGATGGCAATTAAGGCTAGGTTTGGTGGGAATGAGGAGTCCAGGAGAATGAGGAAGTCAATGTTGAAACAACAGTTTCAAGAATTCCAAATCTCTGAAGAAGAAGGTATCAACAAAGTATATGACATGTTTCATAAGATACCGAGTCAGTTGAATCAGCTGAAGGCAAAACTAGATAATGATGATTGTAATTCAAAGTTCTTGCGATCTTTACCTTCATCTTGGTTGCAAGTTAGCATTGCCCTCAAAGCTAAAGGTGGGCTGGATATGCTCACTTTTGATGAACTTTACAACAGACTTAAATCTCTTGAGCCTGATGTGAGAAGTCCTTTTCGTTCATCCACTCCTAGTCACACAGCTTTTGTTGGGGCCTCCTCAAATAGGATGACTTATGCTCCAAGTCCTGTTTCCTCAGCATCATCTTCCTACACTACTACTTCATCAAGTTCTCAACCTAAAAGCAGTGGTGTTTTGGAAGATGTGATTCACTCTTTTGTTGCTGATTATGACACTCAGCAGCAACTAGCCTTTGAGGACTTTGAACAGGTGGATCCATTTGACATGGAGGAGATGAATTTGAAGTGGCAACTGGCTATGCTCTCAATGAACATCAAGAAGTTTGAAAGTAAATCTGGGAGAAAGTTTGGATTCCAGGGAAGAGATCCAGCAAGATTTAACAGAAGCAAGGTCAAGTGCTTTACTTGTGGGCAGATGGGTCACTTCTCTAGAGAATGCAAGGATAGGAAGGCTGGTGATGAGGTGAGATATTCTTCTTATCAGCAGATTCAAAAGGAAGCTGGAAATTCGAAGGCTGGATCCTCCACAGTGCTTGTCACTATGGATGATCATGTCAATTGGAATCTGCATGAGCCTGAGAATGATGATGGTCCTGGCTCGGAGAATATTGGATTACTGGCTAGCTGTACTTCAGAGGATAGGCATGATCAAGTTTCCTTAATGGGCATCTCTCAGGTACATAACTGTCTTTTTGGTTGTAGTGAACGTTATAATGAACTTAAAGAAGCCTATGATGAATTGAAACCTAAATATAATGAATGCTATGTTGAAGTTGAGGCTTATAAAAAGGCTTTAAAAACATTAGAAAGACAAAAAGTTTGGTTTCAAAAGAATCAACTGCCTTATGATGAAAAGATAAGGGTGTTACAATGTGATGTAGACTGTGCTAAAATTGATTTAAAACGAACCGAGAAAGAAAAATCTGAGGTAGTTTCTGAAAACCAAGTGTTAAAAGAGAAACTAGATAAGGAAGTAGCTAGACATAAAGAATGGTTAATATCTGGTAACAATCTAGCTAGACATATCTATTGTAGTCAATCTGAGACCACAACGATAGGTTTAGGTTTTCAAAAGTATGTAGGATTAGAAGCTAGGAATGATAGGCATAAAACTACACCAGCAGGTTTAGCTAATTATGTTAAAGAAGGAACATTACATGCTGTCTCTGGACCCATTAGAGGAGAACATATGCCCATTGACCTTACCCTCAAAGTTGACTTTGATGGATCACACCATCTTTATGGCAAAAAGTTAAAAGACTTGCCAGACCCTGATTCTTCATCTAATGACTTTGTCTCTTGTTGTAACAGTGACAAGTCCTCTGACCAAGGGTCTACTTCTACTACCAGGTGTGGTTCAAATGACAAGTTAGATCTTCCCAAGACCTTGCCCAAGCCTACACCCAAGACTGCTTACAAGCCTTTTAAAGTTGCTGCTGAGGAATCAACTTCCAAGCTAGTTTCTTCTGAAGACTTGTCTTTTAATTCTTTGCACAATAATACTTTTAAGTTTGCTAAAAACAATTCTGTTAATTCTTATGGTTTGAATGCTTTTGCATGTAATAGAACATCTTTTACTTTGAATAAATCTTCTAAAAAGAAGACATGTTTTGTTTGTGGAAGCAAATTTCATTTGATTAAGGATTGTAATTTTCATGAGCAAAGAATGGGTGCAGGTGCTGGTCAAAAGAAATCTAGACCAATGTGGACAAATATTAATGATATACCATCTTTTATTCCACAAGCAATTAATAAACCTTCTCCTTGGAGAAGATCTGTTACTAGCCCTTATGTGAAACCAACAAGTTCATATTTTAAAAAGGGTTATTGGCCTGGATGTGTTGACTTAATGTATGATGGAATGGGAACTTGGGGTACTGCTGTGAAGCCCTCAGCAGGTTGTTCTAGGACTAATTAGGGACCCAATTTTCAATGGAGGTCCAAGAACAATGGTGGATCTTTTGTTTCTACATGGCCTAAATCTTGTGATCCACAAGGCAGGATCAAGTCAGTAATGACTTGATTCTCCATAGTGTACTAATATTTTGTATATTTTTGTTGTTGTTGTAGGATCATCCTCTTAAGCATAAGGACGTTGGCATTGTTGATAGTGGTTGTTCCAGAAGCATGTCTGGAAACAGAGAAATGATGCATAATTTCATACCCATTGAAGGAGGAGGCAATGTGACTTTTGGTGGAAGTGATGGTAGAATCACTGGGAAAGGAACCATCAAAACACCTCAACTGGATTTTGAGAATGTGTACTATGTAAAGAAGCTGCAACACTTCAACTTGTTCTCAGTCTCACAAATTTGTGACACCAAGAACAAAGTATTCTTCTCTAAGGATGAATGTCTTGTGCTATCTAAAGACTTCAAACTACCAGAAGATACATCAATTCTGCTGAGAGTTCCTAGAAATCACAATCTATACACATTCAACTTGAATGATGTTCAACCAGAAGGTGATCTAACTTGTTTGGTGGCTAAAGAATCCCTGGATGAGTCTACAAAGTGGCATAGAAGGATGGATCATGTGAACTTCAAGACCATAAACAAACTTTCTAAACTGGGTCTTGTTGAAGGACTTCCTTCCAAAGTTTTCACCAATGAACATAATTGTGTTGCCTGCAACAAAGGAAAGCAACACAAAGCCTCATACAAATCCATTACAGCTGTGAGCACTATCTCATACCCTCTTCAGTTGCTACACATGGATCTTTTTGGTCCAACCCAAGTCAGGAGTATTGATCATAAGTATTTCTGTCTGGTAATCACTGATGACTATAGCAGATATTGTTGGGTATTCTTTTTAAGGACTAAAGATGAAACACCTCAAGTTTTAAAAGAATTCATTACCTTTGTTGAAAACCAGTTGAACAAAAAGGTTAAAGGAATTCGGTGTGATAATGGGACAGAGTTCAAAAATGCTGTATTAATAGAACTCTGTAAGTCTACAGGGATAAAAAAAGGACTATAGCACTCCAAGAACCCCACAACAAAATGGGGTTGCTGAAAGAAACAATAGGACCTTAATAGAGGCAGCAAGATCTATGCTTGCAGACTCTAAGCTACCCACTATGTTCTGGACTGAAGCAGTTTGTACGGCTTGCTATGTAATCAACAACGTATCCATTACTAGACCTCATTTTAAGACACCTTATGAACTTTTCACTGGGAAAGTTCCTGCTATACATTACCTCAAACCGTTTGGATGTCAAGTGACCATTCTGAACACCAGTGATCCATTGGGGAAATTTGATGAGAAAGCTGATGAGGGGTATATTGTAGGTTATTCAGCTCATAGTAAGGCTTATAGGGTATATAATTTATCTGCTAAGAAGATTGAAGAGACTCTGAACCTGAGATTTCTAGAAGATAAGCCTAATGTTCAAGGACAAGGTCATGTTTGGTCTTTTGATCTTGATTACTTAACTGATTACTTAAGTTATTCTAGACATGTGGCTAACCAACATGCAGGTACATAAGAGTCTCCCACTAACATTGCAGGTACCATGGATGCTGACTCTGACTGTGAGTTTGAGGATGATGAACATCCTATTATTGTACCTTCCTTCTCCCCTAACCATTTTGCAGGTGATACTCCTAAAGTTTCTTCTGATGAGAGTGAAGATGAGTCATACTATGCAGAGGACCTTGCTAGGCTTAAGAAACAAGAGTATACAGCTAATCTTGAAGCTGAGAAGTTTGATGGGGAGGTTGCAAGAGAAGCAGTCAGTGGAAACCATGATTCTCCTGATGGTGATCCTGTTTCTCCTATCATCACCAAATCTGCTGATGGTCATGCTGTTTCTACTAAAGTATCCACAGACTTTGGAGAACCTTATACACGATTTCCAAGTCCTTCAGATCTTGGTAATCATCAACCCAAAGCTGGCATCTTCACCTCACCTTCCTATGACAGTGAGTTTGAGCCAACTATGACTAATCTTGATACATCTATTAAAGTCAGCCCCACTGCTACAAAAAGGATCAACATTTCTCATCCTCAATCTAATGTAATTGGTGATCTTTTAGCACCTTTTAGAACTAGAAGGAGTGTGTCAAGTTCTAAATATGGACAGGTTGCTTTTCTTTCCTATGTCTCAAACCAACAAAGGGACAATCACACAGACTTTAAGCATTGTCTGTTTGCGTGTTTTCTTTCTCAAGTGGAACCAACCAGTGTTACTCAAGCTCTTGAAGATTCAAGTTGGCTTGAAGCAATGCAAGAAGAGATGCAACAATTCCAAAATCAACAAGTTTGGATCTTGGTACCACTACCTGATGGTAAGTATGCAATTGGGACAAAATGGATTTTGAAGAATAAAAGAGATGCAAAGGGGGTTGTGATTAAAAACAAAGCAAGATTAGTGGCTCGGGGGTTCAGGAAAGAGGAAGGAATTGATTATGATGAATTGTTTGCACCTGTTGCTAGAGTTGAGGCCATTCGGATATTCTTGGCCTATGCATCCTACATGGGGTTTATGGTATATCAGATGGATGTCAAAGGTGCTTTTCTGTATGGTGAAATTGAAAAGGAGGTTTATGTCACTCAACCAAAAGGATTTGAAGACCCAGATCAACCTAAACATGTTTACAAGGTTGTAAAAGCTCTCTATGGACTACATCAGGCACCAAGAGCATGGTACGCTAGGCTTTCAGCATTTCTGCTGAAGCATGGTTATAGACGAGGTGCCATTGATAAAACACTTTTCCTAAAGAAGAATTCTACAGACATCATACTTGTGCAATTTTATGTGGATGACATTATATTTGGCTCCACTAAAGAAGCTTGGTGCAGGGAGTTTGAGGAGCTTATGAAGGGAGAGTTTCAGATGAGTGCTATGGGGGAGCTTACTTTCTTTTTGGGTCTCTAAGTTCAGTAGAAACCTGATGGGATTTTTATCAGTCAGGATAAATATGTGAGGGACATTTTGAAGAAGTTTGGTATGGAGAATGTCAGAACTGCCACTACACCTTATGAAGCTCCAAAGCCTAAGAACAACATTGAATCAGATCCAGCTGTGAATGTTCACTTATACAGATCTATGATTGGTTCATTGATGTATTTAACAGCTTCTAGGCCTCAAATTACCTTTGCTGTGAGTGTTTGTTCTAGACATCAAGTCACTCCACTTACTTCACATCTGAATGCAGTTAAAAAGATCTTTAAGTACCTTAAAGGCCAACCCCATTTAGGTCTTTGGTACCAAAAAGAGTATTCTTTTAAGTTGGAAGCATATAGTAATAGTGATTATGATGGTGCAAATCTGGATAGGCGATCCACAACTGGAGGTTGCCAATTCCTTGGTAAGAGATTGATTTCTTGGCAGTGCAAGAAACAAACTATTGTGGCTACCTCAACTACTGAAGCAGAGTATGTTGTTGCTGCCAATTGTTGTAGTCAGGTACTATGGATACAAAATCAATTGTTGGATTATGGGTTTAACTTCATGAACACAACAATTTTTATTGATAATCAAAGTACCATATGCATTGTTAAAAATCCAGTTTTTCACAGTAGAACTAAACACATTGAAATCAGGCACCACTTTACAAGAGATGCATATGAAAAACATTTGATAAAAGTGGTTAAGATTCACACTGATGATAATGTGGCAGATTTGTTGACTAAAGCGTTTAATGGACCTAGGTTTCAACACCTAGTTGTCAATATTGGGATGCTTAACCCTTGACTGCAAAGTTTGAGGGGAGGCATAGGCCTCAAGGGAGGCATATGCCTCAGTGGAGGATACTTGTTGTAAACTTTGTAAATTATTGTTTATATTGCTAACACTAACCAGCTAATGTTCTTTGAGTTTTGTTTGTCTTGGTTTGGTTTGTGTGTTTCTCTGTGTCTGTTTTGCAGTATGCATCTATAAGTTGAAGTTCACCAAGTTTGATTAATTGGAATATGGTCAAGTAAGCTTAAAGATTGTTTCTACTAAAGAAAAGTACTGCAGTGATCTAATTATTTCTACTGAAGAGAAGTACTGAAGTTAATTTGTTCATTCATTCAAGAAACAGTTTACAGCTTACAGCTTACAATCAACTTCAAATGAAAATACAAGACCATTTATATATAAGATCTACCAAACATATAATAGCTTCTATCATCTATTCCAAACGCTGGATATGCATGACCAGTACGACGAAGAAGCTGAAGACAAAAATGGGAAGGATGGATTGATGAAAACGAAGATGAAGATGGTGGAAATGGTAGATGGATTTGTGATAAGAAAAATCTTCAGTTGTTCCATCTACTCGTTCCACCATAAAGCAATTACTCCATCTTCCTTTTGCCCTTTCCCTTAACGATATGTGATGAAGCACCAAAACATGGCGCAGGAAGAGCTAACACCACCTCTCTTCTGGCACGTGGCCTTGGTTGAGGTTGGGGTGTTGAAGGTTGGGGGTGTGATGTCCTCTTCTTGTTGAAGAGTGGCTCTTGACGCTCTGTGGAGTCATCAGAACCCTTAGATGAATCACTTGGATTCACCACACTATCATCTTCAGAAGAAGGAAGAAAAGGGGATTTTGATGGTCGAGGTTCATCTTAATGGGGGTAGCGAAACAATGGGCTTGAATCTTCACTGGATGATGATAATGAGGATGATGAAGTGAGATTTATTACTTCTGGTTTGGTGGACATTGGTTATAGTTGATGATTGAGAAGTTTTTGGAGAAATTAGGGTTTGTATTGATTATTGGGGGTAATTGATGAGTATTAAGTATGCAATGGGATTATCTTATAGGCGGATTCAAGGAGTTATGAAAATTAATGCGAGTTGGGTGTCACAGTAAAAAGATATTTACTGAAGAATACTTAGCCACTTGAGTTGTTTCTGCTGATAGAACTTCTTCAGCAGTTTGACCATTGTTTCTACTAAAGTGTTAAGTTTGAATTTGGTTGAAGTTATTTTACACGTAAGATATGGTCAACATTCAGTTCTGATTTTTTTGACCATAAATTAGGTAACTTCTACTAATACCTTCTTCGCATTTCTTCGCCAAAATAACTGATTCCCACTTCACTCGATTTAAACACACTTCCAGTTGCGTGAATCATAACCCATAATCACAATTTCTCATGGCGCTTCAATTTAAGAAAGATCATAACAAAGTTGCTTTTCTGGGAAAAGCAAAGGGTCATGAACTATATGAACCAATGGTGGAGTTCTTGAAGCGATCCAAGATTCATTATGCTTTAACGCACTCTCCGAATGCTATATATGAATCGTTGGTTACACAATTTTGGGCATCTGCTATGAAATGAAGTGACACAGAGATTGTTGTTATGATTGATGGAACAGAGTATGTTGTGACGGAGGATTTGATAAGAAGAAAACTTCATTTGGATGATGAAAATGGGGTTTATCACTCTAATTCCGTGGAGATACTTACAGGGCTAAGAGCTTTTGGATACCAGAGTACAAGGACAGATATATGGTTAAAGAATCAGCTTTGCCCTATGTGGAGGTTTTTGGTACACACATTGCTTCAGTGCATAAGCAATAAATCAGGAGGATGGGATCAATTTTCTACTCAACTTGGATGTGGTATTGTATGTCTTTCTCAGGGGTTAACTTATAATTTTTCTAAGTTTATTTTTGATAATATGGTTGAAAATATAAAAAGGAAAAAGCATAAGTTTTTACTGTACCCTAGGTTTTTGCAAATGATTTTAGACATAACAACCCAAGCCCAAGCCTTTTGTCCTATAGGAGCTTTATCTGCTAAACTGTTTGCTTTAATGAAAACTCATTATGAGGAGGAACATCATCCTTTGCTAGCAGCTATGTTGCCTCAAGGCAATAAGGCTGCTGATGAGGGTAATGTTGGTGATCCACCCTCTACCAATGTTGCTGCTGATGGTAACCCATCAGTTGCCTTGGATGAGGGCCCTTCCATGAATGCTGAAGCATCACATGTTTCTCCTGACCAACCAACACTTTCACCTTTACCCACACCAATACCTAGTCTAGTTAGGGAGCCATTTGATGAAGGTTCTCCTATCATTGAGCATGTCCATATTTCTTCTGAAAGGTCTAATGAAGCTCCCATTACCACTGAGCAATCGGATGGTGGAGCTGAGGACCTTATTAAACTTACATCTGTATATGCTCTAGTAAACAAGTATGTGGCAGAGGTTGCTGATCTCAAAAAGGAGCTTGCTGAGATTAAATCTACACTTGGTGGTGAGATTGTGGAGTTAAAGAGGAAGGTTCAGGATTTAGAGGAACAACTTGGGCAAAATAGCAAAAGGAGGCTTGTGGTTTCTTCTGATGAGGAGCCAGAGGATATTCATTTGGATTCACTTGACATTTTGGCTGATGTGGCTCAAAAGACTCATGCTTCTTCTCCAGTTGCTGATGAATCTTTAAAGAAAAAGGATCCTATTCTATTTTCTAGAAGAAAGAGAAGACCGTATTTGAGCAAGGATTCCACTGAATCCTCAAAATTGCAAGGTGTGGTAAATATGGCAACCACTGATGAGAATGTTGATGCTTCAATGATGGATGTTGCTTCTGAGCTTGGTCAATCTTCATCTGTGTAAGTACAACCTACTTCTTCACCTTCAGCAGCTCATGAAGTGTTTGTTGATGGAAGGAGTTTTAATCTGAAATCAAATGCTGATGTCTTTTCTACACCTGTTGAAGATCTGTCTCAACATGTTTCTTCTGATGCTAACTTAGATGTTTCTTCTGAAGTTCCTCTTGTTGATACCTCTCATGTTGATTCTGCTAAGGAGTCTGCTGACAAAGCAGAAGGTGTAATGATTGATGAAGAGCTTGGTTCAGATCTTGTGAGTGAACAGGAAAGGCAAGAACAAGCAAGATTGCTAGCTGAGTGTGCAAATATGAAGAAGAGTCATGCATTGGCTCAAAAGCTTGAAGCTCAGTTTACTACAAATTTGCCTCCTGAGAGACAAAGAGAAATTGATGAACTAGCTCCTCAGATCACTGATAAGCAATGGGATGCTTATACTCATTAGGTTGCATCCAATCCTACTCTTGCACAAAGTATTTTAGGAGAAGACTTTGATAGTGAGAACTTTGCTGCACAAATGATGGCTCTTGGACAACAAAGGAAGCAAGTTGCAGCTGCACAAAGAAAAGTTATTGCTGCACAGAAAGCTTAAGCAAAAAGAGAAAGACCACCAACTGATGCTCAAAAGAAAGCATATATGAGGACTGTGGTGTATAACCAAAGTACAACTCTCTATCAATCTGGTTTGAAAAAGAAGCAAGTCTGGGCTTTATCTGATTCTGAGTTGAATAGCATATATCATAGGATTATGAAGCAGATTACACCAATTTCTACCTCGAAGAGGGTTGCTGGTAGTGCAGATGCTCCAAAGGCAAAGAGAACCAAGAAAGTTGAGATTGTGGATTCTTTTGATGATGTTGCACCAAAGATGAGTTCTCCTGTTATTACTTCTAAGGCATCTTCTGAAGCTATACATTCAGCTGAAAGGGTTCAATCTGCTGAACCTCATGTTGTTTCTTTTGAAGAGTTACCTAGTGTTGCACCTGTTGATAAAGTAGGAGAAAAGTTGGGTAAGGAAGCTGAACAAGCAGCTGCTAAAGCTAAGAGGGCCAGAGAGGTGCTTGAGAGAATGTATGAATTGCGTGGTGCTGTTCAAATTCATTCTACTTCTACTTCTTCCATTCCTGCTAAAGATGTTCCTGATGAATCTGAGAAGGTACCATCTTATATCTCTATGGGGATTTATATACTGGTAGGAGGAAGAAAAGGATGTCTAAAAGGAGACACACTTCTTTATGGAGATCTGTGAAATCAGCTGGGATACACACCTCTAGGGTTAAGAAATCTCACAGGGGTAGTTCTTTAGATCTAAAAGCAGCTGATTCAACTTTCATTAAAGAAGGATCTGCTGATACTTTTCTTGAAGGATCTCATGATGTGTTGGTTGCTTAGACTTTGACTGATGGACAGCTTAACACCATTTTTAGACTGGATAATTCTTCTATGCAGTTTAACTTCTTGAAGGAAATATTTCATATGGTGGATAGGCAAGATTTGAATACTCTATATGGCCTTGTCACTAAGCATTATGCTACTCATTCACCACAGGGTTCTGGTTTATACTTGTTGGGTGATCTTCACGTTCTGTTTGACTCTCATTCTCCAGATGGTAAAGGGTATTCTATTTGGAAGAATTCACATAAGTGGGAGGTTGAGACTTGGAGATTTTATCCTATGTCCTATGTGCATGTGGTGGAGACAAAGTGTGGAATGACTGTGTGTATGTTCTCAGATAAGATCTATCCTTTGTCTGTGTCATTGATGGAAAGCATGCTTAGAAAGAAGTTGGAAGTTCCACCTGATCCAGTTGGGAATCATAAGCTGCATGCTGAATAATTGGTTGGATTGATTAAGAATCAGCTTCAGCAACATCAAGTGTCATCTTGATTATGGTATCTTGTATTATTTGTATTATCTGTTTTATTTGATTCTTTGTTTCATTATTAGTTATTAAAAAAAATATGTATATTATTTGTTTGTCTAACTTTTCTTGCAGGTTTGTTGTACATTGTTGATGGTTATCGACTCACCAGTTGTGCCTTGTATACATAAAAGAGTTGGCTAGTCCAAAGGGTACAACTTTGGTAAAGACACATCAAATCTGTTGATAACTGTAATGGTTTGCTCAAAATCTTAGGGTATGCGACTCACCCATGCTTAATTGCTGAGGGTTGTATAGTCATCAATTCACCATGGTTTATTCCTTTTTGGAATCCAAGAATTGGCTAGCCCATAAGTATATGGCTTGTGGTAAAGGCAGTGGAATACCATATTTGGTAATCAATTCACCAAGGGAATTCTTTCACCTAAGAATTGACTAGTCCTGAGCAAACGGCTACAGGTAAAGACATCTCAAATCCGTTTATGGTTGCTGATTTGCTAATAAATCAGATGGTTATCAGTGTACCATAGTTTTCGAACTTAAACATATGGCTACTCCAGTAGTGATGGCTATTGGTAAAGAGACATCAAATCAATTATTTTCAGTGATTCACCTCTCACAGGAGTTACCACACCTGGATATGATGAGAATAGTATGAAACTAATATGTTTTGATGTACATTATGCCATTTGTTGCTGCAAAGATCTGGTGTTTCAAAGTTTTATCATCATAGAGATGTACTTGTGTTGGTTCTTTGTTGCTGATGTTTGACTACAATCCTCTTATGTTGCTGTGTTAAAGATCAATCAGGAAACTGGAACTTAACCTAGTCAAATTCCAGTTTAGGGGAGGATTGTTGGGAATTATGCTAAGTATGAATTATGCTGAAATTACTGCTAAAGACTTAATTCTGCTCAAGTAATGAAACAGTGTAGATGGTTTCTGCGGAGATAGTTATTCCGCGTATTCTATAGTTAGTTAGGATATGCATGAGCTTTATTAGGAAGTTATATTGTATATCTTATTTAGTTTTATGTTTATACGTTTCTTGGGAAACGGGTTAGGGTTCTTTGTGTATAAAAGGAACACAATAGTATGAGTAATGTACAAGTTAAAAAACAAAGTTTTAGTATTATTAAAAGATCCATAGAGGATCAAAGTGTTCTTAGTAATTTGTGTTTGTTCTTGTGTTTAAATCCCGCTTGAATACAAGTTATAAAGACTGTCTTATAGTGTGTTTGTGATTACATAAGCATTACTATCGATCTATGAGTGCTTTAAGATCTATCAATGTCTTTAGATTCAACAGTGCACAAGCCATAGTCATATATAAATCACACATCCAAAATATGATAAGAGAAACAAATCAATGGGTACCAGGAGTCTCAGGTATTCCAGCAATAACTCCAGGAATGAGTTCTGGACGTTGGTAGCCAGTGAGAGATATGCTTGGACGACCGCCTACGAAACTCTCCAAAGTTCTGATCTGATCCCTTCTAAACAACCTTTCATCAATCCGCGTGATGATATTCTTAACATCCCTCCTATCCCTTGAATTCCATCTCTTCTTCGACCCTATGCCTTCATGAATCTCCTTTAACCGATAAGCTAATCCGTCCCTGACTTTCTTCAATGTATGATCCCCAAACTTGTGAAGCTTTTTGCACGCCATAAAGCAACTGTGATGTAGTTCACTTCGGTAGACTACCCCAAATGGCTTCTTGATGAGGGTATACTGAGCAAGTTGGTTTATGTCGAGAAGGTATAGCTGAGGTTTTGTGAGGTTAACATGCTTCTGATATGATTCCATGGCAAGTTGAATGTCTTCTACACGTTCTTGGATCACGATGCTTCTGATGAAGATAAGCAGAGACTTGATGTACTCGCGTTGGATAGTTGTAGAGAATTGTCGCATTCGTCCTTGTACCTTTGCAAGTTACATATCTTCAATGTCGTTTAGTGACAATCCCGGAAAATCCGCTTCACAGAAGTCATATTCCTCTTCGTCTTGTCGTTTGACCACAATCTTCTTAAGGAATGTGTAGTCCTACTTTGACGATAGGGTAACATGTTGAATAGCAATGATCCGTTTATCACTGAACACTTCCTTCTTCGACTTTTGAACCTGGCAGCTTTTGTAGAAGATTCTTCGTCGTTCAGGCCAATGATGAATCCCATACATTGCATCGAGGTCATACTTCTCCACTTTGTCAACAAACATGTGTTTGGCGTCTTCCTCGATGGCTATGTTGTTGGAGTATAATGCTGCCGGGAAAGGGAGTGTGAGTGATGTAGCGTATTTATTAGAGACATCGCTACCGTGTAGAAGTAACACAAGGTCGTTGTTGAAGAAATATCAGAATGGAATCTTGGGTTGATCCGGTCGACCAATGGTAGGTAGAGGTCTGGTCCAGTCAGTGTATTATGGAGCTTTATCAGGTCTGGTGAAGTCGATGTTTGATTCAGGATTGAGCCAATCAATGTTGTTAGACATGGCTCGTGCAATGTTATCAAGATGATATTCGACTTCAATTGCACTTTCTGAGCTGTCTTTAAGCAGTTGAAACGCATCGTTCTTGATTCGCTTCAACTCTGCCTTAGTCATCTTCTTTACGTTGAACGTTTCCTGAATAAGCTTCACATGCTCCATGGTACGGCCAGCTACCATTTCTTGACCTTCTGGTAAGGAGGGGGTGGCATCAACAAGTCTAGAAAACCAGTCGTATTCTTCGGTTGTATCATCATCTAGCCATGAGACAACATTGGTCTGAGTCTTCTTCTTCTTTGGCTTTGATGAGGACTCTAGTTTCTTTGTTGTGGCGGGAGAGGTGGGTTGTTGTTGGGGCTCTGGGATCTCTTCATCATCACCACCAGTGTATTCGAAATGATCACTGGTTTTCTCTGTTGATGGTGGTAACTCAGAGTCCTGAGGTTTGTCTGTAGTAGCAGAACGTGGAGGAGATCTTCTTTCGGTGGGAGTCCTTTGGGGTGGTGGTGGCATAGAGGAGGATTCACCAGACTTCTTCTTTCGTTTCGACTCTTTGTCTTTATCCGCATCATCATCGTCTCTTGGACGCTTTGGCTGTTCAGCTGCCGCTCTGCATGAAGTTTTGAGTTGGTAATCCAGCAATGCGTCAAACAGTTTACCTTCGTCAGAGGTAAACCTTGCAGATCGTTTTGACATTTGAAGTACAAGCTTGGAAACCAATTCTCCATCGGAGAAAGCTGTAGGCTCAGTTGGGTTGATTGTAACTATTAAAGGTGTTGATCTTATTGTTTGCTTGGCCAACTACATGAGATTCGGATAGAGTTGTCTGGTGAACATTTCTCTTGTCACACCTGGAACAATGTCGAGAAGGAACTTATGAGTATATTCTCTGATTGTCCTGTTCATCTCCCCTTGGACATCTTGATTGAGAAGCTTCTGGATTTGTTCCCGTTCACTCAACATCTCGTTTATCCTGGTTTGAAGAAGGTTAACTCTGTCAGCCAGTTGATTGAGTTTCTTGTTGACAACATTCTTCTTCCTTACTTGCTTGACAGCTTTAACAATCTTTGTCTTTGCACGGGATGCCCAAGTGTCTGTTGATTTCTTTATTGATCTGGATGCGGATCTGGTTGAAGTTTTGGATGGTGGAGGTGACGAGTGAGAATATGAGTCTGATGATGATGAGACATGAGGAGACTCAGGGTCCTTTGGTGGCTTGGAGGTATGTTCCTTGCCGGGACTATCTAGAAGATAGTTATCAGCTTCCTCCTCAGCCTTTTTCTTTTCCGCATCCTTGACCCTAGCTTCTTCATCTGCATGAGCTTGAGCTTCCTTTTCTGCTTTTTCTTTAGCTTCAGCCTCAGCATCGTCATCAGGAATTTTCTCAGACTTCTCCTTTTCTGGTTCCTCAAAGTCATAGACGATAGAATCCTCAAGTTGCTTTTGTTGTTGTTCGTGGGTGGTGGTACCAGTTCCCTGATCGGGTTGATTCACCGCATCGGAAACTAGTGTAGATAGTACACCACCACTTGACCTTCCGGGGCCACGAGTTTGTTGTTGTTCGAACTCTTTGGAAACGTGTTGAAGTCTGAGGTTCTTGAGCTTCTTTCTGTAGTCTCTTTCTTCATCCAATGGCTCATCATCGGAGCTCCCTTCTTCCTGCTCTTGCACTGGAGTTTTCCCTTTATCAAACTTGGGACTTAGAGGTTTTTCAAATGTTTGTGTATCATCAACAGCAGATTCTGAGTAGGTCACCTCTTCATCTGATTCAGTGCCCTCTGAGTTCTCATCCATTAGTTTTGGTTCTGGTTTAGGATTTGGAATAGCAACCGATGATGGTACTTTCCTATTTTTGGATGGATTTCTCTTTGGATACTTTAAGGGACTTCCAGTGCTTGTAACACTTCCTGCACTGCCTCTCCTGGTCTTCCTAACAGGTGTACCAGAAGACTTAGCATCCATCAAACCTACTTTTCCTGCTTCTACTGCTACCAGATATCGTTTGTACGATTGAAGTCCTTTGATAGCATCAGTAAGAAGATAATCTGGTAACACTACACCTTGTTTCTTCATAGTAGATTCCTTAAATCTTACCACATTGAGTGTGGGTTCAAGTAGCACGGAGTGATGTTTGGGGTCTTCAAGTCTTTGGGGAATGTCTGGATTGGCTTCAAGAATCCTTTTGATGAACAATTTTGTGTATCTGAAATAAGGGATCTTGGAGCCAGGCCTTCTCAGGTAAGTCATCATGCCGACCCAGATCAGAGCTACAAATTCAATGTGTTTCATGTTGACCATGCCCCAAAAGATTTGAAGTTCCATGAGCTTCGGATACTCATAGCCACTATCACATCCGGAAACAGATTTAGCAATCATTATGTGCAGTGTTCTCCATGGTTGAGGGATATTCTTGAGATCTACTGACGAGTTTTGTGATAACTCCAGCAGCTTCATCATAGCCGATGTCGACCATGAATTGGAGAACGACCTCTTCCGTAGTAGTAGCAGAGAATTCAGTAGGCTCAATGGTTGGAAGAAGAAGAACAACCCTTAATTCTGCAGGAGTGATGGTGACTTGTTTGTTTTTAAGTGTCACCGTCAAAGCACTTTGACCTTTGACCTTTTGTATAGTGTGCCAGAATTGGTGAATATAGATCTCCGGCACAGTAGCAGAATTTGTGAGCATGTTCTGATAAGGGTGAGTCTTCAGAATATCCACGACAATCTGACAAGATGACTCAGAGCAAGTGAAGTTTTCAAAATCGACCCTGAGGTTGTTCTTTCCAATCTTCATTGTGTAACCGTCAGGGAAAATGTCTTCAACTGTGAGAACATTTGGTGCATCCACGTTTTCCATTCGAACGTCCATATCGTGATCTGAAAGATATTTAGCCAAAAGAACCAACATATCGAAAGACATTATGTTAGTCAAAAGTTGATTTTATTGTCTATTTATTGAATGTGATATGTTAATGATTGTTACGAGTCCAATGTCACTTGTTAGTCCAATAGTCCAAAGACGTCGTGAAAAGTTTTGTGAGTAGATTAACTTTGAGTTTTAAAGTCCAAGTTTACACTTATTTTCACAACTTATTAACCATTTAAGCTTATTAATGACATTTTGGTTTCGTGACGTTATGATTAATTTATTTACAAGTTTGTATGCGTAACAATTCATAATTTTGGTTGATCTAAGGCTTAGGCATAAAATTCCAAGCTTATGCGTAAACAGTAGTGGTTATACGCGTAAGCATAAGCTTATGCGTAGGATCCTGACTTACGCGTAAGAAATGTTATGCGTAGGAAAAGAGAGCCTTAGGCATAGAGCTTACGCGTAAGCGTATGTGGAACCTTACGCGTAAGGCTTACTCGTAAGAGTGAACCTTATGCGTAAAGGTTACTGTTTACGCATATCCTTCACAGGATACGCGTAGTCCCCTTTGTAGAACCTTACGCGTAAAGGTTACGTGTAAGATTTCTCTTACGCATAACATTCTACGCGTAAGGTGATCCTTATGCGTAGTAACTCAGTTAACCATGATTCTGAATAATTCACGCGTAAAACCTGAAACAAATTCATCATTAACACATTTATTCAATCTCTTTCAGTTTTCACTTTGAACTATAGACCAAAATGGTTTACGCGTAGAACATGCTTATGCGTAAAACTAAACCCTAATATTCAAATTTTACGAATAACAGTTTTAGCCATATAAATTGCACCAAACTTTTT
Source organism: Chrysanthemum seticuspe (assembly GCA_019973895.1). NCBI lineage: Eukaryota > Viridiplantae > Streptophyta > Magnoliopsida > Asterales > Asteraceae > Chrysanthemum > Chrysanthemum seticuspe. The sequence goes on from BPTQ01000008.1 coordinate 169,131,514, forward strand.
CTGGGATATCTAAGAGTCCTAATGAGTTGTTTAAACCAAGTTTTAACATCAAAACCTATGCGAATCAAAAATACCCACTTACTACGAGTATAAACCCTAGTTCTCAATTTCCACAAAATTAATGATTCTGGGTATGTTTCAAGCCTAGATTTGATCAATTACAACATCTCTTAACCTTCTAATTTACCAGAAAAACTCTTAAATGAAAACGCCCAAATTAAGCGTATAAACCCTAATTTGAAAAATGATTAATACATGTTTCTGGGTGGATTTGGTTAATGAAAATGGTTATAGCATATACTTTTGAACATTTTGACACCATTTTATCATCATAAACACACAAATGATGATCTTGTGTTCATATGCATACGCGTAGATGATGCGCGCCAAACAGTCAAGCTAAATCACACAAGCCCGCCACTTGTGAATGGCGGACCGTAACCAGCTTAAAACTGCTTAAGCACGTATGCAATGAAGATCTGAGGAGTATAGGGTCTCCCCGGGTCGTTATGTCCCAGCGAGTTGTGCAATGGATTATCAAACGTTTAGTGATCGAGGAATTTGAACGGGAAAAGGATATGGGAATGATTATAACTACGGAAAAAGCCAACAAATAACAACGGCTTAAATGCAAATTAAAGGAGATTAAAAAGATAAAACCTATTAAATAAACGCTATCACTATATTTAAAGTGATGAACGTTTAAAACCTAAAACGTACGTTTAAATTAAAAACTACGTAACGTACAAAATAAAACGTGAAACTTATTCAATATAATTCCTAAAAATATGAAAAATACATTTTTACAATCCTAATGATAAAAGAAAATTTATAGAAAAAGAAAATTATTTTTATAACTAATTATCTAATTATTATTAATTAAAAACTATTTTTAACTATTAAATAATTACCTAAAATACAAGAAATTAGGAAATAAAGCTAGAAAAATAAAATTATGAAATGGAAAAGTCTAAAATAACAAACTAGAATTTTCAAAACTATTTTTGTATTTTTCTGATTATTTTTGTATTTTTTATGAATTTTAAACTATTTAACACTAATTAAATTATTTAAAAATACAAATTTAACTAAGAAAAATCTAGAAAAATATTTTTTTCTCTTTTTATATTTATCTAAACCTAAGAAAATTGAAAACTTATTTTTTTGAAGCTTTTCTCAATTTTTTGTATTAAAAGCTATTTAAAAATGCTTGAAAACTAATTTAAATTAAGAAAAATAGCAAAACAACTTATAAAAATCTGAAAATTTCAGGAAAAGTCTAAAACAATATTAGGAAGCTAGGAAAATTAGAAAAACAGGTGCTTGTTTGGGAGAATTAGAAACTGCTATCTCAAGTGCTTAGAAATAAGCACTTGAAATAAGCAAATGGGACTCAACAAGCACCAAACTGAAACAGAAGGTCTAATATGCTAAATGAACCAAAATGCAATGATAAACAACAAGCTAAACTCTCTGTATATCAAGCTGGTACAGATTTGATGCAAGAGCTATAAGCTAAAAACAGTGACTGGGGTACCAAGTTTGAGCTAATGCACAAGCTTCAATATAAGCTAAAACTGAAAAATACCAATTGGAACCTGTTCTAGACCTGGTTGAGAGTATTTAAACCAAAAATTAGACTATGATAAGCTCTTATGAGCTCTGTGCATAAGCTGCAATAAGCTGAGAATCACTCATCATACACTGACCCTGTGAGCAGGGCACTTATGTCCTAGTTGAGAAGCTTGTATGAAGCTTATAAAATTTTGACAAAAATCAGTAAAAATAGTAATAACAAACTAGACCAATAGAAGTTTTTGAAACACCAAATCTCACTGAATTTGACCCACAAATGAATCAAGGAAAAATCCTTGTAGTTGACTCAAAAACAGGTTTGTGAATTTTTGACTTTTGAAGAAATAAAGAAGCTTTGACTAAAGTGAACTTTGAATCCAAATTATTGACTGAAGTTGATGTTATAAGGTAGAATAAGCATAATGCAAGCTATGTTTAACACTTTTAAACACTAATCCAGAGATTTCAAATCCAAAATCCACAACAGTATGCAGTTGAGACAGATTCAAAGGAAATTTGACTTTTGTGGTGTTGTAGACCTAAACTAAGACCAATATGAGTTTATTTAGAGATGACAAACATGCACCAACAGGTGTGAACCACTGAACTAGCCTAGAGCACAAGTATAACAGCAATACCAAACACTCCTTAATACTACTGTTTAGCACTTTTAAAGAGACAAACACTGATCAAACTTATTTATATGATCAATCTAAGTTCAAATAACCTAAGTACAGCTAATGAAACAGTTTTGAACTAGTGAAAGCTACAAATTGAAATTATGCAATAAAACCTTAAAATAACTTACAAAAGTCCTTAGCTACTATAGCTTGAAACCATGAACCAAGGTATCTCTAACCTATCCAAAACCCCTACCCTAGCTCATTATCAACCCAATCCACCACTGCATCAACCCATTTCCATCTGCATTGCAATTTTTGACCCTGTTTGACTTTTGTTGACCAAGTCCCAAACTTGATTGAAACTTGAACTTAAGCTTATACAAAGCTATAACCAGCTTCTATAAGCTTATATAAACTTGAAAATAAGCATTATGAAGCTTAAACACAAGACTTTGAGAATAAAAATTGCAACAGTGGACTTTAACAATATGAAATGATCATATGACTGAAATTGGAATTTGAAACTGATTTATATTAATCAAACAACTTAGGATAGTACAATTTAACAAAATTAAACAGTCTTACAACTTAAATAAAACTTTTAAACTAAAAACGACATTTAACTAAATTTTATAAAACTAACATCTGCCTTTCACTTCTTCTTTTGCTTTTCTTTTATACCCAATCTCATTCTCTCTCTTCTCTGATGAAATCCCACCAATCCTAGCCATTGGATGGCTCAAAACTGATCATAACCGTTTAAATGGTGTTTTGGCGCCAAATCTCCTTTTATCCAATTGGGGTTGAGTGAGGGGGGGGGGGGGGGAAGGTTCATTAAATGCTCTTTGGATGTTAGTTGTGGAGTGGGGAACATATTTGAGTGGATGGAGGAGGGGGGAATGGGATGGTAGCTTGTTTGCAGGATAGCAGTTGAGAGTGATGACTTTTGGCGCCATGGTGGTTTGACCAGATCTTTGACCAGAGGTTAATAATCAAAAGGGGGTTCATAATTCATTATGACAGGGGGTCAAGGTTTATGACCAGGCCAAAATAAGGTTTAAAGGATTTAATTGACAAGGACCTTAGGTGTAAAATCTGAAAATCAAGGGACCATATCTGCCAATTCAGAAAAGTTATTCCAAGGGCTGAAAATGACAAGTTCCAAAAGTACAAGGACCAAAGCTGACATTTTGCCATTTTCCAAGGGCCAATTTTGCCAAATTTTAAAGTTGAAGGACTAAACTTGTAATTTTCTCAAAATTTTTGATATTTTTCACCAAAGGACTAAATTTGACAACTTTTGATTTTAAAAGGACCTTTGGTGACTTTTCTTTTGAAATTATGTGCTCAGGGACTGTTTTTGACAACTTTTGAAACTTGGGGGACTAAAACTGCAACTTTTGCAAATTTGATATGTTTTTCATCTGATTTTGATATTTTTGTATTTAAAACACATAATACACTAATTTGTGATATTTTGATCATTTTGATGTGTTTCTGAGTGTTTTCAGATGATTTTGCAGTTTATTTTGTACAAAAATGATGAGTATTTAGACACTCATCAGTAGAACACAAGAATCATCCAAACATAAAATCCAGCCGTTGGATGTCTATGAAATCAAAAACCATTGTTTGTAAACATGTTAAGATCATGAAACCACATACAAATCAAAAGTTTAAAGCACGGATTTGAGTATTCAATCTTATGCGTAGGATGGGTTAGTTGAAGTAATAAATGTGGTGAATTAAATGATATGAAAAGATTAGGTGAAGGTTTTTGTTAAAAATAGTTTCAGCTTTTGACAACATTTGTCCCCCCATCTTAACCATTTTCAACCACAGCCCATAACTTCCATTTTGGTTACGTGAAGCATGATATTTGGAAAGAATCATGACGACACTCCCTCTCGACTTAAGAAATAATGAAACTTTATAAATTTGAGCCCGGGGAGTGTTAGTAAACCTGAGATGTGACCACCATTATCAAAGAAACAACCGGGATGAGGTAACATGCAAGTACAAGGTTTTATGAAATCGAAAAATATTTACTTTCTCCCCCTCAACACTTGACCAAAAATACTGAATTTTAAAAGAGTAAAGTGTTGACGAAAGATTTGTACTTGCCATGTTGAAAGAAATTAGGATAGAAGAATATTTTTGTATTTTATCAGATTTTATATTTTTGTATTTTGTTTTTGAAGATATTTACAAAAGAGGTTTTGGTGTTTGACTGGTTTTAAGAATGTTTTAAGAGTTCATCTAGTTCCTCTGGAGTCAAACACCGCATACCAATCCGGTGGACCAACTCATTAAACCTAGCAGGAGCTAAGGCTTTGGTGATAAGATCTGCCAGTTGGGATTCAGTACCCACAAAGTATAATTCAACGGTACCCTTTTCCACGTGCTCCTTGATGAAATGATATCGAAGATCGATGTGCTTTGATTTTGAATGTTGAACAGAGATGCACGAGATCGCAATGGCACTTCGATTGTCGCAGTACATCGGGATTCTATCAAATACGTAACCATAGTCTTTGAGTTGTGTTCTCATCCAAATGACTTGAGCACAACACGCCGACATGGCTACATATTCAGCTTATGTTGAAGACAGCGATGTACAATCCTGCTTCTTTGATTTCCATGACACCATTTTATCACCAAGAAATTGTAGAGCTCCTGAAGTACTTTTCCGAGAATCTAAGCAACCTGCGTGATCAGCGTCTGAAAAAGCTATTAGTTCAAAACCAGAATCCTTCGGATACCAGATCCCGAAGTTAATGGTTCCCTTGATGTATCGGAGGATTCTTTTAGCCTCAGAGAGGTGAGTTTCAGTTGGCCTCGGCTGATAACGGGAGCAAAGATATACAACAAAGACAATGTCAGGCCTACTGGCTGTTAGATACATGAGAGACCCAATAATACTTCGATATTTGGTAGGGTCAACCAATTTCCCATGCAAATCAGCATCCAGTTTCTTGGTATGTGCCATTGGAGTGGTATAGGTGTCATAGGTTTGCATTCCATGTTTGTTTAAAATTTCAAGGGCATATTTGGACTGACTCAATAAAATACCACGAGGTGATTGATGAACTTGCAGTCCTAGAAAGAACGTAAGTTCACCCATCATGGACATTTCAAAATGTTTTTTCATAAGTTTTGAAAAAGCGTTTGAGTATTTTAGATGTGTTGACCCAAAAATGATGTAATCCACATAGATTTGAACGATTAAAATGTGTGCCCCGTGATATTGTATGAAAAGTGTAGGGTCGACCTAACCTTTGACGAAATTATTGGCAATGAGAAAGGATGATAACTTATCATACCACGCCCGAGGGGCTTGTTTGAGACCGTATAGAGCCTTCTTCAGTTTGTAGACGCGATTAGGGAACTCTGGATCAACGAATCCTTCTGGCTGACTAACATAGACTGTTTCTTTCAGTTGTCCATTAAGAAAAGCAGTTTTGACATCCATCTGAAAGACCGTGATGTTCATGTGAGCCGCAAACGCCAGAAAAATCCGTACAGCCTCAAGACGAGGAACCGGAGTGAATGATTCTTCAAAGTCAATACCCTCTTCCTGTCTATAACCCTTGGCCACCAGACGTGACTTATTTCTGATTACTGTTCCTTCAGCATCCAATTTGTTTTTCCAAATCCATTTGAGACCAATGACGAAGACCCCTGTTGGTCTTTCAACCAATTCCCATACTTCAAGACGTTTAAACTGATTTAGTTCTTCTTGAATGGATTCAATCCAGTTGTCTTTTGTCATTGCATCTTTAATGTTTTAGGTTCAGATTGGCAAACAGTGAGTGCATAAATGCAATGTTCACCGTCTGTGTGAAGACGTTGTCTAGTTACGACTGGTTGATTAGGGTTACCAATAATGTTCTCAAGAGGATGGTCTTTCATCCAACGATGTGTGGAAGGTTGATGTTGATATACATTTTGCAGATTAGGAGGATTCAAATGGCTTGTGGATGATTCCGCAACATCAGATGTGGCAGTTTCATTAGCAAACGGGTTGAAGAATGCATTTGGATCATAATCTGCATGTGGGGGTACTTCATTGTTCAGAAGATCATCAGTTGGTTTAGCATCGTTGGATGCGGTTTGTTCAACTGTTGTTGTAGAATCAACTGGTGGTGCTTCCTCAACAGTAGTTGTTGTAGCAGGTGTATCAGGTATTGGATTTTGATTAGATTGAGCAGCGGAAACATTGGATACACCTGGTGCACGTTCATCAATATCATCACTAAACAGAGGAGCAAATAGTTGTTCTATTTGACGTCGAGTTAGTTGTAAACTAGGTTCAGCTGATGATGGGGTTTGAGGAAAGTTTAAACGGTTATGACCGGGTTCCAAGCTGTTATGCTCAGAAGCCATTTCAGTAAGCTCATCAAAATTTGCATGAATCGTCTCCATAATCTCCCTTGTACGACGATTCCAGATCTGGTAACCCTTGGAGTTTTCACAATATCCTACAAAGACTCCAATGTCAGCTTTGGCTTTGAGCTTACCAAAGTCATCATGATCATGATTCAGATAACAAAGGGATCCAAATACATGAAAGTGTTTGAGATTCGGTTTACGGTTGTGGATAAGCTCATAAGGTGTTTTGTTGTGGCGCTTGGTAAGCATTGAGCGATTCTGAGTGTAGCATGCAGTTGACACGGCTTCAGCCCACAAGTAATCTGGAAGTTTAGCATTAATTAACATTGTTCTTGCAGCTTCCACTAACGTACGGTTTCGTCTTTCAACAAATCCATTTTGTTCTGGTGTACGTGCAATTGATGTTTGATGCTCAATTCCCACTTTCTCATAAAATGCACGAAGAGTTTGATTCACAAATTCAGTTCCTTTGTCTGTTCTGATTTGTCTGACTGTGTTCCGGAGCTGAACTTGAATTTTTGTGAGAAAGGAGATGATCATCTGTGGAGCTTGATCTTTGCTTCGAAGAAAATAAACCCAAGTCCATCTTGAGTAGTCATCTACAATTACCAAGATGTTGCGTTTGCCATTAATCGTCTGCACGTGCATCGAGCCACACAAATCCATGTGAAGAAGATGAAGAACATGTTGTGAGCTATGTTCCACCTATGAAAGAAAGTGAGCACGAGTGCTTTTCCCTTGTTCACAAGCTGAGCACAAGTGATCTTTAGAATATCGGAATCTTGGTAGACCTTCAACAAGTTTGTATCGAGCAAGGTTGGTTATGGTTTGAAAGTTTAAATGTGAGAGACGACGGTGCCATAGCCAAGATTTTGTAGATGTTGCCTTTGAAAGTAGACAGATGGGAGATGAAGCAATCATGTCTTGCATTGAGATTGTGTAAAGACTTGAATTGCGGGTGCCAGACATAAGATCGTTTCCTTGTAGATCGCGAATGAAACAAGTTTTCTCCCGAAAAGCAACTTCCAAATCTCCATCACAGAACTGACCGACTGAGAAGAGATTGTGACCGATACCTTCCACATAATAAACTCTGCTAATTTTGATGTTCCCATTGATGTAATCTCCGAAGCCCATGATAACCGCGAAGTGATCGTTCCCGAATTTGACAGTTCCAATGAACTTTGATACAAAGATTGATAACAGTTTGAGATTACCTGTCATGTGTCGAGAACATCCGCTATCAACAACCCAGAGGATGATCTGTATCACCTGCATTCAACACAGACGACACAGATGGAATAGAAGTAGATGAGCAGTTATAGGTGAAACACACATGTTTATGATTTTAGGTATCCATGTAAATCCAAGTGTATTATGTAACCATTTCTGCCATCTCCAACTAGTCTTAGCTTTGGTCTTAGTGAATGCACTAGGTGATAAATTATTCCTAGGAGGTGAAGTGGGTTCTAAGGGTACATCAATGATTAAAGCATGAGCGCTATAAGGCGGTTTACCTAGCACATACTTAGAAGCAGTAGTAGGCCTAGAGGTATTCCGTTTTCTATTGTTCCGCTTACGAGATAAGATAGTCTTAGCAACACATTTGTCATGACAACCAGAAAACATACTTTTACGACAACCAACACAAGAAGCTTCAAACTTAACATTTAAATTACTTAACGATTCAGAATTCGTTACAACACTTTTTCCATTACATTTGTCAGACGCAATATCTAAAGTGGGTGCAACTTGAGTCTTATTCAAAGTCCTAGGGTGTTATTCTACTTCAACATTCTTTATTGTTCTTTTCTTACGTCACAACTTCCTATTCTTCCATGTATTGCTCCTAGGCTGTGAAGTGCGGGCTTTGGGGAAAGAGGAAACTATTCCTGTTTCAGTAGAGGGAAGCACATTAGTTTCTTGAGGTTTGTCATTAGATGTTCTGGATTCATTTTGAGTCTGTGTAGTTACTACAGTGTTACTATTCCTATCTTGTTTTAGTGTCACCAACTCTGCCTTAAGATCATCGATTTTGTGTAACAAATCTAAATTTTCAGAACGAGTGAGTCCATCTCGTCGTAAAACATCTTTGGTGTATGCAAGATGATCATCAAGGTCTTTTGACGCTTTATCACGAGTCTTTTTGAGTAAATCAAATATGACACCATATTCCTTTTTAACTTGTGAAATTTCTTGTTCATATCTTGAAATTTGACACTTCAAAGACACGTTTTGATCATCCAGTTGCTCAAGTTTTGGATGAAAAGTTTTAGTGTGCAACTGGTTGATTTTGTTTCGCAAAGCGAGTTCTCGATTATGACAATCTTTTTGACACCATTGAAGACGACGTTTTGCATTTGAAAGCTCGTTAAGCAAACATTCATTTTCAACTTTTAAAGACTTGATTTGTGACACAGTATTAGTATTCTCAACATATTCAACGGAATCAACAGAATCAACAGAGATATAATCAAATGAATATGCAACTGAATGTAGTAACACAACATTATGGATATCAGCATAGATGACATCTTCCAAGAGTCGATCAACATCTTTTCTCAATAATTTCTTTTTACGTTTAGTATTTGAAATCGATGTTTCTATTTGTTCGAAAACTCTTTTCATAAGTCCATGTTCCTTGTGAAAATCCCTTTCCCAATATATTGCACAAATTTTCAAATTTTGGACATGTGGTAAAATTATTTTCTGAAAAATATCTCTTTGGGCTCTCGCTTGAGGCGATTGAAAATGTTCAACTTTTATTTCAGAATTGATTTCAATTTCACGTTCCAAAAGTATGATGTCCGAAAAGAATGTTTCAAAATATTTGATAACTTTACATTGTTCGGCTAATGGTTTTATTTCACTAAGGGAAGGTAAAGGACCGTTAATTTGTGCAGTATTGGAAAGGGGACCTTCAGAAGTAGATGTGATAACCCAAGGTGTGTTAGAAAAATCCTTTTGTGTGACGAAAGTGATGGCTTTTGAATAGTTAAATGGTTTGTTATAAACAACATTTTCCAATTTTGACCGACTCTCGTCTTCTGCATCTAATTCCTCTTGACGATTATATTCAACAAGACTCATATTGGAATCATCAATTCTATGTTCTGCACTGTAAACTTTAGGATTTGGTTTGAATGCTCTATTTGAAAACTTTGGTTTGTAATCAGCAAGATTCGGTCCATATCTATTTGGATTTGGTTTAAAAGTAAACTTTTGAATCGTTGTGATTGATTCACCATGTTTATAAACAACATTTCAAAACTCTTTGATTTTGTTTTGTAAGTCAACAACTTCTTCAAGATAGTTATCTATTCGTTTCGTTGAATGCTTTTTGTACTCAGAGAGCTGTTGTTGACAAGTTAACAGCTCAGACTTGGCTTTTTGAGTTTCCAAAGTGAGAGCGTTAAGTTGTTGTTTATGATCATGTTTCAGTTGTTCTATTTGAGACAACAAAACATTCTTGGATGCGACTAGATCACGTATCTGTTGTTCTAATGATTTTTCGTTTTGGTAAGATTTATTAAAAGCGACTTCAAAACCTTTTTCACGTTTTTCTTGAGTTTGATCAACGTTGAGTTGGTTTTTTAAGCATTCAATATCCCTAGTAAACAGTGCAGTTTTGTCCTTTAATTGCTTATTGAGGTCCTTGCATATTTCCAGGCGAGATTCTTGGTCTTTAAGTAATGTCATGAGCTCAGACGGAAGTTCAGCTTGTTCAACGTGAGTCTCAACATGATCATTAGTCAGATCCTCAAGTATAACCACGGAGTCAACTTGATTATCAATGGTAACCATAAGGTTATCTTGATCGTCAAATATAACTACGAGATCTATTTGATTATCATCGGAATGAGATGTAGATGGCTCATGTTGAACACTCTGATCCTCGTCGGATACAGATGTAGGCGGAGATATCATATCAGTAATGAATATGGTTTGATCTGGTACCTGAGACAAGCCATCGGTGTCATACACTGGGCCTGTGTCACTCATGTGGATTTCGTGCATGTTTGCCATCAACATAACTGCTGCATTAGCCTGCAAGTCCTCCATATCATCATCAGAATCGACATTTGCCATGAAGCTCTGTTCCTTGTTGGTAAGAGTTCCACCAGCTTCATCCTTAAGATCCAAGAGTAAAGCCTCTTTGTGATAAGCGCTTCCTCTTGTCCTCGTCTTTGGGCATGCATTCGCTAGATGACCCTTCTCATTATAGTTATAGCAACGAAGACCATTCACCCCATTCTGAGCATTACCCTGTTCAACCACTTGAGCCCTTTGTTGTTGTAGAGCACCCATGTTATTCCTACCCATTTGATTAAACCCTTGAACACCGCTGATCTGTGCAAAACCGTCAAGTTTTCTCACGCAAGCTGACCACTTGTGAATGGCCAACTGTAAGAAACTTAAAACAGCTTAAGCACAAATGCAATGAGAATCTGAGGAGTATAGTGTTTCCCCGGGTCGTTATGTCCCAGCGAGCTGTGCAATGGATCACCCTACGAATAGTGATCGCGAGATTTGAACGGAAAAGGAGATTTGGAATTATTATAACTACGGAAAAAGGACATAAACTACAAGGGCTAAAATGAAAATTAAAAGGAAATTAAAAAGATAAAATCTATTAAATAAACGCTATCACTATTTTTAAAATTGATGAACGTTTAAAACTAAAAACTTACGTTTAAATAAAAATACGTAAACGTACAAAAATAAAAAGTGAAATCTAAGATGTAAAAGTCCTAAAAATATGAAAAATACATTTTTACAAACCTAATGATAAAGGAAAATTAATAGAAAAAGAAAATTATTTTTATAACTAATTAATTAATTATTATTAATTAAAAACTAATTTTAACTATTAAATAATTACTTAAAATACAAGAAATTAGGAAATAAAGCTAGAAAAATATAATTAAGACTTAGAAAAATCTAAAATATCAAACTAGAATTTTCAAAACTATTTTTGTAATTTTCTGATTATTTTCCTATTTTCTATGAATTTAATTCTATTTAAATCTAATTAAAATTATGAAAAATACCAAATAAAAGGGGAAAAATAGGGAAAAATATTTTTTATGCTTTTTATATTTATCTTAAACTATTAAAATTGAAAAATTATTTTTTGGAACTTTTTCTTAATTAATTGCAATAAAAGGTATTTAAAAGTGATTAAAAACTATATTAAATAATGAAAAATACTAAACAGTGACCAAAAATTATGAAAACTTCAGGAAAATACTAAAATCTTATTCTGGATCTATGAAAAATAAGAAAACATGGGCTTATGTGGGAGAATCTGAAGCTTTAGTGTAACTGATAATGGAATAAGCAATTTGAAATAAGCTAATAAGCACTATGGGACACCAAACTGATACTGGAGCTAAACTATACTACAACTACTCTAAGGCAACTTATGTAAGCTAAATCTAACACCTAAACAGCATGCTACCTAAGATTAAAGCTAACTGCACACTTAAGCAATTCAGCAAACAGGCCCCTACTTCTAACTTATGAAACTGCTTATCTAAAAAGCTAACATGAAAACCAGAAGTTGAGATCTCAAGAACACCTGGCAGAGAGCATATGTCCAAAGTTGCAGCTATTAAGGACCAGAAATGAAGCAATTAGAGATCAAATCAAAAATGGCAAAACATGGACAGGCTACTGATGCACAGAACAATGAACTGACCTCTACTGTTTGAGCTAATCTATGAGCTTATCAGACAAGCTTAAAGGCAAAACAGAAAAAAGGTCTTGAAGACCACCTGGAGAACTACAAATGGACCAAGAATGTACCCCTAACTAACTGAAATGAACCTTGTGCATGATCTGCACTTTCTGCAAAAAACAGATTTAGAAATGCTATTTGACTTTCTAAAACAGTTATGAGGTTTGACTATGATGAGATTAGAATGCAAATTAAGGACTGAAATGGATGAATAATGATGAAATGAAACTTTAACAACCTTGTTTATCAAATCCTAAACCTATATAAACCAATTCCAATAACTGACTTCAACAGTTAAGCACATAAGATCAATGGACAAGCAATTTTGACTTTTAATGCAGTGTGATGCAAAATAAGCACAGATATGAACTCAATGATCAATACCTAGCCTAAAGCAACAGATTAAATCCACTACCTTACCCTCTAACTCAGATTAAACAAGCAATCCAAACACTCCTTATATTGATCTGACATGAAAACTTAATAAGCAAACTAGTGATCCAGCTTGAAATGTTGATTAAACTGAGCTTACATGAGCTAAATACAACTATATAACTGAGTTTACACTACTGATGACCATAGGTACATAGACAAGCTTAATATGCAAATTTGAATAAGAAAATTGAATTGAGAAGGACACTCACATGTGTCCAACTTGTGTGCAGGCCAAAACCAAAACTAACATTACTCTAACCTAACTAAATCCAACCCAAAGAACCCTCTGCAACACCCTTTATCAGCTTCCATACCAATTTGAGCCTCTGTTGACTTTTATTGACCAAGTTACAAGATTGCTTAAAACTGATTCAACAGGCTTGCCAAGGACTATAAAGAGCTTATTTTAGCTTATTTGATTTCAACAAGTGCTTATGAGAAGCTAAAACATAGAGTTTGAAACTGAAACTTTCAACAGTGATCCTGAAAATTGGAATCTATATAAAAGACTTGAATTGTTGTTCAAAACACATTACAAAGATAACCTAACATAAATGATGTTCCAAGAAACTGAAATTACAACCTTTAACTAAAACTAAAACATTTTACTGAAAAAACGACATTAGAAAGAAAAATATAAAGCTAGCTACTACTTTTTCTTCTTTCTTCCCTTCCTTTTATAGCTCCCCATGCTTTCTCTTTCCTCTCTGAACATATCCCAGCTATGTTTGAGGCCATAGGATGAGTTAAATGAATCTTGGCCCTCCATTGTTTTTGGCGGGAAAATTGGTTTCCATATCTTGGACAGGGAAAGAGGATGCATTTATTGTGGTGGGATGTTAGGTGAGGTGGGGGGAGACAAATGGTGGAGTAGAGTGGACGGATAGGTGGCTGGAGGAGGGGGGGGGTAGCAGACACTTTTGTCGGGGAAGACAGTGAATAGGGGGCGGGTTGTTTTGTTTTTAAAACGTGGGTTTGGGTTTGGTCGGGTCAAGGGTATACGGATTGGGTAAACAGATTGGGCCAGGGTGTTTAGTATTGGGCTTGGGAAATAACATAAGGGTCCGGTTTGGATTAGGATATTAGTAACACCAAGGACCAATTGTGTAATATTTGGAAATCAAGGGACCAAACATGTAAATTATGAAGATGTAGTCAAGGGTTGGTCTTGCCAAACTTTAATAATCCAAGGGTTAATTTTTGACACTTTTGAAATTCCCAAGGACTAATTTTGACCAATTTAAAAACTCAGGGACCAAAACTGTAATTTCTCAAAACTTTTAGATTTTCCACCAAAGGACTAAATATGATAATTTATGATTACAAAAGGACCTTTGGTGACTTTTCTTTTGAAATTTGGACTCAAGGACTATTTTTGACAATTTTAGAAACTTGGGGGACTGAAACTGCCAATTATGCAAACTTTGCTCATTTTTCATCTGATTTTAAACATTTTGCATCTGAAACATATAAAATGCAATTTTGGAATATTTTCAGTGTTTTGATGCATTTCTGAGCATTTTTAACCGTTTTGCAGTTCAGATTTAACCAAAAATGATGAGTATTTACACACTCATCAATCCCCCACACTAAACTATTGCTAGTCCCTAGCAATCTTTTGAGAAAAACTAATGGATTTGAATCTCTTTACCAAAAGCCATTACTTCTGGAGTAGCCAAATGTTTCAGTTCAAGTAAGAACCATGGTACACCGATAACCATGTGATTTTGAGCAAATCACCAGCTTTCAACGGATTTGATTTGTCTTTACCAGAAGCCGTACCCTTCTGGACTAGCCAACTCTTAGATAAATTATCAATATTATCTTTGGTGAGCTGATTACCAATTATGGATTTTCCACTGCCTTTACCACAAGCCATAAACTTGCGGGCTAGCCAACTCTTCACTTTTTAGGATATGGTGAGTTGAATACTATACAATTTTGGGCAAATTGCAAGCCATCAACGGATTTGAGATATCTTTACCAAGAGCCGTTTGCTCCTGGATTAGCCAATTCTTTTGTTTATTAGACAAGGCGGACTGATAACCAAATGAGAAAGTGTAAAACACTTACTCCAAAAAAAATTTTGGCCAAAAACGGGGGAATTGGTATAATTATATGATAAAATTCGTGAGAATTCCCCCCCACACTTAGAAATGAATATTGCCCTCAATATTCATAGTACCGGCGGTTATGCCGAAACAAAGAACGTGAAAGGGAAATACTACGGCCTTTATTTAGAAGGATTTTTTTTTTTTTTTTTTTTTTTGGATAATATATATATGTATATAACATGTGGGGCAACTCCCCCACACTAAGGTGGTACACACGGGTGAAAACCCATGTTAAGCTACTGTTTTTGATTCCCGAGTCGCTAGCTTGACTCGACCCCGAATTCATTGGTTCATGGGGAAGCAAAGTGGAAGAAACAATCTCCATCGGACTTTCATTCAAGATGTTTTGGACAAACATTTAAAGCACGTGAAAGTTCCACACCGATGAGATATACATAGAACCGGCTCAGAAATGATACATGAAAATGCCGGGATCAAAGATAATGTCTTCATTCCCGAAGGAGTGAAGAACAGGAGAAGCCACAGGATAGGTGAAGAAGAGATAGAAAATCATGATAAACATCATGACTAACTCATCTTCATCTATAGGAGGATCCATAATTTCAGGATTATGAATCTCATCATTTAAGCTCATGTGATCAAGACAAATCTCGGGAGTGTCTAGATCAAAGTAGAATTTATCATACTCCCGCGGAGATACGATATGAGTGAGTTCATCGGAGAACTCCATGAAGGTGAATGAATCATATTCAGAATTAATATGAGTGGGTTCACCGGCGAACTCCTCAAAAGTAAATGATTCATGATCGAGGAGAGAATTATGAGAATGAGAAGTGGTACTGCCACTAATCTTCTCTCCTATATTATCAAAACAGAAGGCTTTCATTTCCGGAATAGAATCATCGGAAAGAATGTCACTACCCTTAATGGGGATAGGAGATGAAATAGGTTTCTTTTTGAAAGCCTCGATTTTAGAAATGAGAAGACTGACATTCAATAATGTTGCTCGAAGAGCTTCATCTTTGATTTCAGTGTCAGTAACTTCATCATTCTCTTCTTCTAAGCTAACAAGCTCAGAAGGTGAATCTTCCACATAAATGATGTCTCCGCAAGATAACGAATCATCATCATCAGAATCGGATAACATCTCAACATGATCATTTTGGAAGACAAGAGGAGGAGGAATATCACACACATGATCAAGAATTCCCTGTGACTCTCCTGGGATTGGGACAAGGTCCTCAACACTAGACTTTATGAATTCGTCCGATTCCTTTTCAGGAACAGTGTCAAGATGCTCGTCCCCCATGATAAGAGAGTGAGTGTGAATCTCAGGTGTGATAGCAGTTGTTTGAGATGGAATCTCAACTGCAGGGGTATCAACTGACTGAGGGAGTTGAGAAGTATTATCTATAAAAGGATAAAAACTCTCCTCATCATCATCATATAGAGCTGCCTTGAGAAATTGGGAACGTCTTAGGGCTGCATGCTCTAGGATTAATAATTCTTCCCTAGATTTGCGAGCCTCTCGTTCTTCTCGCTCTTCGGCCAGCAATTCTCCTATGGTCTTTTCACCACTCACTTGATTCTTAAAGTTTTGAACCATATCATCAAGTGTTTTCATTATGGTTTCAAAATCTTGGGAGATTTCTTGAGACGACGGCTCAGGTGGAGTTTGAACCGTATAATGCTGTGGAGGTTGGAAATTTTCAAACATGTAAGATTCATGATTGTTACAAGGACCTGGGTTCCCTATTTGACAATCAGAGCTGAAATGGGGACCTCCACAGTACTCACAACAGTAAAACTGTTGTGTCTGGATAGGTGAATCATATGGATTTTGGTCATAACCAAAGTTCTGAGCATCATTGGAAAACTGTTCATAGACAAACGTGTTTCCGGATTGACACTCAAATCCTTGGTGAGGACCTCCACAAAATTCACAGTAGGTATGTTGATTATATGAAGAATAGTCGGGCTGTGGGTGGTAATTGGAAAAGTTTGAGGGGTCGTTAAATGAGTTCGGATTAGGATCATAATCAAATGAGTTCCTCGAACCACAAAACAAACAACTCCCATTATGGATATCATTACCACATTGTACCCAAGTACACCAACGACATGGTGAACCATAAAGAGGCTCACCACAACCGACACAAGGAATAAACGATTGCATTTGAGAGTTATGAAGAGGAATCGGTTTATTCAAAGAATCAACAAAACCAACATGGTGATCCGAATGACTATCAAGTCTCGAAGAACATTCAGAAAAATCCGGAGGTGGGACAAGTGGTGTGCTCTTAGAGCTAGCAATTTCCACCACTTCCGTTATGGTCTCCGGTTTTGGTTCTTGAGAAACGTGAAGATTAGGCAAGTCATTCTTGCTAATCACCGGTGTTTGAACGGGTTCATCGTAATCAATTCTAATTCTCGACCTTTTTTCATCGGTTTGAATTTGTTCGATTAGATTATGGGCTCTATCTTCAAAGAAAGTGTCCTCGTAATCCTCGGTGGGTGCTTGGGGAAGCTCCGACGTTTGAACTGGTTTGTCAAGATTAGAATGTATTTCAGGTTGTGGCGGGTGGTCGAAATAACTTTGAAAAGAATTTTTGATGGATAATTCGCACGAATTGCAAAATTCGCTTGAACTAGGCCCTCCACACCGCTCACACACATTTCTGACGATGAAGTTGACGATTGTCGACATAAGAATTAAACATATAGAGGATTAAGAAGAGAATCAAATGGTTGAGAGGATACGAAGAATAGAATTAAACGGCAAAAGAGGGTAAGAGAAACAGAATCAACGAATAAGAGGATTGAGAAGAATATTTTTGGTATTTTTGGATAAGAAAATATAAACATATACAGATGGATGGTATGAACAAAGAGTGAATATCCAAATTACTAATCTGCTAAACGTAAGATAATCAGCACAGCTCCCCGGCAGCGGCGCCAAAAATTTGATCTGTGCAAAACCGTCAAGTTTTCTCACGCAAGCTGACCACTTGTGAATGGCCAACTGTAAGAAACTTAAAACAGCTTAAGCACAAATGCAATGAGGATCTGAGGAGTATAGTGTTTTCCCGGGTCGTTATGTCCCAGCGAACTGTGCAATGGATCACCCTACGAATAGTGATCGCGAGATTTGAACGGAAAAGGAGATTTGGAATTATTATAACTACGGAAAAAGGACATAAACTACAAGGGCTAAAATGAAAATTAAAAGGAAATTAAAAAGATAAAATCTATTAAATAAACGCTATCACTATTTTTAAAATTGATGAACGTTTAAAACTAAAAACTTACGTTTAAATAAAAATACGTAAACGTACAAAAATAAAAAGTGAAATCTAAGATGTAAAAGTCCTAAAAATATGAAAAATACATTTTTACAAACCTAATGATAAAGGAAAATTAATAGAAAAAGAAAATTATTTTTATAACTAATTAATTAATTATTATTAATTAAAAACTAATTTTAACTATTAAATAATTACTTAAAATACAAGAAATTAGGAAATAAAGCTAGAAAAATATAATTAAGACTTAGAAAAATCTAAAATATCAAACTAGAATTTTCAAAACTATTTTTGTAATTTTCTGATTATTTTTCTATTTTCTATGAATTTAATTCTATTTAAATCTAATTAAAATTATGAAAAATACCAAATAAAAGGGGAAAAATAGGGAAAAATATTTTTTATGCTTTTTATATTTATCTTAAACTATTAAAATTGAAAAATTATTTTTTGGAACTTTTTCTTAATTAATTGCAATAAAAGGTATTTAAAAGTGATTAAAAACTATATTAAATAATGAAAAATACTAAACAGTGACCAAAAATTATGAAAACTTCAGGAAAATACTAAAATCTTATTCTGGATCTATGAAAAATAAGAAAACATGGGCTTATGTGGGAGAATCTGAAGCTTTAGTGTAACTGATAATGGAATAAGCAATTTGAAATAAGCTAATAAGCACTATGGGACACCAAACTGATACTGGAGCTAAACTATACTACAACTACTCTAAGGCAACTTATGTAAGCTAAATCTAACACCTAAACAGCATGCTACCTAAGATTAAAGCTAACTGCACACTTAAGCAATTCAGCAAACAGGCCCCTACTTCTAACTTATGAAACTGCTTATCTAAAAAGCTAACATGAAAACCAGAAGTTGAGATCTCAAGAACACCTGGCAGAGAGCATATGTCCAAAGTTGCAGCTATTAAGGACCAGAAATGAAGCAATTAGAGATCAAATCAAAAATGGCAAAACATGGACAGGCTACTGATGCACAGAACAATGAACTGACCTCTACTGTTTGAGCTAATCTATGAGCTTATCAGACAAGCTTAAAGGCAAAACAGAAAAAAGGTCTTGAAGACCACCTGGAGAACTACAAATGGACCAAGAATGTACCCCTAACTAACTGAAATGAACCTTGTGCATGATCTGCACTTTCTGCAAAAAACAGATTTAGAAATGCTATTTGACTTTCTAAAACAGTTATGAGGTTTGACTATGATGAGATTAGAATGCAAATTAAGGACTAAAATGGATGAATAATGATGAAATGAAACTTTAACAACCTTGTTTATCAAATCCTAAACCTATATAAACCAATTCCAATAACTGACTTCAACAGTTAAGCACATAAGATCAATGGACAAGCAATTTTGACTTTTAATGCAGTGTGATGCAAAATAAGCACAGATATGAACTCAATGATCAATACCTAGCCTAAAGCAACAGATTAAATCCACTACCTTACCCTCTAACTCAGATTAAACAAGCAATCCAAACACTCCTTATATTGATCTGACATGAAAACTTAATAAGCAAACTAGTGATCCAGCTTGAAATGTTGATTAAACTGAGCTTACATGAGCTAAATACAACTATATAACTGAGTTTACACTACTGATGACCATAGGTACATAGACAAGCTTAATATGCAAATTTGAATAAGAAAATTGAATTGAGAAGGACACTCACATGTGTCCAACTTGTGTGCAGGCCAAAACCAAAACTAACATTACTCTAACCTAACTAAATCCAACCCAAAGAACCCTCTACAACACCCTTTATCAGCTTCCATACCAATTTGAGCCTCTGTTGACTTTTATTGACCAAGTTACAAGATTGCTTAAAACTGATTCAACAGGCTTGCCAAGGACTATAAAGAGCTTATTTTAGCTTATTTGATTTCAACAAGTGCTTATGAGAAGCTAAAACATAGAGTTTGAAACTGAAACTTTCAACAGTGATCCTGAAAATTGGAATCTATATAAAAGACTTGAATTGTTGTTCAAAACACATTACAAAGATAACCTAACATAAATGATGTTCCAAGAAACTGAAATTACAACCTTTAACTAAAACTAAAACATTTTACTGAAAAAACGACATTAGAAAGAAAAATATAAAGCTAGCTACTACTTTTTCTTCTTTCTTCCCTTCCTTTTATAGCTCCCCATGCTTTCTCTTTCCTCTCTGAACATATCCCAGCTATGTTTGAGGCCATAGGATGAGTTAAATGAATCTTGGCCCTCCATTGTTTTTGGCGGGAAAATTGGTTTCCATATCTTGGACAGGGAAAGAGGATGCATTTATTGTGGTGGGATGTTAGGTGAGGTGGGGGGAGACAAATGGTGGAGTAGAGTGGACGGATAGGTGGCTGGAGGAGGGGGGGTAGCAGACACTTTTGTCGGGGAAGACAGTGAATAGGGGGCGGGTTGTTTTGTTTTTGAAACGTGGGTTTGGGTTTGGTCGGGTCAAGGGAATACGGATTGGGTAAACAGATTGGGCCAGGGTGTTTAGTATTGGGCTTGGGAAATAACATAAGGGTCCGGTTTGGATTAGGATATTAGTAACACCAAGGACCAATTGTGTAATATTTGGAAATCAAGGGACCAAACATGTAAATTATGAAGATGTAGTCAAGGGTTGGTCTTGCCAAACTTTAATAATCCAAGGGTTAATTTTTGACACTTTTGAAATTCCCAAGGACTAATTTTGACCAATTTAAAAACTCAGGGACCAAAACTGCAATTTCTCAAAACTTTTAGATTTTCCACCAAAGGACTAAATATGATAATTTATGATTACAAAAGGACCTTTGGTGACTTTTCTTTTGAAATTTGGACTCAGGGACTATTTTTGACAATTTTAGAAACTTGGGGGACTGAAACTGCCAATTATGCAAACTTTGCTTATTTTTCATCTGATTTTAAACATTTTGCATCTGAAACATATAAAATGCAATTTTGGAATATTTTCAGTGTTTTGATGCATTTCTGAGCATTTTTAACCGTTTTGCAGTTCAGATTTAACCAAAAATGATGAGTATTTACACACTCATCAACCGCCCATCTGACGAACATTACCATGATTATGAACTTCAACACATCCATTGTTAACAACAGCTTGATTCCTTGTGTTTGATGAGGTACGAATGCGATTGTTGGATTTGTTAGAGTATCGGCCGAAAGCTCTAGCAATCATGACAAACCCTTGTTGCAATGCATTCTAAGCTTCTGTATCCTCATTTGATTCACTATAAAGTGCTTGGTCATTGTTGTTGTTGTATGGAACCAATTGAGTTTCTTGAGGTTGTTGCTGTGATGGATCATATGGGGTAATTGTAGCAGTTGGTTGTGGAGGATTTGTGAAGACAGTTTGTAGAGTTGGAAATTGAGGATAACAAGCTTCAGCCCACAAAGCTAATTTTTGATTATCCGGAAGTGAAGGTGAAACAGTTTGTCCACGGATAACCCTTTCTTTGTCAACTTCTTTTTGATGGGGCTTCAAATAGTCGTACAACAATCCGTAGGTATCATGATGAAGATTCTTTGCTTGACGGATGAAAATGACATACTTTTCCCAATCAGGACCAAGACTACTCAGGAATTTAGTGTTGAAAACGATTCTTGGCATGATGATGTTATGTTTGTCCAAGTCATTGATGATATCTGAGAATCGATGATGATATGACTCTAATGTCTCCCCTGGTTCAATCATGAAGTGTTTATAAGCCAAGTAGATTTTGGATTCTATGTCTTCTTGATTGAGTTATGTGCCTTCCATGAGTAGATGAATATGCTTCCACATTGCTTTAGCAGTCTTTTGAGCATCAACACTTCGAAGGATCGGATTGGGTAATCCCAAAAGGATGTATTGCATTGCTAGTTCATCGGTTTCAAAGTGTAGAAGTTCATCAGTAGTGAGGTCATTAAGACTTGCAATTTTAGTAACATCACCTCTTGGTGGATTAACATTTGGATCTCCGGGTACAGTGACAGTAGGCATCTGAAATGGACCTTCCAGGATGACCTTCTTTAAGAACTTTCCATGTGGCTTCTTTAGATCACAAAACCTAAAGAACCTTATTACCCATTGATCATAGTTTTCGGGAGTGAGCATTGGAGGTCTATCAAGTGATCCAGCCTCATGAATGGATTGTTGGCTACTTAAAGCTTCACACATATTTGCAAACCAAGACGGTTCCTTCGTAGTATTCCTGGATGGATGTTGATTGTGAAAGTTTGTGTAAGGTTGTACTTGAAGACTAGGGGTAGTTGAATCATTTGTGGTTGAATTGTTCCTTGAGGAAATTGTTGTTGAAAATGTTGTTGTTGTTGTTGTTGAATTTGTTGATAAAAATGTTGTTGTTGATTGAGTTGTTGTTGTTGTTGATTGCGTTGTTGTTGTTGAGGATACACATGAGGGAAGTAGCTAGAGTATGGTGGTTGAGACATCTTGAAACTTATGTTGTAAAATGGATCTTTGCAGTAGAATGAAATTTTGTTGATGAAGAGTCCTTATGCGTAGAAAAACTAGTTTAGGCAAAGAAAACCTTATGCGTAAAAACACCAACTTACGCGTAAGAGGTTAGCTTACGCGTAGAACTAGCTTACGCGTAGGGTTGAGGAAACCTTAGCTTATGCGTAAGACAAAAGCTTAGTAGTAGAATGCTTATGCGTAAGAGTTGCTTATGCGTAAGACAAGGCTTAGGCGTAAGAACAAGCTTATGCGTAAAGATTCTACGCGTAAGAGTTTGCTTAGGCGTAAAACTAGGGTTTTGCCCAAAAAATCCTTTACACTTATACCAGTGTAAAAGATATCCAGAGTCGAAGTGTTTTCAGGCTTATCCAAGCAAGAAAACACTGAGTAAACCAAGAAAACTGAAGATCAAACCAAGGATAGCTTATGCGTAGACTTTGATATCTTACGCGTATAACTAGGGTTTAGTTACGCGTAGGATTTGCCAAAACATAGATTTCTTCCCAAATGTGTTTCAAAACCAGATTTTTATGATGAAAAAGCTTTAATATCACCGAAATAACACAAATGTGTGAAACTTGATGATCAAAAACCCTTATACACCTTACGCGTAGACAGAACTACACGTATGAAACCAAGCTTAAAACACCTTCTCCACACGTAAAGTTGCAAACTTTATGCCAAAAACTTAAACTTTATCATCAAATAACCTTTAAAGTACAATAATCTTGAGTTTTAAAGTGAAAAAATTTGAGTTTTGATGCGTTTGAATGTATGAGTACCGAGAGTTACGCGTAGAGAGAAAAATACTTCAAAAACAAAATAAATTTCACCCAACTATTTGGCGAATGATACCACTGTTAGGTCACCATGTTTGTAACACAAGCATCAATATAAGAAATAAGGTAAGAGAGATCGGATGAACACTTTAGCCAAACACAAAAATATAATGAAGAAAGGTGTATGCTTAGAGTGAATGAGAAAAGTGAAAAACCAACCTGCAAATGAAGGTTTACATGAGGTATTTATAGGAAGGAACTAGGGCAACATGCAAGTTCCCTTCCTTTCCTTATTAGGCTTGGGCCAAGGCTTATGGGCCTTCTACATAAGCCTTAGCTTAATAACAAACATAAAGGCCTAATTAAGCTAACTATTACATATTAATTACTAACACTTGTAATCTAGTTTAGGAGTGATTCCAACAAAAATCAAGCTCAAAACTCAATTTGCCTTTTAAGGACTGCATCTTATCATTCATAGTTCTAAAACATTTATCAGATTCAAGATATGATAATATATTTTATTAGTTAGCCGATTTACAACAATCTTCTAACTTATATCCCTCAGCATTGATATAAAATATCACTCAAGTGATGAGGCATCCTTGCGGATTTATGAATGAGAGTAATCATTATACTTCAGTCAACATTTTCATGTTTAACCTTAGTATGACATTAATAAGTAGATTTTAGAAGGTTAAGTATTTTGTTCTCAAAAACTTTGAGATATGTATATACTCCCACTTACTTTTGTAAGTAGAGACAATTATCTAAATACTAAGTATTTAAGCAACAATAAATTGTTCTTTATGAAGAACCACAAAATACATTTTAAGTTCTCATCTCAAGATTTGTTAATAAAATGCTTCATAAGATTTTAACAAATTCAGAACATAAATCAAGACATAATGGAATTCCTTCCAACAACTCAAATTAGGGTTTATAGAAAAACTCTAATTTAGTATCACTCTTTAACCAAAAGTTCTAGCAACAGTTTTGTGTTTCGTCGAGCTAGGAAGAACATCAAAACTACAATCTTCAAGCTAGGAAGTGTAGAATAATCAAAAATCCAAAAGGATTTAGGATTCAATTGGTTTGAGTGGAAAACCTAAAATCCCTAATGAATTAGGGTTATCAGTTATGTGTTATCTTGAATACCTTCTAGGTTTGAAGTCTATTGAGTGTATCCATGACACACGCAATTTCTAACCTTGATATGTTTCGGAGGTAGAGCAATTAAAGCTATCATGAACCAAACAATATGAATAAGGTTTGATCCAACACATTAGACATACCATAATGAAGTGGTATCCTATGGGTTATTAGAATTGTGAAACTATATCAGAATTCTATAGATAACTTAATTCTCTTTGGACCAAATACTTGTCAATTGGGTCGAGCAAAATTGCATATAAAGTATTCACGAACCAAGTGCATTCAATAATGTATATTCATTGGACAATACAAGAACCTTATGTTCACGTGTTCACAAGAAGACATAACTGTTCAAGGATTATATGTTCATGTGTTAACAAGAAAACAGAACATTTCAATAATACATTATAAGTCTTTGAATAATTCAAAGGCCTTATGTTTATGTGTTAACTAGAAGACATAACACATTTACTATATATACTTTAGGTTATAAGTCATTGATTAATTCAACGACTTTATAATTATGTCTTAACATGTAAGCATAATTATACTAACAAAAATAATTACAAACGCAAACACTTGAGTTCTATAGTAATTTCAAGTTAATTTTATACTTCAAAATTATGATCATTATTATATAACCATAATTATGTTGACTAAAACATGTAGTCAAATGTTGAAGTATCTTTACACTATATCATGACATTTGAATGTAGTAGGGCAACAAATATCTAGCGTGTTCACATCCTAGTAGAATCATTATTAGAATGTAGTAGGGCAATAAACATCTCATGTGTTTAAGTCCTAGTATAATTCTTATTTACATGTAGTAGGGCATTAAACATCTAACGTGTTTAAATCCTAGTAGATTTATTAGTTTTCTTACCTTGCGGTCAAGAGATACCAATAATATTGTAGTTCCTTGCACACACTTTGAGATTTCTCCCACTTGTATAAGGTACAACATCATATTATGAAAACAAACAACACGTGATTGATTGTTCAAAAAATATGATAATGTCATAGATATCATAAGTAGTTTTTAGAACCATAACCTTTAATAAGGAATTGTGAATTATTATTTTATAGATAACGCTTCAGGAAGCGACAGCAGGAAGGCAACGAGTTATCTGATAAAATAAAATGCAATTTTCCTTTAAGCAATGGTTGTTCATATTCGGAAAGTAATGAATTATTTCAAAGCTAGTTTGAAATGATATGGGTGACTAACAGGCTATAAATCCCGTAGCTCCCACTAAAATTGACAACATTACATGAATGATATTTCAGTAATAAAATGCAACTGTTTCCATTGGATTTGTCAACATTGTAAATGTTACATTTCCAGTCGAAAGCATATAGGAGTTTTATATACTTTCCTATTCTCTTCAAATGCCTACGAGTAGCATGTAGTTAGGTATTGAATAGAGTATATGAAGTTTTACTTATGTAGACAATGGACTAGCCATTCTTTTATTCAATTAACTTGAATCTTTAGCATGCAATTCCTCCTTTATCGTCTACATAGCCCCAAGGGTAATTAGCACTTTAGGAATAATAAGAGTCCAAGAAGATTACCTAGCAAATATGCTAGTAATTCCTTTACTCTTTGCGGTTTAAACTCATACATCGTGACAAGTACAAGATGTTATTTATTTTGGTAGCTCTAAACACAATGTTTCCAGTTACACAAAATATTCTATCTTTCTATTAACTCTAGACCACGAAAGGGTAATGAAAGATCATAAACGAGTTTATCAGTTTTGGAATCCTATCTTAGTTAGTCAACTGAGGAAAAAAGATAGGAATAAGTCTCACTCTTCTTACTAGGAAAAGAGACTAAGTTTGTCTTTAGAAGAAAAACAACTTTGTTTACGAATTATGTTGCAATAACACAATTAATCAGAACATAAAAAGTTCAATTATAGTATTTTCGATAATTACATTCTTAAAAAAATTAACTACCCAATTAATTACTAATTAAGACTAAGATCCATCTTACAACCCCACTTAATTACCATAGGTCTGACCAGTGCATAAAAAAATAGGACAAGAGGTAAGCGCCAAGCGTTAATTGCATAATGCAACTCTTAGATTTATGAGACTGTTTAAGGCATTAGTGTCAAGTAATAATGTCAAAAGCATGTTTAGTTCTCATCTGATGCCTCGGGTTCAAGGTCTGACCAAGCCAACTCGAAATAAGTCGACCAAGTATGAACGTGTAAAAATAACCATAGGTCTGACCAGTGAGAAATAATTACCATGGGTTGGAAAGGCCCTTAGGTCTGACCAGAGAAGTCAATCCAAACGCACGTGTTCATAGTTGGATGGCATAGACTTAAAATTAACAAATAGGTATGCACATATAAATTTGGTAAAAGTCATGTACAAAGAAGCATGAAAAACAACTTTGTAACACTAATTTTAAAAACTTTTTGGTAATGACACTGTAGTGATCATCATGGTTCACGGTAGCTCCAATCGAACGCACAGGAAGGCAGAGGACTGGGTAAGCGCTGAAGCATAACCTAGACATCCTTTCGGTGCGACTGTGCGCATCTCTTTGAACCCCCTTTTGAGTTTGTTCTAGTGGGTGAGCCGTACATCCCAAGTGTCCATAGCGTCTAGTTTTTAAATTCTTTAAAACGTGTTTCATATATTAGGTCACTTTATTTTACAAAAACGATTTTCCACGAATCAAATAGTAGGTCACAATGAGCATGATATTTAGGCGTGTAAATAAGGGAAAATGACACAAATAGACCGCGCGCCCTGATGCATATCACTTTATGGACCACTTTTATTTTAAATTTGAAACTAGACCAAGGGCAACCGCTGTTATTGAGCAACTCAACCACAGTGCGACAAGTGTCCCGTATGTGTAATGTATTGTTTTTTGGGCAACCAAAACTCGCTGGGCAACCGTATTTTTTAAAAAGGGTTTTTTGGTCATTTTACGTTACATAAAAAGTACACATTTGAATAGTGAAAGTACAGTGAATTTAAATTCAAAATACAATACTCACTCGTCTACATCATTCGTCTTCTTCACTCTCGATGTTTTTTTCTTCTCGCATAAAAGCATTCCTAGTTTATCTTTTCACAAATGAAACAGGCTGCTGCGTCGGCACCTCTCTTGCTCCTAACGTACAATGTTCATAGCAACCGATTATTTCCGTTCGTTACATTTTTGTACAACAAGAAAACCACCTTCAATTGCTCAATCTTTTTGTTCCAATAATGTGGCAAAGTATGGTACGTTTTAATTCGATTATTGTTATTCGATCCATGTTATAATAAATCGTTGTTGTTATTCGATTAATGCCTATGTTACACACGTTTTAATTCCATTCTACAATCCATTGTTCTTTTTTATGTTTGTCTGATTCGTAATTATGTAGTCTATAATACGTTGGTATAGATTCCTTCTATGGTCGCCTTAATTTTGTTTATTGTTATAAAAAAATGTCCTGTTAAAAATGTCATGTTTGGTGGGTTAAACATCCAAACCTGAACCTTTTTTCAAAGGTAATCCTGTTAAACTTTGTGGTTATTTATTACTTGTTTATAGGTAAAAAAGTAAACATACACAAAAAAGTGAATTTTCCATTTCCACCTATTTAACTCAAGGCATATTCATAAATACTAAAAAGATCTGCACAAATAGTCACAGCAGATTTCAGGTGCACATATTATAGATTAACAGATAACAACCATTCCAGTTGTTTTAGTACATCAACAAACCAGTAGATAAGGTAACCAGATGTTACTTGTAAGGCATTTTTCTTTTCCCTTTGCCTTTGCCTTTGTCAGCCGCTCCTGCGACTGTGGATGGATTATTTATGTCAAATTTCTTCTCTTTAATATCAGCCCATGTTTGTTTATTTGCAAGTCCTATTACCGGAATCCTTTTACCCGAGAGGTTCCGACTTTCGGCATCACTAACTGAAGCCTTTTTTTCCTCGAAACTCATAAACGTTGCCCTTTTCAACAGACTATTGCTGTAAGCTACCACATCGGGTCTGTCAGAATAGTCACTTGAGCTGTAGGTAGACAAATAGCTGGATATAGAGCTTGAATCACTTTCAGAGGTTTCAGCGTTTGGGAAATATGAAGCCCATGGATTACATGGCTGCATTGTATCTGAACTGCTTGAGGACACTGTTATGCTTGAATCAGAAGAGATTGTTATGATATCTGCAAAATAAACAAAGTCTTTAAAGATGCGTTAAACCAAGCTTAGCATTAGAAAAATAAGATTTACAGAAACAAAAAATGCACTACCTTTTTTTTAGTCATTTTTATTAGGGTTTTGCTGATATGTGTGTGTAAAAGCAGTTTTAATGTGCGTCTGTTTATGACTGCCTGTCACTATAAAAGAAAGCATTTACCTAACCGCATTTAAAAGCATTAACTGCCTAATAAATGCTAGGTTGTTGACCTTATCCCTTAACTTTGAACTTATAACTATAGATTATGCTAAAGCTTAGTTTTGCACCATCCTATACATTCTAACATATTTACAATAAAACTTTTGTGACCGTCATACAAGCATTTGTAACCCTGCTCAGCACTGTTTACTTAAAATCAGCACTGTACATGCATCTGTAACCTTTTATTGCTTGGTCTTCATGACTGGCAGTATCAACTTCCACTTTCAGTTTATCACTTTAATTACATATCCCTTAAAAAATGTTGTCTTATCTCACTATGTGTTGTTTTTTTATGATACGCAGTATTTTAAATATTTCACACGATCGTAGTTAAACTGTTGTTTTTCAACACATTATCAGCCAATGTTGCATCCTTATATGTTTCTGGTTGTTTTTCTTTATTTCATTTTTTTATTTTTTTATTTTTTATTTTCAATACAATCTACTAAAACATAAGCATCAGTTATCAATAACTCTAGTATCTGTCAAACCCCAGCAGTATTCTAGATGATCCTAACAACCATCACCACTTCTAGAATATTACAACTTAACCCGACCTACAGAATAGTACCAGTTGTTCAAACAAACTAGCAGTAGTTCCAATCTTATACTAGCAGTGGTATACCTTGAGCAGTCACTCTATCCTCATAACCAAAACCAAAAACCCAACAATCCTCCCGCAAACTTGATATCTTCGTTCAAAAAACATCCAGTAACAATCTTCAATCTTCATCTTCTGAAAGGATTTGGGGAATTCTTTCAAACACTTCATCTTCTTCTCAATGCTTGAATAGCTCTTGAACATTGATCTTGAAGTCTGAGTAACAATGCTCTGACTTTCTCACTATCTTCATGAACTCTGATGCTTGTACATAGCATCACAATGAGAGTTCCAGCTCTGAGTGGATATTCTTTCTCAGCGAGCATGAATGCATCTACTCCATTTGTTGTAGAAACATGATGAACTTTACATGAATCATAATAATACCATTTAGTACCGGCACATGAACATGAGAATTTCCAGAAATCATCACTTGTATCATAGAGCCTTTTAAGATTAACCCACAACTGCATCTCCTTCATATCTTTGGGATCTTCAACATTAAACCTTTCTTCAACTAACCTCCATAGTGTGTCAAGATCATCTCTGTCAAAAGCTTTTATGATATCTTTAAACTGAATGAATGATGAAGTTTCACCACCCAGCCTTGTAATCTTCCATGTTGGAGGAACATTGCTGTCAATAAATACTTCCCAATCAATGATAGGATGTCTGACTTGCAGTGGTTCAGGGTAGAAATCTTCTTCTTCTATCACAATCATCTCAGTCAGTTGTTCTTCAGTGAACTTCTCAGTTGGAACTTCTTGTTCTTCAGCAAACTTTGTCTTCTTAGATGTTTGAGATTCACTATCTTTGGCCTTTCTCTTCAAATCGGGATACCTTCTTGATTCTTCTTCAGAGTCCATTGGAATAAAAGCTTTATCTTGTTTTTGAACTCTATAGTAGATACTTTCAACTTTATCATCAGACATTCCTTTGAATTGATGTCTCTTCCAACCACCAACATTGCAACAGTAAGTCTTCATGTATGCAATAACTTGTGCCTTAGTTGGTTGTCTTGGTTTCTTTTGACGCTTCTTGACTGAAACAATAGCCTCTTGAAGTCCTTGATTACTCTTCATCTATATGAAATCTTTTAACTGTGCAGTTCTTTGTTCTTCAGTTAAAGATGCATCAGCTACAAGCTCAATTGCCTTCTTCTTGATCATTTGATCATTTGCAATCAAGAAATCAATTTCTTCTTCATTAGGTACATAGCTGAACTCTGGAGTCTTTTCTCTAATTCTTGTAGGTTGAACAGTGGAAATTTGATCTCCCATCCTATCCAGCCTTTTACCCTCCATAAAGCTTACAATCTCCAGTTCTTCTTGCTTTTTCTTTTCAGCAACTTCATCTTGAGTATCAGCTCCCTCTGATCCTTGGAACACTTGTCCTTCATTTTTCAATTTTTCAATCAGTTTCTGAGAAGCTTCCTCCTCTTCTTGCTTTTTCTTTTCCCTATTAATTACATCAGCATTTAGTTCCAGATGTACTCTTTGAGCTTGTTCTCTATCATAAGCCTCCTGCTCATCTATACTATTAAACGTCAAAACTGTTTCTGCGATTCCTTTACCCTTTCCAATATCTGGTTGACCAACAACTGACTTCACAGGCTCACCAATCTTCAAACTTCCCAAGGGTTTAGGTGCATAAGGTTTAATTGTAGCAGGAATGGGTGCAAGGATAGGTTCAGGGATTGGTAAAGATTGCTTTTGGTTTAGCAGTTGAATGGGAACCTCCTTTTCAGCTTCTTTTGACTTTGGTGGTGATGTAACAGTGGTTGTGATTGTAGTAGCAGTGGTTGTGATAGCAATGGGAATATGTTAATACAAATAAGCCGTAAAAACGTTTATTTATATTTTACGATCTTCTAATGTTTTGTCGATAACAAAAGTAAAATCATATTAACGAAACAAATAAAATACGTAAATGGTTTGAACTAATAGTTTTCTAACATATTCACATTTTCACATAAAACACTAAAACAAGTATAAGGGACTTTATGATCTAGATATATATGTATAACAACTAGTGTTTACATATTGGCTTAACAAGTATAAGTGATTTTATAATCTAGATATATATGAACAACAACTAGTGTTTACATATTGAGTTAACACATACTTAAGCTAAATATACTAAAATGGGTAAAAACAAGTATATACTAAAATGGGTAAAAAACAAGTATATACTAAATAGATAAAAACTAGCAAATGGTTTTGACCCATAACCCATGGTTTTATATATACCACTTATACAAGTTCAATGTATCCTTAAGGTACATTGTATCTAGAAAGAAAACCATGGATCAACCCATAAACCATGACCCATGACCCATAACCAAAAATACCCATGGGTAAAGAGGAGCGTTCCACGGATCCCTAGCTTTGTGCTAGTCGGATCCCAAGTGGAAGGGATCCGTGGGAACAGTGAGGAAATTTGCCTATAAATAGTGACCATTTCTTCATTATTAATAATCCCTTTCAATCCTCTTTCTAACACACTTTCTCCCCTGAGTTAGATCTCACTAACCTTAGATCCAAGAGATCTATGTTTGTAGTTTTGTTTTTGTGTGATCTTTTAGGTTCCTCTTAAAGGCAAGATCACCACCTTTGAAGTCGAGCAAGCTCAAGTCCATGAGTTGCTATGCTTCCTCATCATCAAGGCTACTGAAGTCCTCTTGTTGATGATTCCTTTCTTTCTTCAAAGAAGTGTAGTGTTGAAGACATTAGTGAAAGATGTCTCAAATGTCAAGACGAAGATATTAGTGAAGGGTATCTATCGTCCATAGGATAAGCACTTGTGGTAGGTGCTTAGAAGTCAAAGACAAAGAAGCATTAGTGAAATGTGCTTAAAAGTCAAGACAAGGAAGCACTAGTGAAAGGTACTTAGAAGTGAAGACACAAGACATTAGTGAAAGGTGTCTTGTAGATCTAGTCAAAGGCATTAGTGAAAGGTGCCTTAGATGTACAATCGATATGGTGTGTCTCGATGTACAAGATAGACTAGTATAGGATCCAAGGATATTGATATCCTTGATGATGTTGTAAAGGAGTATATCTCCTTTGGGATTAGTCGTTGGTGTAGTGTGGTAGTAGTTCCTCCATTGCAATGGAACTAGGTGCTTAGCCTAGTACCTAATAAAGGGTAGGCGACGTTGTGAAGGTATAGTTCACCTAAGGTGTGAAAGAACTAGGTACTTAGCCTAGTACCTTATAAAGGGTAGGCGACGTTGTGTAAGAGTGGTTCACCTTGGTGTGAAAGAACCCGGTGGTTAGCCTAGTACCGGAAAAAGAGTAGGCGACGTTGTGAAGGCTTCTCCGCCATAAGGAGCTTGGTGTAGTGATTACGAACTCTCGAGTAGGTTACTCGGGGAGTGGAGTAGGGCAAGGAAGGTGACCTTGTAGCCGAACCACTATAAATACTTGCGTTGTGGTTTTGTGCTTCTTACTCTTTTCTTTCATTACATATCTTCTATATGCTTGCTTATCAACATCCAACACACACAACCAAATAGATTGATATAAGTCAATCTAAATAGATTAAAAGGAAGTTTTAATTGGTAAAACTATTCAACCCCCCCTTCTAGTTTTCTACAATTGGTATCAGAGCTTCGTTACCAAGTTTCTTGAAGTAGATTGTACTTTAAAAACTTGATACGATCCATAGTTAATTGAAAACTACAAAGAAGTTTTTTTTTTTCATAAAAACAAACATCATGTTTTTCAAAAACGATATGGTTGGATGTTGATTTGATAAACAACATTTTTTTTTCTTTTTCTTTTCACTTAAATTGCACTAATCTTCTTTGTGATGTTGATTAGTCAAAGCTCATACCCACCAAGCTTTAGGGGTTGCTTGGTAACAAGAATACCTTCCTTAAGAAGGTATCTTAGACGCAAAGGAGCGGGAATCGTCTAAGTGACATTTGTCATTTGTAAAAGACATTCCTAAGTGCATTCGAGGTATGACTTTCTACTTATATCTAAATGATATTTTTTTAGTAAATAAGTGTTATTTGCTAGGCTTTTATTTGAGTAGATTTTTGTGTTTACACATGATTTACATGTAGCTTCGTTAGGAAGCCTGTTTCTCACATACGTGTTATTTTTTCTCGTCTATAGTCATAGTATATAGAGCTTATGCTTTATTTCTTCTAATAAAACAAAAACACGAATTTCAAAAATTCCTCCTTCCCTATTAATAAACCCACTCGACGCCCACTTTTTCAATCCTCACTTTTTCAAATTTTCCAATTTCAAAAATTCCCTCTCATTCAAAAACTTCATCTTCCTCCTCATTCCATCTCTTCCTAAACCAAGAAGATCCGTCATCAACATGGTTTACATCGCACTCGTGCTCATCGCCCTAACACTCATCGCACTTGTGTTCCCTATGATGAAGTTCACATACGGAGACATTTACTTTGTGTTGTTAATCTATATTGGGGTCATTTACCCAATCCTTTGTATCATCCTTAGCATTGAAATGCAATATTATTAATAATCTATTTTATCTAGGATGTTTGTGTTATTATATGTGTTATATTCTTTCGTGATACATTAGATGTCATGTATGCATGCTAAAAGAAAATGTAGGATAAAACATACTTCGTGGTACAATAACCGTAAAACCTATGTTTTTATTAAAACTGGTTCTGTTACTACAAATCCACGGATCCCGGAAGTTACACTAGCCGGATCCCTTTTGAAAAGGAACCGTGGGATCCGTCCTACTGGAAAACAGTTTTCATGCAAGATTAAAAACCACTATCCTTCTAAAAGTAATAATCCACTAGAGTTTCAAAACCATGAGTTAGCCAAATACTAATAAAAATAAAAACCATTGTTAATAGAATATCTAGTAAAAAC
Organism: Chrysanthemum seticuspe; assembly: GCA_019973895.1. Taxonomy (NCBI): domain Eukaryota; kingdom Viridiplantae; phylum Streptophyta; class Magnoliopsida; order Asterales; family Asteraceae; genus Chrysanthemum; species Chrysanthemum seticuspe. The sequence continues at coordinate 169,165,982 of BPTQ01000008.1, forward strand.
GCTAGATTATTATAGGTTGACCATAAACGTCTTCCCTTATTAACCCATCACTTCAATAGGTTCAACTATGACGCATGAATACGAGTTTGATTTTTCACTCACTAGCGTCTACACCCCGAACATTTCCCTTGAGCCCAACACACCTGGCAATCATGTCCGTGGGTTCAATAATCTCGAAAACCGTCACTTCCATGAAGGACGTATTGTAGACACCTCTCTACAATTCGAAGAAGGTATCAATACCTCCTTCCGAGCCATAGGACTAGAATGTCTTCTTGAAATCAACGAGAAGATATGTCCAAGGTTCATAATGGAATTCTTCCATCAAGTCGAACTCGTTCGTAACGAGGATCGCTCTCTATCTCTTTGGTTTTATATCAAAAACCAAAAATTCACTTTAACCCTTAGGCATCTTGCTCACATCCTCCGAATTCCAAACCATGGACAATGTGCCTTCACCGAAGATTGGTCTCTTGATTCTCTCTTCAACTTTTGTGAAGAAAATAGTCCATATTGTTCACACATACCCTCTCCGGAAGATTTAACGCGCATGATATGCAAACCTCGACCATATTACTCCAATCCAAACATTATCCATACATGAGATATCCGAGAAGAGTATAAGCCTGTTGCTCTCATTCTACGTGAAAATGTCTGGAGTCTTAGGGGAAATCGAGATATTCTTCCCGCTTGTTGTGCTCACATGTTGTACTGTTTGCTAACACAACAACCTTACAATCTCGCCTACTTCTTCGCAAGGCGAATTGCAAATCTTCAAGGCTCCAAGAATAAACTCATCCCTTATGGAATGTTCTTGACACGCCTCTATCACAATGTTATGCACTTCCATCCTCAATTTCAAAGTCCGTTGTACGTACTTGTGAACAAGATGATGGAACCGCTAAACATATCTCTTATGAAGACTTTCTTCATTCATGATTCCACCAATACCCATCAATCACATAATGATCCTCCTAGTGAAGACACTCAAGGAACCTAGAATAGTCAAATAGGATCAATTCTACTCTGTAATCCTATCTCTTCCATGAAATAAAAACATCTTTCATTTGATTTCCTAGTTTTAGAACTCACTTGGAATATAATGCATTGTCAAAGATCATTGCATACCTTTAGTAAAGGTTCTGTCTAGCAGATAGACGGATCCCAAATGTTGTACTAAACGGATCCCTACTTCTAGGGAACCGTGGGATCCGGCAAAACAGAAAATGCAATTGCAAGCATTATATGTCAAACACATCCCTTAGAACACCTCACACTAAGCTAAACATAGTGTCTTAAGATTGATTAAGACTTTATCAAGATAGGTTGACCTTTCGGCTTTGTTAGATCTACCATTTCAATCCATCACTCTTCCGCTCCCAAAACTCACACTTTATTCTTCTTATATGATCTCTCACAACTAGGTTAGAAATCCTTCGATTATGACAATATTGATCATTAATCAATCTCACCTCAAAATTGATCAAAGTTGATCAAATCCTAGTTTTTCCCATCTCATAACCATTAGGATATTTTCCAAAACATAATCCTAAGACACAACCTGATCTCTAGGATCATTTAGTTTCATTTAACTTCAATTGACATCTTTAATGTCATCCTTGCTCATCCATTGGTACTTGTTGAAAGTTCCAAATCCTTCCATAAATAACAATCATTAGCTACACCACTCATTGCCTTCAAACACTTAAGCACCCCTTCATTTAAAACACTTAGGAGAACTGAAACACTCAAGGTGATGTAGGTCTAGGATCTTAGAAACATCATTTCCACTCTTTCATAAACTGCTGAACGCCGGATCCCTAGAACTAGCCTAGACGGATCCCTCTGAGAAGGGAACCGTGGGATCCGGATGACAGTCTATGACAAATCTTACTAAAACAAATCATTTCAACTCAAACACTCCATCTCATCATAAATGAGTTCCTAGAACAGCACAACCTCTGTAGTTGACTCTTGTGCATGCTAATCATCACATTCCAATGAATCTTAGTGGCTTAGAGCTTAAATGCACTTTCCAAATCTTTTGGTTTATAAACCACCTTGTTAGGACCTCCATAGTCATCACTCTCATTCTAACTTTCAGCCTTTGCAATCTCTTTAAATCATCTCATCATGAGAAAAACCCCAAGTAACAACCTATCCACCAAAGAACCACCCATCAAAAGGGCTCGTGTTGTACACGAAATCTCTTCAACTGAATCATCTCCGGTCAAATCAACAAACCTTCATCATCCAATCAAACCAATTCCTAAAAGGATAGTACCCACAAAACTACCTATACCAAACACAACCATACCTCCTAGGCCAAACAATATAATCTCCACTAAACCATCACCTTTGGTTCCTAGAGCTATCTCTTTTACATCCCCACAATCATCACCTCACCTCTACAATTTAGAGGACTTGCCACCTAGGCCGTCTCATCCGCTTCCGCCGACAACATTCTCCTCATTAGGAGGAACAATGATTCAAAATCAAGGTGTTGAGTCAACACTTGCTCCGGCTTCCTTTTCGCCGTTTCCATCATATAATCCCATTTGGATTATAAGAAATCATCAAAGTCAACCACCCGACCTTATGGAAGTTGACACATCTTTACCACCATCATCATTCTTGATCGAACCATTCCTAAATGGACCTCCACCAATCCCTCCATCATTCGAGGCTCCTCAAACCACTTCAATTGATCCTTTGAATCAAGCCACTTCATTTCATCCACCACCACTACCTAGCCATGACAAAGATTGCTATCATTGTCAACATGTTGAAAGTTTGATACATGAAGTACGAGAAGACCAACGTTTCATGCTCTATCATCTCCTCGAACGTTTCGACGAGATTAAACCTAAACATAACTTGAGCTAGAAGATTATAGTGGTGTCTAAGCTTCAAGCGTTAGTTGGTCTAAGAAATTCCTAGTTATGTATTATCTATTTTCTTATTTTTGAGTCATGTATACCATAACTCTTGTTTTATTAAATGGAATTACATGCTACTTGTTATTTCGTTGAGCATATGATTACTTTGTTTTCATATCTCATTTATGTGATAACATTATTTGTTATTTCACCCTTGCTGAATTTGATCAGCTGATACGGATCCCACAGAATAGCCTAGACGGATCCCTACTAGGAGGGAACCGGAGGATCCGTGAAGACAGGAAACCTTTCTCTTTTTTTTTTACTAACTTGCATCACATTTGCAGGAAATTGTGAATTATACTTGCTTTCTAACCTTTGTATTGTAGTATCTTAATTCACACATGAAGACTTTGACATCCTAAAGCTAGGGGGAGCTTTATGTCAAAGCAATACATTGCAAATTACTTGCAATACTAGATTTATTTTTCATAACTTCCCATTGCAAAGTTGCAATCATCTAGGGGGAGCACACTCATTTTTTTTTAGACGAAATCCTTTGCAAACTTAGTTGCAAATGATCTAGATTAGAATTACTTTCTTGACGCCCTTACATAGGGATGGACTCGTCAAGGGGGAGTAAGACGAGATCTATTCCCATTACTTGCTCTTTATTTTTTTTTTCTTTTCACATGTTTTTCTTTAAAACAATGTGTTGCTTTTCTTCAAACACTTTTTGTTTCGACAAAAAGGGGGAGAAGAAAGTAAAACCTACAAATTCAAACATTTACGAATTTTAGCTTTTCCTTAAAATAATTTTATGTTTTGTCATCAACAAAAAGGGGGAGATTGTTAATACAAATAAGCCGTAAAAACGTTTATTTATATTTTACGATCTTCTAATGTTTTGTCGATAACAAAAGTAAAATCATATTAACGAAACAAATAAAATACGTAAATGGTTTGAACTAATAGTTTTCTAACATATTCACATTTTCACATAAAACACTAAAACAAGTATAAGTGACTTTATGATCTAGATATATATGTACAACAACTAGTGTTTACATATTGGCTTAACAAGTATAAGTGATTTTATAATCTAGATATATATGAACAACAACTAGTGTTTACATATTGAGTTAACACATACTTAAGCTAAGTATACTAAAATGGGTAAAAACAAGTATATACTAAAATGGGTAAAAAACAAGTATATACTAAATAGATAAAAACTAGCAAATGGTTTTGACCCATAACCCATGGTTTTATATATACCACTTATACAAGTTCAATGTATCCTTAAGGTACATTGTATCTAGAAAGAAAACCATGGATCAACCCATAAACCATGACCCATGACCCATAACCAAAAATACCCATGGGTAAAGAGGAGCGTTCCACGGATCCCTAGCTTTGTGCTAGCCGGATCCTAAGTGGAAGGGATCCGTGGGATCCGTGGGAACAGTGAGGAAATTTGCCTATAAATAGTGAGCCATTTCTTCATTATTAATAATCCCTTTCAATCCTCTTTCTAACACACTTTCTCCCCTGAGTTAGATCTCACTAACCTTAGATCCAAGAGATCTATGTTTGTAGTTTTGTTTTTGTGTGATCTTTTAGGTTCCTCTTAAAGGCAAGATCACCACCTTTGAAGTCGAGCAAGCTCAAGTCCATGAGTTGCTATGCTTCCTCATCATCAAGGCTACTGAAGTCCTCTTGTTGATGATTCCTTTCTTTCTTCAAAGAAGTGTAGTGTTGAAGACATTAGTGAAAGATGTCTCAAATGTCAAGACGAAGATATTAGTGAAGGGTATCTATCGTCCATAGGATAAGCACTTGTGGTAGGTGCTTAGAAGTCAAAGATAAAGAAGCATTAGTGAAAGGTGCTTAAAAGTCAAGACAAGGAAGCACTAGTGAAAGGTGCTTAGAAGTGAAGACACAAGACATTAGTGAAAGGTGTCTTGTAGATCTAGTCAAAGGCATTAGTGAAAGGTGCCTTAGATGTACAATCGATATGGTGTGTCTCGATGTACAAGATAGACTAGTATAGGATCCAAGGATATTGATATCCTTGATGATGTTGTAAAGGAGTAGATCTCCTTTGGGATTAGTCGTTGGTGTAGTGTGGTAGTAGTTCCTCCATTGCAATGGAACTAGGTGCTTAGCCTAGTACCTAATAAAGGGTAGGCGACGTTGTGAAGGTATAGTTCACCTAAGGTGTGAAAGAACTAGGTACTTAGCCTAGTACCTTATAAAGGGTAGGCGACGTTGTGTAGGAGTGGTTCACCTTGGTGTGAAAGAACCCGTTGGTTAGCCTAGTACCGGAAAAAGAGTAGGCGACGTTGTGAAGGCTTCTCCGCCATAAGGAGCTTGGTGTAGTGATAACGAACTCTCGAGTAGGTGACTCGGGGAGTGGAGTAGGGCAAGGAAGGTGACCTTGTAGCCGAGCCACTATAAATACTTGCGTTGTGGTTTTGTGCTTCTTACTCTTTTCTTTCATTACATATCTTCTATATGCTTGCTTATCAACATCCAACACACACAACCAAATAGATTGATATAAGTCAATCTAAATAGATTAAAAGGAAGTTTTAATTGGTAAAACTATTCAACCCCCCCTTCTAGTTTTCTACTAAATATCTGAAGTAACAGTTGTTATAATTACCTTAGGGGTGGTTCCAGCAGTGGCTTCTTCTTTAGAAGCAGTGGATGCAGCAACATAGGCAGTGGTTGTTGCATGCACCACTTCCTTCTCTTTTTCTGCACAAGTAGCTTTCAAAGCATCATTTATCGCTGCAGCTTTTCCTTCCATGTCAGTCAACAGATAACCATCTCGATTAGTACGACTATCCTCCCCTGAATCTATGCTTTTACTCCTCCCTTGTTTAGATGCATCCTCCAAACTCTGATCCTTTAAGGAGCTAGCCTTCTTTCCCATCCTTTTGACTCTTCTATATGCAACAATCCCTGGTCTTCTCATTCTCTCCAAAACATTCAGCCTGTGCTTGTACCTTTTAATAGTTCCAGCTAGAGAGGTTGTCAATTCCTCAAGACCAGACATTTTAGACTCCATGTTGCTACATTTATTCATCAATTCCTTTAAAAGTTCCATTCTATCCTCACAACTTCGACATGTGTTAACTGGTCCGAGAGGTGTACACTGGGAATTGTCAATATGCAGAAAAGTATCATTACCCGTCAATTCATGTTCAGTTTCACGTCTATCCTCATCACTCCGATTTGTGTGACCTACTCCGAGAGGTGAATCGTAGTATGTGAGTACCATGGCATCCGACTGAGCCTCCGTATACATGGACCCCAAGTTACCCAGTTGCCTGGGGATTCCTCCACCTGTGTTGAGCTCGAGCGAACTCTCCACATTAGGAGTTGCCAGTGGTTGGGTCTTACTTAGGTTTTCACTTACCTGGTCAGCGTCTATGCCTGAAACAGTAGTTACACCCTCATGTCCTTCACCCCTTCCACTCATGTCACCTCCCACACCTGTTACACCCTCATGTCCTTCACCACTACCATCAGCCTCAGGTAGCTGAGTGTCCTTCTTGGAAGTGGTTTTGGAAGTGGTAGTAGGGGGTTCATCAGTGGTTTTGGAAGTGGTAGCAGGGGGTTCATCAGTGGATAGATTGGGTTGTGGATTTTCCTCCTCTATAAGTTGTGGCAGATTTAGCATGGAGGAAACGAAGGTGTTATGGTTCCTGTAAAATTTCGACTCTTTTTCCTCATATGGGCAAACACCCTAGGAAGCATATGTAAAACGTCATATTTTTTATTATGGGGAATGGGTTCTGTTATTTGAGTTTCTGCTATCAATTGAACAAACCTAAGATAGAGGTAGTATTTGCCCTGTTCTTTAATGTTCTTTTGAAAACCCTCAAAAATCATTCGAGACCAATTAAAAACCCTTTCTTGAGATAAACAGATGACAGCAGTTGCAATCTTTAAGGGAAACTCATCAAATCCAGTTGTTTTATTGCTTACACACTTGAGCAAGGTATGGATTAAAAACTTCCATTGCGGAGAAAACATACCTTTGTGAAATATTATACGATCCCCTTTTCTCTCATAACTCATTCTTTCTAAACCTTCAAATATTTCAGCATCAGACAGATTAACAACTCCTTCAGCATCCTGAAGCTTCAAAACACCTCTAATCACCTCCTCTGTGATCAGACTCTCCGTTTCATCAACAACCACCCTAATAACCTCTTTTCCACCTCTTTCTTGAATTTCAGCATTCCTCCAAAACTGCCGTATATAAGCTTTAACAATGACGGGTTCTACAGTTAATGCATAGTGTATGGGACTATGTTTGATGAAATCAATCATCTCATGAAAACCTTCAGAACGGTCGTTCTTGACTAGGTATGCGACTAAGTTGTGGGTTTTGGAATATTTAGTTGCCATTGTACGTTGAAAGTGAATGTGATATGGGATTTGTGAAAATTATAGTTGGGAGCGGTTAGGGTTTCTGTTCAGCGCCAATTGGGAGTGTTTAAAAGATCAATTAATTGATCGGCAGTGAATTGGGGAATAAGTACGGTACAAGCAAAATGTTTCACAAAAGCCCCTGTTGTTTCCATATTCACCACAACTGCACTAGCAGTGTATTCACCATTACTAGCAGTGGATAGCGCAAACCAGCAGTGTCAACATCACTGACACTCCCATCCTTTGACCAAGGCTACGGCTGCAAAGTCGTTGTTAACTGAATGTGATGATGCATATATTTGAAGGATTACTTTAATTCTACCTTTTATGGGAATACGTAAACTTTATAATTAATGGACATAAACAGTTCAAGTACATGACACTGGGCAGCACCATCATTTCAGTACGTCTTTTCCTCATTATTAAAGTTTGTCCTACTTTTGTGCATCCCCGATTTGGGTTATTTCAAAATAACCATGCAATACTGAAGAAACCACAGGCAACTGCACACATACTTGGAGTTCATGACATAAATTGTTAGTTATATTATAATTGTATATTGTTACAGAAAAATATAAAGTAAATGTACAACTAATAATACCATTTGTATGTTAACAACAAGGGTAAATAATATTTTTCCTAAGGCATATACATCATAATGTTATGGACCACGTGGCATACCTTACTAAAACATTTGTTTGAATTGCAAGTAAACAACAGGCTAACTAGTTTAGTTTATCTTTGGGCCAGGAAGCGTATGAGTACTACAGAAGCTTCATTAATTGCATTTGGCTTAATGTGCATTTCTAATTACTTGACAAGACGCAACTATTGACCAGTTGACTATCCAAATTTACTTATATTGACTTTAATTGAAAATAAAATCCATGTCACCCCACACACCCCATTTTGCTTATATAAACGGACACCTTCTAATATATTTTCAAACTACTTTTGTGAAGTGACACACACTACCCACAACAGCATTTACTACAACAGAAATGGATAAATATATTTACCACATGGCTAACATTGTCTTTGTGCGTGACAATGGACATGATCTAAAGTTCATTAGTGACATGCATGCAACGGTGATGGAGCTAACTTGTCGATGCAGTGTGCGGGGTGAGCAGATCAAGCAGTTGGAGTGTTTTGTTGGATCCACTGTTGCCAGTGCATGTATGGAAATGATGTGTGAAATCCAGGATGAGGAGCTAGAGAAAAACAGGACACTGATGAGGCTCATCACTGAGACGCAGCTGCACGTTCTCAAGAAAAGCTCCTTTCTGGCCATGATGCGCAAAAAATATTAAACCTATACTCCTAGCTTGTTATGTACTCTCTCTCAAGTTCTGTCATTGTCATCTTTTTTTTTGTTTTGGACTCATCATCAATGTTGTTGCTTCGTTACTCTCTTTTTTTATCGCTTAATGTAATGAAATACAATGTATTATAAAAATTAATTGCGAAGCAATTGTGAAATGGTCTAATTTATACGTATCACGCATAACAAACATATAATACTTTTGGACAAATATTCAGTTAACAACACTATATAAACTACGTATTATTTTTAATCCTTCTTGAACAAATAACTGTAGTTTATCTATAACTTACTTATTTCGAGTATACAATATTAACATTTTTGACAACCCTCCAACAAGATCAACCCTGTATGTATTTTAACAATCTCGGTTATTGTACAGGCCAAACTACCAGTTATTCTAGAGTAAGCAACGTTTTTTGATAAGCCTGGAATACGTCCGAACGACTATAAGATTACATGTAGTGAAGGGTGTATTTTTGGTGATTGTGGTGTGTGGGTTTGTATATTTTTATGTCGATTGGCACATTGTCAATGGTTGCAATTTGATGTTCCTGCTGACGTTGCGCTAGCTTATCGCGAGAACATGATTCGGTTTTTTTATAGAGTTAGATTTTATCCTTTGTGTCAACAGTTTTTAACTTATCTCCAACAGCACTTTCGTTGTTTTATCATGCACTATCGGTTTTCAATATACGATATTCTATCAAATACATTTTACAATCAAACATATATCATGCCTCATCCATTGGCATATTCATTCACACATTAACACCAACATTATTACACAAACACGCTAGACATAAAAACGTTTAACAAAATAAAATAACATTTACCCCATTACTATTTCTGTATCAAAATCAATGGATCATAAGTCTCATATAATATATAAGTACATTGTTAATAGTAAAATAATACTACCTTTGCTAATATATAGCAAATGTCATCAAGATCACATTTGTACACTAGTCAGGATGCCTTTCTCCAAACAATCTCTTTCATCAAAAAATGCTTCTAAGCCTTCAGTTTCCTTATATGATCTCAAACTAAGGTATGAATACCATCACCCTTCCTAAAAATGTTTATATGTTACCTCGTGGTTCTGACTTGCCTTGACTATATTTTTTACCATACTTGCTATTCTTTTTTATGTACATTTATATACCTTTATTACAGGACGCCAGGGTCTGTAGCTGCGTATCCTGTTTTTGAGATTCACTACTATGGTACCTTCATTCGGTTGCCCAATTTAAGTTATGCGTTTGGCCGAACCCTTTCGCTAAGGTTTAGTAACTCCACAAGGATGAACTTTAAGCAAATGCTTGACTTGTTGGCCTACAAGCTTGAGTGTGAGATACGGGCTTTATATTTTGCACGCCAAGATTTGTTATTTCAACTGGTTTGACAATTGTTGAATGTGATAATGATGTTAAAAGGATGTATGAACTTGCCAAGGAATATGGATTAATCGGCTTGTACGTTTCACATAAACCTGTTAACTTAGCATGTTTCTATTATCCTAACCTAACTTTTAATCTTCTTGATAATGAAACGCATGCAAAGCTTGCGATACATGATAAACTTGTGCAACTTGCTACATCTAAGTCTTACTCTGATATTCTTGCATGGGAGGAGGAAGAAGGGTGTTCACCTCCCCTAAGAACCCCTCCTTCCCAACCTAGACGTAAAGGAATTGAATTCCAAGGAAAGAATCTTTTCATGGATTTTTTGCATAGCGAAAGTGTTGATGACGCCATTGAGTTCAGTGACGATGAATGGTACTATGGGGGATTTGTGGGTTGTGTAGCAATGGATGTTGGGTGGTCTACTTCCCCACCATATAAACGGGTGCAACGGGTTATCGAATACGATGATGCCACTTTAAAGAATGTACCGACAAATTCTCTTCCAAATCAGGTTTTGTTGGATGCAGGATCTTCTTCCGTTCCACATCAAGTAGGGAGTTGTGTCAAGCCCAGGTATGGACATAAGGTTTCGAGGAAACCGTATGCAAGGAGGCTATGCTTTGAAACACCAAGAATTGGTTTACGGAAGATCAAGATGTTGAGGCATTTGAAGGCTCTAACAAGAGATCGGCGTCGAGGATGTTCAGGATTAAAACCAACTTGGTATTTAAGGAACGGAAGGTTGGAGTGTAGGTATTGTTATGCAGCATGCTAATTGTGTTGTTAACGATTACAGGCACTTGTGTTAACATTACTTTAAAGTTAAAAAAGATAGTCTAGTCTAGGCTTTTTTGTAAGGAAATGTCTATGCATTGGCCACTTGCATTGTAACTATCTCTTCCTGGTATAGTGCTCTATCCAGACTTGTTTGTGTTTACCCACTTTGACTTTAAAGAAAGGCACCCAAATAATGTATTTGACAGTTTTACAGCTTGATTATACATTTTTTTTCATATTGTTTATCAACTGTGTGCATTTACCCACTATTTACTAACAACATATTTATGTTACTTGGTCTTCAGCACTAGCAGTACTAACGTGCAATATCAGTTTTAAGTATTCATTCTCACGGCCTAATATACGTGTCATATGTTTTGCATTATATTGCATCACCATGACTACCTTTATAAACAGCAGCAGCAACCAACGAGAGCAGCAGTTACAACATTATCATGAATTTGTGCTATTCGCAACACTCGTGATCATATTCAATTAAACCCTTTGTATACTTACAGAAACAACTATAAAAAATCACAAAATTCGGGAAACTAGTTTAAGATTGTTTCTACTTTATGAAATGCAACACTGTATAGTCTTGATTATGTATTCAAAAGATCTACACATAAATCTGTTACTCTAGGGGTATCCATTTTATGTGATCTATGTTGTTGCTTACATTATGTAAAGGTAATTTGTACCGTATATATTTTGCTGTTCCGGTGGGCTTTACAATTTAACACTGAACATAAAAACTTGCAACTTCTCCAAAAGTAAATTACATATATAATTAAACGTTTATATCTATTCCATTACATTACTTGCCTATTAACATACCAAGTCCAACACAAGTAACCGACAAAGATCCTAACATAATGAAAAACAACCTATCATACAGCTTCAACTTTGACTTTGCATCAGTCAACTCTTTGTCCAAGATTGACTTGTCCAAAGCAAGAGTATCAACCAATTGTTCAATATCCACCGACTTCTTCGATCTTTTCTCCTTTTCAAAGAACCCATACACCAGATCTTTATAGTATTCACTAGGCAGATCATCATCCAAAAACTGATACACATCACAAATAGAGCATTTTACGAAACGCTTCCCAGGGTTTGCCCTTGTTGTTGACGTCTTGACTGGTAGACGAAGACTGCATTTGCAAAAGTATTCAACTTTGCCACCAATTAGTCGGGTTGTAGCTGAAGTTCTGGAACTCATGATAAACAGGTTTTTAATTAACAAGTTTGTGGAAATGTAGGAAAATGTTGACCGACAAATTAGGTGGTGGGGAGTTTATAAAAGTTGCAGAAAGTACCTTTTAGGCTTTTATAACTATATCGTTTTTTGCCCAAACAAAATTATAAAGACAAATATTCAGCTTATATTTGTTGTAAAAAGTAGAGGGACCTACCATGACAAACACTTAAACTTTTTTACCCCACACATCACTTATCCTTATGGTCCCGACCATCAACATCCCAACATTCCTGCTTTATACCCTAGGTCACTTTCATTGAACATTACAAAAAATAATCTCGGTGTCCTTTTCATCTTATTTTAGGAAAAACTCCAGGTTTGTTGTACTATCCAGTATGTACTTTGTTACCTTATTCGTTCTTATTGGTTGATATATTTATATATGAATATAAATAACTATGTAGCTTTATATTTTATATTCTATTATTAAATTATTATTTAATTCAAAGTTATTGAATTTGTTATTAGGGTTTATGTTTTATAGGTATGGTCAGTATACCTCTTTAAGTCTAGTAGTTGCTTCTAATTTTTATTAGTATATATGTTTTATAGGACATGGCGGAAACCAAAGAAGTCATATTTAAAGTTCACCACAACGGGAAGTTTCAATTTCAGCCACTCCGCTATGTAGGTGGTCGCCTTGCTGATGTCTGGTGTTTTAGCTCCAGCAAGGGTGCATTTACAAGGGTGCTTGATCATGTTTTCGCTGATATTGGGGGGGAAATGGGCTTTATTTTATGGTACACCAAACAAGTCACTCAAAGATGGTTTAACTTTGTTGCACACAGACAATGACGTTCGGCGAATGTATGACATTGCGGAGGAGACTCGATCAATGGACCTCTACGTTCTGCACAAGCAACAGCCTTTGTCACAATTTTATTTAAAAAACATGGTTTGGCAAGAAGAGGACGCTGGCATGCGATGCGCTAGTGCAACACCGTTCAAAAGAAGGAAGCTAACAACCCGTGTGTCTATAAGGAAAACTGATACAGGGTTCAAGATCAGAGAAAAAGGGGGTAGTGCACAACAAACTGAAAAATGGTTGCAAGAGGAAGGTGTGGAACTCCGAGCTGGAATTGTTGCCGCTAAGGTAAAAGAGATACCCTTTTATGAGGATGTACATGAAAGTAAGCCAGGTCATGGGACTGCCAAGGGAAAAGAACCAGTTGTTGATCAAGAGGGTGTGTCAAGAAGTGGGAAAAGGGTTTCTATAACCACTTACAGGCGGGCCATACAGAACGGGAAAGCGATTATGATGGAGGTCCTGGATGCCTGAATGATGGTTTTGGTACGTTTATAGACTGTTTTTTTATATTCAATGAACATGTTCATACCACACAGATGGACGACCCCTTTTAGCTAGCAACCGCATGACACAAATAAGTAATACTTTACAATCCATCTGTTATTACAAAGCCAAATACACACAAACGTTTACCTTACACAAAACACACTATTGTAGGACTTAGGCAGTGAATGCATTATTAAAAACCATGTTCCCGCTTACTTTAAAAAGCTGTTTGGAGTAGGGAAATCGGATAGAAGACTGATGTGTGGAGCGGACGAGCTTGGTTGTTCAGTGGTTTGACTTGAGTTGATGTGATTCGCCGCATTAATCACCCCATGATTAGGGTCTCCATTTGCCTCGCTTTGGCTGTTGCTAGTTAACTGAGATGATTCACCCATCTTACGAGCCTTTTTTTTGCACCTATTGTACCTGGCTTAGCCTTTCGTTTGTAGCCAACCAGTCTCTGTACAAGTGTGCCAATACAGGTTAGTTGCCAGTTAACAACATAACCTTAAAGTTTTTTGTAAAGCTGAATAAATACTTACTTTTCTTTTCACCAAAGGTACTCTACATGCTACGCGGTTGTGCCCTTTTGTGCCACACCTTCCACAATAGTTGCTCTTAGGCGCCTCACCTTGAGATGGTATTCGGTCTTTATTTTTAGGCCTGCCTGAATTACGCTTACCGATAACAGGGGGCAACATAACCTCTAAGTTCACTTCAGTGTCCCACAGCGTCATATCTTTTAATGGGTAGATGATGTCTTGGTACGTCGCTTTAATAGTTGTATTATAAAACCAAGCTTTTGCCAACTTCTTAACACTGGTCAGGCCTGCAAATCTACCTACAGCACAAACATGTCTGCACGGCAAGCCTGAAAGCTGCCATTTGCGACAACTGCATTCATCGTTTACCAAATCAACAACATGCTGTTTTTTTGTGTCGTGCACTTCATACACTTTGTCCTTTAGTATTCCCAAAACTTTCCAGTTTGCACTTTTTTCCATTCTGTCTTTCACTTTGGCGGTCGTCCAGTCTGTAAGTTTGTCATCCGGTGCATCTAGCATTTACACATATTAGCACATTACTAAATAAGACTGCTTAATTATTGCTCAATAAACTATCTAATAATAACAAAATATGCTCTACCTGCATGTTTTTCTCGCCATTCGTAATACCATTTTTGAAGAAGACCTCTAAACCATTCCATCAACATCGTTATTGGGATCTTGCGCACATCCTTTGTTAAAGCATTGATCGATTCCACACTGTTTGAGGTCAGGTAGTTGTACCTGTTTGCAGGGCAATGTGCCCTTGACCATTTTTCAATACCTGCTGCAACTAGTTTTCTGTGAGCTATCGGTCGTGCTGCAAGAATCTCACACATTAGGTGTGCAAATTCCTCCGTTGTGTAAGCTTTGCACATCTTACAATATAAACACTTTAGGCTATCTCTTTGCATACGTGTATTCAACATCAAATGGCGACAACAATACCCGTGAAAGGCATTTGGAAAAACATTTTTACATGCTAGGGCTATTGCATGATGTCTGTCAGATATAATTGCCAAATTAGCAACTTCCCCTATGGATTCTTTCAGGTTTGTCAAAAACCATGTCCATGATTCACCACTCTCACCTTGAGAAACACCGGTGGCAATCGGTATAATTTGATTGTTTCCGTCCATTCCCACGGCTACCAGGTTTGTCCCTACGTAGGGCCCTTTAAGATGTGCCGCGTCGATTATGATCAGGGGTCGCATATAGCATAGGAAACTCTTAATCTGTAAAATGCGATTACATACTGGATAACAAGCACATTGTATCAAGGTAAAATCATCATAAACCATGTATTTAAGTGAACTTTCTATACTATTGTAATGCATTGGTAAGTAAATTAATGTCAAATAATTTGTTTTATGTTTCTACTGACAGGTGTGCTGTGAAACGAACAATAGTATCAGCATGAGTAGATCCAATTCCGAATGTTTTTGTGCTTATCTGACGTAAATTGTTAGATACTTTGCTAGGATGCTCAACTTTTATAAGACAAGTAAAAACTAGTTGCATGTAACTATTTTCTGGTTTTATGTATGTATAGTTTTTTATATTCCATTTTGTGTTGATGTTGCAGATATACTACTAAACACCCGCATGCTAAACTAAAAACAATGCCTATTCACCAACACACTTGTATGAAAACCATATCATATATTAGACAAGATTTATTTTAAAATATTCAAGGCAATTAGCTTACCGCAGCACCGAAAGATATAAAAAGGTTCTTAAAACGTCTCTGATCGTCTGTCTCAATGTGTGTAACAGTCCCCTCGTTTGCGAGCTTTAGGTTGTGATAGTAGTATGGTAACTGCGCAAACGATGCCTTTGGACAGCCCTGGGTTGATTCCACTGCCAATTGTTTCCCCCTCCAAGCTTTTGTGTATGAAACATCTATATTCAACTCCATATTCAGATCATGGATAATGTCCCTTGGCTTATAAACGCGTGTAACATCTGTGATTTTTGGACGTATTAATTTAGACAGGGTTTTTGCTGTAGCATTTCGATGATTTGGATTGAACTGGATTTTGGAACATGAATGACGGTCATTAATTGCAGTGATTCTAAACTGGATACAGTTTGGAATCCTACGACAGCTTATGTGGCAATCACATTTTGGCTGCACGCATTTTACTGCGTACCTAATAGTGCACGATTTATGTCACACCCCCAATTTACCTGTTTTGCATGCGGAATGGAATTCCTGGGGATAGACTGTCATAGCACCACAATCACAGTTATATTGAACGACCTAAAGTGTCGTTTAAAAACACATCGTTGGATATTTAATAAAAGCGTTCAGAGTTACAACATAGGTCCCAAAAGTTTAAAAAGTTTGCGGAAATATAAATATATTACAAGTCCAAACGATGGTTTTGAAAGAAAGTGCCATAATGTACAATGATATAAGTCGACGCCGCGACTCAAAAGGTTCCTTAACCATGCCATGATGAGTATGTCTTAGTTACCTGAAAATACATTGCTAAAACGGTCAACAATAATGTTGGTGAGAAATCATAGGTTTATGTAAATGTTTTATACGACTACGCAAGTATAGACCAGGTATGACAATCATGTCACAGAAAAATGTTACAATTGCTATAAGTCCATGACACCGAAACTAGACTGTTCATAATGTATGCCCCAACAGAGTGTTTGCCAGACAACTCAATAATGTTATTAAATGAAATGCATCCGTATGACTAGTTGGGATTCACCAACCCGGATGGAGGAGTCACCCTCGATAGATCTATCCACTCACCCTCGCTTCTAAGATTAACGGTTCATGTAATATAATGGGGACTTTCAATTGGCATGTGGTAACTTAAGCAATGTAAATGAATTTAACATACTTGGTATCGTAATAAAAATGTTGTGCAATGTATTCTCCCCCGTAGGTTTGAAAATAATTATAAACATGTACGACGGGGCTATGAAAACTCACCTGTTGCAATGTTTAAGATGACAAAAGTGGATACACTGAAATGTAGCGTGAATCTCGAAAATGACCTATTATGAATGATATGATATGTAATGAGTTATGATGTAATGTTATGCATGCATTTCGTATGTTATTTATACCATTTGTGAGTTTTGAAAATAATACTCTTCGTCGAAAAAAAAATACTCTTTTGACGTCTTGACCATTCTTAAATTACTTTACAAGTATTTACGTCAAAATGTCATCCTACAATAGTTTATTAATGATTTATTGTGAAATTATAACTTTTCGTCGAAAAATAATGTCGTTGGAAATTTCATGAAAGTGACAAAAATGGCTTCGAAAAGCTAGTCGTAAAATGATGTACGTCGAACGTTAGGAAACGAACTCAACAGTTTTGGAAAGTTTGTATCAAAATCTAGAAGTTTTAGTACATGAGTTTTCGTCATAGAGGTCTCGAACATAAAGATAATAGAGGTTAAATATGGTGATTTTGTCCAAAATGTAGTTTAAAAGTGAATTTCGGCAAAGTTAAAGCAACCGTAAATAATTTATTACAACTCCGCTATACAAACGGTTGGTCATTTTGAAAAATATGCTTGGTGATCTCAATTTTATTAGAAGACATCTCGTTACAAAAAGTTCTACGTCATCGTTAAAAATAGCCTTCAATATGGTCCTTTTGTTTACCATAACACTTGTCAAATATAAATATTATAGTTTTTCTTAACTAATAAAGTTACGGCAGTTTTGTGAAAACGTGTATATTTTAGTCGTTACAAATCCGTTTTCTACGTATTATACGTCCTTAGCTTCGTATCAAAGTATACTAATATATTTTTGATAAGTCGAAATAATTTATAAAGCTTAAGACTCGTTTTTGACTCGTACAAAACGAAAACAGTTTGCTGAAATTTCAGAAAATATATATTTCGTCGTCAAACTTGAAAAATTCATAACTTCTTCGTTATAACTCCGTTTTAATCCGTTCAAGCGGCCACGGATTCGTTTTAAAGTATATTTTCTAAATATCTAGGCCAAAAATTCGTGTCTACTGTCGGATTTTCCAGAAATACAAAACAAGATCAGACCACTTTTTATACTTGACGAAAAGAGTTTTTCTCGTACTAAACCTATTCCAATCCCTTCAAAACAACTCCAAAGCTATTCTAATCCTACCATACACCTTCTTAAGGTGTCATGGGTTCCTAGACATCATCAAGACCAATATATAACAAGGGATAAATTATAGGATGACTTATATATATCAAACTCTTAAAAACAATGTAAAAATGGTATAAATAACAATAAGTCTTGCATGCTTGCTAAGAAAATGATGAAATACATATGAAATGATAAGGAAAGATGTAAATGAAAATGATATGCTTACAAGCTACTAGATGAGGTGATTAGAACAAGGATTAACCTAAACACCCTAGGTTTTTATTTCAAAACCTTTAATAAGAGTGTAACTAGAGTGTTTATACTTGATCTTGGAAAATTTTGATGATTCTTCTTAACACCTTGTATGGCCGGTTATGGAAGGAAGAACAAAGAGAGAAAAACACTTTTACTTAACTTGTGAATTATTAGAATGAATGAAGTATAGAAGTGACTTTGTGTATAAATTTCAACAAGTAAGAAAACTTCACCAACCAATTAATGCTTACCCCCCCCCCCCTTGGTCGGCCAAGGGGGGAAGTATTTCCAAAATATCTTTTTTTTTTTTTTTTTTTTTTTTTTTTTTTATTTGTATATAATTGATAAAAAGTGTAAGTAAATGTTTATGTAATAATAACTTGTAAGGTTTGTATATACATTAGTGTATTTAAGGTAGTTTTAGGTAAAAGTAATTTTTAATAGGTCCAAGTAAAGTATAATGAGATCATTAAAATTATAAAAATACATTTCTTGTAAAATTTGAGTGATATAATAATTATCGTGTAGTTTTTTTAAGAAAAGTGTCGTAATAATATAAATTTAACGATTTATATACAAAATAAATTTAAAACACTAGGTAAACTCAAAATATAGTTTTTATAAACTAAATGTAAGTATAAAAATATATCGGGATCATTTTTGGAAGTAGCGGATTAAATGTTCAAAATAATAACTTACGCGATAACGTTTATTTAATATAAAATTTACGCGTTTAAGGTGAAATGCAAAGTCATGAATGAACTAACATGATGCAAATGATGCTAATGAAATGTAGACTAAACTTAGTCTATATGAAATGTTCGTGATGATATGATCATGAATTCGCCGCTAAACCATTAAGGTTACGCGAATTTGAACACGCAAACCTAGTTTACGATAAATGTTGAAATAGTGAAACTTGAGAAATGACCTGAAATTGCGAGTTGTCACATTCGCCCATCCAAAAAGGAATTATGTCCCTGAATTCAGTTCGTGTTGGTCTATCGAATTTTTTTTGAGTTTATGATGAATATCGAGGAGAGAAGACATGGAGAAGTGTCGTTACGGTTATCGATGATTGAGAGCGTATAAAACATAGTATTGGATGAATCTCCCATGAGTAACACTTTGAATTGGAACATGTGAAAATTTTGCTTGCACTAAGATTTATAAATAGCCGCTCCCAACATAACATGATCCCTCCAGAATTAGACATAGTTAGCTAGGCTATGTATAATTAAGGAACGATGATGTGACGTTCGGTTTAGTTGTTATAACTCTCAATGTTTACAAGGATTTAAACTGTGTCATTAAAATGGTCGTTAAAGTAAAAGGAAGTAAGATTCTCGAAAGTAATAACAAGTCAGAAAGAAAATAAAGTACGATAGATGAGAATATTTTACAACGGGTGGTTTATCAAAAGTAGTACATCTTTAAGTTACAAAGTTTCGGATACGATGGAAGACATAAACTTAGTACAACATAGTACATAAGGAGAAATAAGACTGTTAGTTTCCGAACTTCTTTAGTCTTCCGCGTCGTTGATACCTTGACGAGCTTCTCCTCCTCCTAACATGTATGCATTCCCATGAGCACCTTCAACTTGTTGCCCTTGGTTCCGGGGACATTGGCTCCGATAGTGTCCTTGCTCCCCAAATCTGAAGCATGTAATTATAGTTTTACCTCTACAATCCCTGGCGAGGTGTCCTAATTTTTGGCACTTGCGGCACTTGGCAGGGCAAAGACCTGAGTGATGAAACTTACATCTAGTACATAGTGGGTGTGTTCCAGCATAACCTCTGCCTTCTATTGGCGCAGCAACATAAACCATAGTAGCTTCTTGCCTTCTATTCTGTTGTTGGTGATGGTTAGTGTTACGGTTTTGGTTGTTGTTGTTATAACCTCCTTGGTCGTTTTCCCATTTCCTTTTGTTGTTGTTGGTTTGATTGTTGTTGTTGTTATTATTGTCGATAATGTTTTCCCTCTTCACAACTTGAGCCATGAGTATTTGAGTCATACTGGTAGATTCTTCAATTGTTTGTGGATCGAAAGTAGTTACATCTCCTTGGATATTTTGTGGAAGTCCTCCAATGAAATTTTCCAATAGTTTCTCATTGTCCGAAACCATAGCTGGACAAAGAACAGTCAACTCTTGAAACCTTTTGATGTAAGCAAGTCTCGCAGTTTCAGCAGCAGTTGCGGCCTCGGTAACAGTAGCTACTGTTGCTCGTTCTTTCCTTAGTGCCTCGGCTATACTATCATCTACATACCTTTGGATAGCAGCTGGTGTCATTTCTAGTGCAGCTTTCTTCGGCGCCATAACTCTTCAAAATAAAAGGAAAATGAGACGTAGTCAAATCCTATGTTAAGAATAAGCGCTCTAAAGAGATGTGATAGAAGGTGGTAAGTTTGAGGTTATTTTTCAAAATGATCGACGGGTTCCGAAAAGATGGGTTATGAGGTGTTGTAAGTGCTTCAAATGTATAATGGTTTAGTGACTTAATGTGTGAATAAAGTGTAACTCGACATGTTAGTGGTGAAACAAAGGAGTGAGAGTGACTTCGCCCTATTTAAAGGTTTATCTCGGCATTCGACGTTATCGGTGATGAGTCAACTGATATTAAAATTGCGATAGGAAATGACAAAGCATTCTCCCCATTAGAGTATGAGGAACGGATAATGGGATGGGTATTTAAAGGCATCCATGTGACAATCGATGTGAAATGAAAGTAAATAACTCGAAAAATGTAGGCATAAACCGCATGTAAAGTGAATATGCACTTATGATGGAATGATGAGATGCTATGATGATGTAGTTATAGTCTAGGGTCAATGATGCAACCTAGTTCTCTATAACCGAAGCTCTGATGCCAATCTGTCACACCCCCAATTTACCTGTTTTGCATGCGGAATGGAATTCCTGGGGATAGACTGTCATAGCACCACAATCACAGTTATATTGAACGACCTAAAGTGTCGTTTAAAAACACATCGTTGGATATTTAATAAAAGCGTTCAGAGTTACAACATAGGTCCCAAAAGTTTAAAAAGTTTGCGGAAATATAAATATATTACAAGTCCAAACGATGGTTTTGAAAGAAAGTGCCATAATGTACAATGATATAAGTCGACGCCGCGACTCAAAAGGTTCCTTAACCATGCCATGATGAGTATGTCTTAGTTACCTGAAAATACATTGCTAAAACGGTCAACAATAATGTTGGTGAGAAATCATAGGTTTATGTAAATGTTTTATACGACTACGCAAGTATACACCAGGTATGACAATCATGTCACAGAAAAATGTTACAATTGCTATAAGTCCATGACACCGAAACTAGACTGTTCATAATGTATGCCCCAACAGAGTGTTTGGCAGACAACTCAATAATGTTATTAAATGAAATGCATCCGTATGACTAGTTGGGATTCACCAACCCGGATGGAGGAGTCACCCTCGATAGATCTATCCACTCACCCTCGCTTCTAAGATTAACGGTTCATGTAATATAATGGGGACTTTCAATTGGCATGTGGTAACTTAAGCAATGTAAATGAATTTAACATACTTGGTATCGTAATAAAATGTTGTGCAATGTATTCTCCCCCGTAGGTTTGAAAATAATTATAAACATGTACGACGGGGCTATGAAAACTCACCTGTTGCAATGTTTAAGATGACAAAAGTGGATACACTGAAATGTAGCGTGAATTTTGAAAATGACCTATTATGAATGATATGATATGTAATGAGTTATGATGTAATGTTATGCATGCATTTCGTATGTTATTTATACCATTTGTGAGTTTTGAAAATAATACTCTTCGTCGAAAAAAAAATACTCTTTTGACGTCTTGACCATTCTTAAATTACTTTACAAGTATTTACGTCAAAATGTCATCCTACAATAGTTTATTAATGATTTATTGTGAAATTATAACTTTTCGTCGAAAAATAATGTCGTTGGAAATTTCATGAAAGTGACAAAAATGGCTTCGAAAAGCTAGTCGTAAAATGATGTACGTCGAACGTTAGGAAACGAACTCAACAGTTTTGGAAAGTTTGTATCAAAATCTAGAAGTTTTAGTACATGAGTTTTCGTCATAGAGGTCTCGAACATAAAGATAATAGAGGTTAAATATGGTGATTTTGTCCAAAATGTAGTTTAAAAGTGAATTTCGGCAAAGTTAAAGCAACCGTAAATAATTTATTACAACTCCGCTATACAAACGGTTGGTCATTTTGAAAAATATGCTTGGTGATCTCAATTTTATTAGAAGACATCTCGTTACAAAAAGTTCTACGTCATCGTTAAAAATAGCCTTCAATATGGTCCTTTTGTTTACCGTAACACTTGTCAAATATAAATATTATAGTTTTTCTTAACTAATAAAGTTACGGCAGTTTTGTGAAAACGTGTATATTTTAGTCGTTACAAATCCGTTTTCTACGTATTATACGTCCTTAGCTTCGTATCAAAGTATACTAATATATTTTTGATAAGTCGAAATAATTTATAAAGCTTAAGACTCGTTTTTGACTCGTACAAAACGAAAACAGTTTGCTGAAATTTCAGAAAATATATATTTCGTCGTCAAACTTGAAAAATTCATAACTTCTTCGTTATAACTCCGTTTTAATCCGTTCAAGCGGCCACGGATTCGTTTTAAAGTATATTTTCTAAATATCTAGGCCAAAAATTCGTGTCTACTGTCGGATTTTCCAGAAATACAAAACAAGATCAGACCACTTTTTATACTTGACGAAAAGAGTTTTTCTCGTACTAAACCTATTCCAATCCCTTCAAAACAACTCCAAAGCTATTCTAATCCTACCATACACCTTCTTAAGGTGTCATGGGTTCCTAGACATCATCAAGACCAATATATAACAAGGGATAAATTATAGGATGACTTATATATATCAAACTCTTAAAAACAATGTAAAAATGGTATAAATAACAATAAGTCTTGCATGCTTGCTAAGAAAATGATGAAATACATATGAAATGATAAGGAAAGATGTAAATGAAAATGATATGCTTACAAGCTACTAGATGAGGTGATTAGAACAAGGATTAACCTAAACACCCTAGGTTTTTATTTCAAAACCTTTAATAAGAGTGTAACTAGAGTGTTTATACTTGATCTTGGAAAATTTTGATGATTCTTCTTAACACCTTGTATGGCCGGTTATGGAAGGAAGAACAAAGAGAGAAAAACACTTTTACTTAACTTGTGAATTATTAGAATGAATGAAGTATAGAAGTGACTTTGTGTATAAATTTCAACAAGTAAGAAAACTTCACCAACCAATTAATGCTTACCCCCCCCCCCCTTGGTCGGCCAAGGGGGGAAGTATTTCCAAAATATCTTTTTTTTTTTTTTTTTTTTTTTTTTTTTTTTTTTTTTTATTTGTATATAATTGATAAAAAGTGTAAGTAAATGTTTATGTAATAATAACTTGTAAGGTTTGATAATACATTAGTGTATTTAAGGTAGTTTTAGGTAAAAGTAATTTTTAATAGGTCCAAGTAAAGTATAATGAGATCATTAAAATTATAAAAATACATTTCTTGTAAAATTTGAGTGATATAATAATTATCGTGTAGTTTTTTTAAGAAAAGTGTCGTAATAATATAAATTTAACGATTTATATACAAAATAAATTTAAAACACTAGGTAAACTCAAAATATAGTTTTTATAAACTAAATGTAAGTATAAAAATATATCGGGATCATTTTTGGAAGTAGCGGATTAAATGTTCAAAATAATAACTTACGCGATAACGTTTATTTAATATAAAATTTACGCGTTTAAGGTGAAATGCAAAGTCATGAATGAACTAACATGATGCAAATAATGCTAATGAAATGTAGACTAAACTTAGTCTATATGAAATGTTCGTGATGATATGATCATGAATTCGCCGCTAAACCATTAAGGTTACGCGAATTTGGAACACGCAAACCTAGTTTACGATAAATGTTGAAATAGTGAAACTTGAGAAATGACCTGAAATTGCGAGTTGTCACAATTTATGAACATAAAATTCATACCCTTCTTTTAGGCACTTCAAAGATACCTCATATATGCACTCTGCCTTATCATCAAATCTATCATTCACTTTCATAACACCTCTATCTTTACTTTCAAGTCTGCTATCAATAGGTGGTGGTTGGGGTGTGGGCGGTATATGAGTTAAGTTGTTTCGTTGCCATGTATTCGCATGTTGCTCAGGTAACAACGTATTATTAAGATCCACATGTAAGTGTGGGGAACAAGATGACTGGGTTACCACAAAGGGTTCTTTAACTTGGTTGATGCATATGGTTTGCACATCTGACTGCGACCCATCAACCATACTTTTGAAAAAATCCAAGTCATCGCCGTCAAGTATGTTCGTTGTGGTTAAGGCGATGTTGTATGTTAGAGTTATCCCGTTTACATCATTAACTTTGAACTTTTTCCTGATGTACCGCACAAGACTCGAAAAATTAATGTCAACTGGGAGTAAAACACCACACACAAGATCTTCATACCGCATAAACACCTTGCATTTCGCAACAGAGTTCTTTTTTTTTGTGATGTTATTTTGTTTTGATAAAACTTTTCTGCTGTTATGTGTTAAGTCAAGTAAATAAGCACATGGAAACTAGGGTGTGGTTATTTTTGGTGAAAAGCTATAAACACACTAATAGTGTGTCACAAGGTATCCCCTTAGATTAGTTGTACCTCTACGTAACACTGTCAAAGAACTTTGGGAAGAGTTGAAGGAGCGTTATGGTATTGGAAATGCTCCTAAGATGATATGCATATGATTTAAGGTTGCCCAACGTACAAGACATATTGACCAAGTATGTCCTATAGTTTCCCAGATTGCGTCTAGAAGGTTTGCCTGAGGTACAAATTAAAGTTCCCACATGACACTAAAAGTTGTTGCCCAGAGTACATCTAAAGGTGTGGGCCAAAGTACCAATAAATGCTAAGGACCCATTGTACTATATATTCTTTAAATATGTAAAGGTTGCCTAAAGTACTAACTTGGTAGCCCAAATACAAATTTAGTTGCCCAGATTACATCTAAAAGTGTTGACTGACGATATACCAAAACGAATTCATCGGTGCCATGTGTCGAATACTCCAATAGGCCTCGCTTGTTCCTTTTTGTATCCAAAAATTGTGGCACGAACACTTATAAACTACTTATTCCGTCATTAAAAAAATATAACAATAATTGCTTTTTAAAAGTAGTAATTCGACAACTGTTATACTTTTTTTAAACTTTAAGTTGCTCCAACTCGATTGAATATCTAGTCGCAACAAAAGAGGTGCTATTTATTATCGAGCAATGGGCAAACAATTATTCCCTAGACTCAAAATTAATGAACCCGATTTTTTACCCTCGTGTTCAGTTTATTATCAATTCAAACCATAATCACCAATCCAATAATAATGTTTACTTTTTCAGTTTATTTTAGCCACAAATCATGCGTACAACTAGTTCTTTGATCAAGTATTTGCAAGCTTTTGGATGAAGCTTTATTCCTGTCTTAATTTATTTTTGGCGGCTTTAGTCCTTTTTCCCGCCCAAAGTCTTGGAAACCATCCATCTACATACAATACTTTGGGTAACCCTTAACCCAAAAAATAAACTAAAAAAAAAAAAAAAAAAAAAAAAAAAAAAAAAAAAAAAAAAACATCCATTTACATCTACAACCTCTTTATAGCATCGATTGTATACCAAAAAACAGGACAGACATAACACGTATTCCCTTACAAAAATTACCACATCAATGGCTGCAAATGGTTACTTTGAAAATGATGCAGAAGAGTACGCGTTTGTGTTAAACAACTATTTGTTGTTTGACGCGATTATTGATGCTTTCGGGGAGGAACCCATTTCAGAATTTGGGTCCTATAAGGAGGTAGATACGAGGATGAGGAAAATTATTTTGAACTGGCTCCATACAAAAGACTTTTACTGGGATGAGGTTTATGGAATGAATGATCTGGAGGAGGACGACGAAGATGAAGATGATGAGGAGGCTGGAGATGAGGAGGATGATCAACAGGATGCAGAGGTGGTTCAAAGTCAGGTGGTGGATCAGCAGGAAATTCGGATGGAGCAGACAAATATGGTAGTGCAGCAAAACCAGGAGGAGCAACAACATGGGTTTGAAGCCCCTTATGATCTGGAAAACAGGATTAGCCGTCTTGAAATTTTGTTTCAACAAGTCAAAGCCAGGAAGGAAATGAAGGAAAACAGGGAAGAGAGTTGTGGTTCTAACAACTTGGTTTGAAATGGGGTGGGTGGAGCAGTTCACGATGATGGTGGTTTGTTTTTCGTGTTTTTTTTTTTTTTTTAATCAACACTTTTATTAAAAACTCGTAGGATTTACAAAAAAATAGTATTATTATTATTATTATTATTGTGGGGTTTTTCGTTGTTTTACTTGTTTTCAATTTTTCATCATTTGTTTTTAGGTCGGATAATTAGATGTATGGTTGCACTGTTATGAATGTTTATTGGGTTTAAAAAAATATGAATGAAAAACTAGTAGTTGCAATTGACTTTCTGCTGCCAACCATGAGATAGTGGTTCTAACCGTAACCAAGATGTTAGATTTATGATGTTACGTCTAGAATTTATTATAGTGGAATGGTTAAGAATTATGGTTGCCCGATAGTACAAGACATATTGCCCAAATATGGCATTTAGATTCCCATATTGCATATTGCATATTGCAAATTACAGGGTGGCCTTAAAGTCCAAAAGAAACTGCCCAATTACATCGTTATTACAACATAAAAAGGTTTCCTGAGGAACGAAACCGAATGGCCAATTAACTAAAACTGTGGCCCACTAGACAAGTGGCTCTACTTTTACAAAAAGCATGACCTACTAGCAGTTCTGCAGTTGTAGTAAAGTACAAAAGTTGGTGTAAAGTGGAAAATTTACTCTTAAAAACGTGTCATCATTTCGTTCTTGTCTTCTATCAGTAGCAATAGTTAATATAACCAGCAGTTGTAAGTATACAACCAACTCAGTTTTAGTATTTAAAATAACTAGCGGTAGTAAAAATAACTAGCAGTTGTATGTATACAACCATTTCATTTTATAATTTCAGATATTTTATTTAAGTAATCGAGCATAAAAGTAGTGTCGTATTTTTTTAACGTTTAGGAATGTCACATAAAGTTCGAAATAATAAACTCAAATCAATGTAACTCTACACATCTGATAACCTGAAGCCGTTATGTGTTTACGTCAAACTCAACATGTTGATGATTTTAGAATAAGTGATGGCTATAAAATAGTTTTGTTCCATCATAGAATAAATGTAGTCGAAGGTAATAACAACTACGCAATTATATTGACTCAGTTATAACCACTTTTAATTTATCGTTTTATTAACCAAGGCAGCATTTACTTTGAATATTTACGCCGTTAAAATTATTAAAGTAAACACTCACATATGCACAGGGTACAAACATTAAGTGTAGTACAATAACACAGTTGGCCATTGTAGAAAGAATTGTACATGTCCAATGTAAAATATTAGTTGGATTGTGTGCCACAAATAGTTGGCCAGCTAACTAAAAAAATTGCCCAACGTTTGTAACTAGTTGCCCAATAAAACTGTAACTAGTTGCCCAAAAAAACGGTTTGCGTTGTAACTTGTTGCCCAATAAAACTGTTTGCGTATGAGACAAACCTCAGTAACTCAATATTAATAAATTCAACTAGTCACCACTTGAGTACACCTATTACTAATTTTTATTTGGACTGAAATGCAAATAAAAAACATTCAACCACTAGCCATTTTGCATACATCACCGCTGTACTATAGGTACTGTAGCAGTTGCCATGTGTACACTATTTTAGTTGCCCAAAGTACCATTTTCTAGCAAAGAGTTAGCAAACTCGTCATAAAAATAGATTGTGGGTGGGTACCTATTTGGGGTTGTGATCCACTTGTCCATGGGAAACAGACAAATGTCATAACTTGTTTGTCAGAATTTTTTGTGTCTCGATAATGTATGACGCTAACGGTTGCATTTGCTGATTATATATGTAACTAAAAGACTTATTATTGTTGGAATCACTCCTAAACCATAATCAAGTGTTAGTAATTAATATGTAATAGTTAGCTTTATTATGGCCTTTATGTTTGTCATTAGCCTTAAGCTTATGTACAAGGCCCATGAGCTTAGGCCCAAGCCCATTAAAGAAAGGAAGGGAACTAGGAGTGTTGCCCTAGCTTCCCTCCTATAAATACCTTATGTAAACCCTCACTTGAGGGTTGGTTGTTCAAGTTTTCTTTCATTCATACTCACGCCTAACCTTTCTTTATTTCTTACGCGTATGTGTGTTTGTTTACTTGTTCAATCGCCTTAACCTCTTTCTATATTACTTGTGTTTGTAAAACTAGTGACCTAACAGTGGTATCAATCGCCTACTAGTTGGGTGAATCGTGTTTGTTTTTGAAGTGGGTTTCGGTCCTACGCCTAAAACGCACCTTGATACTTTGGTTCGCTTAAAAACTTGTTTTTTACACTTTTTAATCCAAGATTCTTGTACTTTCAACGTTTTAAGGTGTTAAAATACTTGTTTTTGGCAAAAAGTTTCAAACTTTATGCGTGGATAGTTGTTTTTGATCGTGTTTTTGAACGAGGGTTTCATCCTACTCGTAACTGTTTTAGAGGCTTTGGTTCATCAAGTTTCACACTTTTGTGTATTTTGGTGTTATTGAAGCTATTTCATCACACAAAAACTGGTTTAGAAACACTTTTGGACAAAATCAAATGTTTGAGAATTCCTATGCGTAGTAAAACCCTAAAACTACGCGTAAGTGCTTCCTTGGTTTGATCTTCATTTTCATGGTTTATTCCATGTTTTCTTACTTGGATAAGTCTGAAAATACGTCGACTTTGGATATCTTTTGCACTGTGATAGTGTAAAAGATCATTTGGGCAAAAACTCTAAAAATACGCATAAGCATAAGCTTACGCGTAGAAATCCTACGCCTAAGATTCTTCCTACGCCTAAGCATAGTCTTACGCATAAGAAAATCCTACGCATAAATTTCTACGCCTAACTTTTGTCTACGCATAACTTTAGTGCTTTACCTACTTACGCGTAAGCTAAATCCTACGCGTAACTTCTCATTGTTACGCGTAACTTTGGTGTTTTTACGCATAAGTGCTACTTGGTTATTGTCTTTTCTACGCCTAAGGACACTTCATCAACAAAGGTTCATTCGACTACAAAGATCCATTTTTACTACACAAGTTTTTCAACATGTCTCAACCACCATACTCTAACTATTTCCCTTACACTTATCCTCAACGACAACAACAACTAAGTCCACAACATCAACAATGGAATCAACAACAAGCTACTTATCAACAACAATTTAATCAACAACATACTCCACAACTTGGTGCAATTCCCCCACCACAAATGGTTCAAACACCGCCAAGTCTTCAAGTTCAACCCTACACAAATGATTTCAATCAACATCCATCAAGGAACACTATGAAGGAACCCACTTGGTTTGCAAAGATGTGTAAAGCTTTAAGTAGCCAACAATCAATTCATGAAGCTGGATCACTTGATAGACCTCCAATGCTCACTCCAGGCAATTACGATCAATGGGTGATAAGGTTCTTTAGGTTCTATGATCTGAAGAAGCCACATGGAAAGTTCTTAAAGAAGGTTATCTTGGAAGGTCCATTTGAGATGCCTACTGTCATTGTACCCGGAGATCCTACTGCTATTCCACCAAGAGATGAACAAACCAACATTGCTATTGTTACAGACTTGAATCCTCAAGAACTTCTCCACTATGAAGCAGATGAACTTGCAATGGAATATATCCTCTTAGGATTACCAGCCCCAATTCTTCGTAGTGTTGATCCTCAAAAGACTGCACATAAAATGTGGGATCATATTCGTCTTCTCATGGAAGGATCAGTACTCAATCAGGAGGATTTGGAATCCAAAATTTACTTGGCTTATGAACACTTCATGATTGAACCTGGAGAGACACTAGAGTTCTATCATCATCGTTTTTCAGACATCATCAATGATTTGGATAAACACAACACCATCATGCCAAGAATTGCAGTGAATACTAAGTTCCTCAGTAGTCTTGGTCCTGAATGGGAGAAGTATGTCATTTTTCTCCGTCAAGCGAAGAATATGCATCATTCTACATATAGATTGTTGTACGATTACTTGAAGCCTCATGAAAAGGAAGTTGATCGGGAAAGGATTCTCTGTGCTCAAATTGCTCCACCTACACATCCGGACAATCAACAACTTGCCTTATATGCTCAACAAAGTTATCCTCCTCAACAAGCAACTCAACCAACTGCCTCAGTCACACCAAACGATCAATCACAACAACCTCAACAAAATCAATTGGTTCCTTACAACAACAACAATGATCAAGCACTTCATAGTCAAACTAATGAGGAATCCGATCCATTCGAAGCATTGCAACAAGGGTTTGTTATGATTGCTAATGCTTTTAGCCGTTATACAAACAAATCCAACAATCGTATTCGTTCCTCATCCAATACACGAAATCAGGCTGTTGTAAACAATGGACGAGTTGAAGTTCAGAATCGTGGTTATGGTCGTCAAATGGGAGGTGGTCAAGGGTTTAATGCTATGTGTAGGAATAACAACAGAGCTCAAGTGGTAGATCAGGGAAATGCTCAGAATGGGTTGAATGGTCTTCGATGCTACAACTGCAATGAGATGGGACACCTGGCTAATGCATGCCCAAAGCCAAGGACTAGGGGCAGTGCTTATTTCAAAGAGGCTCTAATTTTGGCTCTTAAGGATGAAGCTGGTGGATCTCTCACAAACAAAGAACAGAGCTTTATGGCAGATGCAGACTCAGATGATGATATGGAGGACTTGCAGGCCAATGAAGCTGTTATGTTGATGGCTAATATGCAAGAGTTACACATGAGTGAAACAGGCCCAGTGTATGACACTGATGGCTTGTCTCAGGTACCGGAACAAACCATCATCATATCTGAACTAATATCTCCGCCAATATCTGAATCCGGCACGGATCAGACTGTTCAAAATGAGTCATCCACATCTCAGTCTGACAATTTTCAAGTTAACCCTGTAGTTACATTTGACGATCAAGATGACCTTATGGTTTCCTTTGATATTCAAATTGACTCCGTGGTTGTACTTGAGGATCTAAAGAATGATCATGCTGTGACTGACGTTGAATAAGATGAACTGTTGCCTCATCCAGATTTTGCTCGGTTAATTCAAGACCATCAAATCAAAATGGAGGAATGTTATGCATTAAATAAGGACTTAAAACACAAAAATGCACTGTTAACCAAGGATTTTGAATGCTTACAAATGCAACTCAACTTTTTCAAAACTCAAGAAAACCGTGAAAAAGGTTTTGAAGCCGCTTTTGCTAAATCTCATCAAAACGAAAAATATTTAGAGAGACAGATGCGTGATCTAGCCGCTTCGAAGAATGCTTTATTGTCTGAAATAGAACATCTGAAACATGAACATAAAAGGCAAATTAACGCTCTCACCTTGGAAAATCAACAATCTAAGGCTGAGTTGTTAAATTGTCAAAAACAATTCTCAGCATACAAAAAGCATTCAACAAATCGGGTAGATGACCTTCTTGCAGAAATTATTGGCTTGCAAAACAAAATTAAAGAGTTTAAAACTGTTGTTTACAAACATGGTGAATCAGTAACAGCTATTGAAAAGTTTACTTTAAAACCCAATCCGAAAGGATATGGACCAAATTTGGCTGATTACAAACCAAAGCTTTCACTAAAAACATTCAAACCAAATCCTGAAGTTTCCAGTGCAGAATATAAAAATTAATGATACTGTTATGAGTGTTGTTGAATATCATCGTCAAGAGGAATTAGATGCAGAAGACGAGAGTCGATCAAAATTAAAAACAGTTGTCTACAACAAACCTTTTAATTATTCAAAACCGGTCACTTTCGTCACACCAACGGATTCTACTAACACACCAAGGGTTATCATCAAAACACCTAAGTCTTCTAATGTTAATCCCCAACCAGACTATGCATAAATTTATGGTCCTTTACCTTCAATCAGTGAAGTAAACTCAAAACCTGAAAATCGCAAAATTCTTAGATATTTTGATATTTTCATGGCTGACCTCAAAACTTTAGAACATGAGATAGAACATCATTCTGAAATCAAAGTTCAACACTTTCAATCGCCTTTAGCGCGAGAACAAAGAGACATTTTTCAGAAAAATCTTTTACCAAATGTTAAAAATTTGAAAAGTTGTGCATTAGCTTGGGAAAAGGATTTTCATAAGGAACTTGGAGAGATGAAGGTCGTTTTCGAGAAAACTGAAACATCTATTTCTAATACTAAACGCAAAAAGAAAATGTTGAGAAAAGATGTTGATCGACTCTTGGAAGATGTTATATGTGCTGATATCCATAATGTTGTGTTATTCTATTCTTTGCCACATACATCTGATTATATCTCTGCTGATAATGTTGACTCTGTGGTAACTGTTGAGAATACTGATAATGTGCTTCAGATCGAGTCTTTAAAAGCTGAAAATAAACGATTACTTAACGAACTTTACAATACAAATCGTCGTCTTAATTGGTGTGAAAAAGATATTCACAATCATCAACTTAGTTTTCAAAAAAAAATTGCTGAGTTGCAAACAAAATCTTTTGATCCTAACATTGAGCAACTGGATGATCGAAACGTGTCTTTGAAAAGTCAAATCTCAAAGTATGAACAAGAACTTGTAAAAGTTAAACACGAATATGGTGTCATATTTGATTTACTCAAAAAGTCTCGACTTGAAGCATCAAACGAACTTGATCACTATCTTGCTCACACTAGAGATGTCATGAATTTTGCTGGTAATATTCGTTCTGAAAATCAAGATTTGATTCACACTATCTCTAAATAAGAGAAATGTTAGGAAAGTATGAACAACTTCCGCCAACCATCATTAAGAGATTAGCACCAGTCACACTTAGTAATCGTGCACCTAGAATCCCTACTGCCAAATCACAAGTTGCTAACGTGCTTCCTTCTACTGAAACAGGAATAGTTGCGTCTTTTTCAAACGTCCGCACTTCACAGCCTAGGAGCACTCAATCGAAGAATAGGAAGTTGCGACCTAAGAAAAGATCAATAAGGAATGCTAAAGTAGAAGAACACCCTAGGACTATGAATAAGACTCACGTTGCTTCCACTATAGATGTTGCGTCTGGCAAATGTAATAGAAATAGTGATGTAACGAATGCTAAACCGTTAAGTACTTTTGATATTCAGTCTGATGCACCTTGTGTTATTTGTCGGAAGAGTATGAATTCTGATTGTCATGACAAATGTGTTGCTAAAGCTATAATCTCTCGTTTACGGAATCCTAAGAATCGGAATACCTCTAGGCCCACTAATCATTCTAAGTCTGTGCTTGGTAGACCACCTTCTTTAGATTCTAAGGCACACATTGTTGTCACTGTAGCTCCAGTTTCACCTCCTAAGAATGTAGTACCACCTAGTGCATTCACTAAGACTAAAGCAAAGAGTAGTTATAGATGGCAGAAATGGATATATAACACACTAGGATTTAAATGGATGCCTAAAATTATTAATGTGTGTATGTCTAATATACATGCTTCGGAACCCTCTAACATTTCGGGTTCCACATCTACTTCTATTCCATCTGTGTCGTCTGTGTGTAATGCAGGTGATACAGATCATTCTCTGGATTGTTGATAGCGGATGTTCCCGACACATGACAGGCAACCTTAAACTGTTATCAAACTTTATTGCAAAGTTCATTGGCACTGTCAGGTTCGGGAACGATCACTTCGCAGCTATCATGGGCTACGGAGATTATGTCAATGGGAACATCGAAATCAGCAGGGTTTACTATGTGGAAGGCCTCGGTCACAATCTGTTTTTAGTAGGTCAATTTTGCGATGGAGATTTGGAGGTTGCTTTCCGGGAGAAAACTTGTTTCATTCATGATCTACAAGGAAATGACCTTATGTCTGGCTCGCGTAATTCTAGTCTCTACACTATCTCTATGCAAGACATGGTTGCTTCATCTCCCATCTGCTTACTTTCAAAGGCAACATCCACAAAATCCTGGCTATGGCACCGTCGTCTCTCACATCTAAACTTTCAAACCATCACCAATCTTGCTCGACACAAACTAGTTGAAGGTCTCCCACGATTCCGGTATTCAAAAGATCACCTTTGCTCAGTCTGTGAACAAGGGAAAAGCACTCGTGCTCATTTTCCTTCAAAAGTGGAACACAACTCTCAGCATGTGCTACATCTTCTTCACATGGATTTGTGTGGCCCGATGCGCGTGCAAACGATCAATGGCAAACGCTACATCTTAGTAATTGTTGATGACTTCTCACGATGGACTTGGTTCTACTTTCTTCGTAGCAAAGACCAAGCTCCACAAATGATCATCACCTTTCTCATAAAAATACAGGTTCAGCTCCGCAACACCGTCAGGCTAATTCGAACAGACAAAGGAACTGAATTTGTTAACCAAACCCTTCGTGAATTTTATGAGAAAATGGGAATTCAGCATCAAACATCTATTGCACGTACACCTGAACAAAACGGAGTTGTTGAAAGACGAAACCGAACGTTAGTGGAAGCTGCAAGAACAATGTTAATCAATGCTAAAATTCCAGATTACTTGTGGGCAGAAGCCGTATCTACTGCATGCTACACTCAAAACCGTTCTATGATCACAAAACGCCACAACAAAACACCTTTCGAGCTTGTCCACAACCATAAACCGAATCTCAAACACTTTTATGTATTTGGATCCCTTTGCTATCCGAATAATGATCGTGATGATTTTGGAAAGCTCAAAGCCAAAGCCGACATTGGAGTCTTTATTGGATATTGTGAGAATTCTAAAGGTTACCGGATCTGGAATCGTCGTACAAAACAGGTGATGGAAACGATTCATGCTCATTTTGATGAACTCACGGAAATGGCTTCTGAGTATAACAGCTTAGAACCCGGTCACAACCGTTTAAACTTCCCTCAACCCCCATCATCAGCTGAACAAAGCCCCCAGCTAACTCGTCAACAAATGGAAAGGTTATTTGCTCCTCTGTTCTGTGACGATATTGATGAACGTGCTCCAGGTGTATCCGCTGTTTCCGCTGCACAACCTGATAATATTCCTATACCTGATACACCTGCTACAACAACTACTGTTGAAGATGCACCTACACCAGTTGACTCCAACACAACAGTTGAACACACCGCTTCCAACAATGATGAACCAGCTGATAATATTCTGAATGAAGTACCCCCACCTGCAGATTTTGATCCAAATGCGTTCTTCAACCCGTTTGCTAATGAGACTGCTGCACCAAATGTCGCGGAATCTTCAACAAACCATTTGAAGCCTCAGAATCTGCACAATGTATACCAACATCAACCCTCTACACACCGATGGACAAAATACCATCCTCTGGCTAACATTATTGGCAACCCGAATCAACCAGTCGTTACGAGACAACGTCTTCACACAGATGGTGAACATTGCATTTATGCACTCACTGTCTGCCAATCTGAGCCTAAAAACATTAAAGACGCAATGACAAAAGACAACTGGATTGAATCCATGCAGGAAGAACTCAACCAATTCAAACGTCTTGAAGTATGGGAACTGGTTGAAAGACCAACAGGGTTCTACGTCATTGGTCTAAAATGGATTTGGAAAAACAAATTGGATGTTGAAGGGAACGTTATCCGAAACAAGTCACGTCTAGTTGCTAAGGGTTATCGTCAGGAAGAGGGAATAGACTTTGAAGAATCTTTTGCTCCGGTTGCTCGTCTTGAGGCTGTTCAGATATTTCTCGCGTTCGCGGCTCATATGAATATGACGGTCTTTCAAATGGATGTAAAAACTGTATTTCTCAACGGACAACTGAAAGAAACGGTTTATATCAGCCAACCCGAAGGATTCGTTGATCCGGAGTGCCCGAACCATGTCTACAAACTGAACAAAGCTCTTTATGGTCTCAAACAAGCCCCTCGGGCATGGTATGATAAGCTATCATCTTTCCTCATTGCCAATAATTTCACCAAAGGCTCGGTTGACCCAACTCTTTTTATACAATATCACGGGGCACATATCTTAATTGTTTAAATTTACGTGGATGACATCATTTTCGGGTCGACACATAAAAAGTTTTCAACCGCTTTTGCAAAACTAATGAAGAAAAATTTTGAAATGTCCATGATGGGTGAACTTACGTTCTTTCTAGGACTGCAAGTTCATCAATCACCCCGTGGTATTTTCTTGAGTCAGTCCAAATATGCCCTTGAACTGTTAAACAAATTTGGAATGACAACCTGTGACACTTATGCCACACCAATGGCTCATACCAAGAAGCTAGATGCTGATTTACAAATTAGTTGACCCTACCAAATACCGCAGTATTATTGGGTCTCTCATGTATCTAACAGCTAGCAGACCTGATATTGTCTTTGCCGTTTATCTATGCTCCCGTTATCAGTCGCGACCAACTGAAACCCACCTCTCTGAAGCTAAAAGAATCCTCCGATACATCAAGGGAACCATTAACTTGGGGATCTGGTATCCGAAGGATTCTGGTTTTGAACTAATCGCTTTTTCAGACGCTGATCACGCAGGATGCTTAGACTCAAGGAAAAGTACTTCAGGAGCTCTACAATTTCTCGGTGATAAACTGGTGTCTTGGCAATCAAAGAAGCAGGATTGTACATCGCTGTCATCAACCGATGCAGAATATGTAGCCATGTCCGCGTGTTGTGCTCAAGTCATCTGGATGAGAACACAACTCAAAGACTATGGTTACGTATTTGACAGAATCCCGATGTACTGCGACAATCGGAGTGCCATTGCGATCTCGTGCAACTCAGTTCAGCACTCGAAATCAAAGCACATCGATCTTCGCTATCATTTCATCAAGGACCATGTGGAACAGGGTACCGTTGAATTATACTTTGTGGGTACAGAATACCAATTGGCAGATCTTCTCACCAAAGCCTTGCATCCCGCTAGGTTTAATGAGTTGGTCCACCGGATTGGTATGAGGTGTTTGACTCAATAGGAATTGGATGACCTCTTAAAACAGTCTTAAAAACCTGTCAAACACCAAAACATCTTTTGTAAATAATTTTTCAAAAACAAAATACAAAAATATAAAATCTTATAAAACAACAAAAATATTCTTCTAACCTAAAATCTTTCAACATGGCAAGTACATTTCTTCCTTCAACACTATAATCCTTCAAAATTCAGTATTTTTTACGATCAAGTGTTGAGGGGGAGAAAATTTTCACTTAACTGTTTCAAAACATCTGTGTACTTGCATGTTACCATATCTCGGTTGTTTCATTTAACAATGGTGGTAAATTTTCGGGTACATTGACACTCCTCGGACTAAATTTATAACCTTTCATTATTTCTTAAATCGAAGGGGAGTGTCGTCAAGTTTCTTTCCTAAAAACTTTGTTTGGTAACCAAAATGGAAGTTAAATGGCTTTGTTTGAAAAAGGAAAAGGTGGAGGGACCAAAACTGTCAAAATGTTAAAGTTATTTTAAATAAAACACCTCCCCACCTAACTTTCACCTCACATTTAATTCTAAACCTAAACACATCTACGCCAAAGAATCATTCGAGCAATCCGTCGTTTTGATCATCACTTTGTAATTTGTTTTGTG
Source organism: Chrysanthemum seticuspe (assembly GCA_019973895.1). NCBI lineage: Eukaryota > Viridiplantae > Streptophyta > Magnoliopsida > Asterales > Asteraceae > Chrysanthemum > Chrysanthemum seticuspe. The sequence goes on from BPTQ01000008.1 coordinate 169,204,068, forward strand.
ATTAAAACATGTTTTTAAGATAAGGTTTTTAATTTTATGTAAATCCAACGGCTAAAAAGTGTTTTTCAAGTGATTTTGTGTTCTACGCTTAAGCATATCAACACAAAATCAGTGTGTGTATGTTATTGGTTATATGGATAGTGTCAAAACATTGTTTATACATCAAGGATACCATTTTAACCATCCAAACCCACCCAGAAACACGTATCAACGATTTTTGAAAATTAGGGTTTATGTGTCGATTTGGGTTTTTTCCAAATGTGAAGTGTTTTGGTATAAAAGATTGTTGGGATATAGTCTTAAGTTGTTGAATTAATGATTTCCATTGCTATTAACCACCCAGAAACACGAATTGGTGAACAATTTGTATTTAGGGTTTAATGTTCATAATATTGGGTAACTTTTGATTCACAATGAGTTAGGTGTTATAACTTGGTATAAAGACTCCCTCAACACTCTTAAACTACCAGAAAAAGTTTTGTGCAAATCCCATGGTTAAATTTCATACGCGTAATTCATAACCCTTAGGGTTTTGACCTACGCGTATGACTTTTTACGCGTAATCTTCCTATGAATGTTCATGCCATAAAATGTTGTTAAAATGAAGTTTTGTGTTAATATTGATGACTTGATGAACTTATTTCAGGATTTGCTACGCTTAATACTCAGAATCAAGGTCATTTGCAACTCTACGCATAAGGATTACCCTACGCGTAGTCATGTTACGCGTAAGAATAATCCTACGCATAACAGTTATGCGTAAGGTTCTACAATGGACTACGCGTATCCTGTGAAGGATATGCGTAAACAGTGACCTCTACGCATAAGGTCTACTCTTACGAGTAAGCCTTACGCGTAAGGTATATATATACGCCTTCGCGTAAGCTCTACGCATAAGGTGCCCTTTTCCTACGCGTAACATTTCTTACGCGTAAGTTAGGATCCTACGCGTAAGCTTTCGTCTACGCATATGTCAATACTGTTTACGCTTAAATTTGCCAATACTACGCTTAACCCTGGATTGACCTTCATGATGAATTGTTACGTGTACAAACTTGTAAATAAACTAATCATAACGTCACGAATCCAATAATGTCACTAATAAACTTAATCGTTTAATATGTTGTGAACAATAAGTGATAACATAAACTTTAAAACTTAAAGTTAACTAACTCACGAAACATTTCACGACGTCATTAGACTATTGGACAAACAAGTGACTTAGGACTCGTAACAATCATTATCACTGTACATTCAATAACTAGACAATAAAACTTTTTGTTGACTAACATTATGTCTTTCAATATGTTGGTTCTTTTGGCTAATGTTATTTCAGATCACGACATGGCTGAACAAATGAATGTGGATGCATCAGAAGTTCTTACAATTGCTGATATCTTTCCAAATGGCTATCCGAGAAAGCTTGGAAAGAACAACCTTAGGGTTGACTTTGACACACTCACATGCTCAGAATCTTCTTGTCTCATTGCAGTGGATATTCTCAGGAATCATCCCTACCAGAACATGCTCTCACACTCTGCCACAGTTCCAGAGGTCTACATTCAACAATTCTGGGATTCCATGCAGAGGATCCCTGGTCAAAATGCTGTGAATGTGACTCTTAATCACAAACAAGTCACTATCACTCCTGATGACTTACGAGTTGTTCTCATCATTCCAGACATCGCTCCAACCGACTTCTTTGCTACCCCTACTGAAGAGACTGTCCTGCAATTCTTGGTAGATATTGGTTATGATGAAGCTAAAGGAATCATTTCTAAGCACTCTCACGTGGAGCTGAAGAATATTCCTCAACCATGGAGGACACTCTATATGATCATCACCAAATCAGTCTCTGGTCGTGACAGTGGCTATGAGCATCCCAAGCTCATGGAACTGCAAATTTTCTGGTCATTGATCAACAAGAAGGACATCATAATTGAAGCACTGCTATGGGAAGATATGATGCTGTCTCATAAGAAGCTTGGCTCCAAAATTCCCTATGTCAGATACACCAAACTGTTGATACAGAGAGCTCTTACACTTCATCCTGATATCCCCATGAGACTCAATGACCCAGATAATCATGACACCTTGACTGAACACATACTATCTGTCAGAATCAAAGAATCGTCTACAAAGAAACAGGGTGCTGAGTTGCCCGATCACCTTCTTTCAAAGGAAATCAAAAAGCTGGAAACATACAAAAGGTATCGGGTAGCCGTAAAAGAAGGAAAAGTTGGCCATCTTGATGAAAAGGCTTCTGGGACACCTACTCGGAGAACCAGAAGAGGCAGTGCTGGAAGTGCATTAAGCATAGAGAGTCAAAGGAAGTTCCCCAAGAGGAACCCTCCTTCAAAGAGGACTGTTCCATCTAAGGAAGCTACCCCCATCCCAGTCCCCAAGCTCGAACCGCAAAGAAAGCTTTTGGACGAAAGCTCTGAAGGTACTGAATCAGATGAAGAGGTTACTTACTCTGAAACTGCAAAGGATGACACTCCATTCGTACCAAAACCTCCAAGTCCTCAAGCTGATAAAGGGAAGACTCCTACATTGGTGCCCTATGATGAAAGCTCTGAAGAAGAAGAAGAGCTACTGGATCAATCATACAGGAAGAAGTTTAAATTCGTCAGACACCTTCAAAAGGCTAAGGAATTTGAACAAGAACAAATGGGTGGCCCCGGAGGATCAAGTGGTGCTGTCCACTCTTCCCGAGGTCCTGATGCGGTTAATCGACCCGATAAGGGATCTGGTGCCACCACTCTTGTTCAAAAACAAACGCTTGTGAAGGAGTCTACTGATCTTAACATTGAGGAACCAGAAAACGATAAGACTAAGAAAGTGAAAACTGATGATGAAGCTAAGGATCAGAAGGAAGAAAAGGCTAAATCTGGACAAGATGTTGAAGAGAATTATGATGATTATCTTCTCAAAAGTCCAACTCGTTCCAAGGAGGATACTTCTGCACCTCCCAAGGACCCCGAGCCTCCTCATGTCTCATCCTCATCAGATTCTTCATCTCACTCATCACCACCACCATCAATGAAATCAACAAAATCAACATCCAAATCTGTGAAGAAACCACCTCGATCTTGGATTTCTCAAGCTCATGAACGGATTACCAAAGCTGTCAAACAAGTCAGAAAGAAAGACGTGCTCAACAAGAAGCTGAATTTCTTTGCTGATCACATACAGCATCTGTATGACGAGAACGAAAAGATGCAAGAGGAAAGGAAGTTTGTTCAGGAATTCATGAAACAACACCGTCAGGAGGAAATGAACGAAATGATCGAAGGCTACACGAAAAAGTACCTTCTGGAGTACGTTCCTAAGGTCACAAAGGAGTTGTTAACCAGACAAATTTATCCAAATCTGATGCAGATCGCCAAGCAAACTATTCGATCAACACCCTTAACCGTCACAATCAATCCGACCGATCCGGTCGTGTTCTCGAATAATGAATTGGTAGCCAAGCTTGTGACACAAATGTCGCCACAATCTGCGATGTTCAACTCTGAAGAAGCTAAATTGTATCAAGCATTGCTTGATTACCAACTTCAAGAAGCTTGTAGATTTGAAGCAGAAAAGCTGAAACGTCCCAGAGACGATGCTGATAAGGATAAGGATAAAGACTCTGCACCTAAATGTCAGAAGCAGTCTGGTGAATCTTCTTCGATGCCACCCCCTCCACAAAGGACTCCGGTTCAACAAAGGTCCCCTCCTCGTTCTTCAACTGAAAAACCTCAGGACGATTCCGAGTTACCACCCCTGACTCAAAAAACAGGTGATTACTTTGAGTATACGGGTGGTGACGATGAAGAGGTCCCTGAGCCCCTCCAACAACCCACCTCACCCAAACAAGTGCAGAAACCAGAATCATCATCAAGGCCTTCCAAAAAGAAGAAGAAGACGACTCAGCCTGATGTCGTATCATGGCTAGATGACGATTAAACCGAAGAGTTTGAATGGTTCTCCAAACTTGTCAACCAAACTCCCTACCCTGATGAAGGTCAAGACTTGGTAGACGGTTCTACATTGGAGCACGCAAAACTTTTGCAAGAAAAGTTCCATGTGAAGAAAATGACGAAATCTGAGTTGAAGCGAATCAAGAATGAAGCGTTTCAACTTCTAAAGGACAGCTCTGAAAGCGCCCTCGAGGTCGAATATCATCTTGAGAACATCGCTCGAGCTATGTCTAACAACATGGATTGGCTCCATCCGGAAGCAAACATTGACTTCACACAAAGGGACAACCCTCCATACTACACCGATTGGACCAAACCCCTACCGACCATTGGCCAAACAAGATGAACCACGGATTCCCTTTCGATACTTCTTTAACAGAGACCTGGATTTTCTTTTACACGCTACATCGTTGACTCTTCCATTCCCAGCGGCTATTTACTCTAACTGCATAGCTATCGAGGAATGTGCAAATCGCTTGTTTTCTGACAACGTGCAAGAATACGACCGAGATGCATTGTATGGGATTCATCATTGGCCTGAACGCCGAAGAATCTACTACAGAAGCTGCCTGGTTCAGAAGTCTCAACACGCAGTGTACAGTTCTAAGGACATCGTGGCCATCAAACACGTTGATCTCAAGTCTAAGTGGGACTACACCTTCTTGAAGAATATCATAGTCAAACGACAAGATGAACAGGACTATGCATTCTCCGAAGCTGACTTTGAGAATTTGTCCCTCAACGACATCGAAGACATGTACCTTGCCAAAGTACAGGGTCGTATGAGACAATTCTCGACTGAAGTTCAACGTGAATTTATCAAGTCACTTCTCATCTTCATTAGACGCATCGTGATCAAAGAACGTGTAGAAGATATCCAGCTGGCTGTTGAATCTTATCAGACGCGTGTCAACCTCACTCCTCCAATGCTTGATCTTCCTGACATCAATCAGCTAACTCAATATACGCTCATCAGCAAACCATTCGGAGTTGTTTACCGCAGTCAACTTCAAAGAAACTGCTTAATGGCGTGTAGTGAACTTCAAAAATTCGGGGATCATACTTTGAAGCTGGTTAGGGACGGATTAGCGTACAGGTTGAAGGATATACGCCAGAAAATTGGGTCTCATAAGCGCTGGAATTCTCAGGACAGAAGGGATGTGAGACGAATCATCACAATGATTGATGAAAGGTTGTTCAGACGGGATCAGTTCAGACGATTGGAGAGCTATGTTGGTGGTCGACCCAGGATTAACATAACCGGCTTTCAACGCCCTTTGCGCACTCCTGGGAACATCACTGCACTTCCTGGTACCCCTTGAATTGGTTCTTTCATTACATATTTGGATGTATAATTAAAGAACGTGCAACAGTCTTTTGTTCGCTAAACGTGTAAGGAGCTATCGATACGTCAATCTCATTTATCGGCGACCCTTACCTTCTCAGTTGCTACATCGCACATTTTCTTTTAGGTCCAGAGACAATTTCTTCATAGCTTTCCCTTAGGCACCAAGTAGAACAAACCGGTTACCAGCCATCCCCAAACCAGGTTAGCCACATCATACCTCCCAACAGGGAAACACACTTCAGTTACAAACGAAGGCCTACCTCGGTTAGGTACAACAATCTGTATCGAGCTCGCTACAAGAGTTCTACTATAAGCTGGAGCTCCCGCGAAAGTCTCGACAGGAAATCTTCAACTTTGCGAAGTAAGAACTAAGCGAAGTTGAGTCTAAAGCAGTAAAAGAAGTGTACCTTGAAAAGAACGTTTTCAAAACGCACGAGGTTAC